>JAUPFT010000030.1:9657500-10857500 GCA_036936625.1 Parnassius smintheus behrii | reverse complement strand
ATCAATGTCAAATTTCACAGCTAGCACGTGTCTAGTTTTTGTCTTCTTCATCGGACAAAAATAGTTTTATCGCTCGCTTGAACAGATGTCGTGCGTCCGGCTGCGCGCAGTCAATTTATCGATAATGTTTAGTGCTTGTTGGTCGATATCGATAGTGCTTTATTTTAGTCTAGAAAAATATTTCGTACAATTTATCAAATACATTGGATTCTGTTTAAAGCGTAGACAGAGAAACGTACAGACAAATTGACGCCTTCTTTCGCATTCGCACACGAAAAAGATAGATTTATGCATACGTCTTGCATAGAAATGAGACAGAGCGGTGTGATTGTTTGTCCCTTTCTCCGTGCCGGTTTTTTTGTATTGCAAACTACACTTTGCTAAACAACTTTGACAGTTCGTAGCGATCTAAGGAGTTTACAAGTTGGTTTAAGTGAGAAAAAAGTGTTTTGTGAGCTTAAGCTTAAGTTCAGTTCTTAGAACAATTGTATACCTAACCTAAAACTACGTTATCGTCCTTTCTCACTCGAGGCCACGCTAATCATTAGTCTATAGGTTTCTCTGTCTAGGGTTTAAAGCTATTTTTCACACGCAGAGCAATATCGAGAACTGTCAAACTGACATTTCGCTTCGTACAGCTCCTCTTAAATTTGTGTGCAACGTGCATAAAATCAAACTAAAAATATATACATGAATTAATGCTATAATTTTGTGCTGTGAAAGATTCTTGTTGTGTTTTCCTTAAATAAAATAATGTTCTTTAAATGGCGGCGTAACCCCAGGTCGCATTAATGATGGTGTCTGGAGACGTCCATTAGTAAGACAATCAATTTCACGAGTGGAATCTTTTTATTAACACTGGAGTTCAATTCTGAGTAAGTGTTCGTAGTTTTTTTATTTATATGTGACATTTTTCTACATATGAAACGCGGCACAAATTGCAATGAGGGATTACAATTGCAACTGTGGCTGTGTCCTGTAAAATCCAGAACTGTTGGCCACCTTTTTCTTCAAGTTCTTATTTGAAAAAGTTTTGCTATTTTTGCTCGTATTATGAATTTGTAAATTACTTTGTTACCTTTTAAGACCGTTACCTTACTAAAATAAAAAGGGAACACAACATTCGTAGGATAATGTTATAGGTTGACCTATAACGTTTATTGTTACAATATAAAAACGTAGACCAATGAGAATACATTGAATACTGACACCCACGCGTTATATATAAGCAGCAGTAAACCGGGCATCGGCCGGCCCCCACAAGGATTCACGATTATAAATTTAAATAGGCCGTGTCAATAGCTGATGGAATGCGTCACAGATAACAGTGTGTGATATGAAAGGGGATTCCATAGTATACTATAATACACAATAGAATGGCTGTCAACCTTATTTTGTACCGAGGTTCGGCGTCGCCGGGAGAACACATGCAAGCAATTACTTCGTATTATCAGTTAATCACTACTACAAACCCGAATCGCTGTGTTGACAGACGGATTTTAATACATATTTATTTGTGTATAGCGTGCAATTTGGCATTTTCTAAATAATTTGCATGCGAAATTTGGTAACGATTGTAACGTCAAAACACATCTCGTATACGTGTGAATTGACGTCTTGTGGCACTTTAGTGGATACACGGGCTCCGCCCACACCCCCGTTCCATTATGGTACCCACTGACGATACGTCCATTAATCCAAAAGGAGTGGTAATCGTCAAAAATCGTTCCGTGAACGGTAAAAACATATTCCATTTAGATGGATTTCATCCAGCTCTGGATTTCCAAATGGATTGACATCCATGCGTCCAGTCCAAATGGATATCGTCCGCGGCCGTCCGTCGATGTCAAAAACGTGCGCAACGCCAAATGGAAGCAAGCCGAATCGTTAGTGAATGGGCGAACCGGCGTCCATTTTTTGGACGTTATTGCGTCAGTTAATGTTTTGGTGTTGATGGTAATACATGTGCTCTGTTTGTCAAGCATAACTGTGTATTGGATTAAATATGTTTTTATTATGTAAACTATGAACTGTGTACTTGTTTGTCACCCAACAAACGAGTACACACAGTCCACATGATGTTAAGTTGATACTGTAGCCCATAGACTGAATCTGTTATCGAATAAGAATCAAAATGTAAATGCATTGTCACCTGCATGTCATGTGTAGAACTATGTGGAGTGCCTCATTTCCAGTAAAAACATTATCCGGTTCTTTACACTCAGCATACGAAAGGCAGCAGATTTAAGCTGCTATTTTATGCTATTTTGTGAGATCGTGGTCCTTCTTCGTTCGAACCGACTCATTTGTACTACATTCATAATATGGATGCAACGTTGCTCTACCACGTATAGTTATAATGAAAAATATTCTCTATTTGTTGATTTCTTTTATTTCAACCTCAGTCAATGTTATTGCTCCACCATAATATATACCTTAACTAGAACTGGAGTGACAAACTAGCATACAGTCCACCCTGTGGTTAAATGCTGTGGCCCATAGACATTTACATGTATCCTCAATTGAGAATCAAAATATAGATGCGTTGTCATCTTTGAAGACCACGATGGATTGTCCCGTTTAGGTTTTTTGTCTTTTTAATGAAACACAGGTTGCAGCTGCCACCAGTAAAGTATTATCCATATTATTATTTATTTCCGTTCCGTACAACTACCAAGTTCGAAGTGACGACATGCGTCCAAATGGAAGTATTGTCAATGGTACCGTATCTGGATAAAATTTCATTTGCAGTGCATACATTTGGAAGTCTTCTAAATGGACGTATCGTCAGTTTCCAGGGGGATTCCATTCGCATTTTAATATTGAGGGATAAGTTTCGTGTGCACCTAACCCATTGACTACCGTGTAGTGACATGGTACCCATATCCACTACCTCATATGGTTCCGTAAGTGTCGTAAGAGGCGACAGACGGAAACAAACCAGGAGGTTGGCAGCAGCGCCTTAATACCCACCTAAAATTGCGTTTTCTAACACGCCTGACAAGCACAGCAGATATCCCCTATATGAAACAATCTACTCGTAAGCTATGCCTAAAATAATTTAGGAAGCAAAAATGAAGCTTACTTTTATGGCCAGATTGCCCTAACTATTTACCGATATTTAATTTTGCTTTTTTATCAGAAATATAAATATAAAAAAATAGTGTTGTTTAATTATTAGGCGTCTAAAATCCGTTCGATATACACCATCCTAGGTCGCGACACTATTGATTCCGATGATCACCATGGCTTTTGGACAAGGGAGAAATAAGACTTCTAGATAGACTTTTACTAAAAGCTAGGACTCCTTTTCTATCTAAGAGTCAATCTGGATAGGTACCACCCTCTTAACAACTTCTGCTGTCAAATAGCAGTGCTTGTACAGGTGTGTTCCGTTCTGAAGGGTATAAAGAGCTATTATAGGTAGGTATAGAGAGTTATCAAGTATAGGTTGTTAGGCATTCCGTTGTAGCTATCATTTTTTTTGAAGTTAGTTTTAGGTTGTTGTTCCATGGACTGCAGCAGCCACGTGGGATCAGATGGATGTTTAGTAGGTGTATCTCTTCATTTTTATAAAGCTTATAACTACTGTTGGACAAAGACCATATTCAACGTGGACTTTCGATAGGCTGTAACAAAACTCACTGAAGCATTTTTTTCTTTAGTTTTAAAACTACAACAAATAATAAAATAAAACTCCAAAAATTTTTTGTGAATAGTTTTAGTTCTACTTGCTCTCTGGTGAAGGAAAAATCGCGAAGAAATACGCTTATGTGGGTTATTAAATTATTTCAGGAACATACAAAAATAAGGTTGCCCTCTTTTACTTAAGCAGAGTGTTATAGAAATATTTTTTATAGAATAAGGGTCATACTTACGAGCACCAGTCCACTTGTTTATATTATAAGTGGATGCTGAGGCCCATTGACATCTACATCTAACCTCAATTAAGAACCAAAATGGAGATACGTTGGCACTCTGGAGGACAAAGATGGAATGTTTCTAGCAAAAAAGTGTCTCCGATTCTATACAATCACCATACGAAACACAGCAGCATCCTTTTTTTACGCTGGTATCCTGTGAGAGTATGGTGCTTCCCCGATAGAAACTATATTCGTATTACAACATTTATTTAGACCTAGCGTGGCATACACCACGAACAAAATTTCAAAGATTGTTACAACAGAAATAAAAGAGTGCGATGGCAGAAAACTATATTTGTTTAATATAAATATAAAAGTATATAAAATCGAAGAAATATTATCGTCATTGTCGGATACGTGAGAGGTAAGTGAAACAGCATTACAGAGAGAAATTCAGTACTTTATTCAATCGTATATCGCAACAGTCGTTTAAAAAAACTTAAGATTTTATGTAATAGTAATAAAATACAGCTGAGAAGCAATCTAATGTAAAGATCAAAATAAATAACAAATTCGTTTTTATGAAATTCAAGGGCGCTTTCTTTTTAAGTGTGTACATAACAAAGTATTCAATTAGTGATTGACCTTGATCCATTAAGATTAAAATTAAGATTAACATTTTTGATTACATTCGTATCCATTAAAATTACATAATCACTTTATTCAACTCTCCTGGTTCTTTTCATCGATCTGATTTAGATGAAGTAGTTTTGCTTATATTATTACTACGATAAGAAAAATGCAGATAGCGTAGGCTGCATGCTACACGGTTGCACTACTTTAAATTCCAAAAATGGTTTGTCTGAAATACCGAACTTATTTTTTTTAATTATTCAGAAAAATACTTGTGAAGTCCAACAATTCGCATTGGAGAGACAGAGGGGGCGCGTTGTCATCTCTTGATATGTGAAAAATATTCATCTCGTAGTTATCATCATTCATCATCATTACAGCCCTTCACAAGTCCACTGCTGAACATAGGCCTCCCCCAAGTAATGCCACAAAGCACGGTCCTGAGCCACCTGCATCCATCGACTTCCTGCATGTCTTATCAGGTCGTCACTCCATCTAGTGGGGGGTCGCCCTACACTACGCCTACCGGTACGAGGCTGCCACTCGAGAACCTTTCTTCCCCATCGGTTATCGGTTCTTCGAGCTATATGGCCGGCCCATTGCCACTTCAGCTTACTAATCCGTTGGGCTATGTCAGTCACTCTGGTTTTACTGCGGATATCCTCATTTCTGAGTCTATCACGCAGAGAAACTCCGAGCATAGCCCTCTCCATAGCTCGCTGAGCGACCTTAAGCGTCCTCATACGGCCAGCAGTGAAGGACCACGTCTCAGATCCGTAAGTCATCACTGGCAACACGCACTGGTTGTACAATCTAGTTTTTAGAGATTGAGGTATACCTGACGAAAAGATATGTCGTAATTTCCCGAACGCTGCCCAGCCGAGTTGAATCCGTCGATTGACCTCTCGGTCGAAGTTGGACTTACCTAGTCGGACTATTTGTCCCAGGTAAACGTACTCGTCGACAACTTCGAGCATAGTGCTCCCAACAACTACCGGCACAGGTGTGACATGGACATTAAACATGATCTTTGTTTTGTCCATGTTCATCTTAAGACCTATCCGTTGGGAGGCACTATTGAGGTAATTGAGCATAGTGCTAAGGTCTTCCAGCGATTCTGCCATAAGGACTATATCGTCGGCAAATCGAAGGTGAGTGATGTACTCGCCGTTGATGTTAGTACCGTATCCTTTCCAGTCCAGTCGCTTGAAAACGTCTTCCAACGCAGCGGTGAAGAGTTTCGGGGATATAACGTCACCCTGTCTTACACCTCTCTGCAGTTGGATAGGTTTCGAACTCTGGTTCTGTACTCGGATAGCCATCGTAGCCCTACTGTACAAACACTTCAGCACTTCGATGTACCAACTTGGGACTGTAGCACCGCCCAAATTTCGACGGAATCAAAGGCTTTCTCATAGTCCACATATGCCAGGCAAAGTGGCAGATTGTACTCTTCGGTCTTCTGTACAATCTGCCGCAGGGTATGTATGTCGTCTATGGTACTGAAGCCTTTTCGGAAACCGGCTTGTTCGGGAGGCTGGAAGTCGTCGAGTCTGCGTGCGAGACGATTCGTAATGACTCTCGAAAATAGCATGTAGACGCGGCTCAGAAGGGAAATCGGTCTGTAGTTCTTCAAGAGAGCGTTGTCGCCTCTCTTAAAGAACAAAACCACCGCGCTTCTGCTCCACGCCTCCGGAGTAGTGCCACCATGGAGGACGGAATTGAAGAGCTTCTGAAGGACTTCAAGTACCGGTGTTCCACCCGCTTTCAGAAGCTCCGCTGTAATTCCATCCTCGCCCGGGGCCCTGCCGTTTTTAAGGTGGTGGAGAGCCATTCTAATCTCGCTCAGACTGACGTCCGGGATATCATCGGAATAGTGTCGGATAAGACTTGCTCTTGGATCGTTACTCACACTTGCGTGTGGCTCCAACGATGATGTGTACAGCTGCCCATAGAACCTCTCAATCTCACTCAGAATCTCAGGTGTCCCGGAAACGATGTTGCCACACTCAGTCTTCAGCTTTGACAGTTGGCTCTTTCTGGCAGGCAGATCTCTGGCAAAGACTTTGGAGCCCTGGTTCCGCTCGATCGCTTCTTTAATACGAGAAGTATTAAAGTTGCGTAAGTCTCGCCGCATGCATTTGGAGATCTGTCTGTTCAGTTGCCTGTATGCTGTCAAATCTGTTGACGATTGCAGCCTCATCTCCCGTCTAACAGCAATGAGATTAAGAGTGTGATCGGAGAGTTTTTGTGTTCTTCTGCGGCGGGTCTTGCAGAACTTAGCTCCGACCGCATGGACAGTTTCCACGAGCTTGTCATTCATATCGTCCACTGCATTGCAATCTTCTAGGCACTGGAAGCGGTTACGTAACTCGAGCTGAAAGGTTTCGGGATTCTGGATTAGAGCACGAGGGGGACGGAGCGTTGACTTCATTAGACGAGACCTCTCCAACTTAACGTTTAGGTTCAGTGTGCCTCTAACCATTCGGTGATCACTGCCAGTTTTCACCCTTGCGATCACTGAGACATCACTGAACAGTTGGCGTCTGGTCGTCATAATGAAGTCAATCTCATTTTTTGTCGAACCGTCGGGGCTCGACCAGGTCCACTTCCTGTGGGGCCGCTTCTGGAAGAAAGAGTTCATCATAAAGAGTCCCTCTTTCTCCATAAAGTCGGCCAGCTGCTGGCCCCTTCGGTTCCGATGCCCTACTCCAAATTTCCCTACCTTCAGCTCACCGCTTTCTCTTGTGCCTAGTTTTGCGTTGAAGTCTCCCATCAACACCGTGTAGTGGGTTTTGGAGGAATGTATGGCTCTGGAAATATCCTCATACATTTCCTCCACCTCCTCATCGGGATGTGCCGAGGTTGGTGCGTAAACCTGAATGACCTTCAGCGAATACCGTTTGGTGATTCTGAGTATCAGGTACGCGACCCTCGTCGACACACTCCCAATCTTTACAACGTTGTTGACGAGAGACTTGTGGACGATAAATCCGACACCTTCTTGGGACAGATGATCGCCCTCCCGATGATAGAACAAGTTGCCGGACTTGAGGATTACCATGTCCTCCCCCTCTCTTCGGACCTCAGATAATCCAATAATATACCAGCGCAACTTGTCTACCTCTTCTTCCAGCTCCAGTATCTTCTCGTCAGTCCTCAGGGTGCGTGCGTTATATGTTGCCAGGTCGAGTCGTCGTAGGTGGCAACCGAACCTCCACCGGAGATTCTTAGCACCCCCTGCCCCGCCGTTACCATGGTCGCCACCGTAGCCAGGAATAGCGGGGCCGCCGGGTACTGGGGACCGTCTGTTTGTGTATTTATTCATTGGGGGGTATTTGCCATAGTTGCCACGCTTGGCGAGCGGGTTGGCGACCGCAGTTTTTTATTACGTCACAGTTGTTATCAGGAAGATGCTGCTGCCCATCTCCTGCCTGTCTCCCTCTGTCGCCTCTTACGACACCCACGGGAAGATATGGGGTAGTGGATATTCTCAACCGCCACTACACGGTTAGTAGTTAAACGAGAAAATATTTTATTGTACAAAAATATGTAAAATTAATCATGACCTGAGTGCTACGGCGATATCGATGTTCTCCTTCCAATAAATTTTAATTACCATTAAAATGAAAAATATAATTTCAATCGTTGTACATACGACTATAAGCTCGCCGCGACCTGTTTTACTGAGTGATAAACAAAATATCAATTTCAGAACGCGCCGCGAGCGCCATTTGTAAAATTTAAATTGGAATAACACAACATAATATGTATGCGTTGATGAATGCCATTTTCTGGATCTAAAAAAAGTAAAGTTACAGCCTATATACACGTACCACAACTGGGCACAGGCCTTCCCTCATTTCTGAGAGGGTTTTAGGGCAAGGAAGTGTCCGCCACGCTGCCCCAATGCGTGTTGGCGAACTTCACATGTCTTCGAAAAAATTTATTTTCTTATTTCTCAGACATGCAGGTTTCCTCACGATGTTTTCCTTCACCGCCGAGCACGTGGTAAATTAGCACTTAAAATTGCAATTAACAATTTCATTGGTGCCAGGATTTTCTGGATCTGTTCGAAGAAAAATTATACGAGGCAAAAGAATAACCTTGCCGGGTGGAGTTTATAGTTCTAAAACGTAAAAGAGGTTAGTGTGGAGCGGGTACCGACGTCAACCAGTGTCACAAGTTGCAAACCACAAATTATCAGTTTACGAGTCTCTAGACATGTTACAAAACCTACCATTAGTAAAATTACAGCCTACATGTATACGTCCCACTGCTGAGTCCTCCCTCCTCCTCCTCTTATTTGTGAGAAGGTTTTAGGGCAAGGAAATATACGCCTCGCCGTACTCATTGCGAGTCGGCGAACTTAACTTGTTCGAAATGCAGGTTTACTCACGATGTTTTCCTTCACCGTCGAGCAAGTAGTAAATCATTACTTAAAATTGCAATTAACAATTTTATTGATGCCGGCGAGGATCAAACCCTCGTTGCTCGCGTACGTCGTACGTCGCTATGAAATATACAGAGAGTGCTCAGCCCTTTAGCTACCACGCACGGCTCCATCAGTAACTTATCCAAAATTATACCCCAATTTTGTACAGTAATTTTTAATACTGACTCATCGAGGGTACCTTCCTAGTAATGTATATTCAACAAATTCAACCACTGATCTGTTGACAAATTTTTGAAAGGGTGATGAAACTGAAAAGGGTTCACCACACAGTTCCAGAAATAAATAGTTTTACTTGTAATACATGGAGGGTTATTCAGAATGTTTCCCACCATTAATTTAATAAGCGGTCTCGTATTTGGTCAGTGCGACAGCGATGCGATGATCGCCTTGTCGAGATCTTACCTATTTCGATATTGTGTTCATACCTACATTATTCGGCGGAGCTTGGAAGTAATTATGATAATATATTATACGATATTATTAATAAATTGCAATAATGTTACTTAATGTGTCAGAATTATATTACTATATTTCAATCACATTAATTACTTATTTCTTAATGTGGATAATATATTATTAGTTATATTAGTATATAATTAATATGTTAATATATTAATGTGTATATTAATATTAATGTGACTGAATTGTTTGGATTAATTGCTGCCGCTAATTTCCACCAACACACATCGCGACAATACTCAGATGTTACTATCCACACCAATCGGATACTTGGCGGTATGCGATTTACTCTCACTATTTCTTTCTGGATCTTTTACCACTGACAATTTCTCCGATCGATACAATTAACCCAGCAACGCACCTGCAATTCCCTTGATGTGACAGTTGCTCATAGTCGGCGGTCGCCGCTTAGCATCAAATTATCGTCATCCACATAATCGTTTGTCCCCTCTTCTAATAAAAAATGATTCCATATTTAGAAACTTTTACGTATTACTATTTATAACTCCAAGATAATTATATTTTATCATAATTCAAAAGATAACGGGCACCATATATATTACATTACGATACAAATTTAACGTCGTATCGCTTTCGCGTCGCGCAAAATAGCTTTCGTTTTTATTTCTATAAACCTAAAGTGGAAAATGAACTCACAATCCACAGACATCTACAGCGCCTTCAACCAAAGAAGGATACAGGTGCGTTACCAGCCCTGAGGACTAAGTTGGAATGCCTCACAGCCGCAACCTTCATACCGGTACACAACATACAAGCACTAAGTATTTGCCTAAACGGATTACAAGGCAAAAAAAGGAGTCCTACCACTTTGTATTATTATTTCATTCGCTATCGATAATAGGTCTTTACGTAGACCGTTTTTTTGTGGATGCTGCGGCCCATGGACATCTATTATCCACATATTTATCTTCAATTAAGAATCAAAAAGCTCATGCGTTGCCAGCCCTGAGGTGGAATAGTTTCCCAGTTTCCAGTAAAAAGAGTTTCCGGTTCTCTACATCTACACTCATCGTACGAAACACAGCAGCATTGAGCTGCTATTTTACGCTGGTATTCTGTGAGAGCGTGGTTCTACCCCGGTCGAGCCGACCCATTCGCGTTGCAACCACAATATACCTGCAGCATGGCTCTACCACGTAAAAAACGCATCGATGTCGTATTAACCAAGAAATGAATTTAAGTACAAATATCGCTTAACATTAAAATATATACAGAATTATAATATTATTACTAAACTATAAACATATCATAAAACACATTTAACTTACGCATTGCGAATGGTATTTCGGGGGGAGACCTTATAGTGTTGTTTCTATGAATAATATTACAATATGGCGGTACTCTGCGGGGAACAAGACGATGGTTTCCCCTCTCTACGCGAAATGTGAGGTGTCTTCAAGTACTGTTAAAATTTTATGAAATCCTTTAATCGAAGTCATGGCAGTAAATATTGATATATATCTTGGTAGACTCAGGAAGGAATGTCAATTACTATTTTTATCTGTAATATATTCTTAAGCTAAATCAGTGCGCTTTACTCTATTCTTATCTTCGGTGACACCACCACTTACTATTAGCTATGATAGTATTTAAGCACTGGCTGAAAACAGTTACCCCTTAATCCAACAATGGTAGAACACATGCCACCTCTTAATGTCAATAATTTCATTGATAAAAAGTATTAAAATCTGAACGCACCTTAAAAACGTTTTATTTTATAAATATAGTGAAAGTTTATTTTTGTACATTGACATCACTGTTTTAAAAATGAAAAGTTTGGCAAAATGGTCTTTAAAACTCTCTCCATCAACATTTTTTATGCGTTATTAGATGAAATATTTTTTATGACTTGAAAAATTTCGTGAAGTTTAAAATTTTGATTTATTTGTGTATTACACGATATTCTTAAATTTCTGCAATATAAAAATGATACGTAACAATATACCTTATACCCCAAAATGTGTTAAAGTACGTGGCAAAAAATGCCTCAACAGACAAGGGTGGTGCCGTTGTTTGTTGAGGCATTTTAAAAAAAAATATGTGTAAACTAAACACGACCGTTTGTCGTTATTTTCGTATGCATTTTTTCATCACGTGCAATCTATTATTTTTTAATGGTTATATTTTTACAGACATTGGTGTTTTTGATGACCTTAGCATCAAAAAGACCAATGTCAGAACGTGAACTACAAGAAATATTAGAAAATTGTTGGGATATTGATTCAAAAGACATTACCTTTTGTGCCTACTCCTCAAGTTTTAGAACTTCCTGACGACGACATGACCGCAGGTCAGAAAAGCTGTATCTCAAGATATATCTTATTTTTAACTGTGTGAACACGGATGTTTCAAAAAGATTCACTTTTCTGAAACCCAGAGAAATAAATAAAACGCATGTCTGATTGTTTTTATTAACAGTCACAATGGTAGTCCAATTTTGAGGATACTATAATTAATTAGATTTATATTTTACACAGACAGAAACAAAATCATTTCATTAGCAATAAAATTAACTACGTATTTTTGCACGTGTGTGCGTGAGTAAGCATGCAGTAAGCGTGTACCGTAACAAGTAAATGAAAAGAGGTGATTTGCATTTTGTAAAGACCATTCATTTATACTTGGTAGAGTCATGTTGCACTGCATAATGCTACCATGTTCACATAGAACACCAGCGTGAAATAGCAGTATAGTCGCAGTATTTTCACGTGGTAGCGCCATGCTGCAGATATATTAGTAGTATAGTTGTAGCACGAATGGGTCGGTTCGACCGGGGGGAAGGACCATGCTCTCACAGAATACCAGCGTAAAATAGTAGCTTAATGCTGCTGTCTTTCGTATGGTGAGTGTAAAGAACCGGAGACCCTTTTTACTGGAAACGAGCCATTCCATCTTAGTCCTCACGGGTGACAACGCATCTGCATTTTCATTCGTAATCGAGGATAGATGTAGATGTCTATGGGCCACAGCAACCACTAAAACAAATGCAGTAGTACTAGCAACTATAAAAAATGGTGAGCGGCGAAAATCTAAAACCCTTTTAACTAGCGCGTCATTCCGTCTTAGTCTTCGGAGGTGACAACACATTTGCGTTTTGTTTCTCAATTAAGGATAGATGCAGCTATGGGCTACTAAATCTGCTTGAAACCAGGAGAACTTGAACTCGTTTATCACCCTGATTTCCATAAAGCACAAAAAAAATGCACAATGCATTTGTGCTTTAAAATTTTCTATATAACAAACAAGGTTACACAAAGTTTACCCTACTACAGTTAAACAAGCATCAAAACAAGCAAGAACAGTTATAAGAAACAACATTCAAGTATGTGGGTAACAGGCTGCAAATGATCAAAGTTTTATTCATTCCTTTAATAATGAAAACATGATAAGGAAAGCACGACGACGGTTGTGTTACACAATAACATAATTTCGTGTTCACCGCTACTAAAAGTATGTATCAGCGACCGACCCTCGTACAGTCACTCCCCTAGGATTATAGCGTAACTTACCCTTAATGAAATGTTTCCATTTTACTTTTTTTATTAAAGAAAAGCCCCAGGAAATTTATTATTATTGTTCTCCTCCTTGACTAATTTACTTTGTTTGCTACGTGTACAATATAACATCGGAGGGTTTAAATTATGATATAAGAAATTTATGAGAATTCGTACTATATGTACCACTATAGTTTATAACGGTACGCTGCAACTTACAGTATTTATTGCTTTTTAGCAGACTAAAAAAATAGGAGGTTAGTGTGTACGTTACACGATATCTTCGTAAATTATTAACCTATTTTCATGATTATTTTCTTATTAAATATCTTATACTCGAAGGGTGATCCTTCAAATAAATTGAAGAATAATTCAACCCCTAGAGGTAGATATGGGGCATGAAGTTGTAAATGTAACTATTTATACGTCACTGTAGTTGCTATCGTGACCGTGAGTTTGTGGTAACTCATAGTCCACTAAAAGGGTTAAAAATTGAATTTTCATTTTAAAGTAAGAGCTGACTTTAAGGAATAAGAAATATACATATTATACTCGCTATAACTCTCCAATAAACTATTTTATTATTTTAATTTTTTAAGACGGCCGTTTAGTAACAGTTTAATTTTAATATTATTGGTGGTAATTGTAAAGTACAAAAAGTGAATAGTATGAATTCAATTATAAGGGATAAAAATCATAGCCATGGCATGACAAAAGGATTGAAATGAAAACTTACTGTAATACTAAATTAAACAATATTTTTAACGCTCCTTTTAAAGTTTCTCGAAAAACTGCGCGGTAGAGCTGTGCTGCAGTTATATTATGGTTGTAGCATGAATGGGTCGGCTCGACCCGGGAAAGACGACGCCCTTACAGAATACCAGCGTAAATTAACAGCTAAATAATGCTGATATTTTTCATGTGGTGAGTGAAGATAATCAGAGACCCTTTTTACTGGAACCGGAGCATTCCATCTTAGTCCTTAGGCGTGACAACCCATCTTCATTTTGATTCTTAATCGAAGACAGATGTAGTCACAACGTCTACTTACCAACCGGTGGACTGTGGGTTAATTTGTCACTTATTCTGTAAATAAGCGTTTAAAATTGAATGATCTGTCCATTGTCAACAAAAGGATTGCTCATAAAAGTCTGAAACAATCATAAACATTGACAAATAAGTGCGACAAGAAGAATAGCGGCAAAAGTTCGAGAAATTTGGAAACCTACATGTTCAGCAGAGTACTGTTTCCAAGCTGATGAGAAAAGAAGGAGGACGAAATATAAATAGACCATAGTGATGCTTAGTAATTTTTCTCATTAGAAGAAAATATGAATGCAGAAAAATAAACGAGGCTACAGCGTTAATTATTAAGAGAGAGAGAGAGAGAGAGAGAGAGAGAGAGAGAGAGAGAGAGAGTGTGAGAGAAAATAATATATTTCTTACAATGACAAGAGGAAACGGATGAAAATAATGTAAGGCAAGTCCCTTCACTAAAAAATAAAACAGACGAACGCTACACCGTAAATTAAACATGACGCGGTCCCCGGCGAATTAGCATCATAAATACGTCTCGCTGCCTTCGAAAACACAACGTCTACTAATACTTTCTTCACCCTAAATTTAACATAAATTATTTGTTTTCAGACCCTGACAAGACTCTACAAAGGAATCGGACGCCGTATAATATTTATGTACTTATTTATTACGTCTGCTAACAATTATGATTTAGCTATCATAGATTTATAAACTGATTTTAACAGGAATTCTAATGTACAAACAATTAGAGTTGTTGAATAAGATATTCATCGTTTTTTTTAACCAGGGAACGTCTATAATACACTATTTATTACAAGTGAAACTTAACGGTGCATAAGTAAAGGTTACGTTGCGAAAATTGCGTAGTGAGTTTTGTGGATTAAAATTATGCTCACAACAATTATTGTTTTATTAATTAAATTACGTTGTCACACTAAAAAGCTTGGAAAAAACTGCAACGGAAAGAAATCACATCTTTTTGCTAACAAGCAACAACTCAATAAGTAACTTTATAATAATAAAAATATTATGTTTTTGTTATCGTTTGTGTGGGTGGTGTTGAATAAATAAAATACCAATAATTACAAAAACGTCTGAATTACGTAAACTTAATTTTCGTACGCCAACAAAATATCCTTGGAAATTCAGTAGTCCTTTTAGCCCCTTTGTAGAACTGTTTACTTATGTATTTGATGCCCCCAAATAACCAAACTGCAGACTTTGAAATACATACATAACATACATAAACACTCACGCCTGTCACCCAGAAGGGTAGGCAGAGACTACGGACTTCCATTTGGCACGATCCTGACATACCTCTTTCGCCTCCTTTACATCCATATATCTACGCATACATGTTCGTCGGTTAAAATATCGCCAATTTGGTCGATAAACTTTTTTCTAGGGCGTCTGCCGTTCACATCTGCCATATAAATTTGCTTCGTCACTCTTTCCTCATTCATTCTTTCTACATGACCAAACATTCCTTTCTCAATTCTGGTCACAACATCATCTTGCATACCACATTTATCTCTTATCACGCAATTTCTCACCCTCTCATTCAGATTCAACCCTAGCATACTCCTTAAAGACCGCATTTCTACAGCATTTATTCCACTTTCGTGCTTCTTCTGCCACACCCAGCTTTCACTACCGTACATTAAAATAGGGACTAACACAGCATTATGAATTACCACACGTGCCTTTTTTGACACATTCTGGTTCTTCATAATAGAGTGTAGTGCCCCATTCACTCTATTTTCTGCTCCATTTGAAATACATATAACAATGTATTAGATATTCACATGGTATTTTATGTGTTTCAAACTTAATCATATTTATTGATATTTCTGTGAAATATTTTTATTCTGTATCTTATTATATAGTAGTTATATGATGAGCCGTGGTAGCTCAGATGGTTAGCGCTCGCTGCTTGCTGTAAATTTCACAATACGCGAGCAAACCGGGTTCGATCCCCGCCGGCACCAATGAAATTGTTAATTGCAATTTTAAGTGCTGATTTACCACGTGCTCGGCGGTGAAGGAAAACATCGTGAGGAAACCTGCATATCTGAGAAATAAGAAAAAAAATATTTCGAAGACATGTGAAGTTCGCCAACACGCACTGGGACAGCGCGGCGGACTCTTCCTTGCCCTAAAACCGAAAGAGGCTTGTGCCCAACAGTGGGACGTATATTGGCTGTAACTTTACTTTAACTTTTACTTTATCTTATTATTATATTCCCTCTTCTTAAAAAATTATATATATATATATATATATATATATATATATATATATATATATATATATATATATATATATATATATATATATATATATATAATTTTTTAAGAACTGCTGAGAACAATTAAGCCCGCGGTGTTTACCTTTTATTAAATGTGCGTTCAGTTAATATTTTAGTGCATCCAACTAAGCACGAGTATGTAGTATAACTGTAAAATTTGTTGGTGAATCAACTAATCAATAAACTCTGCTTTTCTCAAACACTGGTTATAGCTGAAGTTCGAATCTAGAACCAGGCGATTATCCGTGCTATAATATATTATTGGGCTGCAACGTACCACTTTATGACATCATAAATTACTAAATTACAACTTAAATCGAATGAACATCCTTCTTGGCCAAAGGCCAACATATAAACTAAACTGCCACCAGTGCTATAATATAATCCACAGTTTACTCTATGTAATATTATTAACTATTTTGTTTATAATAACATTAAAATTACTAACGAGCTAACGGTTCATATGATTGACGCCAGGGCCTACCGACAACTGCAACCTCAAGATGAGGAACACTACAGTCCTTAACACAATTTTGACGTTAACGTTTTCATATCGCAATCGACTAAAATTGTATAAACACATCAACACAGTATAGGGATATTTTTAATAACATTGACCAAATATAAAGTACTCGTCACTTTAAAATGTTTTTATTATCAAATTGTTCGTCACTTATTTAAGATTGATTCCAAACATAAAATAAAGGATAAAAACTAGAATATGATGACGGTAAAAATTGAGTTGAACTAGAGATAACGAATTTCGCACTTACAGTAATTATATTTTTTTGTTGTTGAATACTGCTATTTAAACATCTGATTCAACTTGGGTTGATTGTAATAATTTGACATTTTTTTGCAATGCAACGTCGATATTTAACAGGATTAAGAGATTTTAAGAGCAATGAGAATGCTGCAAACTGGTGCTTTTCAACGTAACGTCGCTGTGGGAATAGGCACCAGGCAAAATGTGATTTAGAGGTTGTGGATACGCTTTCGTGCTATGGGGGTGGCGAAGAGACATCTAGGAGATCCAAGCCGCATTACTACACGCAAGCAAAGCCGAACTTATCAAATTGCTGCGAGAAGTCAATCAAATTGCTATGCAATTGGTCCAATGGCTACAGTCTGAGCACTAGGTGCTTGTGAGTGACCACACTGTGACGAGGAAACTGCTGCTCGTAGAACACTTCAGGCTCCAGCTCTAAGAAGAGGAAATCGCGGACGAAGTCTGCAAGGAGTCTGTGAACTGGGAGCCTCATCAATGGTCGTTGGTGCTTTTCACTGACGAATACGAATTTGTTTTTCGGCTTGATTCGAGAAAAGTACACTCTAACAAAGTTTGGAGAGTTCCTAGTTGTACAAGCCAGCTTCATCACCCTCAAGAAGTTTATCCATACTTAAATAATCAATTAATAATACAATAACTCTGAATTAATAGCCATTCTTAAAAGGTATTCACTTTGCTTTATTTTTTAATTTAAAAGTTAAACTTTATGATGTAACGTTTTCACACTTACGTTTTTTTTTTGCTTCACCACCCGTGATTCTACCATTGAGGTATTACCATAAGTAATAACACCAATAGTAAATATATATAATATAAATGATAATAATACCATAGTAAGATAATTCGACGGATTCTACTCTCTTTATACCGCTAAGACCGGAATACAGCAGTTCCTGTATTTTTACCCTCTGTCCACTATCCACAGGACAATTAAGGGGTATTTTGCAAATAAATCAATATTCTATTCTATTCTATTCTATTGGATATTATTACATCGGCACTACACGGTATGCATGCTACCTTCCAGTGACAGTACTGACGGTAACTTCGAACCTACTATTAAAATCGATAGATTACAACTACATGGCAGCTTAGATTAACTGCTACGGGCTAATGATTCAGGAGAAGATTAACAAAAACAACATAGTAAAATATAATAAACAAACATAAGAGTGTATTACCAGAACATTGAGGCGTGGTCCCAATTTGGCAGGATTATATTGACAGTGTTTACCTGGAAAAAAAGTTGTCTATAAGTTAAACAAGTAACAATATTTTTATTTTTCTACTTTAAATATGAAATAATTCGCAACTTTGTAATGAGCCACTAATTCGAGTCTCTAAGTACTATATGCTATTCGTGCCCGGCCATGGTTGAGGCTAGGTCTAGTTTAATGGAAAAGAAAAAAAGTGTTGCTTTTACGTCCAACAGACGGTACAGTTTTTCAAAATGCATAAAAAACATACACGTATTTGAAAATAAAGTTATGTCAACATTTTAAAACAGTCCGTGAAAAGCTTTTGGGTATTTAGGATTTTGAACAAACGAACATTAACATTTTGTATTTGTATAGATATTTCTCTTATCCTGCAAACTTAAACACAGTATTGGGTGTATTGTCACTTGGCCGCAAAAATAGATAAAGTAAATAGTACTGATTTAGACGGATTTCTAGGAAGAATTACCAGACTAAATTCACCCTCGAGCATTGTGATGACTAACTTATTTATTGTAATTTATATATTTATTTATTTACTTATATTTCATTAAAAGTTACATAGTGCAAAAGTTCGGAATTTATACTAAAAGCAGTCAACCATAGGACAATGATATTACGTTTAATGCTATTACAGAAAAAAATTACATGGAAATAATAAAAATATGATACAACATACATTTTTTTAATAAACCTTACTTATATATACTATTTAAAACAGACATATATGCACATTTATACGTAGTAGAGCCACGCTGCAGCTATATTATAATTGTAGCACGAATGGGTTGGCTCGACCGGGGAAGGACCACGCCCTCACAGAATTCCAGCGTAAAATAGCAGCTTAATACTTCTGTGTTTCGTATGGTGAGTATAAAGATCGGGAGGCCCTTTTTACTGGAAACGAGGCATTTCATCTTAGTTCTCAAGGGTGACAACGCACCTGCGTTTTGATTCTTAATCGAGAATTAATGTAGATGTCTATGGGCCACAGCATCCACTTACCATCAGGTGGACTGTGTGCTCGTTTGTCACCCTTATTCTATAAAAAATGCAATATATATATACCTTCTATAGTAAAAGATAACTAATATGATGATGATGATGGAAATGATAAATCAGCGACATCAAACAATATCCAATAAATGAGCCCCAATTTTCATATGTATGATGTCCTTATGAACTCGCTCCAAAAGTGTAGAGCGCTAAAAGCAGAAACACTCACACACGTGTCCAAGCTATTCTGTACCGTAATACGGTATATGCGATAAGTGCGGACGGAGGTAATTCAACAACCGAAAGCTCGACGACACTCACAACACAACCAGACCTGAAAATCAAATCTGGTTTGCATAAACAGTTGGCTCTGACTGGAATTCTAATATAAGGCCTCCGACGTAGAAGCTAGATACTCTACCTACAAAACGGGAATTGAAGTAATAAAGGAGAAAAATTATTTTGAAACTTTGTACACTGAAGTGAGAATATTCTAAAAAACGGTCATTAAGAAGTATGTTATGGGTGATTCTGACTGATGTGAGAAATTGTGTGTTAAGAGAAAAGTGTGTTGTTATGACCAGGATTAGAAAAATAATGTTTCGGTGGTTTCGATATGCAAAAAAAATGAACGCGGAAAGTCGGACCTTTGACGGGATTTATCAACCAAATTGGCGAAATATTGCAAATGAGCCAAATTACAAGTACTATGTCTACTGCCTCGTTGGTCTAGTGGTTGTAGCATTGGAACTGGTGATCATGAGGTCCTGTGGTCAAATCCTGGGTCGGACCAAAAAATTAATTATTGGATTTTCCGTCAAGAAATTCTCAGTAGTTGCCCGGAGTCAGGAAGTTGGCGGTGTCTCACCCGCGTGCCTCGGAAAGCACGTAAAGCCGTTGGTCCCGTGTCTGATCTCTCTCCGGTCGTGTCGGTTTACCGTCCCATCGGATTATGAGAGTGAGGGAATAGAGAGTGCACCTGTGCTTGCGCATACACTTGGGCACTATAATCCTGTCCTGTGCCGATGCCTAGCCTCCGTTGAGGCCGCCGTGGCCGGAATTCGGTCTGGAGGACATTGTTATTATTATGTCTACGAGCATTTATGTGAGCGTGAGAGCTTATGTATTGTACGTATTTATATATCCCTTTCACATACACCAGACGACAATTTTCATATGAAAGTAATTTTACGAGTCATTCAGGCTACAAAAACAGTGTGGCTGTCACTGCAGGCTCATACTCGAATATTGTACTCAAGTACAATACCAGGCCAGCATGAGCGCAGCGGAGCGTGTCAGTCCATTAAAAATGAAGCCATAACTCGCCCGATAATGACCGGCGCGGGTAATGGACCGTGCTGCTATTGGCGCGCCGGAGGGTTGATTTCCGTACAGATTCAACTTTTGGCGTGTAAAAAAACTAATGTTAATTATGTACATTTTGAAAAGTAGTCATTCATAACCCTTTGTTAGGGGCAAAAAGAACAATGTGCTGTTTGACACGCCACGTGCTTTGGTATTAATGGGATTAGAGTTTAATTTATGGTCTTTAGAACACCTTTAGGGTAGTAGTCAAGTTGTACGTGAAATGTTATTTGAAAAGAATGGTCCGTGCTTTTATTGTGAAAATATTTTTGAAAGAAACTCTCAGCAAATTCAAAGATTTTTACATAAGCTTTTATTAAGTTTAAAGTAGAGTAAGAAGGAATAATGTTTGGTGGTGGAATGAAAAGAAGAGATCTCCCGGCAAGCAAGGTGTTCAGCCCTGGGAGCGAACAACTTTCCATGGGGTGGAACATACGAGTACAAGGCTTCCGTTCTTTTACGTTTTGGGCGCAATGACGACAGCGCCGCAACAAATGGATTTCATAATTGACATCCCCATCGTATTCCTAAAAATAGATAAGTACATTGCTGGACAGAGATTAAATATAAATAATTTATTAAAATATTATGTCGGCATTAATTAGAACCTAAGTTCATACTAAAGCTTCTGACACTAAAAAGCATTTTTTAAATATTTAAAATGGGTGCCGAAGTAGTTTAGTAGCAGCACGATGATTGCCTTGAATTTTAATTAGCGAGTAGCTCGAGTTGATCATAGTGTTATTAAAAGTAATGTAATATCGATGACTGTTTAAGTACCACTGCCTCCACTTATTCAAGTCTCCTCAAAATTCTGTCAATTCCTATGGAGTAGTTACTCCACCGCGTTGCCCCAGTGCGTGTTGGAATGTTCATGTCTTCAATTTACCATCTTCGGCTGCATCAACACCTACCATCCAGGAGAGCACAGGCTTAAAACAGGAAAAATTAAGGCGAATATAAAACCCCTGCGCTATTATCAATTTAAGTATTTGATTGTATGTGAAATGCCCAAACGCTGCTCAGTTTTAAGATATCGTTAGGTCTCGTGCTGTCTCTCTCAGTCAAATTGAAGGTCACAAGACTTACGACATTTTAAAATTGGGTATTTAGCTTTTGAATATTTGGCCATGAGAGTTATGTTACAGCTTTAACAATACAGCTGTAAATGGGTTGGCTCGACCGGGGAGGAACTACGCTCTCTGGGTATTTCGTATGGTGCGAGACGAGAACCGAAGACCCTTTGTGCTCAGGGTTGACAATGTCATTAACAATTCATTTGATTATTATTACCTATATTAAGATGTAGCATAACATTCACTTCCAATCGGGTTGACTGTGTGTGTTCGTTTGTTAACCTAGTAAATAAATGGTGCCTTGAAATTCAATTTTACTAAAGTAAACAATGGCCATTCTAATACACCACCGTCTGGTAGATACAGATAAAAAAACGATTTATACAAGACTTCGCGAACGCCTACTAATAAAGTAATTAAAACTTACTCAAATGGCGTCTTTTATGAATCAGGTATCAAATAATGAGAGGAGGAAAGACCCCCCGGCTCCTTTTCAGACTTTCAGAACGTGCTCATTTCGTCGACGAATCTCAAATTGCCGAGTGGGTGCTTTGTAATCCTTGGAAAATGTAAATAATTATCCCCGTGCGGATCGCTGCTCATTAGTGAAATCGTATCAAGTTGCTTGAGAGCAAAAGGGAATTTCAAATGTTTCTCCTACATTTTTGAACATGTTTGAGGTCAGAAGAATAAATTCGCGGGCCGTTTTGTTGTTTTCACTTAATATAGCATTCAATATGCGTTTTTAAAGTGTGTTTATTGCATGTGTGGCGGCGCTGTCGTCGCGCCGCAAGCGAAACGCACCGAAGCCTAAATCACGCTATCAAAATTCCGAAATATAAACAGTATATATAGAACATCTCCAAACTACCACACGGAGTGTTGGCCGCTCCCCGGGCAGAACACCTTGCCCGGCGGGAGATCTCCCCTCTTTCCTTCTACGGCCACTCATGTGTAGTATCTATATATGCTCTGCCCATATCTTCCCATGGATATTGTAATAGGCAACAGAGGGAACCAAACCAGGAGTTGAGCAGCATCATCTTCCAGATAACAACTCAAAAATACTAAACTGCGGCTGCCAACCCTAGTGTCCAGCGGGGCAACTATAGCAAATATCCCCCTAAGAGACAAAATTTTAGGAAGGCCTTTTTTAGCGGTTTATTTGTTTCAATTCAACGCATACAACCATGGCGGAATAATACAATGTAGTAGATTCTTGTACTCTACCAATATCAAGATCATCACCGTAATTAATTAAAAGCTAATAGTTTGCAGAAGGAGATAAACTCGTTACAAAACTGATACAAAGCACCGTTATCTGCATCCTGTTCCTTTACGCTGCGTGGCTGCCACTCCAAAACCTAATATCGATATCGGCTGTCATTTCTTGCGGATGTGGCTAGTCCATTTATACTAGGATTTTAACACTAGGATTATGCTCTGATCCCCTCTTAGACTTATACGCACGAATCTAATTCTACCTACACAAGTTTCAAAGTTGCAGGTAAAATAAGTTTGGGTCTGACGAGAACCTAATAATATAAGTTATTAACACTACTCTTCAGAAGTTTGTTACGTATTAACGCGACGGTTGTCACAGTCAGGAAACATTTTGACTGAAAGGACGTTCCAGCGTCGAGTCATAATCATATTTACGCGTACTCCACACACGTCGGCGACAGAAACGAGATTTTTGCTTATTAAATGTGATACACGCTTATTCGGATTCATAAGAAATATCATAGAAAGATGTAATAGTAGTCATAATATAAACGTTAAATCAGGTCAATATTCAGAACAATGATTCTAATGAGAATCTTGCTTAAAATGCATTTCTCATATTTGAAAGTCGGTAAAAATTACTTCGTTTATATCCGCTTTATGAAATAAATTTATGTGTCTTACGATGTTCAGATTTTTTTAGCGGTCAGTCCCCGCAGAGTAGCTACTATCGTCAGTGACGTGTCTTTCCTAGTGTAGAGGTGTTGGTGACAGGGATAGTGCACGCAATCAAGGGAGGGCGGGAGGTGCTCTTCAAACTAGGAAAGACATATCATTTACTTTATTACTCGGATCTTAGCAAATTGATTCTTTAACATCCTTAATATAATGGATTTCCTCAAGATAGCCCGGTTCTATTAATGGCTCCTCTTTGATTTGAGTTGTTTGCCGATATCCATTGGCTGCTGTAGCCACTTACCATCAAGTGAACTGTACGCAATTGAGGGAGGGCTGGAGGTGCTCTTCAAACTAGGTAAGGCACATCATTTTATTTTAGCTGATAAAAGCGAAGTAATTTTTACCAACTTTTATATATAATGGATTTCCGCTGATGATCCCTGATTGCGTGAATTATTTCTCATTAAAAAAAATCCACTTATATATGTTTGCTGCAGACTGTGGTATATGGAATATGGACACAATCCACACACTCTCGATTTAAAACTGCAGATACGTTGTAGTACTAATGATTTAATTTTAAGATGGAATGCCTAATTATTGGTAAAAAAGTCTCTGGTTCTCGTCCATCATCATATGAAACACGTTGTAATTTCAAGCTGATATTTTGTGCGCTCGCCGTCATTACCGATCGAGCCAAGTCAAGGCGTCGTACAGCCATAATACGATGCAGAATGGCTCTATCACGCAGGTATCTTATTAACTATATTTTTTAGGTAGATGGATACTGCAGTGGAAGAACACCTGCAGCCAATTTCAAACAATTAAAATAAAAATGCGTCGAACAGAACAAAGAGAAGAAAGTAAAACAATATGTGAAATAAGAAGGGGAGTTGGTCGAGTGAGTAGACGAGTTTGTATATTTGGGATGTGTATTTAGCAGGGATGGGCGATATGATAAGTATATAGAACGACGAGTGAACGCAGAAAATAGAGTAAATGAGGCTCTACGCTCTATTGTGGAAAGTAAAAAGTTACTTTGACGTATTGTAATGAAGATTGGGTGTGGCAGAACAAGCACGAGAGTAGAATAAACGCAGTAGCAAATCGTTAAGAAATATGTAAGGGCTGAATCTGAGTGATAGGGTGAAAAATTGTGTGATAAGAGAAGAGTGTGGTTTGTAAGATGATGTTGTGACCAGGATTAAGAAAGGAATGCTTCGGTGGGTTGGTCATGTTGAAAGAATGAATGAGGAAAGAGTGCCACAGCAAATTTATGTTGCTGAAGTGAACGGCAGAGTCGAAAGGGAGGGCGTCCCTGGGAGACGAGTTTTTTTTAGATTAAGGGTGACAAACGAGCACACAGTCCACCTGATGGTAAGTGGATGCTGTGGCCCATAGACGTCTACATTTATCCTCGATTAAGAATCAAAACGCAGGTGCGTTGTCACCCCTGAAGACTAAGAATGAATGCCTAGTTTTCAGTAAAAAAGAGTCTCCGGATCTGTACACACACCATACAACACAGCAGTATTGAGCTGCTATTTTACACTGGTATTCTGTGAGAGCGTGGTCCTTCTCCGGTCGAGCCGACCCATTCGTGTTACAATCATAATATGGCTGCAGCGTGGCTCTGCCAAGTACTAAGTCGATTATCGACCAAATTGTATTTTATACGTGGTAGAGTCATTATATATAATATAATATAATAAATATTTATTTCATTTCCAATTACACATGTTTACATACAGGAATAAATATGATTACAATTAAATAAAGTAACAAAAAGTCTAACAAAAATAACATACTATGATAAAATTAAAACTATGTTTAGCTTAATAATGTAGAATATACAAAAGAAAAATAAAAAAGTCAAGTTTATAATATTAGCTACCTGCCTGAACTAGGTTGAGTACCTGTGTTTCAGACATCACTTACACATTGGGTTTAATCATAGATGAATGATTGGTCTCGCTGCGCTCGACCAGCGAGACCAATCATACATCTATGGGTTTAATAATGTAGGACACTAGATATTTAAATATTTAAACTAAATTATATAATAAATAAAATAACAAAATAACAATTAATTGTTACCTAAATTAATACAAACTATTTTAGAATTTCTAACAACTTCTCTGTGTCTTCGTAATTTAATTTATTTAGAAATTCCCTCACACTTATATTACAGTTCTTATAACTTAGACTATATACCTTTAGTGACTTGGTCAGCTTGTTATATAGAAAGGGTCCTAAAAATATGTAAAATTTGTTCACAAATGCGTGTTTGGTTTGAGGGTTTACACAAACCAAGTCCATTCTTCTCCAGTCTATGGATTTTAAGTTAAATGGAAGTTCGGTATGCTGTTTTAATATGATGTTCAGGATAAACAACTGACGGACAGTTAGTACACTACATGCCAAGTAAAGTTGATGTGTAGGAAACATGAATGGACGGAAAGTGGCTACCTTTAAAACTGCTCTCTGAGCACGTTCTAATGGGAGCAATATTGTTTTAGAAGCTCCACCCCAGGAAGTAATGCCATAAGTGAGTATGGATTGACACAAAGCTAAATAGACCTGTCAATTTGAAGTCAGCGATGTTACGAAGATATTTAAAAATATATTTTAATTTACGAACTCTAGCACAAAGTAAATCGATGTGCTTGCGAAAATTTAAATTTGTGTCAAGCGTGATACCTAGATATTTTATATTGTCTGTTTTTGTTAATGCAAAACATGCACATGCAGTGTCATTATACGAGTTACAATTATGAGCTTAAATATTTAGGTGAGTAGGTATGTTATTATTTCTCATTATAAATAACATATATTGTGTTTTATCAGCGTTTAAACGTAGGAGATTATTAAGAAGCCAATTAGATACCGTGTTAAAGCCTTGCTGAGCGTATTTATATACCTCATCTCGTGATTTAGCTGAGAATAACAGGGCTGTGTCATCTGCATACGACATAATGATACCATTTTGAAGTTGAAGATTGCATAAGTCATTTATATAAATTAGGAACAATGTAGGCCCCAGAATACTGCCCTGCGGGATTCCATAAGAGCTGTTTTGTAATTCAGTACTTGTATACTCACCGATTTTTACACATTGAAAGCGATCACTGAGGTAATCAGAAAAAAATTGTAGTTGAGTTCCCCTTATGCCAAGTGTTTCAAGCTTTTGTAATAGTATATGGCAAGAAATAGTATCAAATGCTTTGGCAAGGTCTAAAAAGATCCCAATTGAGTGCATACCGTTGTCAAGATTACTTGTGACGTAATCTGTCAATTGGTGCAAGGCATCATTGCATGATCTCTTAGGCCTAAAACCAAATTGTCTGTCTGACAGCAAGTTGTTAGTTTCCAGGTATTTTATTAACCTGGTATTTATGATCTTTTCTAAAATTTTAGATAGGCCAGATAAGACAGAAATCGGCCTATAGTTACTAACTAAGTTTTTATCACCAGCTTTGTAAATAGGAGAAACCACTGCTTTTTTTAAGCACTTTCGGGAAAATACCATTTGATAGGCATAATTGAAAGATATGTGTTAACGGGGCGGCCAGTAAATGTTTAAATCTTTTGAGTATTCGATTAGGTATATTGTCCCATCCAACTGCACAAACTTCTTTTAAGCCAGATATTATACTTAAAATCTCATCAATATCGGTATTTAATAATACAAAAGAATTTAACTTAGAAAAAGATGTGGGCATAAAAATTGGATTACGAGTGTTGTTTAATTTTAAAGTTGTTTCTGCTATTTTTTGCCAACATTAAAAAAATAATTATTTACTTTATTAGTTGCTTCGTTTGGGCTTTTGTCTAATGACAGTAGATCAAGTGGGGGTCCAAGATTTTTTGAACTGAAGGTATTATTTTTAATGAACTTCCATACAAGTTTACTGTTTTTAGCGGCCTTTTGTAAAACATTTTTATCATATTGTATTTTGAGGTTTTTTAATATTTTATTGCAAAAATTCCTATATCTTTTATAAGTAACAGAAAGCATTAAATTATCAGGAGAAAGTTTAGATTTTAAATGAAGTTTGTCTCTATTTCTTATACAGCGGACGAGACCAGGTGTTATCCAAGGTTTAATATTATAATACTTACGTGACAGTTTTATTGTTGATGTATTATTCATTATTGCGTATTGTAATGAATTTATAAAGTAACTCATGGATGTATTTGCATCGTCAGAGCAATAAACAAAGTCAAAATTAATGCTACGTATGTCATTTTCAAGGTTCGTCATATGGACTTTGGTGTAGTTGCGTATGCAGTTTTCCTTAGGTAAGGCTAATTGTAATGTTAGTAAAATTGCTTGATGATCAGTAAGCGAGGAATTAGTAACTAATGTTAAAGAAGGGTTATTTGATTTAATCA
The DNA here is from genome assembly GCA_036936625.1 of Parnassius smintheus behrii. Taxonomy (NCBI): domain Eukaryota; kingdom Metazoa; phylum Arthropoda; class Insecta; order Lepidoptera; family Papilionidae; genus Parnassius; species Parnassius smintheus. Next base: position 10,829,489 of record JAUPFT010000030.1, on the reverse strand, counting down.
CAAAATGGTCTAAACAAGAGCCGCTTTGATGTGTAGGGTGGTAATGTGTTGGTAATAGCCCATGAAAAGAGCAAATATTTAGGTAGTTATGTGCATGGTTATCTGTTTTCCCAGGGGTAATGTTGATATTTATGTCACCGGTTAGGATTATATTTTTATATGTGCTAAATTTGCTTAAGGTTATAACAAGGGACTCTAGAAATCTATCAATATTTTGTGAAGGAGGTCTGTAAACTGCGATAACATTCGTCTCGGAATTAATTCGAATGATTAAGCAATTACTATTCTGGAATGTAGGTTCTGTGACAGTTACTTTTAAATTATTTTTTAATATAGATTAATAAACCGTCATTTTGATTAATGTTTTTCTCGGTTTTGTATAGAGAATAGCCATGTAGAATCGGTAGGTGGGATGGGAGGTTTGACAGCCAACATTCTGTAAGGATAATAATATCACATTTTATATCCAGTCTATGCAACAAAACTTAAAACCCGGTTATATTCCGATTTATGCTACTAATATTTTAGGTAAGTAAGATTAACTTATTTTCAGGACGTGGAAGGAAGTGTTTACAGTCATCAACATTACATGTTTTGGCGTCAGACACAGAAAAGTTGTCTAGGTCATTGAATAATTGATTCGCCATACTTAAGCTTAAAGATAAACTAAAACTAGTGCTTAAGAGCTAAGTAAATAATATAATACGCGGCGCTCTTAGGCGCTCTCATAGTCTATGGAGTTGATATATTTGTCCTCTGCGAATTTACGTGCTGGACAGCTTTCATCACCAGTTTTGTGGTCGCATTTTCTTTTAAAACGATTACACGTCGCGCAAACGGGGGCATGCGCTTTGTTATTACATTCCTTAAAGGAATGCCCGAGCTCTTCACAGTAGTTACATGTAAGGCTACTTTCCCGACAAAATTTGGCTGAATGACCAAACTGCTGGCAGTTGAAGCATCTTGTTACTATTGTACAGTCTCTGACTGGGCATGAGGTCCAATTAATATAAATTCGTCCTTGATTGATAAGGGCCTTCCTGATGCTAGGTGACACTTCGACAATGTAATTACAGGTAGGAAGGTTTTTCTTACCTGATTTATGGGTCAGTTTGGCTGTTGCCAGGAAGGACTCACGCGTGGCATTGGGAAATTTATCGGCAATATTTTGTTCGAAAATGCACTCGAACACTTCTTTATCCGTGAGGGCTACAGGGACACCAACAATTGCAATCCTTGGACGTCGTTTAGTCGGTTCTTCCATGGTAAGGCCAGAAGATACAAGCTTCTCGGAGTTCTTTAATTTGTCGATATCTCCTTTTGTCTCAGCGCTAATTAAAACTCCCCCATTTTTGACCTTCCTCATGCCTCGGACATGTAGTTTGAGTTCTTCTGGGGATATTATTTTTTGTAAGAGGGATTTCGTGTCATCACTGGATTTGGACTTGTCCCTCGGATAAATTGCTAGGGTACTAAGTTTGTTTGGGCGAATGAGGGTTTGGCCACCTTTTTTGACCATGTCCACAAAAGTGGTTCCGGAGTCCGGTTTTGATGTCTCTTCGATGCTATTCTTGAGTTCCTGCAGCTTTTGGGACAGGTCAAGTTGGTTCTGCAGAGATACGATGGAGGTCTGGACTTTAGTGGCATCCATTTTGAGGGACATGTACTGGACTACCAATTGTGATGTACCGTGGCTTACTTTTCGACAAAGCGAGCTAATGCGCAATCAGAATTAAGTTTTCCCTCTGTAGCGATGGAGCACACCTCGTTAAGGCACAGGTCAATGCTTGTCATCCAATGCTGCAACTCAGGAGTTGGAAGTGTTTTAATTCGTTCGCTTGAAGTGGGTGTCTGCACGGTCGGGGTTGATGGAGGCGGGGTGCGAGTGGTCCTGGCACTCCGGTTGAAGGGACTGTTCTCCATTTTAGTACCTATTCTAGATACAGCTAAAACATTTCAACAAAATCACTAACACAAATATAACTAACAGTTACTTCCGGTATTGTTATAACGAGGTCACGGCTAAGCACATACTTATTTAATTATTTTAATTACTATACGACACGTCTGTACACAATAACGTGCACTTACCTTTTCTCTTATGCATTATGTATAAGATATATATATATATATATATATATATATATATATATATATATATATATATATATATATCTTAAGCATTATGCAGCTATATTAGAACCAAGTATAGTTGTAGCACGAATGGGTCGGCTCGACCGGGGAAGGACCACGCTCTCACAGAATACCTGCGTAAAATAGTGGCTTAATGCTGCTGTGTTTCGTATGGTGAGTATAGAGAACCGGAGACCCTTTTTACCGGAAAACAGGCATTCCATCTTAGTCCTCACGGGTGACAACGCATCTACATTTTGATTCGTGATCGAGGATTGATGTAGATGTCTATGGGCCGAAGCAACCACTTTTTTTATAGGATAGGGTGCCAAACGAGCACACAGTCCACCTGATGGTAAGTGCTTTCTGTGGCCTATAGACATCTACATCTATCCTCGATTACGGATCAAAATGCAGATGCGTTGTCACCCGTGAGGACTTAGAAAAACCACCACCCAGACCAGTAAAAAGAGTCTCCGGTTCTCTACACTCACCATACGAAACACAGCAGCATTAAGCTACTATTTGACGCTGGTATTCTGTGAGAGCGGGGTCCTTCCCCGGTCGAGCCGACCCATTCGTGCTACAACTATACTACTAATATAACTGCAACATGGCTCTACCACGTACCACTTACCATCAGGTGGACTGCGTGCTCGTTTGTCACTCTAATCCTTTTAAAAAAATTGGCGATATATTTAAAATGGACCAAATTAAGATTATCCTTAACTGACGAGCATGTATGCGCAGGTATATGGATGTAGAGGAGGCGAGAGAGGTGTGTCGGGATCGTGCCAAATGGATGTCTGTAGTCTCTGCCTACCCCTCTTGATGACAGGCGTGAGTGTTTATGTATGTAAGTATATGCACTCGAAAAATTACCCACTTTTTGGAGCAGTTGGATAAAAATTAAAGATACCGCCGTAGCAGAAGTACGAATATGAAAGTACTGTTTCTATAAGGTCGGAGACGCGGGCAGACGCTAGTAAGTAATAAAACTAATAGTTAATTAAACCGCCTGCTAACAGAAAAATAGGTTTATTTTTCTGATACTCCGAATTTATTACTTTTACATTTAAATATTTACGCAAGGCATTCGTGTCTACTTCTCTAAATCGTTATAAAGCGATGGGCACGGTATGCGTTTTTACTGAGCATGTTTCTAAACATAAATTCGAACCACGCGCCTGTAAATCTATTTCAACTGTCAAACAAGTCTGGCAACTGCTGAAAGTTTGAAGGGTTTTCCATTTGTTGCTGCAGGTTAAAAAATTTAAAATGTTCAATTGAAACATTCGTACATGAAAGCGAAAATACATTTCTACGCCGATCGAACGAAAGTTATAATTGAAAACTTTAAAAACTAACAGGAGTTAAGACTGCTATTTTTACCAATGTTCTTCAATATTTTTGAGGGAATATCAGTTTAATGAATCAAACTAAGCCTCATCCTTTGATTATATAGACATGTATATAATCAAAAGCCTCATCATTCGCTCATGTCGAAAGATGATGTCGAATTTTGAATTTGAATGTTTGTTTATGTATATTGTATATAATATACTGTCTTACTATGACATATAATATTATACTGTTCTACTGCAACGGTTCAGTTCCCGCACGAAGCAAACATTTGTATAGTTAAATAATTTCGGGTCTGCTTATTCTTGTGGAAATAATGTATGTAAAACACCTCTAATATACTGAAGAAAATTCTAGTATAGGAATTTTAAGTATAATTGAGCAAACATTAATTAAATTTAAATAATATACTATGTTTGCAAACGCGTAAAAGTAAGAAGAAAATTAATGACTGTATACCCTACAGCTGGACACAGGCCTTTAAATTCTGGGGGCTCTAAGCCAGAGAAAAGTTCATCGCGCTGTGCTTTTGTAGGCGCACTGGATATCAGCGTAACCTGGTCCTTTTCCGATCGAACAGAGCCATTCGTGTTGAAACAGTTACACCCTCAAATCTTTACATTGTTTTTATATAAAACGTCCAAGGTCATTTCCAATTTTATCGTTTAGTTTTACGACGGGGCTTATTGTAAATGCCTATAAAATCGTCACTATATTTATGATGTCGGAAAATATTACCAAAGCTTTACTGTGTTTTATGGCCATCTATTGAGCATGTTTACTTGTTTTTCTTTCATTGTACTTAGTGGAAAATCTATAAGACAACCATAACCGTTTCAAGAAAGCTTTATTAATGCAATATTATTTTTTTTTTTTTTATAGAATAGGCTGACAAACGAGCACACAGTCCACCTGATGGTAAGTGGTTGCTGCGGCCCATAGACATCTACATCTATCTTCCATTACAAATCAAAATGCAGATGCGTTGTCACCCATGAGGACTGAGATGGAATGCCTCATTTCCAGTAAAAAGGGTCTCCGGTTCTCTACACTCACCATACGAAATACAGCAGCATTAAGCTACTATTTCACGCTGGTATTCTGTGAGAGCGTGGTCCTTCCCCGGTCGAGCCGACCCATTCGTGCTACAACTATACTACTAATATAACTGCAGCATGGCTCTACCACGTAAATTATTATTATTTATTATTATATATATTATTATTTATTATATAATCATTTTCTTAATGTTAATCTTTATAGGTTGTTGTTTAAATTCTCAGCGACTGCAATTAATACTCTGGAGCACCACTTCGTAGAGTAAACATTTCTACCATACCCTCCAACACTTCCTAAGTACCCATCAAATAAATTAACCGATCTCGCTCCCCTCTAGCGAGGGGTGGGGGCAGGCGGTAGTGTTGCGATTTATGCAGCTCCCACGTAGCACGTCGTAATGGTCCTGTCGCCGAGGTCGGGTAAGATTTATTGCCTGCACTGACTGACGGAAAATAGGGCGCATTTGATTTGAAGTCAGTGAGGCACTTCGACTATTCGGTTACGGTGTCGCCTATTTTTTAAACTGAAGCCACAAACGAATTTGCAGTTCACCTGATTAAAATTGGCTACTGCAGCCACTGATATCCACTTGGACAGTACATTGTTCATGTGGAAACCAGCAGCTAAGTCAGACAAGAAGGCTACAGATGTGTAGTCATCTCTGAGGACTAAGGCGGAATGTATGACAACCCGTAATCATACTGGCTCTCTTATACCCCTCAGATCGGAACACAGCAGCTCAAGTATCAGATGTCTCGCAGCTTTGACGCTGCTTTCCGTTCATCTGGGTATTCGAAATTAGAAGCCTGATATTTCTGAATTGTTTGGGCATTACTCATAGTAGCCGATTACATCCTACTGCACGAAATAAACTGATGGAATTCACACGGCAATTTTAATACTTAATACTATTTATCACTAGCTAATACACACGTTCGCTTCGCTAAGCGCACGATAATAGACAATAATAAGATAGATATAAAATATCAAGTTTTTATGGGACTATCGTAAAATCCATCTTAGTAAGGGTCGACATTGCAAAATGAGTAACTATTTTAAATATCAAGTCAATCGGGCGTATAGTTTATACGTCTGCTTGGCAAGCTAGTATGTATATATATATATATATATATATATATATATATATATATATATATATATATACTAGCTTGCCAGGCAGACAATGTTCTGCCCTTTTCGAAGACTTTTTGTCACGTCCTATTAAATATCCTAGCAAAAAAAAATTGTGGGTTGTTGGAAAAAAAGTTGGACCAACCTGCATGCGGTGCGGTGTGCAAATTTGATTAAAATCGGTTAAGTAATTTAGGAGTCCATCGCGCATAAAAAACGTGACACTTAATTTATATATATATATATATATATATATATATATATATATTAAGATATTAAACCTCTCCCATAGTAGGTTGCTAAAGACATGTACGAGGCGGTCCCATAATGAACTGGCCTGATATAGTTCAACGCGACATGTCGTTACATGTTGTGTTGCATTAAATAGTACGTTTATCGTGCACTTAATATAAGAAATATGCATCGACATGAAATGCTTAGTCTTAGTTTAACAGGCATTTGAATAACGAGAGTCGCGTATTTTTTCAAAATGTCGAAAACTGAGTATCGAAGTGTCATAAAGTTTCTGTTTAAAGAAGGTTTATCCCCTGCAGTGGCGAAGCTACCATTAAAGCCGAAAAGCCCAGCTTGCCTTATTAAACTGAATCAATCAATAATATCAACTAATAAAATAACTCGTAAACTGTTTCAAATTATTTCAATTTTCCCGCGCACTCCACTGTTCGACACATGTCGACCGATGACCTCGTATTGCCTTAGCGATCATAGATAAATAAATATGTAGCAAGCTAGCTTAGCGATACGTTTATACAAAGGTACTCTGTGGCGATACTGCTGCTGTCATAAAGTGAGTTTTAATAGAGCGATTACTTGTCTCCCTCGCTCGCGTGGGCTTTTTACGGGGCTTTCGAGAAGACGATCGCTCTCTTTCTAACCTATGGCAAAATGTTCTATAATGAAGTATAACTACGAAATGTTTATATAGCAATTACTATTAGCCAACAAGCCTGGCATTGCCATGAAGTTGTTTAGGAGTGCGTTAGCGACTAGCGAAGTGGTTGCGGGCCCCTCGTATGCAAGTTCACTTCACATTACAATGTTTATGTTTGTTTTTGTTGTGTTTGTTAAAAATTTATGCTTTTTCGAAGATTTTTAGTGAAAATGGGAGGATAATAGTGTTCATTGTGATGAATATAAGTGTGTTGAAGTGCTAATCGGCAAGGAAAAGGTAAAAATCTTTAAAAATGAAATTTAATATTCAATAAACATTTCTTCATACTTTAAATATAGGTACAGGACTCTAGTATTAAAGTTTAATTAGGTTAGGCGTATTTAAAGGTTTAATAACTCAATATTTATATTAATAGTGATATATGAGTTTAAAAATATCATTTTGTACGGTTTATAATGAATTGAAAATGAATAATTATAATTATAATAAATAGTCATTATTTTATGGTAAAAAAATAGCAAAGCTTTATCATCTCATTATAACTATCTCATTTCTGTCGTAATCTGTTCTTTTATGCATATAACTTAAACAAAATATAATTTCGAGGTTTCACATCTGCCAGGCGTCCCTTTTTTAACTTTGCATAGTTTGTTTGTACTTTGTTCATGCTTTTATTTTGTTCATGTATTGTATTGTTTGTAAATATCTCAAGCAAACCCAAACGGCTCTTTTCAAAACCACCGAAGGTGTGCAATTGCATATTATGACATACAATCTATCTAGCGGTAGTATGCTTTCTGTGTGCTTTGTTAAACACGTCCTTGTCAGCACTGAATGTGAAAGTAAAGAGTGGAGACAGCTCAAGATTGGCGTATTTTTATTAAACTGCTAAAAACAACAAAACCATATCTCGGGCTTGCCCTAGTTTGGAGCCCTAGCTTCGCCACTGATCCCCTGCCCAAATAAAAGAACGATTGGATGGCGTGTATAAGGAGTCTGCCCCCTCCTATAGCACAGTGAAAAATTGGGTGAAAAAGTTTCGCCTCGGGAGAGAAACCGTCGAAGACTTTGGCCACGACGGTCGACCTGTGGAAGTGCTCACTCCCGAAACGATTGCTCTTATCGAAGAGGAGGTTCTGAGTGACCGCCGTTTGAAGATTAGAGAAATTGCAGCAAGGCTTGGGCTCTCTAAGAGTACCGTTCATCGTGCGATCCATGAACATCTTCACATGAAAAAAGTGAGTGCAAGATGGGTACCGAAACTTCTTTCAGCGGTACAGAGACAGGAAAGAGTGCGCTGCGCTTCGGAGTTTTTGGATCTTTGTGGCGAAAATCCAAAGACTGTGATCGAGCGGCTAGTGACTGGTGATGAAACTATGATCTTGTATTATGATCCACAAAGCAAGCGCGAGTCAATGGAATGGCGTTATAAGGGTGAAAAGCCCCCTAGAAAGGCAAAGGTGCAACAATCGACTAAAAAACTGATGTGCACAATATTTTGGGATTTTCAAGGCATTTTGATGGTGGATTTTAAAGAATGTAATACAGTCGTGAACGGCGAATATTATGTTTCTTTAATATATAAATTACGAGACAAGATAAAGGAAAAACGAAGAGGCAAGCTGTCTAAAGGTGTCCTGTTGCTCCATGACAACGCCCCTGTTCATACCGCTGGTGTTTCGAAGGATGCAGTTCGTCAATGCGGGTTCACAGAAGTTCAACATCCACCTTACAGTCCGGACATGGCCCCGTCCGACTATTATTTATTTCCAAATTTAAAGCGGGACTTAAGAGGAAGAAAATTTTCAAGCGATGAAGAGTTGCAGGCGGCCGTCTTCAGTCATTTTGAACGCGTACCAGAAAATGTATTATAATTAGGAATGCCTCGATACGCCTTTTTGCCGATACGATATCGATGCTCTTATAAAAATATCAGCGATACCGATACGCTGATAGAATTCAAAAATTAAGGATAAATAAATAAAATACAAGTCAGGTTATTTTTTATTAATGTAAAAAAAAAAAACAAATAATAGGACAAACTAAATAAAACCGTTTAAAACTATAGAAAGGTTGAGATTAGTTATATAGTTTTAGTTATTAAAATTAACATTGATGAGATTTTTGTTTCATAAACAAAGCATTCTCAAGTTTTGCGAAAAAAAGTGATTTCGCAAATCTGTTTTAATAAGAACTGCGGTGGAAAATAGACTCTCAGATGCGACAGAACTCTTTTGGAAACTAGAGTACTGCAGCATTGTTTACAAGTTGTGTTCACGGATCTGCGCCTCTCGATGTGTTAGGAGACCTTAGGTAGAGAGATACCTTCTTCATTGAGACAATTACAGCTCAGAGTAGACGACAGGAGAAACAAGGACACAAGACACAGCACAACATAGTTAGTTCATGCCTCGTTTGCAAGGGAATTGATTTTAAAGCGCGAAATTTTAAAAGTATCGTTGAATCGGCCATAAAAAAATCGCCGATGCCGATATATCGGCTAACGTTGAGTATCGCCGATGTATCGATATCGGTATCGGTATCTTATTATAATAATATACGGGAGTTGTAGCATCTGACTGGGCGATAGCAAGAGTAGTTCGAGAGCATAAAAAAATAAAAAAACGTCTTTATTTCACTTGAGAAGGGATGCAACCATTTACATATTTTGAATTGAATAATTCATAAAATTAAACAAAACCATTACATATTACTGAATGATTTCAAGATACAATTTGTTTATTCAGCGTAGTATTTGGAGTACCCACCAAAAATAATAAATTAAAGCTAAAGGTAAGGCACAGTCTGACAATATCAGAACGACACCTAAATGACACTTCAGTCTTCTAAGACCGTATTGGTGCGTTACACCTGAACCTGAAGAATCTTTGGTAAAGAAAGTTAAAATTGAAGGAGATACAAAAAAAATAGTAAAAATAGTTTTGCGTACATTCGTTTTTTTCTATTAACAACAATATAATATATAAAATCATCATCAACTTAAAAATATTTCGATCACGAAACAAAAATTACCCAAAAATAATTTTAATAAAAAAAAACTAATTTAAAATAAATAAGTCGGCAAGTCGGCGACCGAATTAAGTGTGCAGTATATAGTAAAAATATTAATTAACAAAATGTAATAATGAAATAATAAAACATGACACGGGCAAAGAATTGCTGCTTTGAAATAAACAACGCCGGTCCAAACGAGCGTTCATAGCCCGAGCGTCGTCAAAGTGGCTTGCAGTTTTGTGTTTGACGGTAGAAAATAAATCATTGCGCAGCGTAGCGAACAATTACAAAGATACGACTGGTAATTATAAGAACATAGTTTATGAAACATGCGGATATAAATTGCGATTAAATGTGAAAATCACATTCGTAGATTTGATTTTTCTTACGAGCACACAGTTCATAAGTGGATGATGTGACCTTACATTTATTCTACAGATATCTACATTTATCCTCGATTAAGAATCTAAATGCAGTTGCGTTGTCACCCCTAAGAACTTAAAAGGAATGTTTCGTTTCCAGTAAAAAGAGTATCCGGTTCTATTCACTCACCATACGCAACACGGCTTTAAGCTGGTGTTCTGTGAGACGTCATTTCCCGGTCGAGCCATCCCATTCGTGCTACAACCATAACGGAAGTACATGAAGCATGGCTCTACGACCTACGACGCAACATATACTAATAATAGTAGACGAAGTGTAGGGCGGTCCTCCACTAGATGGAGTGACAACCTGGTAAGACATGCAGGAAGTCAATGGATGCAGGTGGCTCAGGGCCGTGCTTTGCGACATTTCTTAGGGGAGGCCTATGTTCAGCAGTGGAATTGCGAAGGGCTGTGGGAAGTGTGAAGGGAAGAATGGATGGTGACGAAATATATACATAAAAAGTCTAGGGAACGTCATAATGTCAACGCATTCTTATCTTTTAAATGGTCACCAAAGTTCTTAGTAAGAATACAAAAGCCGATACTAGCATATTTGACGACTCCGTGGCGCAGTGGCTTAGTAATGAGTGGCTGCGCTAGGGGTTGCGGGTTCGAATCCCGTACGGAACAAGTATTTGTATGGCCTACAAGTAATTGTTCTGGGTCTGGATGTTTGTCCTTGTGCAATTTCTGTTTGTAAACTGCCCCCACGATACAAGAGAAAATCCTAGTGTAGGGGTAGTGTAACGTTTTAAAAAAGAGAAATAAAAAAAATAAAAAATATCCAGATTAACATTATAATTACATATCCCTACACTAGTATTTACAACGGGGGGATGAGGATCGAGGGATATTATGATTAAGGAAGGGATGATATGAGGTAGTGAATGCTCTTACGTCGCTATTACGCTATAAATAAGCGTTGGATAGAGAAGGCAAATATCAAAAAATTGCGATTGCAACTGTATAAAATATTGGAGATATATGTGTATGAGGTAGTGTCTATGAGCAGCAGTGGATCTTGGATGGGCTGTAATTAATGGATAAAACACAAGGACTTACTTTTGTAACGTAATGGCATTTTAAATATACATACAATGTAAAGTACCTACACATTAACATAAATTCGGACCGGAACCCACTCGTGACCGTAGTAACGCATATCAGCTGCTCTGCATTTCTAATTTGGATGTATTTTAAAGAAATCAATTTAAAAAAAACACCTAATTTATCAAAGTGCATTTTATTAGTATTCACACACGAGAAGTTTAAAAAGAATCATATGGGTAAAGTGAAAAACAAGTATTTATTAGTAAAATCAATTAATTTATTTATCACAGTATATAAGAGGAAAATGAAAACACTTTCAGTGTTAGCATTTTGTATTCGTGTTTTTATCAATAAATTAATAATTACTTCGCGTCCGAAGTTCATTAAGCTATGCATGCTATGCTGAGCCTTTTGTTGTGTTGATTAGAAAAAAAAAACGGGTAATCGATTTCGAGTGTCACATCCGTGGCAAAGGAAACCAAGGGAACGTTGTTTCACAAAACTGAAAACTACTTACTTATCTTCACGCACAATCCCTAACGGGGTAGCCAGAGAGAACAGATCGCCAAGTGTCACGATCCTTACATACCTTTTTCGCATCTTTCTGGTTCATTAACTTCTTCATACGTGCACGTCTAGGTATCCGAGTACTCTTGACCCTCCCCTCTTCGAGCAATTTGCTCACATGGTCTTCGAAAGTTAGTCTCGGTCTACCTCGACACCTTTTAATATTTACTTTCGCTCTATATATTTTCTTCACCATTCGGCCTTCATTCATTCGCTCAACGTGCCCAAACCATTGGAGTACGCCCCTATCAATTTTTGTGATAAGGTCATCTTTCAATCCTGCCATATTGCGAATCTCTTCGTTTCGCTTTCGGTCGGCTATGGTAACGCCACACATATTGTACCACATACTGTAAACTATATTTATTATATTATTATTGAAACACCAGATTTTCTTCTGTGTATTTATTTTTATTATTTCTTTTTTCCGTGGCGGTGTAAGAATATCCACTGCGCCACGTGGCGTGGGTGTCGTAAGAGGCCGCAGAGGGAAACACATCAGGAGATGGGCAGCGGCGTCTTCCTAATAACGACTAAAAATAAAAACTAAACTGTGGTAGCCAACCCACTTGCCAAGCGCGGCATCTATGGCAAATAATCCCTCCAATGAGGCAATCTACGGGAGAGGCCTATGTTCAGCAGATGACTTTAATAGGCTGTAACGGAATTCCTTTATAAAGCAAAAGTGACAAACAAACTTACAGCACACCTGATGGTAAGTGGGTACTGTACCTTGTCAAAGGATACTTGCGGCTAACTTCAAACGAAAAAGACTAGGATAGAATGACTCTCTACACCCTTCAGGCCGGAAACCAGCAGTGCAAGCATTTTTTGGCCTCAGAAATCCATTAAAAATAAATATATACAATATTAATAAACCATAATAAAAAATTAAACTAAAAACTTAAATTATCATACAGTCCTACTTCTACTTCCCGCGATATAGTGCCAAGAAGGTTGCCTGCGCTTACTTATGATTTCGTTTAGCCTTTGAACACTATGAGAAATATGTGGCGGTATAAATCATTCAACACCATTAATACCATTATATTTTCTTTTTTTTATAGGATAGGCTGACAAACGAGCACACAGTCCACCTGATGGTAAGTGGTTGCTGTGGCCCATAGACATCTACATCTATCCTCGATTACGAATCAAAATGCAGATGCGTTGTCACCCGTGAGGACTAAGATAGAATGCCTTGTTTCCAGTAAAAAGGATCTCCGGTTCTCTACACCCACCATACGAAACACAGCAGCATTAGGCTACTATTTCACGCTGGTATTCTGTAAGAGCGTGGTCCTTCCCCGATCGAGCCAACCCATTCGTGCTACAATTATACTACTAATATAACTGCAGCATGGCTCTACCACGTATACTATCTCATTATTCATCAGTCGGTTAAAGTACACAGCTGGATCTGAGCCCTTACCGTTATAGGGAGAATATGCTATAGTCCTCACGCTTGGAAGACTGCTTGACGATCGAAATACCAGACATTTCGTGTATTTGAAACTACTCCAAGTCACCATATTATATGCCAAGCATCTTATAATTAAATCTCTCTCTCTCTCTCTCTCTCTCTCGCTCTTGCTTTAATTGTCATTAAATAAATAATGAAATAAAATTCGTCTGTCTCAACAACAGCGTGTTCATTCATATTACAACACCAACGTACACCAAGCCCGTTTAATGAATAATTTATCAAAGCGTAATGATAAAAGCTTTAATTTTCGATAAGGGTAAATTGTTGAGCCCCTTCCAGAGCATGAGTAGGATTTAAATTAGTTATTATATTCGACCTGTCGACTTGTGTACACTGTTTGTTAGAACAGGGATAATTGACTTCGATAGCGGGAATATGGAGGAAACTTGGAAATAGCACACTCTATAATCTATACACAATACATATAAATACAATTGAAGTGTATGTCTATAATGTAGAAATAACTAGCTTATATTATGCTCAGGGGGTTACTTGCATACTATTAAGACATGAATAAACATTTTTTTTGAATCTGTCAGTTCGGGCTTATCTTTGAAATCATCATCATCATTACAGCCCTTGACAAGTCCACTGCTGAACATTGGCTTCCTCCAAGAAATGTCACAAAACACGGTCCTGAGCCACCTGCTTCCATCGACTTTACGTATGTTTTCTTATGGTGGGGGGGGGGGGGTTATGGTTGGAATTGGGCCTGCGGCCACTTGCACTCACCAAGCGAAACGCAGAGGTAACTCTATTTCACGCTGGTATTCTGTAAGGTCGTAGTACCACCCCGGTTTGAGCCGGCCCATCCATGCGACAGCAAAAGCTGCCGCGTGGCTCTACCACTGTTAAAATATATGTAAAGGTGTGACATGGATATTGCACATGACATTCAGTTTGTATATGTTCATCTTAAGACCTATCCGTTGGGAGATACTCCCGTCTTACAGCCATGAGATTTAGAGTGTGATCGGAGAGTTTTTATGTCTGCGACGGGACCGCAGTGACAGTTTCCACAAGCTTGCCAATTGTATGGTCTACTTCATTGCAGTTTTCTAGGCACTGAAAACGATTTTGTATATTATGTTTGGCAGATCGTTGACTTCATTAGATAGACGTGACCTCCCTAACTTTACGTTTAGGTTCAGTGTGAAGTCCTTGAAATGGCTGATCCGATTGTGACGGACTTCACGCACAGATAGAGAGTAATACTATATAATGAGCATAACACTAGTGATCTAAGCTATATTTTATCCGAAGGACATTGAGGGTTTTTATAATTCGAATATGGTACTTGTAGAGTAAATGGTTTTTGATGAATATCTCATAAACTTGAAATACGTAAAAAAGTTTCGAACAAAAATTTTTCGGTTTGCAATTTTACAGAAAAAGTTCCTAACACTTATCATCTTAAAGTTTTAAACATCCATTTTACCTTTTTACGTGTTAATTAATAGATATCCAAGTTTTGTTTTGAACGCTTTCCCATAGCGCATATACTTTTCGAGATAATAGTAAAAAAAAACAAGTACGAAGTGGTTTTTTGTATTGACCTTCTTGACCAAATATACCATTACGCTATTATAAATTTGCAGGTTTTTAAATTAAGTTTTACTGTCGCGAAGTCGCGGGTTACTACTAGTATATACAACGTTAAAAAGAAAATAAAGTTAACAAATAATTAAAAAACAACGTTATATACCTATCGGCTCAGCTATTGGTAGATACAATTATGCAGTTGATACCACCATTAAAAAATATTAATATTTCAACCCTCAAATGCGTCTGGGGTTAATTTGAAATTTCTACTTTTAAAGTCTCTTTTCCATTTTAAAGTAAAATTAGAATTTATATCAAAAAAATGTTATTATTTTATTATAAAAATTTTGACGTCAATGCAAATTTTTTCATAAAACTTCTTTTGAATTATTGGCTTTTTCAACTCTTAAAAATATAAAGTACTAAGGAGAGTGATTTTGTTTTCTTAAAGCACCAATTGTCATGGAATCTTGACAATATTATTCAGGATATCGTTGGAGGAGAGTGGCTTGTTTCTTTTAAAAACAAAACTGAAGTAAGAAACGAACTTACAGTCCACCGGATAGCAAGTGGCTACTGCAGTCCATGGACATCCGCCGCCAATATTCCAACAAAGAAGGCTGCTGATGCGTCGTCATCTTCGTGGACTAATATGGAAAACCTAAATGCCTGTAACTATACTGTCTCTTTATACCCCTTAGACCGGAACATCAGTATCAGTGTAAGTAATGCTATTTGGCTACAGAAATACATAAGAGAGATCTGGACTCCTTGTCAGAAGAAACCTACCACTTAGTAATGAAAAGTAGTTAAAAGTATGTATTTTAATAGACTATACTGTTAAACGCCCAATTCCACGTGGCGTTTCTTTGTCTACAACCGTAATTTTTCATACATCGTACGTATTAGCAATAAAAATCAAATAAATATCCATATCATTTAGTGTTAAGATTTGAAAACCTGTTATTCACAAATCAGACACAGAAGATATAAAACAACAAACAAATACTATTCCACTAACAAGAATATTACCCCGATAATAGCATCACAATAATGAAATATCAGACAGGCATTTTGTCCACAGAAAAATAAATAGAAAGCCCCATCAAAACTCCACAAGTAGCAATAAATGCAACTATTTGATTAAATTATATTGTATCCTATCTTATCGAACGATCTATAAGCTGGGAGTTGTCAAAAATGCCTTTGACTATCGTGTTAGGGCGGGATAAGGGCTGTCCAAAACTTTTGTGCTTTTTTCTTTGTACTTATAAATAGTAATGCGATAATGTTGAAATAATATATAAACAGAAAGCATTACTACTATTGCATTGAAGTAATATATACACAAAAAGACACGGCGTACTTTTTTATAGCACAGACTAAGTAGGTTTGAGCTCGCAGACTCTAACGCGTGTTACTTTTCTTTTGCGTAAAATTTCAATGTATTATTGCATATTTTAAATAGAAATAAATCTTGACAAACACTAAGCCTAAACATAGAAAGTGCCAACTTTGTTCGAGCGCACAGCGGAACTGGGCGTTTAGTTGACTGACGACTCACTGTTGTACAAGTGTCCTGAGTGGTAAGACAGTACGTTACGGTTTTGCGGCACATTTGGCATATAATTATTTTGAGCGACCTTGTCAGGACGTAAGAGGTAGAGCAACGCTAAAGAATCATGGTTGCAGCACGGATGGGTCAGCCCAACCGGGATAAAATAAAAGCTTAATGTTTCGGTGCTTCGTGTGATGAGAGTAGAGAACCGGAGATCCTATTTACTTAATACGAGACACTCCATCTTAGTCTTGAGGGGTGACTAAGCATTTGCATTTTGATTTTTAATCTTGATCATCAGATGTGTATGAGCAACATCATTAATTGATCATCAGCTGGACTGTGTGCTCGTTTGTGACCCTTATTCTATAAATAAGGACAGTAAAATTAAGATGCATTTTGTCATAAACACAAAATTTCCCGCCTCGCTTCACACTCATGACTTAGTAGTTAGAAATAGTTAAATAAACAAACAAGAATCATGGTGCCTCAGGCGCTAAGCGCTTACCGTAAATATTAAACAGTACTTTACCATCAACCCGGGTTCAATCCCCGCCGGCACCAATATAATTCTTAATTGCAATTTTAAGTGCTGATTTACCACGAGCTCGGCGATTAAGGGAAACATCGTGAAGAAACCTGTATGTATGTGAAATTAAATATTTCGAAGCCTTGTGAACATGGCCAACAAGCACTGAAACAATGCGGTGGATAAACCCATAACCCTCTCAGAAGTGAGAGGCGCTCTCCATAACTCGCTGAGCGATCTTGAACTACCTCATACGGCCAGCAGTTTAGGACCACGACTCAGATCTCTGTCAACACTGGAAACACGCTTGGTTGTACCATCTCGTTTTCAATTTTTTATATGTTATACCCGACAAGAAGATGAGAATTTAAAAAACCAAAATATAAAACTATGCTAGGAATTATTAATCAAAAATTTACTAACCAAAATATGTGTATTCCTACGTGTTCAAATATTAAATTATTTATATTTTGTTTAATAAATGAAATATGTAGGTAACGTCGTTGTCAAAACCTAGCAGTTTCTTATCAAGCTATTAAAGTTTTTAAATCAATCTCAAACATAAGTCATTATCGAGAAAATTTCGTAACAGTGCAATTTTATTTCTTTATTGAGAATGTTGTTCAGTTAACCTTTAAATAAATGTGATTATGTACGTTCCTCATATTATACAGTGCAGTTATTAATTTAAACGTTTAAAACATTTAAGGGCCATTAGGTTCGCCACGCAACTAATAGTTTTTACGTGTGTTTATGACTGTATTCTCGGAGACATTCATTAGCTACTCGATAAAAAAAAACCATGCAAAGTCCAAAGAAATAAAAATTAAGTAAAGAAAACAGGTGTCATAAACTTATCAAAAGTGCCAGCCCTGGAAACACGAGACTATCATAGAACGAACGACAAGGGTCGAAATGAGCAAGGGCAAATAAGTCATTAATAGGAAATAAGACACTATCAGTTGTGGGGATCGAAAACAAGATGACTACGTCGATAAAGGTGGGCTTGGTAACGCACCCTTGAACTAAAATTTATTAAGGTTTACTGATTAAAACTACTTTTACGGATTTTATCGCGTTTATTTTTACTTTTTATTTTTAATTCCCGACGTTACGGGCGCTTTCCAGCACCCATGGTCACGGGGGACTGAGATGACTGACGTCCCGATGTCATTGTTAAACCCGGAGTACCTTCAGCTTTTTTAATTATTGTTGAGTTTGAAAATCCGTAAAAGTAGTTTTAATCATGTGTAGTGTTCGCGTAAATATAAGAAATCATTAAGGTTTACTGCTTGAATCGTTTAGTGTTTCATCATAACAACATTTTATAGAGTAGAAGTTTTACAAAAAGATCCCAACCCACAAAATGCTACTTTTGAGTTATTGACATTTGAAGTTCAGATTGGTATTCATATTCTCTTGCCGGAACTGTTTTCATGCTATGAAAGTATACACTCCAAGCATTATTTTGGTATACGTAAAATAACTCAGTGTTGACTAAATGTGGTTTAAATGTGGCTACAAGATGCAGGTGTGTACAAGCTAGATTGTGAATGTGGTCTCTCTTACATAGGTCAAACAAAGAGATCTATAAAAACCCGCGTGAAGGAACATATAGCTGATGTGAAGCACCGACGCTCCGGGAAGTCTGCAGTCTGCGAACATGTTCAAGATCGTCCCCACCATTACATTAGATTTGATAAACCACAAATTCTCGCAAAAGAACACCGATTCCTACCAAGGATGATACGCGAGGCTATTGAAATTAAAAAACATCCAAATTTCAATAGAGAAGATGGTTGGGTGCTACCATCTGCTTGGGATCCTATAATTAACAAAATTAAACCCAAACCCAAGCATACCACTGCAAGACTTCATGATACTATAAGCTCGTTTTGCGTAAATCGGACCAAAAATTAATATTAAAAAACTGAAGGTAGCCGGATTAACTATGACATTGGGACGTCAAACATCTCAGTCCCCCCCCGTGACCATGGGCGCTGTAAAGCACCCGAAACGTCGGGATAATAATAAAAAATAAATTAAAGTAATTAAACGCGATAAAATCCGTAAATAATAGTTTTATTCAGTGGTTTAAATCGTTTTTGTGTATATATAAGTCCCGTTAAAATTAATGTCGAGGCAGTTCACACTTAGTCTATAGTAGGACATGTTGTTACAATTTTTAGATAATTGTCAATATGACAAAGCTTATTACATAATTTATACATTTGATCGTTTTTATCTATAAAATAAATATTCAGCTAGTAAAATATTACTAAATATTATATATTTAGATTTACTTTGTTTTCACACAATGGGCTACTTAATTAAAAAAAATATCGATCACACCTTTGGGGCACGTTGTTACGGTAGATAATTTAATCAAATCAACAATGATAAATGACAATTTAATCTTTATTTTTAAACGCTATAAACAAAACAAAAGTTTTTAATAATCTTATAATAATAATAATCTGTAATAAGAGTGTATATATCTTCATTTTTAAACTACTTGAAATAATAAAATAACATTACATAGAAAAAACATCCATACTAACCGATATTTAAACGGGAATCTCACCACCATCCCTCACACAGTTAGCTACTGTGGGAAAATCTTTGTTTCAGAGAGCACAAGGGATATGTGACAGAAAACACCTGGCCGCCGAGCTCCAGCACGTCAAGCAAGTTTTACACGACAACAAGCTTCGGGTTCCGCGCCTCCGTCACAGTATCTGAGTGAAACCGGCAACAATCGAGCGTGTCCCTGCTGTACTACCATATGTCAGAGGAGTCACAGACAGAAATACAGAAAGATCAAGGCCTAAAAATTTGTGAAAAAAAATACGAAAATCAAAGAATTTATAAAGGATTTTTACTTACTTGGCTGAAATCGAAGTACGTACACACAACTTTACAGCACAACGTTTGGAGAGTCACCGGTCGTTATTATTACTTAATTGCGCGATGTCATAAGGAACCAATTGAGTCCAATACTATCCACCAGAGTTCTAAATTTCGATAAAAATTGCGTGTTAATTTACCCCTGTAACAACATGCCCCACTCTCCCATACCGATTTTGTGTCTTCTGAGTGTTGTATTTGACGTATAATACAAAATTTCATACGTAGCAGAGATAAAGACACAACGTCATATCGACACTTCGTGGAGGTAACAAAATCTACTTTTTGTCCTTTAACAGATGTGAGAATGATAGCGTCATTACCCCTGACGACTAAGATAGAATGCCTTATTACAATTAAAAAACTTATTAAAAAAGAAAGGGTATCTCCTTGGCAATCAACATAACGAAACGCAACAGAATTATGCAGCAATTACACGCTGGTAATTTGTGCAAGTATGGTCCTTCCCCGGTCAAGCAGACATACTATTCCGACCTAAGATAATACATTGCAAGGTGACTTAAATATATTTGAATAAGAAGAAATAAAACTGTTATAACTTTATATAGGTGTTGAGTTTTGGCTAAGAAGACTTAAAACGACCTCATCACAATTACACTATTACATAGTGAAAAAGGTAATGTGAAGTATAATTATTCTAATCTTAGTACCTAATTAATATTTAATGTTGTACGGTAACGAAATAACTACCGCTTCTTAAAAAATAATGCTTTTAAAATGTCCATCAGAAGTCACACAATTAAAATGTCCAACGAAAAATACGTTTAAAGAATTACTCCGAGCTCCCCTTAATTTAGGTAGAGTCGTTGCGGTCGCAAAAATGTCTAGCGAATTTAGTATTTCTCGCCCCACAAATTACGGATTTGAAAGTATAAAGAATAAGGACTACACATGTGTATGATGTTAACAACATAACGTCTATTTCGATGGCTTAAAATTAATATCTTTTAAATAAGATATTAACTGGTTAAAAGATTCTTCTGAAATTTTATAAGCCATTTATGGGTTAACCTGGATGGTAGATAGCTATAGTTGGACCCGGAAGGTAGCGTTGTTATCGAGATTCCGGAATTACCATACGATGCCGCGGTAAATCCCTAGTAATATCATAGATTTAAAATAAGTATTTTTTTTTCTTTTTCAACATACATTTCTGCCTAACTAAAACACCTTCTTATTATAATCGAGTTTCATTACTTGAACCAAGCTATCAGATCGCGGACCAATAAAGACACAAAAATACGACAAGTACCGAGTAGTAAACGAATAACTAACTCGGCGCATATCTATTTAATAGCAATTTTGGGATAATTCCGAAGTAGGTACTGTCATTGCGTAATTTTCGATAGCCACACGCTAGTCTTACTACTACTAACAGTCAGCCGTCGAAGGCATCTAGACACTGCAATCGTGCGGTGCAGTGCAGGGCGAGACGCGGGCGGAGCGCTCCCGAAGGGTAGGTCGCTCGGGAGTTGTCCGGCCGGGCTGTGGTATTGCAAATAAATTAAAATATTTCACACTGCGTGTGCGGTAAAGATACTATATAACAGGAATTTCAAATATACTAGTTCAAAAAATCGAAAATATCAATCAATTGCACATTTGTAAATATGTTTTGATGTAATCCCAATAGGGTAGTTGAGTAGGGTTAAAAACGAATTAATCTCTAATACCACTTAAAGAATTCTTAAAAATAATACGGTATCTGATAAAAATCCAACATACGTTAAAATATGGCCGATTTTACACTTTAAAACTTCACAAAATGGAGAAATCGGCAAAATCAACATACTTCGACGATAATCTTATGAAGAATTACGCGCGTGTGCCATCTTTGTCCATTCCACTTGTGTGTATGCAACTTGAACGCTTCCACTTACTTTTCAACATTAATTCAAACAAAAAATATAGAGTTAAATAGGTTGTTATTACTCAAATATACGTTATATACTTGTATTGTATTCGACAGTTTTTATTTTTATAATTATTTTTATTTGTAATTCTGTTTATTATAACCTATTTATATTATTTATAACACCAATTGTCTCATTAAGTTTATTAATTCCCGTTGCGACAAACCTGGCAATCTAATTGTACCTATAGAAAGAGAACTGGAAATCCTTATTTGTGGTTACGAGGTCCTTCAGATAGATGTAGTAGGTGTACAGACACCTTAAGCCCACAGAGGCATTCACTTATCATTAGATATACTGTATGCACGATTGTCACCTTTATTTTGTACCAGATGTTCCTCTCGACTTCATCCGCATGGAATTTATTACGATTGGATTTCCTGGGTTTTAATTTTTTTCGCGCGGAACCCTAATTCTTTTTCTAATATAAAAGGAGCCTAAGCTACTGAAACGAAATTAATGATTTTATTCAGCATAGATTATTATAAAATACTTATTGAAAGTCCGTTTTTAATTTACCACTGGTTCGCAAAAACCTCTGTCCTGGGAAGAACCGTCAAGAAACCCAGCGGGAATTATTTTAAACATATTTAAATTTACAATAAATTTATTTTGTTACAATTTGCGAATGATTTTTTTATAGAACCAGCATGGTGGCGATCACCTCATTCCCAGGGGTTATTTTCATTTATGTATTCATTTATATTATAATAAGCCTTTTTGTACAATTTTTCACATTTAAACTTGGTTAATGACAAATTTTGTACATTTACTGGGATTTTGTTGTAAAAGCGTATACATTGCCCCATAAATGAATTACTAATTCTGTGGAGTCTTGTAACTGGTATTACAAGCTTATGTTTGTTGCTAGTGTTTACTCCTTATAACACAGCTATCTGGCAGAGAAAGTTCCGTCAAAATCTGTCCAGACAGACAAAAATTTTAAAAATGTTTTTTTGTTATAAGTACAATATATACTTTCATATGCATTTAGTAAAACGGTGTTATTTTGACATTACAAAGAGACAATTCGATTTTATTTGTTTGTATAGTTAAGAAAATCTATTTCAAGATTTAGTCAGTCATTGAATAATTGCAATGTTCATAGTTAACTCATAGATCACTCATGGGGCAAGCGATAGCTTTAAATTGTTAATTGCAATTCTAAGTGCTTGGCAGTGAAGTAAAATATAATGTGAAAATTTAACTTCTTGCAGAGTACATGTGATGGACTTTTTTCTTCCCGATAATCCTCTCAGTATTATGAAAATATCTGTGCAAAGCAGAGGGACGTATATAGTTTGTAACTTTGCTTTTTGTTTAAGTGTACACTTCTCCCCATGTTACTAGATGGGGACAATGGGCGACTAACATAATATTGTAGGTCCTACATATTATTAGTGTACGTCAAATATATTATGTTAGTCCCCTGTCAGGCACAGGGCTCAATTAACTTTGTATTGTGATTACTTGAAATAGTTTTGTTGATTTAAATGTAATGAAATTTTGTACTTCATCGTCTCCTATATCTTGAGAATATAAGCCATGAGAATATTGCCTGAAATCCAAATTTACGTTTTTATGTAGATTTTAACGAAAACAAATCGGCCAACTTTGATTTCTCTATTTCCTTTTATTTTGTTGTTTTTCTTGACCGGTAGAGATTGGATTATGTAGGTTAAGGAACGTACGAAATGTAGGACATTAAGTCTGCCCATTGTAACGCTTGTTAGATGTGTTTTTTCAAGAGAAGATACCTGTAAATATCTGCATAAAATATTACAAATATTTTTCATGACATTTAAATTCTAACTTTAAAAGTCCCTTACCTTTCCAAGGCGACATAATAAATATGTAAGTCACGAAAGCTCGTACTTTTAAATTAAGATTCTTCTGCGGCACCATTCTAGCGCCCCCTCATTTTTCCTTCAAGAAACTGACAAAGTAACCCTCGACCGGCTTGTAGGGAGACAAGTTTAATTTAAACTTAGCGGGTCGGATAAGACCCTAGTCGACTCTGAACAATCATAAGTTTGGAGTGTTATTTTTAATGAGTTTTTACCGATTTTGAATTCAATGTATTGGATAAAAGGAGCGTCAAAGTCACTATCGCGTAACTGAGAGCATTAAATAAAATAATCAGAAAAGGCATTAGGAGGAATTTAGGGAATACTAATGGGGTCATATGGATGTTTCTTATCTATAGATGGGCCCGGTAGTTAACACTGTTGTCGAGATCTAGAAGTCATCCGTGCGAAACCAGCGCGGATCGCTAGTAAATAAAAAAAATTAAACAGTACCGCCAAGATTATCGTTTAGTTTTTCTATATAATCTTTCTTTTTGATAATTTCATTATTATATACAAAGAAAAACTTTAAAAAAAATGGTAAGAAGAAATGCGGTTTGAGGGAAGAGCGACAAAGCAAAATTTATGCTGCAGAAGTGAGTGGTAGAATCGGCAAGGGTCGCCTTAAACGGAAATGTATCAACCAATATGGCTATATATTGGCGATGGGCGTAATTTAGCGATTCATGAACCGACTAGCATGTATGCGTAGGTATTATGGACGTGAAGCAGTCGAGAGAGGTGTGTCATGACCGTGCCAACCGGAAGTCCGTAGTTCCTGCCTATCACTCTGGGTAACAAGTATAAGTGTTTATGTATGTATGTAAGAAGAATGTACAAAACAAATTATGTTATTTGTAAAAGGTTTAGAGAATGACAACATAATACAATAATTTTTTTTAATAATACGTAAGTGAAAACACTAATACATACCTACGTGACGTAATTTCCCAGGGGTATTAAAATTTTAATTTTTTTTAAATAGGACTTGCGTTTGTTTTTAATATGGTCATTTAATTTAATATAGTACTTTGTCACAGTAATCAAGTTTGAATATTACAGAATACACATTACGCAACAGTACGACGTAAAATTAAAATGGGAAATAACCGTAATAAAAATAAGCGACTGGGTTGGTGTTAAGAAACAAGCGTAAATATGATAAATCTAATGAAAGAAGTATCTAACGACCTATCTACTTACAGTATTAGTGATTACAAACATGTCGGTACATAGCAAACGACGCGCGGGCAAGTGGGGGCGAAATTAGAATTTGAGCTGACTTACTCTATCCCCTTAAGAATGAGTCATAAAATAGCAGATGATAAATTTGTAATTTGTTTTGTCATTTGTTACTGTATGTGTGTATCTTTTATATATGTATATATGTATTTATTGTAGCTATAGTTCCTCCTAAATAATATAAATAAATAAAGCTCAACTGTCATGGAGGTATAGATAAGTAGCAGTCTCACTTACGGAGGTCCATGAGGGAAAAACTTTCTCGCTAATAGAGGTATTGGGAGCTTAAAATGACGGGTTCTGGCTATTACTCTCACTTATAGAGTTTTCTCACTTATCCAGTTCTCACTTACCCAGGTTTGACTGTATTTGGACTAAAGCAAATTACGAACCACCGAGGTGTAGCTCACATCCGGAAACTTAGCTATCTTAGCTATGTTACCCTCTATCCTGAATATGAAGGAGTGGGTGCGTTAGCGTTAGACTGTGTCGTCGATGGAATGGTGGTACAGATCCGCGTGGCTATACTGGCGTGAAATTTTGAGTAAATGCAATCAAGCAAGCTATTTCTATACTTTCTTTTTCAAAAAATATCGAACAAAAGAATTATAATATATAAATTATCACCAAAAATACACGTGTTTATTATAAAACAGTAAGCACCTATTTCATTTAGTATGTACTTATGTATTTTACGAAAACCTGATGTTACTTGGCCGCTTGTTAAGCGTATGAATTGAAATTGGTAAGTTTTTCGCCGACACGATGTTTACAAAGATACTGATTTCATACTAAAACCAGTTTGGATCGCAATCACAATAAAACATCCTACAGATATAAAAAAATCATAAGAAGTGTTATGATTTTTTCATATCTACTTGGACCTAAAGATATTATTCGTTTAATATCACACAATATTCCGATGATATCCCGGACGTCAGTCTGAGCGAGATTAGAATGGCTCTCCAGCACCTTAAAAACGGTAGGGCCCCAGGCGAGGATGGAATTACAGCGGAGTTTCTGAAAGCGGGTGGAACACCGGTACTTGAAGTCCTTCAGAGGCTCTTCAATTCCGTCCTACATGGTGGCACTACTCCAGAGGCGTGGAGCAGAAGTGCGGTGGTCTTGTTCTTTAAGAAAGGCGACAACGCTCTCTTGAAGAACTACAGACCGATTTCCCTTCTGAGCCGCGTCTACGTGCTGTTTTCGAGAGTCATTACGAATCGTCTCGCACGCAGACTCGACGACTTCCAGCCACCCGAACAAGCCGGTTTCCGAAAAGGCTTCAGTACCATAGACCACATACATACCCTGCGGCAGATTGTGCAGAAGACTGAAGAGTACAATTTTCCACTTTTCCTGGCGTATGTGGACTATGAGAAAGCCTTTGATTCCGTCGAAATTTGGGCGGTGCTGCAGTCCCTTCAGCGGTGCCAAGTTGACTGTCGGTATATATCGAAGTGTTGAAGTGTTTGTACAGTAGGGCTACGATGGCTATCCGAGTACAGAACCAGAGCTCGAAACCTATCCAACTGCAGAGAGGTGTAAGACAGGGTGACGTTATATCCCCGAAACTCTTCACCGCTGCTTTGGAAGACGTTTTCAAGCTACTGGACTGGAAAGGATACGGTATTAATATCAATGGTGAGTACATCACTCACCTTCGATTTGCCGACGATATAGTCCTTATGGCAGAATCGCTGGAGGACTTAAGCACTATGCTCAATGACCTCAATAGTGCCTCCTAACGGATAGGTCTTAAGATGAACATGGACAAAACAAAGATCATGTTTAATGTCCATGTCACACCTATGCCGGTAGTTGTTGGGAGCACTATGCTCGAAGTTGTTGACGAGTACGTTTACCTGGGACAAATAGTCCGACTAGGTAAGTCCAACTTCGACCGAGAGGTCAATCGACGGATTCAACTCGGATGGGCAGCGTTCGGGAAATTACGACATATCTTCTCGTCAGGTATACCTCAATCTCTCAAAACTAGATTGTACAACCAGTGATGACTTACGGATCTGAGACGTGGTCCTTCACTGCTGGCCGTATGAGGACGCTCAAGGTCGCTCAGCGAGCTATGGAGAGGGCTATGCTCGGAGTTTCTCTGCGTGATAGACTCAGAAATGAGGATATCCGCAGTAAAACCAGAGTGACCGACATAGCCCAACGGATTAGTAAGCTAAAGTGGCAATGGGCCGGCCATATAGCTCGAAGAACCGATAATCGATGGGGAAGAAAGTTTCTCGAGTGGCAGCCTCGTACCGGTAGGCGTAGTGTAGGGCGACCCCCCACTAGATGGAGTGACGACCTGGTAAGATATGCAGGAAGTCGATGGATGCAGGTGGCTCAGGACCGTGCTTTGTGGCATTACTTGGGGGAGGCCTATATTCAGCAGTGGACTTGTGAAGGGCTGTAATGATGATGATGATGATGAATATCACACAATAGTATTTCGGCGCTAGAAAAAGAATTCTCATGGATTACACCTATCTAGAAAAACTGGTAACATAAATATGATCTGAGTACTGTATTTCAACCAAAACGTTAAGAACCGTTTTCGAGAAATAAGTTACAAATATATAAATATACATATTACTTGCACTTTTTTCTTGATAACAAATGGATTTGATTTTACATCGATAAAACAGCGCTTTTCTGTAAAAATAATGTAAGCCAACGACAATAGAAAACGTAAACTAAAAAATTTGACCACTGTGGTAGACATACGCGCTAGCCATTGGGCTATTAAGATGATCTCTGTGTAAAAATAACGAAATAAAAACAATTTTAATGAAAATGAGATCTAACTATGTCGATTTTTCGCCTCGGTAAGCCCTTATATGTATTATGGTAAATTTCATAGAAATCTTTAGAGCCGTTTTCAAGAACCTATAAAACTATACTATTTATTATACAATATTTATATATTACGAGATGACATAATAATATCTGACATTTTAAAATATAAAATGCTTGCATGCCTTCTAAATGTAGTTACATAAATATGATATGGACAAAAACCAATAAAATAACAGAGAACCTTTTTTTATACAGAACGCCAAAGTTTTATACAAGTTTAAAGCAAAAAGAACATTGTAAGCAGATACAAGACTGATTCGACAGATGGCTGGCGCATTTAAATACAATTTTAGTGGTTAAATTGCCACAGCTTTATATCTTCTTTGATAGAGTCAAATATCAAACGAATAAACTGCAAATAATAATATGGCAAACAACCCTAACAGTAGTAGGTCAAATTATTATGCAATGGGTCTTCATAAAGCGGGGATATTTTATTCGACATATACAAAATCTCTCTTCAAGTGCTCAGAGTAGGTACACATAATGAATACTTTATAAGAGCACAGATGTTTTAAGATGTGTTGGGGATTGTTTAAATTATTAAAATGTTGCAAAGCATTATCCCCAGTGCGCTTAAAAAGGGATAATTTAAATGAGCGTTCGTTATGAGTTATAAAACTACACGTATCATCGTGTATACATACAAACCATTTAACAATATTAAAAATAAATAGTTCAGAATGTAGATTAAATAGTAGAAAAAATTAATTTCAATTATTGGAATTTTATTCGCGTTTAACTAAATTATATGGAAACTGTTACTAACCTCGTCCGGGCACTTGTTCCTTTTACTAACCTTCTGTCTGTCACGTGTAAATCATATATATATATATATATATATATATATATATATATATATATATATATATATATATATATATATATCATCATAAACACTCACGTCTGTCACCCAGAGGGGTAGGCAAAGACCACAATTTGGCACGGTCATGACACACCTCTTTCGCCTTTTTACATCCATACGTCTACGCATACACGCTCGTCGGCGGTTAATTATAATATTTATATGGCCCTTCTACAAAATTATTGCCAATAAAATTTCGTCGATAAAATTTTGTCCGGGGCGTCCCTTCCCTACTCTGCCGTTCACTTCTACATCATAGATTCGTTTTATCACTCTTTCCTTATTCATTCTTTCTACATGAACAAACCACCGAAGCATTCCTTCCTTAATACTGGTCACAACATCACCTTGCAACCCATCCAAACCATAAAAAAAGTTTCAATATCTATTAAATTTGTGACTTAAGGTGCTTAGCTCCGTCAGCATAAAAGCTTTTTTTGTATCGTACAATTTTGTCATGCAAATAATAATAATAATAATAATTTTAATGGCGTAGGGAATTGACGACCCCATCGCCCGCTGACGTAACAGTTAAGTGACAAAACTGCTACGTCAACGCAGTCAGTCAGCACCTTGCGAGAGATGTGAGCGCCGTGCCTCGGCAGAATTCAGGGTGCAAAGGCCCGTTTGTGCTTATGGCCGTCCACGATACGGTGCCAGGCCTGGGCGTCTCCCGTTAATGGACGCACATATTATGGATGATAGAAAAAAGATAGTGCGCAAAGGGCCGCTGCCTGGAGGTCGCCAGGGCGCGTCTGGAGCTGGCGCTGGACGCGACAGCATGCGGGCCGCCAGCCGAGCGCGGGGTGTTGCAAGACCACCTAGCAGCCCCCCGCATCCATCATCCCCACCAGAAGGCTTGGTGTCGGCTGGGTCTTCTCGGACTCAGCAAGCGGCACCCGCCGCTGGTGGAGCACGTCGCATGCGTTGGTCTAAATCAATGAATGAAAACGCACTGCGTATTTTAGGGCAAAAGGGGAAGAAACTGGATGTTTGGCGTATCGGGCTCGGATGCATCGCTTTTTTGCAGAGCTGGAGCCATCTCTATCCGTCACTGAGCAAAACCTGGCGGACCGAGTTAGGTACATCCTGCGCTCCAACATATTTGGTAACGCCGAACTCGAACGACTACGACGTGAGGCTATTCCTTCATCGAATGGAAATGCTACGTCTGGGAATGCGGTGCCACTAGATGCGCAACAAACAGCATATGTGGATGCTGCCGTCAACATTCCATTTGTAGCTAATTCAGACGAGGATGGAATAGTCTCCCACGAACTAGAGAAAATGAGGAGCATATTGGAAGAGTCGATGCTGGAAACGCGCAGCATGCTTAGTGTTACGACTACCGTCGTTTACATAAGACGCGAAATGCGTATCAGTCCGTAATAAATTGTTCCAAATTAAATAAAATAAACATACATAGTCGGAAAATGAAATAAAAGTGGAGTAAAAACTGTGAAATTAAAGTGACATTGTTTGCAAGTATAGCAAAACCGTAATAAACTAATTATTTTTACTAAAACATTTCATAAAATAATCGTTAAGTATTTAAAGAACCATTAAAACAACATTTTGAACTAAATAATAATCCGAAACATAGATAAGTGAACTTAATGAATAATTAGAATAGTGACAGTGTGATAACAAGTGAAATATATGTTAATACAAATTTTACAAAAAGCAATAAGAAACTATATAATATATATTATAATTGTTTTAACACTAGAAGAAACATTATATTATTTAGAAAAAAGTGATTAATATAAACCTGGAAAAGTGAATTTTATTTAAATCGTCAAAATAGTGTTTGTTTTTGTTTTTCTTTTCTTTTTTTGACGGTAATGTGAGTCTGGACTATGAACTATTGTAACGTTATGCAAATCAAAAGCTCTTAATAGTATAACTAAATTTTTGATCCACTACGCAAGCGACACCACAGCTCCGTGGTATATAAGGCATATCATAACTTTTTAACGTGTAAGCCGTTTCGTAGGTTCAAATCCCGTTGACCGCTTCATATTTGATATTATAACTTTTTTCTACGATTCCTAAAATTCAATTGCGTATTCTAGAAAATATTGAGAAAAAATTTGTTAATTAAATGTCAAAAAGGTTTAAAAATTTGGGTGCAGTATAAATGCCTCATCTTCTAACTTTCATAAGTTCATAACAGAGGGCGTTGCAACAGAAACCTACTTGCTTGTTTACAATACTCAATCCATAGTGCCAGCAAAGGGAACAAATGTGACTAATTAGCTATAAGCGACAAACTTCAATTCGCATTAAAACATTTGTTAATAACATATATCTATTAATATCCGATATCGACAAAAGATGGAAGAGGAGTACGACTACATTACTTTAAGACCTAGAAAGTTATTTAAGTCAAAATCTTGTGAATCATTAGAAAACTATGGAATTAACGTATCTGCATGCTCCTCCAATTCAGAAATTGCACAAAGAAGTTTTGACTTATCGACGCATTTACAAAAGGATACTATTATAGATGAACTAAAAGAGAAATTAAACGACTTAACTTCACAATTACACAGCACACAAAACGAGTTAGAAAACGTAATAATAGAAAATTGCCAGCTAAAAAAAGAAATAAATAAGTTAAGCACACAAAATAATATACTGAGAACTATATGCAAAAGTCCAGCACAGCATTCAAAGAGAACAGTAACGTCAACAAATAAGAAGAAACGACATGTTAAAAGAACTAAAATAAATCAAATCATTGATACACACTCAAACACAACATTCGATAAAGAGTGTGACTTTGAAAGCGGCCTAAATTCATCTTTAGAAAACAAAAACAATATACAAAATCAAAAACCTACCAACATTTCCAGAAATAACAATGCCCACGAAATACAACAAATCAATGAAACACTAACCCAAATACAATCAAGGTATAAAACATCGTCGAAATTATCTTCAGTACTTTGTAAAAAAACATTATACATAACTGGAGGACACCAATGTATAGGATTGGCAAATTTGTTAAGAACATCAAGAATGAATACACCTTACGAACATTATCAAATCGAGTCATTTATCAAACCAGAAGCTGACACTGAAGAAATCTTGAAAACATGCCAATTATTTAATATCACATCAAAGGACTGTATTATTTTAAGTGTTGGAGAACATGATAAAAACCCTTATAAAGTGATGATAGAGTTAAGTAGCTTCCTAAAAACAGTAGATAAAGAGTGTCTTGTATTAGTTTTAGGAATTCGCACAAATGTGTATTTAAATGAATGGAAACTTAATAATATTTTGAAAATAACCTGTAATCAATACCAAAATTGCCACTTCGTCGAATATACTAAGATTTCGAAAAAATACGATTTATGTAGAAAAATTAATCAAATTATTAATCAAAATTATTATAATTTAAAATTTTTAAGTTTTATGCAACATTCCAGAGTTATTAAGGGAAATATACGCAGGGAAGTATGCCATTGTAACCTTGATACACAAACAAAAATCGTACGTCGTAATACGCCAATAAAAACACAGACTAAAATTACATCCTACTTTTTACCTAGACCAAATATAATCCATAAAGTCCCAACAAAAAAACAGCAAAAAATAACATCATACTTTACATTAATACCACCTAAATCTAAAAATATGCCACAAACAGACCTACCACATAAGCAGACCTCTACTGAAAATAGTACCCAAATTGACATGTTTGTCGACCTTGTGAAATGTAATAACTTTTCTGACAGTAGCACCCAAACTGACATGGTGATTGAAACACCTTCTCAAATTAATTCTACCAACTTTTTTCTTGTGTAACCAAATAAGTATACTTCATCAAAATATTAACGGCCTCATAAACAAGTGTGACTTACTAACTACATCTTTAGAATCTATAGAAAGTGTAAAAGATGTTAAAGTTTTATGCATTACCGAACACAATATGTCTAGTACTGATTTATATATCTTAAACATTCCAAATTATTCATTGGGTTCAGTGTTTAGTCGTAGAAATCGTCGCGGTGGATCTTATATTCTGGTACATAACTCGCAAAAGTTTTTACCAATCAGTAACATAAAAAAATATTCGATTGAAGGTATAATTGAATGTTCAGGAATACAATTACCTGAACATAAACTATATATATTCTGCACTTACAGACCCCCCAGGGTAGGTTCTGAAGATATCAATAAGTTTTTCGCAACATTTACTTCTTTATTAAATCGGTTTTGCCTTGGAAAAAATAAAGTAATACTCTGTGGCGATTTTAATATTAATACTCTGAAAAAAAGTAAGGAAACTATTGAGTTGAGTGAAATTCTATCTGCGTATAACCTGAAAATAGGAATAGAAGAGCCCACTAGATTGGTAAGTGGCACATGTATTGACAATTTCATGTATAATGTTCGTGACTCTAAAACAAGAGTTTTGGAACTTGCGTTATCTGATCACACTGCACAAATACTTACATGTCCAGTAAAAGTAAGTTGTCTGATCAAACATTGGTACATTAAAACGCGGGACTACTGTAAAGAGAATTTAGATAAATTTAAAGAACGCATTAACGCTCTAAGTTTCAATGATGTGTTTAGTAGTAATGATCCAAATACTTCGTTTAATATTTTTTATGATTTTTTCCGTCTTTTCTATAACTTATGTTTTCCTGTAAAATATATTAAAAAAGACACAAAAGTGAAGCCGAAATGGATAACGAAAGGTATAAAAAAGTGCTGTAAACGTAAACGTCAGCTTCTTTGGCAATATAGGAAAAACCGAACAGAAAATAATAAAAGAAGTTTTATAGACCTTTCATCAAGACTGAGTCGTGTTATCAAACTCACACAAAAGGTTAAAAACGACAATTTCATAAATAATGCTCGTAACAAATGCAAAGCTACTCGGACTATAATTAATAATAGGACAATTAATTTACCAAATCAGGAAATACAACAAATTACTATCAATAACGCTACAATTAAGGATCCCATAAGCATAGCGAATAAATTTAATGAATATTATATTAACCAAATCACCAAATTGGTCCCGCATAGAACACCAATTAATATTTTAAGTGAATCTAAATCTTTATTTATGAAACCCGCAACACCGAATGAAATAAATAAAATTATTTTTAATTTAAAACCTACGAATAGTACGGGTTATGATGATATTTCAACCAAAGTATTAAAATATGTTTCTATCAAATTATCACATGTACTGAGTCATATTATCAATCAATGCATTTATCATGGCCTTTTCCCTGACAAATTAAAGATAACCATAATAAAACCTATTTTTAAGAAAAACGACAGAAATGACATGAGCTGTTATAGACCGATAGCATTGATACCGGTTCTATCTAAAGTTTTTGAAAAAGTGATTCATGAAAGATTAAATAATTATTTCGAAATAAATAATTTATTTTCAAAAGAGCAGCTAGGTTTCAGAAAGAACAAAACTATAAATATGGCAGTTTTCTCATTTTTAAAGAATGTTATGGTAAACATGGATAATAAAAATCATGCCTGCGCCCTTTATATGGACCTAACAAAGGCATTTGACTATGTTGACCACAATATATTGCTAGATAAGCTATTTGCCTATGGAGTTAGGGGAAATACGCATGATCTTATTAGGAGCTATCTTGGTAACAGAATACAGTCTACACACATAACGAGATTGTGTCCTCACAAAAAAATTATATGTGACTATGAATCAGAGTACAAAATCAATAACTTTGGTGTGCCACAAGTACACTGCGTATTGGGTCCATTATTATTTATTATATACATAAATGATCTCCCGAAAATAACAAGCAATGACACTATTTTATTTGCTGACGACAGTACAATTATATTTACAGGAAAAGAAAAAACACAAATAGAATTGGACATAAACAATACCTTAGATAATATTATTAAATGGTTGACTTTAAATAATTTAAAAATAAATTTGGAAAAAACTAAATTAATGACGTTTCGAAACAGAGTTCACAAATTGACTGACATGAAAATCTACTATACACAAACAAAAATTGAAGAAGTAGAGACAATAAAATTCTTGGGACTAAACATTGATTCTCAACTAAACTGGAAGTCACATACAGAGATGTTGTGTTCGAAACTTAATCAATATTCATATGCGATCTACATGTTGTCCAAAACTGCCAGTACATCCACAGTTTTAACGGCTTACCATGGACATGTTACTCCTCTTTTAATGTATGGTGTTATGTTTTGGGGCAACTCTGTGGGAAAAGAGTTGGTCTTTAGGGCGCAAAAGAGATGCGTTCGGGCTATATACAGAATGAAACAAACCGAGAGCTGTAGGTCGATATTTTCAAAGATTAAAATATTGACACTACCGTGTATTTATACACTGGATATGGTGTTATTTGTAAGAAATAATAGTAACTTATTTGTTAGATTAAAAAGCAAGAGATACCCTTTCCAAATAAGCTTCATGTATAACAAAACTAAACTTTTAAACAGCAGTGTATTCTGTATGATTCCGAGAGTGTATAATCATTTACCCAACTCTCTGCTTGAAATTTCAAATAATAATTTATTTAAAAAAAAGTGAAGACACTACTTTTAGAAAAATCATATTATTCGGTAAGGGAATTTCTTGAAGACAAATTAATAGATGTAGTATTGTAACCGATTAGTGGTACTGTGAAATTAATTAGACATTTTATGTGACATTATTTTACAAAGTTGACATTGTGTATTAATTAGGTAATTTCATTTGACATTATTTTAATAATTATTTAGACACTGTGATTTGATATGTAATAATTTTAATTTAATCTATAGCATATAATTAAGAATTTTTGCATGGCATGAGCCTAAATATGGCGATCAACAATGTAAATTGACCACTGTAACACCATCTGTACCCATATTGCGCAAATTAAATGAATAAATAAATAAATAAATGCCTCTCGAAAATCGACCGCGACTTCCCCGCATACCCCTTAGCAAGCGAAATCGGGCTGTCGTGCGGGCTCTTAACCCAATGCTGGTGACCTATTTGGAAGCCAGCCGGGACCTTTGCGAGACAGATTCAATTCTTTTTGGCGCCGCACTGGTAGTATGCCGTATTATTGGCGCCAAACTTCCCGTGGCTGGACGTGCTACTCAAAAAAGTAGCGCCATCCCAGCCTGGAGAAAAAGAATTGAGGACCGTATCGCAAAGGCAAGGGCCCTTATCGGCAGACTGACAAGCTTCAGGTCGGGTAATAATAGACCGAGGATTATGCGCACCGTTAGGATGGTGTTTGCTGGGACGAATATCAGTTTGTTCCAGCCGGATATCACGCAAAAACTAACGGAGCGCATAGATGACCTGAAGCAAAAAATCGCTGCTTGGGGGAAGCGGATTCGACGATTTAGCGAGAGGTCAAGGCGGTTCAACCAGAATCGTCTCTTCCAGAGTGATCAGAAGAGGCTCTATAAATCATTGGAGCGACCAGAGGTATGTGGAGCGGGCCCAGGACCGGATCAGGCTGACACTGTCGCATTTTGGCGTGGCCTGTGGTTAGAGCCCGTAAACCACAGCGAGGGCCCTTGGATGGAAGTTGTGACGAGCCAGAGTGCAAGTGTTACGCCTATGGACTCCGTCATCATAACGCCTGAAGACGTCGCTGAGGCGGTCCGTAGAGCCCCGAACTGGAAAAGTCCGAGGCTCGACGGGCTGTATCATTACTGGCTGAAGGGGTTCGTAGTGTGTCATGCTGTGCTCGCCCGACAGTTTCAAGAGGCTCTCGATCAGAAGTCGCTCCCGAGCCTCTTCACTACTGGGATCACTCATTTGGTTCCTAAAGATCATGATACCACAGACCCGAGCAAATACCGCCCCATCACGTGTCTACCCACCATATATAAGACACTGACATCCATTTTGAGCGCGAGAATCACTCGTCACCTGGAGCTAAATCAGGTGATGTCACGCGCTCAAAATGGATGCCGGGGCGGTGGTCGTGGAACCAAGGAACCACTCCTCATTGACGCGGTCATTGGTAAAGTGGTGAAACGCAACCGTCGGAATTTCTCCGCCGCCTGGATAGACTACAGAAAGGCATTCGACTCGGTGCCCCATACATGGCTAAAGAGAGTCCTCCAGCTGTACAAAATTGACTGTACAGTTGGAGACTTCCTCGACCAGTGTATGGGGCAATGGAGTACGATCCTTTGCTATCTGGGCGAGCGGATGATGGCTGCGGAGAACCACATAAGGATAAGAAGGGGTATCTTCCAGGCCGATTGTCTGAGTCCAATCTGGTTTTGCCTCTCCCTGAACCCTCTCAGCACTTTACTGGAGGGCTCCGGGAGGGGATTTCAGCTTCGGAAATGAGGTACAAAAGTGACCCACCTTTTCTATATGGTTGATCTCAAGTTATTCGCCTCCAGTCGCTCCCATCTTATGGAATTGCTAAACATCACTTGTGAATTTAGCAATTCTATTGGAATGGAGCTGGGAACGGATAAGTGTGCGGTCCTCCATGTTGAAAGGGGAAGGGTTGCTAACTCTGAGGGCATAGACTTATCTATGCCCGTCAACTTAAGGACCCTTTCCGAGGCTGAAACATACCGATACCTGGGTATGTCACAGAACATCGGTATCGATGAGGCTGGTATGAAACAGTCAGTTTGCGACGTGTTTTATGCACGCTTGACCAAAGTGCTTAACAGCCTTTTGTTTGGTGTGAATAAGACACACGCATATAACGGTTGGGTCATGCCTGTCCTCATGTATACCTTTGGCATACTCAGGTGGACCCAGACTGAACTTAACGCCCTGGATAGAAAAGTCCGCACTACCATGACGTCCCATAGGATGCATCATCCGAGATCGTCGGTAATGAGGCTCTACTTGCCGCGAAAGCATGGTGGACGTGGTTTTCTGAGCGCGCTCACCATGCATAATCGCGAAGTGTGCAGCCTCCGTGATAACTTCCTGGCGAGATCGGATGATCTATAATGACGTCATTTCTAGTAATAAAGGGCTTACCCCTCTATCCTTAGCCAACGAGCATTGGCAGGACCCAGCAATGCTTAGCATTTCCGACCGGGAGACCGTATGGAAGGAGAAGGAGCTCCACGGGAGGTTCTACAAGGCTCTACATGAGCCTTTCGTAGACACAGTAGCCTCCCTCCACTGGCTACGCTTTGGTGATTTCTTCGGGGAAACCGAGGGTTTTGTCTGTGCAACACAGGATCAGGTTATTAAGACCAACAACTATCGGAGATACATCCTAAAGGATGGCACCGTGGACATCTGTCGAGCTTGTCGCCATCCCGGTGAGTCACTTAGGCATGTCATCTCCGATTGTTCGGCGCTTTCTAACTCTGAGTACTTGCACAGGCACAACCTAGTAGCCAGAATTCTTCACCAGGAGCTCGCTCTGAAATACGGTCTCGTGGATCGGAAATTGCCGTATTACAAGTACTTGCCGGAAGCCGTGCTCGAAAATGATCGCGCCAGGCTCTATTAGGACCGGGCCATCATCACAGACAGGACTATTCTTGCGAATAAGCCTGATAGTGTGCTGATGGACCGGGCACAGTCAAGGATATTTTTGGTCGACATTACCATTCCATATGACGAGAACCTCGTGAAAGCCGAAACAGACAAGCAAACAAAATATCTGGACCTGGCTCACGAGGTGACCGACATGTGGGGTGGTCTGCCGACCGAAATTATTCCTGTAGTAGTCTCTGCAAACGGGCTAATCCCAGTCAGCCTCTCGGGTCATCTGAGGCGACTGGGACTACGTGGCAGACCGCTCCGGGCTCAAATGCAGAAGGCGGTGCTCCTCGATACCGCCCGCATCGTCCGCCGGTTTCTTTCCCTTTCCCCCTAACCCTCGGCCGTTTGGTCTCCCCTGCCGAGGGCCTCCATCTGGTTGGGCTTTTATTAATTTATGTATTTTTATATTTATTTTATGTTATTGATATTTATGTATATTTATCTTTTCATTTTCATTTATAATTATATATTTATAGAACCCAACCAGATGAGAAAACTATATAGAAACCCCACAATAATAATAATAAATTAATTTATTGAATAAAACCATATTGACACTACAAAGTTGAAGAACTTACTCCCGAACTAGCAATAGTTGTGTGTCGGGAATCAGTTCCTTCCCATTTCCATGAAATTACAATTACAAAATGGCTTATCAGCTCTTATCACAACTCAGAACAAGGTAACAAAAATAAATACAATTTTTACAAAGCCAAGAAATTTTTTAAAGTTTCAAACAAGCTCAGTGCACTGATTACTGTGTACTATTATTTGTTATGTGACTGCAGTCTGTAGGCACCAACAGCCAACTTCAAACAAAGAAGGCAAATAATGCGTTGTCAGCTCTGAGAATTAAGATGTTATGCTTTATATCCCGTAATTATACCAGCTCTCTTCTACGCTCTCTCTATAACAATAACTCTAGCGCTCTTCTATAAGAAATAGGTAAGAGTAAGAGGATGGTACTTACTCAGACGCGCTCCTGTGCAAAAGAGAAGTAAAAGGTGTATTAAAATAGTGTACATTAAATCAAAAACACAAAAATAAAACTACCGAAACAACAATAAACTAAAGTTTCCAGAACAAATCTCAATTTTGATGTTTTGAGTGCCGCGTACGGCGCAATGCGGACGCTGTGCGATGCAGTGATAACGCTCAAATACGTCGCGTACTTTTAACGCGTGTCGAGATCGCGCCGAAAGCGTTATGATAAGGAAGCGTAAAAGCCACCACGAGATTGAGTTGAGGGCGTTCGATGGGACGGCGTGTATTTTTTTTTAATTGTCACAAACTAGCACACAGTACACGTGATGTTTAGTTGTCGCCGTGGCTTATAGATACCTACATCTATACTCAATAGAGAATCGAAATACAGTGTCAGTCCCTATGGTTGCTAATTTTATTCTGATCTTAGACCCCAGATTCCATGCGTAGTATTCGCATTATATAAGAAATCATTAAGTAGTACATAAGTAAAAAGTGAAACCGCTACTTTACTTTAACTTCACCAGCCCGTAAAAGTACTATGGGCTCCGGCTGTTGCACTGTTTAAATCGGCTCACTTGCCTGGCGTATTGGCGATCGCAGTATTACATATCTCGCTACCATTGATTCCGCTAATTTTGATCGACTGGGCTGTTTTATTTGAATAAAGAAAATGGATTTGTTTGATTGGATAAATAAACTTTCCATTTGTCAACTTGAACAAATCGCATATTTTATAGCACGGACAAACCATATGACGGGAAAAGTCACATCAAAGTTATTTATTTAAAAAAAGTATCAAATTATATATTAAGGCTTTAGTCTACTATTATCCTTTCAGTGATATTTTTGAACAGAAATATGTACAATACGCAGTGGTTAGGGTACTTTTTGTACACTGTGTCCTGAATTTAATAATACCCCCGTTAAGTTGTAACAGCTGGTTTCGTACTGACGAATATTTATATCTGTGTCGAAAGTTGTGACAATGCAAGATTTATGAAAACTGGCGCGAAGACTTGGTTAATAGCTTTTAAAGTATGAAACTTAAGAAAAATATTTATATTTCAACAAGTTGGTACTAACGTTTGTTAAGAGAGTGTCTGTTTGTATTTTATAACATAAAATGAAAATTATAAAGCCCGTGGCTTTCTTCTTTTATATAATTGCCGGAAAAATTACGTATGAATTAAAATAGTGTTTTTTAACTTTGTGTTTTGTAATGGGTTTTATTTTCTTGTTAGGAAAACTTTTTTCATTAATTAAAGTTTCATGCTATAATATATAGCTAAGCTATATATATATATATATATATATATATATATATATATTAGAGAGTATTTAAGAGAGGAAGGTCAAGGAACTTTTCAATTAGCAGCAATAGTACGTAGTTAATAAGCGAAAAGGAGGGTTCGCAGCGCTGCTTCAATGCGTGCTACAGGAGTTCACACGTCTTCGAAATGTGAAGTCCTTGAATAGAATCGACTGTCGATTAACCACATGCCGAAAGTAAACATCTTCAGTAAACCTATATATCTGAAACATGTCCTTAAAAGAAGAAATTGAGGATATTTGATTTCAATCTATTGTGACGTTACAGTGGTCCTAAACCCCTATGTGAAATTGTAAGAGGCCTATAGGTACCTGTGAGAGCTTGTCACCTGTGTCTATCGTACGAAAACAAATCAGTACTCTACTGACTGCGATTCAGTTATCTGCATAAATAAAAATAAAAGACAGTAGAAGGACAGATCAATACTCCGCGTTGATGCCACGAGGATCACTACTGACAGCCCAATTACCCATTCTGCTGCCAACGTCACGACGATATGTTGAACGAAAGCGTCCGCTTATTATGCAGCAATTTAAATACCAATTAATCGTAATATCTGAACACTGCAACTTGAATTTTTGTTAGTTCTTTCCATTTTTAAGGTTTAAATTCAATTTTACGTAAATTAAAAATAATTGCTTATGAATCGGCATAAATGAAAATATCTATCTAATATATTACGAGAACAAAAATTTGTACCCGTTTTTAAACAGTGGCCGCCTCGTCAAAACTCGACAGTTATTCATAAAATCTTTGTTTGTATATTCTGCTGTTATTTACTGCACATTATTGTATAAAAAGCTGTGTTTTTTTTGTGATTTCAAATTAATGTTCATTTTTAAAAGTGTGACTAGTGTATGTATGTATACCAAGAAAAAAAAGCGTTTATTTAATATTTTGTAAATTACACATCTGTGTTTTACATACTAATATTCCTCTTATTCTAGAGGGGGTTAATAACAAAATAAAATGTCCGCCGCGCTGCCCTAATATGCGTTGCCGAAGTTCGCATGTCTTGAATCATTTTTAATTTCTCACACATGCAGGTTAGAACTGCTACTATCAACTTCATCGGTGACGGCCGGGTTCAAATATGCGTTGCATGCGCACGCGTACTGTGAAATTTACAGCGAGCGCTTAGACTTAGCTACCCCGGTTGCGAGAATATTTTTTAAAAGAAAAGTTGGAAATTGTTGATTGTTTGTATATGAGTAACAAATAATACAACTTTTGAAGTACACATTTTGGATCGGTATATTTAGTACTAAGCCGTGGGAGCTTATGAGCTTCGCGCACATTTTAAAGTTCATAGTATAAGAATATAAGATTCAATTCCCGCAGACACCACTGCAGGCACACGAAAACATCAAATGTAAATTTATGTCCCCATTCATCAAGTTCTAGGCAGTGAAGGAAAAATTTGTGAGGTATTTTGCATGTCTGAGAAACTTGTTTCAAATCAATGGGAGTCGTCTTTGCTCTTTATTTGCGGTGGCCTTGGCCTGATCTTTTTTAAAATCCTCAGAAATATTGTAGGTATACGTGGCCTGTGGTACGCAGGGGAATAGATTTAAGATTACTAATTTTTGATAAAACTAAAAAAAATACTTTTTTTATAGCATAAGAGTGACAGACAAGCACACAGTCCACCTGATGGTAAGTGGATGCTGTGGCCCAATCAAAATGCAGATGCGTTGTCGCCCCTGAGGACTGAGCTGGAATGCCTCGTTTCCAGTAAAAAGGGTCTCCGGTACTCTAAACTCACACCATACGAAACACAGCAGTATTAAGATTCTATTTTTCGCTGGTATTCTGAGAGAGCGTGGTCCTTCCCCGGTCGAGCCGACCCATTTGTGCTACAACCATATTATACCTGCAGCATGGCTCTACCACGTTTGCAGCATGGCTCTACCAGTTTCAATAATAATTAGGACAAATAATAACAAAAAATTATTTTATTCCATTCTTTTTCCATTCT
Source organism: Parnassius smintheus behrii (assembly GCA_036936625.1). NCBI lineage: Eukaryota > Metazoa > Arthropoda > Insecta > Lepidoptera > Papilionidae > Parnassius > Parnassius smintheus. Next base: position 10,787,232 of record JAUPFT010000030.1, on the reverse strand, counting down.
TACACACACCACGTCCAATTAGCAACGGCAGGCGACGTTACAAAGGAATTATATTAAAAGTAAATAATTTTTCCTTATACAACGTAATGCCAGAACATTACTGCCTCATTCCTGCAAACTATCATTACAGCGTCCGCGGTAAGAATTTATTCGGGACAAAGTAACAAAGTAATGGACACTATACGTGATGCAGGAGATCCCTTAAGTTTTTACCAAATTGTTTTTTATACAAACTTAGTCAAACAATGAAATAAAGACGGACCGCTGCGTACATTTTTATTGACGGCAAAATCTTGACACACACTTGAACATCTTTCTTCTTCCTTTAACAGTATAGAATAGAATAATTTTAATTCATTATAGATTACTACATTATACTTATTTTAAGACGTTTTATCTAATATTGCCTCTGGTTCGGAAAATACCTCTGTATTGGGAAGAACCAGCAAGAATCCCGCTGGGATTATATTTTTTTAGGCATATAACTTTTAATAATTTTGTATATTTTCTTTTATAAATTTTAGTAATAGAACCAGCATGGTAGCTCAGTAGCTCTTATTCCCAGGAGTTATTTTCGTTCATGTATTCCTTGATTTATTATAATAGTAACCTTTTTAGTACAATTTTTCCTTAAATAAAATTTTAAACTTCTCGAATGACAAACTGAACATTTTATGGGATCATAGTAAACATTGCTCAATAAATGAATTACTATTTGTGTGGAGTCCTGTAACTGATATTACAAGCTTATGTCTGTCCTAATGTTGAAAGTATGAACATCTTTATCAAGCTATTCATTTTAATGTACATATATTTGTATTTTCATAAATATATTGCGATGCTATCGTTAATATGTTTATTTATTTAAAATGTTCTCTGAGGATATCGTTATAAATTATGTAGTAAAAAAAATTGGCCCTACTACCTTTATTAGCAAAACAAAATATGGTTTCAATACCAGTCGCGTTATTCCATGGCATAAATATTCCATAACAGAAGACATTACGCTGTAACTATATAACAAATTGACTTATATGACTAAATATAGTAACTATAATAAACTGACTTAGGTGCCTCAACATTGGTGCGATTTCTGATCTTTCTTACAGCATATGTAGCAGAACTAAGTCTGCTTGCTAATGCAGATAATTGAGGGCCCCATTGGAGCTGCGAGTTAATAGTGAAAACCAATAGTAGGTAGTATTCACAAGACAATGGAGCGTCGAGAGAAGTGCTTTGTGCCAGACCCGATCAAAGGTCTTCACTATGTCCAAATTAAGATCACCAGCTGATCGATCACGACGAAAATCGTTTTGGCGGTCACTAATCACCTAGTGATCCGCAAGGTACCTCATGAGCTAGCAGTTTATCATGGACTTCATTATTTTGGAGAACAAGGAGATGATGGCGATAGACCTGTAGTTGAACGGGTCAGAGTGGTCACCTTTTTTAGGAACTCGGTGCACCAAAGCTGTCTTCCACGAATGCGGCGCTGCGCCTTGGGAGTACGAGTATCGGAAAAGACGCGTTAAAACTGTTTCCAACTCCGCAGCACACGTCTTTAGCACAATGGGATGGCCTCTATCAGGCCCACTCGACTTGCTGACGTCCAGGGAGAGGAGTTCTTTGAGAACCGAGCGCTGTGTAAACCACATATCCAGCATGGAGCACTCACACCGCGGGATGGTCAGCAGTGTGTTGCCCCCGTCACTGAGAGTCGAGTTTGACGTATAGAGCCTAACAGTTCGGCTTTCTCCGTTACTGGCTCATGCCTCAACACGGCAGTGAGTCATCCTCTCTGTCCAGAGACGGAAGAGACGACTAATAGAAGTTCCCTTGGACAGTCTTGGCGAGAGACCAAAATGCACGGGTTCCCGAAGGAAGCCTTCGAACTACTTTCTCGCCAATTCTGCCGATGTGCTCTGACTTTGCCTTGACAATCACTATTTTGAAAGACCTGGAAGCGGAACAATACTTCTTTTTAAGAGCGCTGGTGTTTACATCCCGAGACGTTGGTGCGCCAGGCTCGGTAGCACTCCTGCTTATAGCGTGATGCTATTTTACAGGTATAACCAAACCATGGCTGGGATCTGCCTCCTATGGGCACCACAGATAATGGAATAAATAGTCGAAAACAGATGTCCTCTCTGACGTAAACACAAACTTCAGCCCGGAGCACAAAGGAGTGTTCTAATTTGTACCCAGAGTAGGAGATATATGAAGTATCAGCAGGAGAGGACATCTGAGTTTCTCAAAAAGAGCTTTGCCGTTAGCGTTAAGGTTGTAATGAAGTCGCTTGATGGTACAAAAATTCACAGAGAGCGTGACAGGGGTCGCCTCGGTCTTATTGCTCCGCTTGCTCCGAGCCCCCCCCCCCCCCCCAATACGCAGAGCAACCTGAGCACCCACGCTCAGGAAGAATAGATTAGCTTGGTCGTGGATGCTCAGCGAGGGATACCCTGTCACCTCAAATAAAAAACGGTCAAATAAAAAACTACCAGGATGAAAATCCTGGGGTAGTTTTTTATTTGATTCCGCTACCATGTTAAAGGGGGCGATTGGGACTCCGATTGCGATTTGTTCCACCTGCGATTTGTCTATGTATATAAAACAGCCCCCTGATGATAAAAATCAAAATACTAGAGAACTATGAACGTAAAACAGTACCCAGTTCTTGTCACTTAGCGTAGGTAATAAGACAGCATTGTGCTCATATTTTACGCTAACAATTTTTTTTTGCACAACATTAGAATGACAAACGAACCTAGAGTGCAATTTCACAAGCGACCGCGTTTAACTGCAGCGCGTTATGGCTGTAGCACAAATGGGTCGTCACGACCGGGGAAGGACCAAGCTCACATTTAGTTCTCAAACGTAACGACACCATCAGCAGTTATATTCTTAATCGAGGAAAACTGTAGGTGCTTATGTGTCACAGCTCTACTTATACGTTCTGTGTACTCGCTTGTCACTTTTATTTCTACTAAAAAACTGCTGAAAATGGTACCTGCAGCGTATAGAGTACAGACACAATACACTTAACTACAACCAAAGAAGTCCGACACTTTGCCATTACTGACAACTTCGCTGAAAGCTTCAATCTATTATAGCTCCTTTATCGGAACATAGCAGCAGTGCGTTGATGAGTGTCAGCAAAATTAAGTAAAATGGTAATATAGACCCAAGGCAGAAAAGCATTACCGCCTAACATCAATATTAACCATTCTCCAACATTTCTGCGTATATAATAAAAAGTACAGTTTTGTATAAAAAGATAAAGATAAAAATAGCATAACAATATTATGTTTTAATTCAAAAATTTAAATTCAGCCTTGTTTTGCTCAAAATAAGAACACGCGAATAGCCGACCTAGACATAGTGTCGTGCCGCTGAGATGTAGGCGAGAGGAAGTAAAATAAAGATATGACATATTATGCAAGGCGAGACACATAACTTCTCTTTTGAAAACAGAAACACAGAACTGGTGGCTCTGAATGGAAAACGGTTCGCACATTCAAATATTCTTCTGTGTTAAATAGTTGAACAGTTTTAATAAACATGTACATAAATACATGTTAGTATACAATTGTATAATACCAAAAAAGTAAAGTTTCACGTGCCCAGTTGCCGTGAACCGTCTGTCTACGCGTGAACATCGTTGCCTAAAGACAGTCTACACTAGAAGATTTATCTACTCCAATACAATGAAATCACATAATAATACCAGTTAACTTTTTTTGTAATAACTTGTACATAAGTCATCTTCTTCTTAGCAGACAGCAGTGGACTGTAAACTGCTGAACAGATAACCCTTCCCACAGAATGCCTCATAACGGGATATTTACCATAGGTGCCACGATTAACAGACGGGTTGGCACCGTTAGTTTTGTTATTTCTCGTTGCTTTAAAAAAGACAATGCACACAGTCCACCTGATGATAAGTAGATGCTGTGGCCCATAAAAATCTACATCTATCCGCGATTAAGAATTAAAATGTAAATGCGTTGCCACTCCTGAGTTTCCAGTAAAAAGGATCTCCCTCCGGTTCTCTACACTCACCATTTGAAACACAGCAACATTGAGCTGTTATTCTGTGAACCCGGTCGAGCCGACCCATTCCTGCTACAACCATAATAAAGCTGTGTGCATAATATTATGGTTACCACACACACGATAGTTATGTAAACTACTTTCTTAACCTATTTCATTCTTCAGATATTTATATTCGATACGCTATACGACGATGTACTAGAACCTCCGGAGTGAAAAATTTAACTATGAACACTTAAGGTCTATAATTGGATTATCGCTGTGCTTAATTTGCACGAACAGGCAAGCACTGAAATGGCTCTGTGTTTTTTTTTTTCTAATTTCAGCACGGAACACTAAAATGTTCAAATCTGGGACATTTTTGTCAAAAAATTATGAATACAATCTTCTAGATTCGGACACATTTGTTGTGCAATTCACATCTATCCGAAATATCCGTTCGGCTCTTATTTACCGTCGGGATGGCCGTTGTTCACGGAGAATCCCGTTTCCCTCCATAAACATTGACCGTGGACGATTTCTTGCGCGGTCCAAGTTTAAGTCGTTTCTAAAGATTCATTAAACATAGTACAAAAAAGGTGAGATAAAAATTTATTTTCGTAACAGTTACACATTATTGTAAGATCAACAGTTTCCACGCTTCAGAAGTATAATAAAAAAACCATAATGATAATACGTCGTCACTAGATTTGTTCGGAGGCGACAGCAAACCAACAAAATTGAGGCAGGCAAGAATCGTTGGTAAAAAATGATTGCGTTTCTTCCCTGTTTGCATGATCTCACTTGATGAGCAAAATACAATTAATTCCAAGTTCACCACCATTTGTTTTCCTAGTGTCTTTGGTATAGTAAGGGAAAAACGACCAAGAAGTCGTATCCAACTGCACCGTGACAATGCTTTGGCGCACACCGCGAACAAGACAAAGTAATTTTTAGCTTCTGAAATAGTGGAGATCGTGACCCATTCCGCACACCGTCCAGCCCTCGCAACGTGCGATTTCTTAATATTCCAAAAAAAAAAACAAAGATTTTGATGAGAGGTTTGACATTCACGGAGCCAGGAGGGTTGTGACAGCTTTCAACAAACACGTGGAAAACATGTCCTCTGAGAAATGGTCCTTAGGTTTATAAAAAAAAATAATATTTGAACGAATGAAATAGTGTTTAAAATAGAATGGAAATTACTTCAAAAAGAAATCAATATATTAATTTACGTTGTCATAATCACATACATATCAGTGTAACCCACTACAGCACAACCTTATATATTGTTTGTATGCATTTATGAAAGTGATGAAATTCTATCATTCTGTTTTCACCCAATTTCAGATATATGAATAACGTTATTTTTAACATATTAATAAACGATAACAATACAATGAATTTATAACATTTACTGAGTACTTTCACTATCTGACGTTCACAAATCAATCAATGCATGATTTTAGGCTATTTTAAGTCCAATATTATTTGATTGGAATATATTGAATGCTAATAAACATATGCTACAAATGTATGGAAAGGTTAATTACAAAAGCAATCAGACATAAAAAAACAATAAGTGTTTATGTCATTATTTTGGCGCCAATAGATATTTGAACCTAGAACGCATAACTGAGTCAGGCTTACTGAACAACAAGCACAGTAATCTGTTTACGAAAAACAGTACGAAATAAAAGGTACGTCGGCCAAAGCAATAAATTTTAATTATACCTGGCTCCGTATAATAAATTAATGTTCCATCATAAATAGTCAAATCAATAATAATTAATTCCGATGCAATACTTTATGGTTGCCATCATAGAGGGTTTTAACGTTAATTTCACTATAAAGTTTATAACACCATAAAGGATTTAGCACTTCACTTATCGATAATTAAAGTGTCATTTTCACTAATTTTATAAAGGTAAATTAAAAACCGGTTACATCACTCGACTATCGACTATTAACAGTATCGTGGTGCAGTGTCTTAGCAATGAGTTACAGCCCTGAGAGCCGAGGGTTCGAATCTCGCACGGAACAAGCATTTCTACGGCCATTATATAATCATGTTAACAGACAAAAGCATAGAATACTATAATGCACAATAGAATAGCTGTCAAACTTATTTTGTCGCTGCCGTGTTGACAGACAGATTTTAATACGTATTTATTTGTAAATAGCGTGCAATTTGGCATTTTCTAAATAATTTGCATGCGAAATTTGGAAACGATTGTAACGTCAAAACACATCTCGTGTTGACATTTATACGTGTGAATTGACGTGTCAGTGACATTTTAGTGGCTACACGGGCACCGCCCACTCCCCCGTTCTATTATGTATGTAATGATAGTATTCTATGGACAAAAGCCTATGTAAGATACTACGTTATAACAGCCACTAGTCTGGCACCTTTGATGATGCTTCCCGTTACGTTCTGGGTATACCGCCATCTTTCGGAAGTCATAAAATCTTTCTAGCATTTCCAGTAGTGACTTGTAAAGACACCTGTGGGAGAAAATGGGGTGATGGAGACTCTTACGTCGCAAATACACAATAAACGTGAAAAATGTGTTTCAAAATTTCAAGGTTCCAATCATGGTGGTCCCTGGCCTTGAGCCCTAGTGTCTTTAGGGTAAAGACTGATTTTTCAATTACAAATGACCTAAGGAATTGTTCGTATTAAGTCCAGCCGCCAAATTTCACGAACTTACATCACGTCAAAATTAACGATTCCACACACACCGTCTGAATGCTAGGCGGTCCACCACTGTGCGTTTTACTGGGAGTTTTCTGCCTAGTGCAACTTTTCTGTGGAATTTTTTACCACCGACGATTTTTTTTGAACCTCCCTCCTTTCTAAAAGGCCGTCAACGCACGTGCAATATTCCCTTGGTGTTGCGGTTGTTCATGGGCGTCGGTAGTTACTTACCATCAGGTAAGCCGCATGCTCGTTTGCCCTGTCTTCTATAAAAAAAACTCTTTTTACTTATGTCGATTTCAATTACTCTGACAACTTCCGAATATTGTTCGGAGTTATCGAAAAGTCCAGATATGTCAAGAATATTCAAAATAAGTCAAAAATTATTTGAAACTGTTCTAGTTTGTGTCACTTATATATGTTTTGTAACATTTTAATTCTATGTTAGTAACGTTAACATGGAAGTCATACTTATTATTACGAGTAAATAATCTTCAAAGCTCGTCTGGATAAAATCCCTGTTTAGAAACAACGAAAGAGGCCCATGCCCAGTAATGAATTTTAGTGCTGATGATGATTTCACATAGTACATTAAGTAAACTTAGCAGCCGTGTATACGAGTATATAGGTATACTCAGGAGCCGTGGTAGCTCAGATGGTTAACACTCGCTGTAAAAATAACAGAACGCGAGTAACCCGGGTTCGATCTCCGCCGGCACCAATGAAATTGTTAATTGCAATTTTAAATGCTGATTTGCCACGTGCTCGGCGTGAAGTAAAACATCGTGAGGAAACCTGCATGTCTGAGTAATAAGGAAAAAAATTTTCGAAGACATGTGAAGTTCGCCAACGCGCATTGGGGCAGCGCGGTGTACACTTCCGTGCCCTAAAACCGTCTCATAGATGAGGGGAGGCCTGTGCCCAGCATTGAGACGTATATAGGCTGTAACTTTACTTTTATACTCAACAACATTGGCAGTAGGCAACTTAAAAAAAAGTCTGCTCAAGATGGGATTAATTGACAGCGCTTAGGGACCATTAAACCACGCGGATCATTGACACACAACACAGTTGATTATGATGATGATGATAATTGTAATAGAAAAAGTAAAGTGGTGCATATGGCAGGAAATTTAAGAGGCAGTAGTGTTTTTATACTTACAGAATAAGGCCTAATTGCATATGATTGTAGGATATTTACAAATCGCTCAAGTGCATTATAGTGAATGTAGACTTGATGGTATTCTGTGGTTTACCCTTGGTATAAATGATAGTCATTTTGAGTTTTTTTATGGGAAACGAAGCAATTTTATTATTTTAAACATTACGTTCGAAAAGAAATCCTATTTACTCTTATTCTACGCCAGTGACAGTAATCTTTTTAAATTAACCCTTTTGCTCGTACTGTTGTAAGTTATGATTTTTAAGTAAGAAAACTGAAATTAGCTTTATTTAAGACTAATTGTATACTATTATTCTAATAATGCCATTGTTTTAGGATAAATAAATGGATTCTACTTCTACATAAGGCACTAGTTTTTGCAGAAATTAATTATGTTGACGAGAAAATGTTATCATATAAGTTTAAAAATTTGGTGGAAATATGAAACAGTATGTCCAACAGTATGAAATATTATGTAATAACGTACATTGAATAGAAAAAATTCAATTCTTTATATCTATTACATATTTTTTATATATTATACTTTAGAACTTTAGATACTAAATAATTTCGTCGTTTAGAGAAAGAGTTGAATCAATTCAGTCTCATCCCGTTGGTTTTATGAGTCAATCAGTAACTCATTGGTGACAGTATCTATAGGTGTCCTTGTTAAGTTTTTTTTACAAAAATTTCACAAGGACAAACATCCAGACCCGGAAAAATTGTTGCGTGCAGGATTCGAACCCGCGGCCCTTGGTGTTGCCAGTCATTACTAATCCACTGCGCCACGGAGCCATCAGTCAATTAAATTCTTTTGAATAGTAACAGATCACCGCTTTGTAATAGGATAATATTGGATAGATGGAGCCCTTCTACTTATTTCTTATCACACTGGTGCCGGTTTAATTACAAGAGACTATGTGGCAGATAATGTAACGTACAGTTCTAGACTGGCAGTTTCGTTTCGGCCAGCAAAGTGTAGGACAGCCCTACATAAAATGGAGTTCCAACCTGGTAAGACATGCAGAAAGTCGATGGACGCAGGTAGCTCAGTGATGTGCTATATTACTTAAGAGCTCAGCAATGAAGTTGTGAAGGGCTGTAATAATGATGATGCAGATTCATTGAAACTTGGTCATTACGTCACAACGCATTAATAGATTTTTTCTAACTCACTATCAGGTATCAGGTAAGTTTGTGGTCAAAGATTGGATCTATTTAAGAAACGAAGTTGACTACGGGTGCTAAAGGTTGCGGTCATTTTATCATCAGTTTTATAAACAAACTTCTAACGTGATTTATAAAAAAAAAAATTATTAAATAATATCGCTTATCGCTGTTTTCTATAGTCTTGCGCCAAAAAATAGCCTTGGTATTAAGAAGAAAGAAATGTTAAAGAAATTTCCGAAGTCTCGGCTGGAAGGGGAATACAAATCGATGGAATCCGATTTTGTATTTATTTTTCCTTAAAATAGTGCTGGCAGTAGTGAAGGTTGCCGGATCATCATTAGTGTGTTCGTTTCGTATAAATAAATATTTAAGAATATCTTTTTATTCTTTGTTACTTGCTTTTCTCTTTTCGTTACTTTCTCTTTGATTTGCATTTGTTTTTGATAATATAAGTTAAATGCCTCCTCGACTAATCCAGAAAGGAGTGGATATAAACAACTCTTGTTTTTCTTTATTTTTTCTCTATTGTAGATTCATGTGGCTTTCGTAATACGATTATTTGTTTTGCAAGGTATAGGTTACAAAGTATATTCGTGCATAGTCGAAAAATACAGGCATATAATCTAAATTATTACAACTACATATTTTTTAGAATAAGGGTGACAAACGAGCATACAGTCCACTTGATTGTAAGTGGGTGCTGTGGTCCATAGACATCTACATCTATCCTCAGTTAAGAATCAAAATACAGATGCATTGTCACCCCCGATGACATACGACAGAATGTCTTGTATCTAGAAAAAAAAGGATCCGGTTCTCTACACTTACCATACAAAACACAGCAGTAAAATCTATAAAAATGAAATGACAAACGAACTTAAAGTCCACTTGACGGGAAGTGGTTATTGAAGTCCATGAACACCTGGCACGAAACTTCTCGCAAGGCCTCAGGTGTGTTATCACCACTGAGTTACAGCGTTCCGCCTGTCATCCTGTAACTATACTGGCTCTTTGCACCCGGAACACAGCAACACAATGACTGCTACTTGGTTGCAGAAACAGGTAAGAGGGTGGTGCCCAAAGGGACCCCTAAGGGCAGAAAAGAAGTCCTGCTACCCGTATACCACCACTACCAGCGTAAATAAACAGCTAATTTTTGATAGGTCTTCCTTCTTAATACTTAGGGGTGCTTAAATTCCTAATCAAGGAGGTCTAAGGGCCACATCATTCACTTACATCAGTTGTATACTGTGTGTTAGTTATCACCCTTTGTTCTTGAAAAAAAACCACTTTATCACCTCAGGGGGTGTCCAATTCATGCAGTAGCCATTTGCCATTAATTGAATATGAAATTGTATGCCACAAACATATAAAAAAATTAATAAGAAACCGCTTACGCTTACAAAAGTATACTACTTATATTACATTTTATACATACTGTATAAGATTTATTGCTGGCAGGTTACCAAGTTGAAACAACGGCTTTGAGTAAAAAAAAATAATACCCATCCACAAGAGAAGCGCGGGAGCTTTTACAAGTCAAGCTGACGTTTCGGTGAGCGCCTCGTCATCTTGAAAACGCTACGTTTGTTTACCCTGTGTAAGGAGTGGATGGATTTAGAAACGGAACGGGTTCAGTACGGCTTTATTATCGCCTTCAAGCTAAATAATTATTAATGATTGCGCTCACATTTCTTTGGTTATTATTTCATCGTAATGAACAACGTAACACCAAATATGTTTAGCGTAATATGTTTATTTATATATGAATATGTTTGGGGTGTTCCAGCCCAATATTAATATTCGAAAACCAAATACCTTAAAGATAGTGTAGCTGTACTATCTTCGCAACTACGACGCGATCCCTAAGATCAAATGCCGACTGAAAAGAATGTTTGTGAAAAAGCTAATATTTTTGTCTCTCGAATAAAGTGTTGTAATTGTAAATATTTACTTTATAAAGTGTAATCGTTAACACGACTTTACGTTTTTAATAGTATAAGAGTGACAACAAGCACACAGTCCATTTAATGACAAGTGGAAATTGTGGCCCATAGACGTTACATTTATCTTCAGGTCAACCCGGAGGACTAAGAAAGAATGCCCCGTTTCTAGTAAAAAGGGTTTCCGGTTCTCTACATTCACCATACAAAACACAGCAGCATTAAGCTGGTATTCTATGAGAGCATGGTGCTTTCCCCGTCGAACCGACCCATTCGCACGAATGGGTCGGCTTGCAGCTATACACTATAATATAGCTGCAGGCTGTTTCTACCGTAGGTATTGACACGCAACATCTTTCTTCTTCCTTTCTTTAAAAGCCCGTAAAAGACTACTGGACGCACACATATACACCTTAAACCAAGTTGATGGTTGTTAATAATTTTACGTATGTGTACGTGAGTGCATGTTCTTACAATAAAATGGGTATGGTTTCGCTAAGTTTCAGAGACACAACTCCGTCCAACCTTCTTTGTTGGTCGGAGATTTTATATTACGAATAAACTTTTTACGTAATTAATAAATTAAGGTGTGAAGGTGCTCTAAACTATTTTAACATTTTTAATACTGCATTCGCCGTATGGTGGCGAGATAACAACTCCTAATAATTAAAAAAAAACTGTGCTTGCCAACCCGCCTGCCAAGCGTGACAATTATGGCCTAAATCTCCCATATAGGGTAATCTATGGGGGAGGCTTATATTCAGAAGTGGACTTGTATTAGCAGTTATGTTGATTAACACATAGACCTTATGTTATCGTAGAACACGTGTAAGTTAGAACGAGTAAGTTACTATATCTTGCTACTGACCATAGGCTTCATATTATTTCCCAAAAGGTTGAGGAGTAATTCATCCGCATGGTGCTCCAGTGCACGGTGGCCTTTACATATTTTAGAAATATTTTATTACCTTGACATGCATGTTTAATTGTTTCCATTCTCGATGTTTTCTTTCACTGCTGAGCATGGTAAATCAGCATTTAAAATTGGATTTAACAATTTCGTTGGCAGGGTGATTTCAACCGGGTTTCTCGTGTTCTGTGAAATTTATGACGACGCTTAGGCCCTAGGCTTTCAAGGCTTTTATATTTCTTCTGACCTACTGTGACACTACAACGTGCCTGTTTTGTTTTGGTTGCCTGGAAGAGATTGCTATCTAGCGATAAGGCCGCCAAATTGTACTTACATGTTATAATCTGCTTTTGTTTTGTTATCTGTACCTATATTTGTTTGTAGTGTACAATAAAAGTATATTCATTCATTCACTCATTCATTCATGTTCCATTTACTTATTTCTGTACTTCTGACAGTATTTATAAATTAATAGCTAATTACCAAGGGAACATATACACATTTCGGCTTTTTATAGTGAGGTTACGAAACCTACTTTTAGCGTTCCAAAATTTTAAAGAAAAACAGAAGTTCTAAAGAAGCTTACTTATTAAAATATCAAGATAAAAAATATCCTATGACTACTATGATTTTTTTATAGAATCAGGCTGACAAACGAGCACACAGTCCACCTGATGATGAGCGGCTGCTGTGACCCATAGACATCAACATTAATCCTCGATTATGAATTAAAATGCAGATGCATTGCCACGCCTGAGGACTAAGATGGAATACCTCGTTTCCAGTAAAAAGAGCCTCCAGTTCTCTACACTCACCATACGAAACACAGCAGCATTTAGTTGCTTTTTTACGATGGTATTCTGTGAGAGCATGGTCGTTCCTATTCTGGTCATACAACTTTTTAAATTACACAAGTGAGTGAAGCGACAGATGCCTCTTGGTGACGGATATAGTACTACGGATGTACTATGCCAAAATACCGCGGGAACGAATCCATCACTCTACTACTACTTAATTTACATCTGCATTTTGATTCATAACCATCAGTTGCACTGTGTGCTCGTTTGTCACCCTTTTTCTATAAAAATACAACATTTTTTTTAAAATTACATGTTGAATTCCGTACTTCCATTTGACACCATAAAGCTTTCCTTTATCCTAATTACACACTGAAATTAAAACTCGATTTTGTTCACTTTATTTTTGGACAACCACACCGTTTATTTTCCTAAACTCTAAATAATGACGACAAATAGATTGATAGATTATTTCATTGACGTTCCATTTTGCTACTTTTAAAACGGAACATGTTGTGTTTTATCGGCATAAGAATATCAAGCAGTTCATATTGTTACGAGCTTGAGGTTCGTGACAATAAAAATTGCCGATAAAATTACCTAAATTAACACTTTAATTTACTTTATACAAATTAAAGTAAAAAAAACACTAATAATTAAACACACTAATTCACTTAATTTCACTCCGAAGCTTCGCTTGTGTCGCCGAGTTAAACTCTGTCTCGATCGCATCTTGCGCCATCTATTTATTCAAATCAGCAAAACATCCGGAATGTTCAAGTAAACACGCGCAAGGTACCGAGAAATCGAGTATAGATTTTCTAGAAACTTAGTTCCTCGGGTGGCGCTGTTGGTCGAGAGATCGGCGATGTCATTCTCTGCAAAGCCCCCCCCGCTCTCGCTCCTGACACTAGATGGCGCTAGTTGACTTATTCACATAACACTGCCCCCTCCTAAGACATGCTCGTCCCGAGCATTATCGGTCCCATAATAACGCGCCAAGCGATCCACATGGACGATCTTAGGAGTCCCTCTTGCGCCTTTCTGTATCCGGTAGGTCACATCGTTGATCCTGGTTACAATCCGGTACGGGCCGTCCCATTTAGCTTGAAGCTTAGGAGATTTCCCTTTGCTGCGGACTGGATTGTGCAACCACACTAATGAACCTTCGTTGAACCCTTTATTGTTCATTTTGCGGTCATACCGGGTTTTCATTTTCTCAGACATTTGCTGGCCCGATTGTCTGACGTGCTCATAAATGTCATTCATTTTGTTCCGCAAGTCATATGCATAATCGGTTATACTGCGTGGGGCATCAGGTGGTATCCCAGTGATCAGGTCTGCAGGCAGCCGTAATTCTCTTCCAAAGTTTGCGAAAGCTGGTGTCACTGCCGTACTTTCGTGAACAGAACTTCGATATGACAACAAAAACGGTTGTATGTGCTTGTCCCAATCTCGTTGCCGATTGTCCACAACTTTTGCTAGGTACCTCTCTAATGTCTGATTAAATCGTTCCACCATTCCATCAGATTGCGGGTGATAAGAAGTCGTTCTTGTTTTATGAGTACCCATAACTCGGCAAGTTTCCTGGAATATTTGAGACTCAAAATTCCTTCCTTGATCGCTGTGAATCTCTAAAGGTACTCCAAAACGACAGAAGACTTCATGAACTAGTTTATCTGCAACTGTTGAAGCTTCTTGATTTGGAATGGCGAAAACTTCTGGCCACTTAGTGAAGTAATCCATTACAACCATGAAATACTTGTTACCGCTTTCACTCTCCGGAAACGGCCCCGCCACGTCAATGGCTATTCTCTCCCATGGTGCACCAACATTGTACAACTTCAATGCACCTCTACTACGAGTCTGAGGTCCCTTTACAGCCGCACAACTTGTACATTTGCGACACCAGTCCTCGACATCGTTTCGACAGTGGACCCAGTAAAACCGTTCTCGGATCTTCAGTAGAGTTCGTTTAACTCCCAGATGGCCTCCTGAATAATCATTATGGTACAGCTGTAGAACATCCGGTACTTTAGCTTTAGGGACAACCATTTGTAAATGACAGCTGTCTCCCCGAACATTTTCCCATTTACGGCACAGAACTCCATCCTGAAGCAGCAAGCTATCCCACTGGGCCCAATAGCTTTTAGTGATCGAACTCATCGCTGAGACGTCGCTCCACTTGGGCTTGGGAGCACTGGCCTTCATCCATTCCAGGATCGGCTTGATGTCCGGATCTTCCTGCTGTGCACGTTGTAAGCTGTCCTTCCACTCGTTGCTGAGGTGGTCTGCCCTGAGCATCCTCACGGATACCACTCCCTTACTCTCTTGCCTAGTACAATGTTTGCAATCTTCAGGACAAGGTCTTCGTGATAATGCATCTGCGTTGCCATGAGATTTCCCGCTGCGATGTTCGATCTCAAAGTCGTATTCCTGCAGTAGTTCAATCCACCTCGCAACTTGTCCTTCTGGATTTTTAAACTGCAATAGCCATTTTAGTGCAGCATGGTCAGTTCGTAAGTGAAATTTTCGCCCCAGAAGATATTTGCTAAAATGCTGCAACGACTTTACCACAGCTAGCAATTCGCGTCTTGTGACACAATAGTTCCTTTCCGGTTTTGACAACGACTTGCTGAAGTACGCTATCACGACCTCTTGGTCACCATTCCGTTGAGACAACACACCGCCAAGTCCTATATCACTTGCGTCTGTGTCAACTACAAATTCTTTGCTTGCATCAGGGTATCCCAAAATAGGTGTTTTGCACAGACGGTCCTTGAGCTCCTGGAATGCGATATTACAACTTTCATCCCAGCAGAAATGTCGCTTCTCCTCGGTTAGCTTATGCAGAGGTTTGGCTATATCTGCAAAGTTCTTCACAAATCGCCGGTAATAGGAGCACAAACCCAAAAATGCTCTAACCTGCGTCTTGTCTTTTGGAACCGGCCAATCCTTTACAGCTGCAATTTTCTCTGGATCCGTGCGGATACCCTCTTCCGACACTACATACCCCAAAAATTTGACTTGCCGTTTGAACAGTGAACATTTCTTCGGACTCAGCTTGAGATTGGCACTCTGAATCTTCATGAGCACGCGTCCCAGGTTTTCAAGGTGTTCCTCAAACGTACGGCCCACGATGATGATGTCATCCAAGTAGACCAGACAGGCATCGCCAATTAGCCCGGTAAGTACAAGTTCCATCAGCCTTTCAAACGTTGCTGGAGCATTGCACAACCCAAACGGCATTACTTTGAATTGCCACAGACCCTTTCCCGTCGAGAACGCGGTTTTCTCCTTGTCCTTGGGGTCAATTTCAACTTGCCAGTAGCCACTTTTTAGATCCAGCGTGCTAAACCATTTTACTCCTGTAAGCATGTCCAGCGTGTCATCAATTCTTGGCAAGGGATAGCTGTCCTTCTTTGTAACGTCGTTCAGACGGCGGTAATCAACACAGAACCGCATGCTGCCATCCTTCTTTTTCACCAGCACCACTGGCGAACACCATGGACTAGAGGAAGGTTCAATAACACCATCCTTCACCATTCCTTCAATCATGGTTTCCACTTCCTTTTCACGTGCTACCGGCAATCGTCTTGGCCGCTGACGGATAGGCAACTCTTCACCTGTGTTTATTTTGTGTTGAACTAAACCAGTCTTTCCTATGTCAGCATCGTTTGATGAGAATACATCGGCGTACTCGAGTAACAACTTCTTCGCCTTGACCAATTCGTTCGGGGACAGAACACTGCGACAGTCTTCCAAAAGTGTGGTCACTCTCGTTTCTGCGTCCTTGCTGGGGGTCCCACTCGATATATATTGGCACCGACGTAACCAATCCACTTCCTCACAAGTACCAATTAATGTGCCTTTTTCTATAATCTGGTCCCGGTCGCAAAGGTTCAGCACACGTACTCCTGAGATATCAGTGGTCCTGACCAAGGTTCGAGCTACTTTCCATGGAAGGTCATTGTTTACCCTTTCCACAAGTACACAACGGTGAGCTTGCCCAGCATTTCGGGGAAGACTAACCGGAACAATCGTTTCCGATCTCGGCGGAAGAACAATCTTCTTAATGCTGTACACGTTCCCTGGTAACGCACCTTCCATAAAAAGTTCCTCCTGTCCACATTTCAAAACACCTTGCTTAACGTCGATCTCACAACAATTATTCCTCATAAAGTCTAGGCCTAGGATGCAGTCGTCCATTATATCCGCCACGATGACATTATGCAGGTAGATCACGTTGCCAAGCTTCAACTCCATCTCCTTCTCTCCACGGACGGGTATACGCTGACCGGTGGCTGTTACCAGATTAATGCGTTCTCGGTTGTATGCGGAGTCCCCAAGGAACTGACTTATAAGTTGGGAACTAACAACCGTACGAGAGGCTCCAGTGTCTATGGTCAGTTTACACGGCATTCCGTTGACCTCGCCCTTGATGATTAGACTGTTCCCATCATGGGTTTGTGAGATCGAGATCCTTGGGGCTCTTTTAACATCAGCCAGCACCCGCCCCGCAGTTCTGGCTTTTACTCGTTTCCCTGCTGCTGCTGGGCGGTGCTGTTGGCCGCACTACCCTCCTGGGATCGTTCACCTTCCCTTTCTAGGGTTCGCTTAGGGCAGCTGGATCGAAGATGGCCCTTTTCCCCACAGCCATAGCACCTAGGGCTGTATCCTTTGTTGCGGTCGCGAACTGTAGCTGCTGCAACCTCCCTGACGCGATGGGAACGATGATCCTGCCGCACGGCTTCTACCTCCAGTGCATGGGCCAAGGCGTCCTTAAGCGTCTCGTGGTGCCCGAGCCTCACAGCAGCTCTGACTTCCAGGTCGCGGATGCCGTCGATGAATGTCTGCACCAGGTTCCCTTCAATGAGCGCAGGTACAGACCGGTATGCTTTTCGCACCAGCTTCTCCACTTCTAGAGCCCACTGCTGCAGGTTTTCGTTGATGCGCTGCACACGATCTTTAAGCTGCGCACGAAAGACGTGTTCCAGGTGAGCGTCGCCGTATCTCGCCTCCAATGCCTCAAGGAGTTGCTCATAAGTCACTTCCTCACCGAGAGCTTCCAGAACTGTCAAGGCCTGGTCGCGCAGGCCTAGTGTGAGAGCAGTCATGGCCTGATTTTTATTCCAGCCGTTCGCCTTCATAACAGCTTCGAACTGAATTTTGTAGGCTGACCAGGAAGAGGTACCGTCGAACGGTGGCACCTTGAACCCACGTAGCGAAGGTGTTGTAGCTACTGCGGGAGCTGTAGCTCCATCTCCAAGTTTGAGTTCGTCCAGTGATTTCTTCATGTCGGCCATCACGTTGTCAACCCGATGGTTCACATGGTTGATTCGGGTTTCATGTTCTTCGATTCGGGTTTCAGCTTCCGACAGACGGTTGTCGTGTTGAGCAACCCTGTCCTTCACCTGCCTTATCTCTTTCCCAAAGGTAGCGTGAAGGTCCTTCATGAGGAGCATCTGCTCTTCCGACCGACGAGCCTGTTCCGCCTGCTGATCTTCCAACCGACGGGCCTGTTCCTCCTGTCGGCGGGCCTGTTCCTCCTGTCGGCGGGCCTGTTCCTCCTGTCAGCGGGCCTGTTCCTCCTGTCCGCCCCGCAGCTGTTGCAGCATCACCATCAGAGCACCTAAGTCAGGTGCCACAGACGTAGAAGCTGCTGACGGACCGGCTTCCGTGGCCGGCGGCTGGCCCTCAGACATCTGCGGCGTTGCACCACCAAATCTCCTCTGGTCCGTCTCCTGCTGGCGTTGACTTCGGGTACGGACACCCTCCGTTTCCTCCTTAGGTAAAATTGGCATTATTTTATCCCACTTCTGACACCAATTGTTACGAGCTTGAGGTTCGTGACAATAAAAATTGCCGATAAAATTACCTAAATTAACACTTTAATTTACTTTATACAAATTAAAGTAAAAAAAACACTAATAATTAAACACACTAATTCACTTAATTTCACTCCGAAGCTTCGCTTGTGTCGCCGAGTTAAACTCTGTCTCGATCGCATCTTGCGCCATCTATTTATTCAAATCAGCAAAACATCCGGAATGTTCAAGTAAACACGCGCAAGGTACCGAGAAATCGAGTATAGATTTTCTAGAAACTTAGTTCCTCGGGTGGCGCTGTTGGTCGAGAGATCGGCGATGTCATTCTCTGCAAAGCCCCCCCCGCTCTCGCTCCTGACACTAGATGGCGCTAGTTGACTTATTCACATAACAATATCATCCCGTGGGTGTCCTAAAAGAAGACAGGGGATACAAACCATGAGATGGACAGGAGTGTTATTCAAATAACAGCTAGAAAATAAAAAACTGCGGCTGCCCACCAAGCTGCCAAGCGTGGCAACTATGACGAATGTACCTCTTATTAGCCAGTGTAATTGGAAGAGAATAATGAAAAATTTTGAGAAGCCACACTGTATATTTACTAGGGATGCGCCGAATAGGTATAGATTTCACCGAATACGAATATTCCGTCAAACTTTCGGTAAAATTTTTACCGAACCGAATATTCGGCCGAACATTATTCGGCAGGATAACCTCGGTACCTAACCAATTTATGTCGAAACTTGTTACCGTAAGGCACGCGGGATTAGCGCCAGCTCATCTGCCACACCTGACATGTTATTGCATCATCTAGTACTGAGCAAATTGCCGGCACATGCTTATCTTTTGACAATTTTTGTGAGAAAAAAGTATTCTTAGTGAAAATTGATAAGTATGTGAGTGGCAAGAGATCTACTATTTGAACCAATTTAAGAAAAACTGACGACTGTAATGTAATTTTTCTTTGTTTGATTCCAAACAAAATTTTATTAAGATTTCTGTTTGCTATAATTGGAATTAAATCTACAAGTACAAGTAGATTTAATTCATAAATAAATATACTTTCAACAGTAAAATTATGCAAGACATGTCGTGACTCAATTCGTACATTTCCATACAGTGGATACTTTGAGTACCACTTTAACGAATATTTGGTGATTTAGGCGAATATTCGGCCGAACACGAATATTCGGTAAACCTGCCGAATATGCCGAATACCGAATATAAAACAAATATTCGGCCCACCTCTAATATTTACATAAATTTTAAATTGTGACGTAAAATAGTTTTAAGGCCAACCATCTGTGACGGAGAAACTGAAATGATTCCATTGGTGTTCCATTTTGCTACTTTTGAAATAAAACACTATAAAGAACATAAATACCCAGAAATGTAGCTCAGACAAAGAAAATTAAAATTATATTTAAATGATGTACACCGAGCGAACTCAGCAGAAAACAATTTAATTTTTTCTCATAAAGAATCTGAATTCCTTGTAGTTACTTCAAAGGTAAAGACTTTAATCCACAGCGAACACACAAAGAAAATATTAGGTACACTTATGAAATACTGAGAAGAATTAAAACCAGTTTTTAAAAAAACATGTAGAACGCTCAAAGAAATGCGTAGATAGTTCCTTCGTAGAGGAACGTTTTAGTGGGCGAGTATGTAGGCGCAAGGAATTTAAACAAAATATCTTGAAAGCTCACATTGAAACGACTTACGCAGTATTGTTGAGATGGCTTTTTTAAGTTCATTAGTTCATACTGACGTGCTGAGCACGCGTGTTGGTGAGTATCCAGCGGGAGCCCTATTAATACCGGGTACACGTCAATCTAGTTGTCCGTAAGATTCCACATTCGATTTGAGGGTCGGGGCACAAACAGTTATCGGGTTTATCTGTCAAGATTTTCTCAGTATCAGCCGAGTCAGGAAACTCTCTTAAACCGTTGACTTTACGCCGGATATCTCTGCGGTCGTATTGGATTACTATCCATAAGAGTATGAAAAAGAGGAAATAAAGAATGCACCTGAGATATCAGAGGCCTGTTCCCAGCAGTGGGATGTATACAGGCTGTATCTTTATATAATGCATCTGTGTTTATGCACACTTGTTTACTATAATCCTGTCCTACGCAGAAGGCTTGTCTTCGTTGAAACTGGCCGCCGTGACCGAAATTCGATCTAAAGGACATTATTATAATACCACAAGATGGAGGCTTAAAATAATCTATTGCCATAACTAAAAAGTTATCAAGGCTTCTATATTACGACACTGGTACATGTTTGATCTCTTCTCTATAAATCCTAATACTTAAAAAAGCAATACTTGCATACTCGTATAATATCTATGCATGTATTATGTAATTGGTAAATCGGAAATATCTTTTACATGTACGTATTTGAGTGATATTATGTCTTTAGATAAGAAACTTTCCAAGTTTATTTAAATAGGTCTCATTTCTGGAAAAAATATAGTAGCTTTTCTAACGTAGCACAAAATTACCAGTCTGATTAAGTAATCCATTAGGGAATTTTATAACTATTAAGGTAAAGAGGACGATAATATCGAAGAGACTACATATTAATCTTTACTCAAGATTATATGAATTTATTTACAAACCCCAAAAATTTTCAATATTTATTATGTATCTTTATTTAACACAGTTTATCATTTTTAGAAAATTTTCTTTATAATATATTGGATATTGACGCTTTATAAATAAAAGAAAATGTGTATATTTAAAGTATATTGTTAATACTACGTACCTAGTACTATTATTTATTCTGTGTTAGTACTTACTCTATTACCGCGTAACAGCCTGGCCACGGGACATTCGCCGTAGCGAAAATTCGCGCGGCGCGAACGGCGAGGCGTCTGGCGACTAAAACAAATGTATAGAAATGTATGGAGCAAGCCACGCGTGGCGGCGAGTGGCGACGCGACCGGCGAAATTTACCGGGCGAATCGCGCGGGCGACTGGCGGCACGGCGGGCGAATGAAACAAATGTATGAATCAGTACGGTGCAAGCCACGGAGTCGGGCGGCAGACGCGGCGAATAGTATAGGAACAAAATATTTTAGTTGTTTTCGCCGCGAAAAATGCCGGGCCGACAAAAACAACTTAAAATTCCATCCGCATTGACTTTTATCTCTAATTCAGGTTGAATTTTAACAAGAATATAATCGCAGGTTTCAACAGTCATTCTGGTATTTACTCGAAATTTTTTCTAGATGCATTCTATTTGTTGTGGAATTCTCCATCTATAACCTGATTCTTATTCAAATCAAGTACTCCGCAATCTCATCCAAATATTATGTCTTGAATCAAAAAACAATAACTTTCTAAGCAATATCAAGATAACTTTGATAAAGACATTTCACTCTCGGCCTATCAGGTCGCGGTGGCAAACGTGACTTCCCGTGGCCCTCAAATCGCGCCGCGCGAATTTTCGCCCCGCCTGTCGCTACGCCGTTCGCGCCGCCGATCCCCGTGGCCAGGCCGTTACAGTTCAATGCTGACCATGGATCATGTCCGCAGTAAGGTATATGTAGTTAGTGAATCAAGATTATAAAATAAAGTATAGTAGTTATAGCCCACATAAGTTCCACGTCACTGCTGAATACAAGGCAAAAAGTGGTCAGTGACAAGCGAGCACACACAGTCCAACTGGTGGTAAGTGGTTACTGTGGCCCATCGACATCTACATCTATCCTCGTTTGCGAATCAGAATGCAGATGAGTTGTCAGCCACGAGGACTAAGATGGATTGCCTCTTTCCCAGTAAAACGGGTCTCCGGTTCTCTACACTCACCATACGAGACAAAGCAGCATTAAGCTGCTATTTTACGCTGGTATTCTGTGAGAGCGTAGTGCTTCCCCGGTCGAGCCGACCCATTCGTGCTACAACTATACAATTAATATAGCTGCAGCTTGACACTACCACGATAACATATAACATAGTTATAGTGCACGAATGTGTGGGCAAGCTCAATTGCACTTTATCCTCCCCGCTTTCGTAGTCCAAAGGGACGGCAATTTGACACGGCCGTAGAGATATCAGGTTATGTGCTGTCCAGGGCACGGAGCTGTAACACAGCCTACTTCCGAACTCCGGGCTGGAGAACCTCAAGTTTTGGCCCGACCCGGATTTGTAACCTGGACTACATGACCGGCAGTCATAATGATGTCTTGCAATACGAAAAGGTCATTCGACCGAGTTGGGACTATACTATCACTGGATACGAACACAAAAATAGCACTGTAGTGCTACTGTTTGGTGAGGTTAGCGATGAGAACTGCGGGCTCTTTTACTGATAACAAGGCATTCCACCCTAGTCCTTAGGGGTCAGAGGTACATGTAAAAGTTGTTTATTACTCGAGAATAGATATTAGATATCTATACCATATTGTCATATTTTGTTATAATTATTGCTATCATTTGTCATCTTAAGTTGAATAAAAAATCTCGAAGAACAAGTTACATATGAGCAAACTACATATATAAACACGCATGCAAAGCAGCCAGCGCGGTCACTACAAGGGCTTTATTAAAACAAATTGATAGGGACATACGAGAATAATGTTTGATTAATTCATTTTCCGTGTAGACGTAGGGTAGATTGAACAAGGGGTCTAATTATCAGGTCGATACTAAGGTGCCGATCCTTTGTGTTAAAAGCCCTCATTGTACTTACGTTGATTGCTTCCGACTGTTTAAGTTGTAAAGAAAGTGTAAAGATCTAGTTATAGGCGTAAGAATGAAGTAGCTAGCGTTTGCTAAAGTTTAAAAAGAATTTTCTTTTATTTAAATGAAGCTGTTATTTAATGAGCTTTACGGATGTTATCGCGTTTTAATTATTTTATATTCCTGACGTTCCGAGTACTTCACAGCACCCATGTTCACAAGGGCGTTGAGATGTTCGACGTCACCACGGCTACCTTCTGCAGAATTCAGATTTTCCCGTGATATGAAGGACCGACGCTCCGAGAAGTCTAATTCATGATTTGATAGACCACAAATTCTCGCAAAAGAACACCGATTCCCACCAAGGATGATTCGCGAAGCTTTTTAAATCAAAAAACATCTTCATTTCAATAGAACACGTTGAATTGTCTGAAATCATTATCCTAATGGGTATGATAACTAGATACTACCAACTGTTTGAGTCAAGCATAGTTCTACAAGATTTTAAGACACTGTGAGCTAATATTTCAAAGATTAGACCAAAGTTAATTAAAAGCTAAATTGTTGTAATCCGGCTTAACCATAATATCAGTACGTAACCTCGGTTCCTCGTGATCGATAATATAAATGAGTACGCGTATTTACTCAGAGCCGAAGCAAAACTAATTTATGTTAATAATGATAAATATTATGAAATTTCGGTATGTAATGTATTTATTTTTATAGATATTATTAATTTATGCTTATTAATTGACTATTATTAATATTTAACTATATAAATTAGAACAGCTACAAATTAAATCATAATCTAAAAAGTATACTATAAAATATTCATAACATGTATGTACAGTGTACACTACTCACGACATACTATAATCAATCGCTCACTACTATACTGTACTATAGAGTTTACTAACTTAACCTCAAGTCACAACTGAATAAGTGTTAGTTCATCAATTTTTTATTATATTTAAAAAAAAAGTTATCTCCGCACTAGGATTTTCTCCTGTATCGTGAAGGTTGTTAGAAACATAAATTGCACAAGGAGAAACATCCACCTCTGGATTCCGGAACTCTCAACTCAATGCTAAGCAAATGCACCACGGAGTTATATTATATAATACCTGTCGCATTAAATGTATAGTCTAGTATTCAAGAAAATAAAAGAAATCAGCTGTGTGTTTATTGAATAATGTATAAACATGACACACGTGTAATATATCCTCCCACTAAATGGAGTGACGACATGGTAAGACATGCAGGAAATCGATCGATACTGATGGATCAGCACCGTGCTTTGTGGCATTCCTTGGGGGAGGCCTATGCTCAGCAGTGGCCTTGTGAAGGGTTGTAATGATGATGAATTAATATGAATGGCGGATGATAAAAATGAATAAGGTTGGTCAGCACCTCAAGCCGATGAAGAACACATATTATATCAATAATACCCAATAAATTTAACATACTTCTCCTTATGCCGGTTTTAGGAGGTCGTGTGATATAGTTACTACCACTTGGAAGACAATTCAGTGATCGCAGTTTTTATTTGTACAAGAGTAAAATAATGACGATTTGGTAGTGCAAGCAGAGTGGCGATGGATGAAAATTTATGTCAATCTCTGGGTAAGACGGTGTCCAGCTATATAGAGAATATTTAAGATAATAAAATAAAAACTTGCGCATAAGCTGCAGTTCTTAAAGATACAGGACCGCTCGAGCTCGAGCGCCGCTCACATTAAACCAATGTTTTTATGCTTTTAAGTAGTGAAATTCCACATCAATGGATCTTCAAAGTTTTATTGAAAGGGCATTGTTGAGTATAAAATAGTAAGGAATGTGTACAAAAGATAGGTAAGTAATTCCATTGAGAAAGTTGAAATAGGCAACGATTCCCGCTTTCTATTGTCCCCTGCTCCACACAACGGCCCCTATTGAAGCAGTAAAGGCGTGGTCGGAGAGTCGCCATCAGGGTTCGGTTTATTGGTATGTAGGGAAGTTCCGAAACATTCTATAAGTAATCCTACAACCTTTTAAATTAAAGTATAATATATTTATTTATAAGTTATATATTATTTTATGGCATAAATAGAGAATGTGTACGTAAAAAGCACATAATTATTATTTAAAAGTTGAATGTACTTTGGATTAATTTTGAATCCGGGACGTCCAACCCCTCAGTTACCCTGTGACCATGGTGCAGGCTCCTTTACCCGAAACGTCGAGAATTAAAAATAAGCAAAACTAAATGCGATAAAAGCAATAAAAATGGTTTTATTAAATGTCTAGGGTTCGTGTAATTATAAGAAATCATCACATAATTATTGCAATGGCTCAGTACACTATCGACTAATCGAGCAGGATATCATTTGACTGCGGCGTTTCTAGTCAAAGATTCGATTTCATACTAATTAGAATAGATTTAAATTACTAATTGTTACGAGTCTAGTTGTTTATCACATAAACAATTCATGTATGCTAACATTTTCACAACACAAATTATTTGCCTTCATTTTTCCCTCCCCTTTCCACCATCAGCTGTAGGTTTGCTTCGTCTTTAGTAATGCGTACAGCAAGAGAGTGGAATAATTTGGCAGTGTCTATCTTTCCGTACGATTACAATCTGGACGCCTTCAAGATAAAGAGTGAAAAGGCGTGCGAATAGTTACGCTAGGACAGGGCGAGTGATTTAACATCTAAGACTTCATCACCCCTTACCATCACTAAAAGTGAAAAAACAGAACCGGAGAGGTTGGACTTTATTTTCAACCTGGAAGGTGACGCGACTTACAATAAATCGGGTTTATTATTTTGTTCTGCAGTAATACGTTACAAAAAGCAAATTAACATTAAGAAAAAATACTAATTAATCAACTTGATGTTTTAAAATCCTTATGAATTTTCGCAATTAAAATTACTTAATACGTAATTATTTTGATAAAGTCCAAATATTTTTTTTATTACTTAAAGGGTTAACAAACTAGCTTTACTAAAGTACAATAATTAAAAATAAATATAATTTTATATTTACATAAATGTACTTTTATTTAGTCTATCGAAAGTTTATAAAAAAACGTACGCAAAAACCAAACTCGAAACTCAATTTATTTGGATATAAAACCAAAGTAGGTATAGAGTATTCAATATAGCCTAAGGCTAAAACTATAAATTAAAAGCACAATTACATGCTTTCGAAGTACACCAAAAAAATGTAAATAAAATCGACTTCATTTATCGACAGCTTTCGTCGATACTATCGTAACATCTCTATTTGTGTATAGTTCGAATACCCCAACCCACTAACGGGACGGGGCCATTTGCGCCTTGGCATTCCCTTTTGTTAGTCGGTTCAAGTGAGTCATTCAAAAAATTAACCTTCGATATTTGTTACTTTCCATTACATGGGGCTTAATAAAAATCATGGCAGTGTTGCGGTGCGTTCCCAGTACCTAATCACGATTTTAATTAAATTTAAACATTGCGCTTTGTATTGTAGCTGTCAAAAGGCTTGTATTTCGAGTCATGGATCAAGGATTCAAATCACCGCACACGTTAACATTTGTGGGGCTTAATAATTAATGCTTATCTGTTTGTACACTAATATTGTTAATCCGTTATCGTGTAGTGTCGGTGGAAGAATATCCAACTACTCCATATCGTCCCGTGAGTGTCGCAAGAGACGACAGAGGGAAATTGAAACAGGTGATGGGCAACAGCATCTTTCTGATGACAACTTAAAAAAAAAACTGCGGTGTGGTGATGTAAAAGAATCGACTACCACATCCTGTGAGTGCCATTAGAGGCGACAGGGAAAATTTAAATAGTACAATGGGCTGTAGAATCTTCCAGAAAACAAATAAAAATAAAACAAAACTGTAGATATCAACCCCTGTGAGTTAGCCTATGGGTGAGGCTAATGTTCAGAAGTGGACTATGGATAGTATGTAACGAATGTATAAGTGAATAAATTAATTATTACACTAGTACAGTATTTATTTATGTCATAACAGCATAAGGTTTTACAAAAGAAGATTCGAAATAAAATAAAATAAAATAAATAACATAAGCCCCAATACTTTAAAATAATCAATCAAATAGGATACATAAATTAATTGTGAGGTTTGTTTTATCTTCCATGCATCATTACGCGAAATTTTGTTCAGCAATGAAAGAAATACGTATTTATTTCGCCACATCAACAATTTACCCGAGTGGAGGAAGTTTGTCGACCAAATTGGCGATATACTAAAAATGGGCCAAATTAAGAGTACCCTTAACCGACGAGCATGTATGCGTAGGTATATGGACGTGGAAGAGGCGAGAGAGGTATGTCAGGATCGTGCTAAATGGAAGTCTGTAGTCTCTGCCTACCCCTCTGGGTGACAGGCGTGAGTGTTTATGTGTGTATTTATGTATTATGTATGGAGGACTCTTTTTATTCCCGTTGCGCGCCACAATCAATGCCTGGTACATGGCGAAACTAGTTACCGCCAGCGCCTTCTAGTATCGAGTAGCAGAACTAGAAGAGTCAAGATCCTTCTAGAAATTCCCCTGCTAGAACTATCTACACCTAGTCAGTCGGGACCGGTATGTACTCAAACATTCTAGATGTTTCTACAGTAGAAGGTCCTGGAACTATTTCAGACCCTATATAAGGCCGGTATAGACCGCGATCCGGGTCAGTATTGAATTGGCAAACCAAGCGAATACTTCGAAGCGATACAATTGGCAACTAAAAAGATCGTTAGTACAATTTTATTTTGTTATTAATTAGTTTAAGTTGTAATTAGTGTTCTGTAAGTAAAGTGTCAATTTTGGTAATTCAATCGGCAGTTTTTATTGTCTTGTTGTCACACCTGAGGATTAAGCACAGCGTGATTACCAGTATACACTCACCATACGAACAACATCCGCAATATGCTGCTGTTTCTCACTGGTATTCTATGAGATATATGAATATGTTCTATTGTCGTTGCAAATCAGAATTTGTTATAGTCAAATTAAGGAACTTGTATTAGGGGATCGTAGTTAACCTTAAGGTACCCACTGACAATATATCCATTAATCCAAATAGAGTGGTAATCGTCCAAAATCGTTCGGTGAATGGTAAAAAATTATTCCATTTGGATAGACTTCATCCAGCTCTGGATTTCCAAACGGATTGAAGTACATGCGTCCAGTCCAAATGGACATCATCCGCGGCCGTCCGTCAATGTCAAAAACGTGCGCCACACCAAATGGAATCACTCCAAGTTGTCAGTGAATGGGCTAAAGGACGTCCATTTTTTGGACGTTATTGTGTCAGTTTATGTTTGTTGTTGATGGTGGTACATGTGCTCTGTTTGTCAAACATAAACTGTGTATTGGATTAAATATATTTTTATTATGTAAACTATGGGCTGTGATATGGGTGACAAACGAGTATACTGTCCACATGATGTTGATACTGTAGCCCGTAGACTGAATCTGTCATCGAATAAGAATCAAAATGTAAATGCGTTATAACCCATGTTATCCGGTTCTTTACACTCAGCATACGAATAGCGGCAGAATTAGGCCGCAATTTAATGCTGTTATGTGAGAGCGTGGTCCTTCCTCGTTCGAGCCGACTCATTTGTGCTACAGCCATAATATACATGCAACGGTGCTCTACCACGTAGTTATAATGTATAATATCCACTACATGTTGATTCCTTTAATTTCTACCTCATTCAACGATATTGCTCCACCATAATCTACTAAACATAGGCCTCCCCCAAGTAACGCCACAAAGCACGGTCCTGAGCCACCTGCATCCATCGACTTCCTGCATGTCTTACCAGGTCGTCACTCCATCTAGTGGAGGGTCGCCCTACACTACGCCTACCGGTACGAGGCTGCCACTTGAGAACCTTTCTTCCCCATCGGTTATCGGTTCTTCGAGCTATATGGCCGGTCCATTGCCACTTCAGCTTACTAATCCGTTGGGCTATGTCGGTCACTCTGGTTTTACTGCGGATATCCTCGTTTCTGAGTCTATCACGCAGAGAAACTCTGAGCATGGCCCTCTCCATAGCTTGCTGAGCGACCTTGAGCGTCCTCATACGGCCAGCAGTGAAGGACCACGTCTCCGATCCGTAAGTCATCACTGGCAGCACGCACTGGTTGTGCATATATATGTATATATATATATATATATATATATATATATATATATATATATATATATATATATATATATATATATATATATATATATATATATATGTTTATATATCCTATACTATTAAACGAGCAATTCTTGTGTGTATATATATATATATATATATATATGTATATATATATATATATATATATATATAAAATATAATATAATAAAATAAAATAGCTTAATTGGTATAATGGGCGGCCACAGAATCGTAAAACTCCGGTTCGAGCCCAGACCGACCAACTTTTTTAATTTTTTTTCAAGTTCCTTTCTTTTTTGAGAAAATCTATTTTTTCGAGCCCTTTTTTAGTATTTTAAAAACACGAAAATTTAAATTAAAATAATTACACTCATGATTTTTTATTCAAATAACCAGTTCCGTTTTTTCTGTTAGGTCGCTAAGATCAAAAAATATTATTTATATTTCATCAGTATGTAATTTGTATCTAAATATAATTTCCAAAACACACGAATTAAAAAAAATCGAGCGAAAAATACCGAGCAAAGCTCGGTCAACCGGGTACTATATATATATATATATATATATATATATATATATATATATATATATATATATGTATGTATGTATATATTTGTATATATGTATATGTATATATATTCTTATTGTTCTTATTGTAATTATGTATATTATATATTTTATATACATATATGTGTATGAATATTAATATAATTTTATCTACTTTTTGCGATGTACCATTTGTATCTTATGTATTTTATTTCCATGTATTACAATTTTTTGTTATTTTATTTTAGTATTCGCATATTAACTTTTTATTACACCTACTTCATTCTATCTCTGCATCATCCCAAGGTAGACTGGGAGAGAATGCCTTAGGCATTAAGTCCGCCTATATACCACTTGTGTATATGAAGTTTTAAATAAATAAAATAATCTATACCATATCTAGAATGAGAGTGACAAACTAGCATACAGTCCACCTGGTTGTGGGTGCTGTGGGCCATAGACTATTACATGTGATCAAAATATAGATGCGTTGTCATCTTTGAAGACCACGATTGATTGCCCCGTTTAGGTTTTTTTATCTTTTGAATGAAATACACGCTGCTACAATCACCACTAAAGTATTATTACCCATGTTATTATTTATTCCATTCCGTACGACTGCTAAGTTCTAAGTGACGCTATGCGTCCAAACGGAAGTATCGTCAATGGTACCGTATCAGGATACATTTTTATTTGGAGTGCATCCATTTGGAAGTCTACTAAATGGATGTATCGTCAGTGAGTACCTTTAAGCGCCACATAAACTAAATTATTATTTATAATCTAATACGTATCCAATTTGTGTGACACGGTTTACATCTATAAAGCAATTCTGCAACATAAAAAGATACATGTAAGATAGAAATAAACTACCAAGGGTAGCATTTCTTAGTTGTACTTTACCGGTTTTTGTGCACGACCTTGCGCGCAGACAAAGAACGTAGCTGATTAATCGTCTATCCATTGTTACCTATGCTGGCCTTCGATGGAACTCATTATTACAGATACTATAACATTATAATATATTTCTATACAGATACACTAAGTTATCTGTATTGATTGGAAGTTCATTAAGCCTTATCTTATACCAGTATATTATTATTGTATTGTCTTTTGGTAAAAAAGAAGTTAGTCATAATTATTTTGTAATATGGCCGTATTTTACAGAGATAAATTACATATGGGCAAACATCCAAACCTGTTACTATTATTTGTGGGCTTATCAAATATCTGTTCCGTGTGGTAGGTATTGGGTCGCTCGACAGACAGAATTTTCTGATATAGTAAATGGATGAATGATAGGTTATTGCAAGGTCTTTAATAAAAAATAAAAACATTTCGTTTTTTCATTTTAAATAAAAATGTAAATTTTTTTAATCACCGTTGAATATTAGTATGATAAAAAAGAACTTCATTTCTTCTTATAATCTTCTTTTCTATTAATCTTCTATTCTTCTATCTTATAAAACTATTAATTTTAATATTTTTAATTAAAGATGAAAAAATGTTATAAAATCTGATTATCAATAATCAGTATTGCCACCTCTTACATTAATTACAAATCGACATCGATTTTCCATACTTAAAATTAAATTATCAATGTCTTGCTGCGGTATGGGACTCATGTTGTTGCAAGTGTTCGTAAAGTTGTTATTCCGTCATCAAATTTGGTGGGAGTTTTCTCAAAGCTTTTTGTTGTAACATGTTCCAGTCGGGCGACTGTGCAGCACAGAACGCTAACTCCTATCGGAGAAGAACGACAACTTCATACAAAATATAAGAAATGTGATATATACCTCCTAGCTCCATCTATCAGCAGCCTACCTGCAATTGTCTCGTCCGGCGGGAAAATTTGAACATGGTCTTTTTTAGTTTTTTATTTGAGGTATTTTTTGGGTTGCCTATCCCAGCGGTAAATAAAAGAAGAAAAATTACGGAACTACTATTTATTTATTCAAAATAAAAATACAAATTAAAATTAAAAAACATACATAACCAAGACAAAATTTCTCCAGCAGCTTATTTCTTTCTATAAAGACAAACATGAAAAACATGAAAAGAAAATCAATATTGATTACAATATTTCAATTACTTATGTAAAACAATGATAAACATAATATATAAGATTTACAATTATGAATGAATTGATAATATGCGCAATCACAAACCACAGAATGTCTACAATAACCAAAATATTAACATTTTAATCAAAAACAAGTTAATAAATAATTAAGCTTCTACACACAAGTGCAAAGTGCAATATCCACAAACAATAATTTTGTTTAGATAATATTTGGTTGTCTATCTATTTCCCTGAATTAACACTAAAAATTTTCTCTCGATATTATATACAATATACTAGTATTAAATGCAGCTTATAAATAGAATAATTATAATTTAAAATTATAAAACATATTAAATATTAGATAACAAAAAATGTTCTTATGTAATTTTAAATTTTTCATATAGAGCACTTTCTTTTTCAGGTTCAACATCTGATATGGTTTGATATGTTTGTGGTTTCAAAAGAGATTTACTTTAAGGTTAGAATTTCCTAAATAGTGTATATGTATATTGTATACGTACCGCAAAATACACTTTACTGCGGGTTTCGGAAACCTAAATAATTTAATGTTCTCAACGCTTGGTGAGCTGCACTGAGAACAATTTTTCTATTTTCTTTATCCGCCATTGCAGCGTAGTTTTTAGAGTCACTATTTCGTATTTCACTACGAATCACTGACTAACACATTGCACACATATAAACGAAGGAAATTAATCTCAACTTGACGTCGTAAACTTAAAACCAACACAACAACCAACCATGAACAACAATAATTTATACGTCGGCGCCATATTATGAGAAATTGAGAATTATATACTTATATAAATGTTTTGGTGCTGCCAGAAAAAAATATTATTTTCTACTCATTGAAAATCAAAACAAAAAGAAAACATTTATTTTTCTTTTACTGTCAATGATATGCTAATATAATAACGTAGAAAAATACGACAGGGATAGTTATCTTCCTATGGATTATTATTTCTATATTCAAAATTTGAGAGTGTAATTTATCTTTATAGCAAAATTATACTTTTTTTTTATAGGATAGGGTGACAAACGAGCACACAGTCCAACTGATGGTAAGTGGTTGCTGTGGCCCATAGACATCTACATCTATCCTCGATTACGAATCAAAATGCAGATGCGTTGTCACCCGTGCGGACTAAGATAGAATGCCTCGTTTCCAGTAAAATGGGTCTCCGGTTCTCTACACTCACCATACGAAATACAGCAGCATTAAGCTATTAGATGTGGAGGATCATGCACCTTCCCTGTTGGACCTTCTGCTGACCTCTCACCCGGACAGATATCAGATTTCCGTCGACGCCCCTTTAGGCTCCTCGGACCTTTGTCTGATCCGGAGTGTTGTGCCACTCACGCTGAAATCGCGGTTGCATTCTGCAGGCTGCCGCCGTGTTTGGCACTATAGGTCAGCCGATTGGGATGGGATGCGGTCTTTCTTTGCATCCTACCCTTGGGGGCGGGTTTGCTTCTCGCCGGATGATCCCAACGTTGTTGCGGATTCTGTTACTGATGTGGTACTTCAGGGTATGGAACTTTTTATTCCTTCCTCTGTGGTGCCCATTGGAGGCAAATCTCAGCCATGGTTTGGTCGCTCCTGTAAAATAGCATCATGCTATAAGCAGGAGTGCTACCAAGCCTGGGTTGATGCATCAGCGTCCCGGGATGTAAACACCAGCGCTCTAAAAAAGAAGTATAATTCCGCCTCTAGGTCCTTCAAAAGAGTCATTGCCAAGGCAAAGTCAGAGCACATAGGCAGAATTGGCGAGAAACTAGTTCGCCTTCCTTCTGGAACCCGTGCATTCTGGTCTCTCGCCAAGGCTGTCCAGGGGAATTTCTGTCAGCCATCTCTTCCATCTCTGCACAGGGAGGACGACTCACTGGCCCATACTGCAAAGGAGAAAGCCGATCTTCTAGGCTCCTTCTTTGCGTCTAACTCGACTCTCGATGACGGGGGGAGTACGCCGCCGACCATCCCGCGGTGTGAGTGCTCCATGCCGGAAGTGCAGTTCACACAGCGCTCGGTTCGCAAAGCACTCCTCTCCCTGGACATCCACAAGTCGAGTGGGCCTGACGGAATCCCCCCAATTGTGCTGAGGACGTGTGCTCCAGAGTTGGCACCGGTTTTAACGCGTCTTTTCCGGTACTCCTACTCCCTAGGCGTAGTCCCAAAATCGTGGAAGACGGCTTTCGTCCACCCGATCCCTAAAAAAGGCGACCGCTCAGACCCGTCCAACTACCGGCCAATCGCCATCACCTCCTTGTTCTCCAAAACAATGGAGTCCATTGTAAACTGCCAGCTCATGAGGTACCTTGAGGATCACCAGCTGATTAGTGACCGCCAATACGGTTTTCGCCGTGGTCGGTCAGCTGGTGATCTTCTGGTCTACCTCACTCACAGATGGGCGGAGGCAGTAGAGTTCAAGGGGGAGGCATTGGCCGTTAGTTTGGACATTGCGAAGGCCTTCGATCGGGTTTGGCACAAAGCGCTTCTTTCGAAGCTCCCTTCCTATGGGCTTCCCGAGAAATTGTGCAATTGGATCACCAGCTTTCTTGCAGATCGGAGCATCAAGGTCGTTGTTGACGGTGCAAGCTCCGATTGCAAGCCTATTAATGCTGGTGTTCCACAGGGCTGCGTGCTATCGCCAACGCTGTTTCTTCTGCATATCAATGATATGTTGCATACCCGTAACATTCATTGCTATGCAGATGACAGCACTGGTGATGCTCTTTACACCGGCCGAGCCAATATTTCTCGGGAAAACGTCTCCGAGTGCCGGGACAAACTTGTGTCTGAAGTCGAGTCTTTGCTGAACAGAGTCTCGGATTGGGGACGACTAAATCTAGTCCAGTTTAACCCCCAGAAGACACAAGTTTGCGCGTTAACCGCTAAAAAGAACCCCTTTGTCGTATCCCCTCAGTTTCAAGGCACTCCCCTTGTTGCCTCAGCCAGTATCGGAATCCTCGGCGTCGACATATCGAGTGACGTGCAGTTTCGTGGTCACTTGGAAGGGAAGGCCAAATTGGCCTCTAAAAAGCTTGGCGTGCTCAGCAGAGCGGGACAGTATTTCATGCCGGCACACCGCCTGCAACTTTACAAGGCGCAGGTTCGGCCGCACATGGAATACTGTTCCCATCTCTGGGCTGGGGCTCCCCAGTACCAGCTCCTTCCACTTGACCGCATCCAGCGCAGAGCGGCTCGAATCGTCGACGACGGAGTGCTTTCCGATCGGCTCGATTCACTGGCGTTGCGAAGAGATGTTGCATCTCTTTGCGTATTTTATCGCATCTATCACGGGGAGTGCTCTGAGGAATTGTTCGGATTAATCCCAGCCGCCAAATTTCGTGAACGCACGACACGGCAAACGTCCCGATACCATCCACACCATCTGGATGCTTGGCGGTCCACCACTGTACGTTTCACAAGGAGTTTTCTTCCACGTACAACCTCTCTGTGGAATAGTTTATCATCGGCGATTTTTCCGGACCGATACGACCTGGGGACCTTCAAGAAAAGAGCTTACTCCTTTCTAAAGGGCCGGCAACGCACCCGCAATTCTCCTGGTGTTGCGGTTGATCATGGGCGGCGGTAGTCACTTAACATCAGGTGAGCCGCATGCTCGTTTGCCCCCTCTTCTATAAAAAAAAAAAAAAAAAAAAAATACTATTTCACGCTGGTATTCTGTGAGAGCGTGGTGCTTCCCCGGTCGAGCCGACCCATTCGTGCTACAACTATACATCTAATATAACTGCAGCATGGCTCTACCACGTATAAGAACTACACTTTACTAATTATGAAACAAGACATTTATCTGACAAATGACATTCTGTCCATACAGAGTTGACCGGGCCTGCTGTACAGGACAATCTGAAAGTTAATAAAATAAATTTCTGGCCTATTTGAATTCCGTTAAGACAATAAACGTGCTCTACTACCTCCTCGTGGATTTTTGTGCAGTCAAGCTGCCTTGAATCCTAATGAGCTGGGTTCGTCTGACATGGCGTGGTAGTGTATTATTCTTACACCACCACTACAAGGTAAAGTCTGCCTTTGATTCAGAAACAAAAAGAACTTTAAAAAAACCATGTACAAATTGAAGTAAAGTCGTTTTATTTTCTTTCACGGGGTAGAGCATATGACAATGGGTCGTCTCGATCGAGATAAGATCGCACTTGCACAAAACACTTGCATGAAATAGCAGCATCATACTGCTGTTTTGCATAGTGAGTGACGAGTACCGGAGACCCTTATGTACTGTTAACTGGTTGTCGGGGGTGACAACGCACCCGCATTTTAATCCTTAATCGTGGATAAATGTAGGTGTCTATGGGCCACAGCATCCACTTACCATCAAATGGGCTGTGTGCTCGTTTGTCACCTTTGCTTCTATAAAAATACCGAACTTAGATCACTATAAAATTTAAAGAAAGCGTTTATACATACATACACTACAATGGGAGAGGCACTTGACCAGTAACTAAGGGAAAACACATCTATTAAGCTACCAAGGCTATGTAATCTAATTAAAATAACTGTGTAATCTGAACCGTTGGAGACAGCCGAAATTCACTGCAGTACAAAGGCTTCCCCCACGGATTACCCCATAGAGAAATATATGCCATAGCTTCAAAGCTTGGCAGGCGGATTGGCAAAGGCCTTTATTTATTTTTTATTTTTGTCATGTATGAGACAACACTGCTGCCCATCTCCTAGCGTTTCCCCCTGTCACCTCCTACGACATCCACAGAGCGACATGGAGTAGTGGATATTCACATACCGCCACTACAAGTACGTTCACCAAACCAAACAGGTATAATAATCCGGGACAGCCAACATTTTAGTTATAATTTTCACATAAATTTTAATTCAACGACACGATTTCACAACCACTTTTCGTACCTACTGGTACAATCTGTCAAAAAAAAACCTGTCGAAGATTAGACATAAAAATATTGGGTCAATCCAGTTCACAGAGCCCCGAGAGGCGATGTAATAAATTTGAATTCAATCAAGTCACTATTAATGCCGGGATCAAATAACGAATTCCATCGCTACCATAAAAACTAAGATCTAAAAGCAACAATGAAGATTAGAAAAAAAAAACTAAAGCTGTAGAAATCTAATCAAAACTAGCATTAGCCTCCACGCCTTCGAACGTCTGCGGCACGTTAAGCCCCGCCCACATTGTATTACCGACGCCTTGTACCACAAGAGGTAGCGAAACAACGAAATTACAATAAAATAAAGGTTAAACTTTAATCAATTGAATTAATTGACTTTGGTTGCTTTTTCATATTTTTTGGATTGTATGTTTGATTGATTTGACGCTAACAAACTAATATAACCCACATTTAATTTAAGTAAATCGACTTTACTTAAATTAAATGTGGGTTATATTAGTTGCATTAGTGCAGGAAGTCGATGAATGCAGGTGTGATGGGGGCCGTCGTAGCAATCCTAAGAGAAAACATATTCGCAGTTAACTCGTTTGTAAATATTACATAAACATAAATACCCACGCATGTCACCCAGAGGGATAGGCAGAGATTACAGACTTCCATTTGGCACGATCCTGACACGCCTCTCTCACCTCCTCCACATCCATATATGCATACGTATTACCTAATTTGGCCCGTTTTCAATACATCACCAATTTGATCGATAAACTTTCGCCTAGGACGTCCCTTTCCGATACTGTCGTTCACTTCTGCAACATAAATTTGCTTTGTCACTCTTTCCTCATTCATTCTTTCTACATGACCAAACTACCGGAGTATTCCTTTCCTAATCCTGGTCACTACATCATCTTGCAAACCACACTCTTCTCTGATCACAGAATTTCTAACCCTGTCATTCAGATTCAGCCATAACATACTCCTTAACAACCCCTTTTCTACTGCGTTTATTCTACTCTCGTACTTCTTCTGCCACACCCAACTTTCACTACCATACGTTAAAGTAGGGACCAACACAGCATTGTGAATTGCCGTACGTGCGTTTTTTGACACATTCTGACTTTTCACAATAGAGTGTAGGGCCCCATTTACTCTATTTCCTGCGTTCACTCTTCGTTCTATATCCTTATTATATCTCCCATCCTTGCTAAATACGCATCCCAAATATAATGATAATAATTTTATGAAACATTGATTTAAGTTATTGCTGAATCGGTTAAGGTGGAGTAGCATCCTTTCAGGAATACTTTGCGATAGCATAATGCCAATACAACTGAAAGGCAATTTTTACAAAACGGCTGTAAGACGAGAAGATGTTATATGGTGCTGAATGCTGGTCGGCTAAGAAAATCCACGAAAAAAAGTTGCACACGACTGAAATAAAAAAATGCTACGATAGTCACCAGGCGTAAAGAGACTCAATAAAGTGCGCAATGAGTACATCAGAGGCTCCTTTAAAGTTACGTCCACTGTAGACAAGATGGTCGAGAGTCGTATGCGATAGTATGGGCATATAATGAAGCGGGAAGAACACCCAGTGAGGAAGGCCTTGACAATTCTAGAGAAAAAGAAAGGTAGAGGACGCCCGTAAGCCACGTGGTAGACAACCATAACTAAGGATCTGGAACGAGCACAACTTGAAATACAGACAACTCAAGATAGAACAATATCTTGGCGCATAATAGCGAGGAGAGCCGACCCCAAATACAGAGACAAGGCAAGGCAGAAGAAAAAGAATTTGAGTTATTGCTGATAACTCACGTCCACATCAAACGGAAAAAACACGTAGCGTAATTGGTATGGATTAAAAACACTTAAAGAAATGGAGAATATCTATTGATATAAATGAGGGTAAAAGAGAAAAAAACACAGTAAGTTGGGTAGAACTATAAACCGCTACTTGTTGGCTTAGTCACAGAGCACGAGTAAGGATTTAGTCATGTGGCTTAGTGTAGAATACAGTCATTAGTATAGAATACAAAATAGAACAGTAATTTGATTGGTCGGTGTCGTGATTACTGTGTTGCATAGTTTATTATCTATAATCGTGATTCTGTACTTTGTGGTAATTGTATAGTGTAGTCAAAGAAGATTAAGCTGAGGTGTTACTCTCTTGTGTTTAATAGA
This sequence comes from Parnassius smintheus behrii, assembly GCA_036936625.1. Taxonomy (NCBI): domain Eukaryota; kingdom Metazoa; phylum Arthropoda; class Insecta; order Lepidoptera; family Papilionidae; genus Parnassius; species Parnassius smintheus. Next base: position 10,748,125 of record JAUPFT010000030.1, on the reverse strand, counting down.
GATAAACCATGTTTCTGTGGGCATGTTTCAATACTTTATCTACTTTGGTGTTTGGTGGACGTCACACTTCTATTTTTTTCATTTATTGGTGTTAATCATAGATTGCGTAAGCAAGAGAACAAGTTGAACATTAGCAATATTTTATTTTAAACATTACCTTTTTATTGCGTTATCGAACTCTTTGTAAATTACCTATTAATAAATGTTTTAAAAAAAGATATTTTATAAATTTATGTGAACAGCAGAAAAACTGGGAATAAATAAAAATTTCTCGTGCATCGATCGTTGTCTGTAGTGTGGCGTTTACGTCCAAAAATTCCCTTCTGTAAGATAGCGCACATGTCCACTTTAAGAACCAGTATTTTACGTGGTATAGCCTTGCTGCAGCTATATTGTAGTTGCAACACGAATGGGTCGGCTCGACCAGGACAGGACCACGTTCTTACAGAATCCCAGCGTAAAATAGCAGCTCAATGCTGATGTGTTTCGTACGGTGAGTGTAGAGAACCACTTCAGTCCTCAGGGGTGACAACGCATATGCGTTTTGATTCATAATTGAATATAAATATAGATGTCTATGGGCCACAGCATCCACTTACCATCAGGTGGTTAAAAAAAACAATCATTTTGAGTACATCAGCCTCCCACCAGCTATTACTTATACCAAACATAGTTTACTGTACCATAAAACATATTCCAAAACTATAACCGCTGGTAATTACACGCGAGACATGTGAACCCATTATATATAGATTAGGGAAGAACTAGCTTATTAACGAAAAAGATCATTTTTTAGATAAACGCGATATTATAAAGCTCTAAATGGAATCAAGCCGTAATATTTTAATACCTCATGCTACTCGCATTTCGTCGCTTTGCTTTATTGCTTTCAAGGAACATAACCTAACGGCAATAAAAAGTTTTACCGCTACAAGATAGAACTAACAAATTTTAATAGAATTTTTTTATCAGATTTAAAGTAAGACATAAATAAAAACACCTACTTTTACACCTACGTTTCGTTTTAATTGAGTTTTTAAACACCTACAATTATAGATGATTTATTTAAAATGACATTATTATTCGACAACTTGTTAACTTAACAACAACAACAAATGTCACTCCTAAAGTAGTCCCTGGATTTTAACGAATGATATCTTGATCGACTTGTAACTGCGCGTTAAGGCCTTTATTCACTTTGATTAGTGCGAGTGTAGGTGATTAGTAATTGCGGGTGATTAGTGCAGGTGTGTGGTGTAAGCAGTGTCCAATTCTGTTTAGTGGTGGCTGTGTTTAGTAAATTCAGTTGTGTGCCGTTGATCAGCAAGTATAACTGCTTAATCTTGCGAATATGTAGATCTCAAGTAAGCATAAAATAAATATGGCGGATATAAAGTGTGAAAAACTTGCAACTTAAGCAAATGTTTGTTAGCCGTGTCGTGGTGGCTTTAAGAGATTCCATCACCATAATATTTCGTCTCGTGCGTGTCCTAAAAGCCGGCTACGCGATATGTTGGAAGGATATTATGGCCTATACATCTCCTTTAAGCCAATCGTAAAACGTGTTAGAGCCACGCTGCAGAAAAAAAGGTCGGTTCTACCGGGGAAGAACCACGCTGGAAACTTGGCCCATAGACATCTACATCTTTCTTCGATTAAAAATCAAAATGCAGATGCGTTGCCACCCTTGAGGACTAAGATGGTAAACTGAGTTTTCTCTAAAAAGGCATAGAGTTTCTGCATATCCTTTACATATTTCTATCTGCTTCTGGCTTGTTTACAACGCCATCTGGCGGAAACCAAATAATCTTTTCTCTGGAAATTCCAAAAGTAGTTTCCTACGACACCCAAAGGACGAAATGAAGGAAGAAATTCTCTTCACAACTTGGCAAGAAGATGTATGTGTAACAGAAATCAGTCTTCATTTATATTTCAAATGACTTTAATACGAACAGCGATGAAGAAAGCATCGTGAGGAAGGAAATCAACATGTCTGAGAAATTAAAAAAGAATTTTTATATGTATTATAGTTAAAGTTTTAAATAAAATATAGTATGTGATGTGAGCAAATTCGCATTGGTTCAGCGCGGCGGACTTTTCTTTACTCTTAAACTCTCACAGAAATGAGAGAACCACCACCATTTGTTTCTTTTTTACTTTTTATTAATTCATGAGTAAGTTAAGATCATGATTGTTTTCACCGCTACAACACCGCCAAAGAATAAGTTATTAAAGTTTTAGACAGAATAAGTTAGTAAAGTAGAAAATGGTTAATTTAAATTTTTACGTAAAATTTATTCATGGACGATATAACGCGAACACTGCTGATTCATGACTGCGGTAGCGGGCTTATGGTCGTTAGGGCTCGTTGCGATGAGAGTTATTATCGGGACCCACATTTTTGTTTCGAGAGAATTCATCAACGTCGAAAAAAAGCCGTTGTATATATGTATGACATCCATACCTTCCGGTATTAAAGGTTTAAATAAAAGTACCTAAATATTAAGTAATATTCTGTTGGGAAATAATCCCTCATTTATGGGACAGTAATAGAGCAAATGGCGAATTGAAGGTTCCTGCGGAGTACGTGTTAAATCAGAGCTTAAAAAGGCGGGGATCGAAATGATGAATTGATGAATGAAATAGACAGCGAGTAGTGAGCTACCGCGGCACAAACTACTACACGGCTCTGGCACCGATATAATAGTAAAAATAGGGTTGCCACCCGTACTATAATATATAGTATCGTACTAGTTTTCAGTCAATTGTACTATATGTGTTATAGAAAAATAATTAAGTACGAAAAGTAATATATTTTTATCCCTAATTCAACTGTCGCTCTTATTTATATTAATTGTGACTGGAAGTCTGAAGTGAGCAAATAAGTTTTACGGAAAGAATTTTTTTCAATCGTGAATGTAAAATTAAAAGAAGAAAAAAAAAGAGCATGTATTAATTTAATTAAAAAAATAATTGTTTATTTATTTTAATAGGAATCTAAATTGCTCAGACTCCTATAATTATCTAAAATCTTTAACATTCATAATAAATAAATAAAAAATGTGAATTCGTAGTTTTTCAAAAATCTGCTTTTGGCGCCCACTTCACCTTTAAAGGTAAGGTAGAAGGGAAGGTGGTTAGATAATTTCGGACAAAGCAAAGAGCAATAACAAATATATATATGGAAAAATACAAAGATTAAAAATAAATGTGTACTTTTTTCTTCCGAATTTCTTAAATATAAATATTTTTGCACCTTTTCCGGGAAAAATACTATATTAGTTAAAAAAAGTGACAACCCTAAGTACATAACATAAGTACGGTAGATTAAAAAGTCGATTATAAATTTATAAATACCTATGCCTCCGTTTTTTAGCACCTAATAATTATTTTTAAGTAAAAGATATACAAAAATATAATTATAATTTTATATTTGTACACGGAAGAACTACGCTGCAGTTATATTATGTTTGCAGCAAGGATAGGTCGACTCGACCGGGGAAGGACCACACTCTCACAAAATATATCAGCATAAAATAACCACATAATGTGCTACTACGTTTTATATGGTGAGTGTATAGAACCGGAGATTTTTTTGACCGGTGTAGAGGGATTCCATCTTAGTCTTTGAGAGTTACAACGCATCTACATTTTTGATGCGCTAATCCTAATCCTATAAAAATATCTTAATCAAAATGCCAAAGCATACACTTACTACCAAGATCAAAATCCTATTTTTGTTCCGAATGATGATAAAATCAAATCTGCATTTGTCAATGCCGGCTTATGTTTATAATCCTAGAATATTGGTTGTGCATTATTGGATACTAGTTTTAGCATTGATCACAGAATTATCGCACCAGGTGGGTTCAGTAAGACAAGTGGTAGTCCTTGCCCGTTTTACAAACTAAAGCCACTTTTGTTAGGGAGAGTCCCCAAGATATTGCAGTTATTTTCTTAAATTTAATTCCACTTCAGAAATAAACACGTATTAGTTAAGTAATAGATAGCAAGGAGACAGTTCCACTGAAAACTGTCTGGTGTGAACGGTCGATTCGGGTTCCAAAATCAAGGCTGTTTGTAGTCGTGCCCCTCTGAACGTCAGTGAAAAGGAAACTGACTTAAATTGTGTTAAGAGGTCTCTTAAATTTAGGAAGTCGTTATTTGAAAACAAGTAGACTGATTAGAATTTATATAAAAAATATATAAACACATTTTTAGATCACAAATGCTACCTTCATTTTCTTGTGAAAAGTCATATAATCTATGTTACTCTCGCAAATAAAAAGATATATTATAAAAGTAGCAGGCGACCATAGAAATAGACATACGGATACGGACGAACATAGATCTATACTAGCCAATAATATGCTTTTAGAGTCCGCCGCAGTCCGGTAATCACATTCCATTAAGGCCGCTAATACGCATTGAGGCATCGTAGCGGACCTTTCCTGCTCCGAAAAACCCCTCTAAAAATGAAAGCAGAATCAATCACATTACAGACGTAGGAATCAATTCACTCAGATTTATAGCAAATTTATCACGTTTACAACACAATGCTGTAATTGGATGTAGTTATGCAATAGTGATACAACCCATATTCAGGACAAGACTAAGTTACATATGCCAAACTAATCCTAATACTTCTAAGTCTCAGTCATTTACAAGCAACAATACAATCAAATCCAAGCAAGATACTATTTGAACATATATAAACTGAATATTGATCCAAACTTCAGTCGACAATAACTCAAAAATAAGATTTCGTGTTTTTAGACCTTTTTGCGTAACCACGTCCAATTAAACATAATGAAAACAAAGAACAAGAAAAAGGAGTAACGATTCAAAAGGTAATTCGATTACTTCGCTAATGATTAATCAAAAGCGACGTGTAACACCAGCATAATGGATCCTTAAGTCCAATCAAGCAAGCCGCAACTTCCGTTTGACTTGTTCAAGAACAAAATGAAAACATTAAGGAGCGACGTTGAGGAAAAAACCGGAGCCCGTACTAATGATGCCGTGAAATTCTACGATTAGTTCAGCTATGCACATCTAAATTATAAAAAAAGACATCAAAACACTGCTCACCTGGTAAGTAGTAGTTGTGGCCCATAGACACATACATGTGTCCTCCTATCACAACGAATAAGAAACATGGAGCATCATGCTGCTACTTTATAAAAGTGTTCTATGCGAGACACTTGGTTAATTAATAAAATCAGGCGTTACTTTGCTGAAACCACTACTTTTAATGACGGTGTTGTGTCTTTCCTAGAGTATAGTCCTGGGAGTAGTGGTGCTGGGAGTAGTGGTGCTGGGAGTAGTGGTGCTGGGATAAGTGGTGACAGGGATAGTGAACGCAATTGAGGTGGGCGGGTGGTGCTGGTGCAGATCTCCAAACTAGGTAAGACACGTCATTTTAATTTATTACGCGGATTTTTAACATCTTTAAAACAATTTATGACAGACTTGTAACGAGAGTTAATTTAGTACTCCTAACCACTACCGATTAAAACACGATTTTGTCTTGATAACGTTGGCACACTATATACAGGGCCTGACCTGAATTATTATGGAGTGGGTGGAAAATTGACGATTTATTATTAGATGAAATATGTGAAAATATGAACAACATATACTTTACGTGAAGTTGTTGGTAGTTTATCGTGAAGCATCGGCAACAATAGGCTTACCTGAAAGAAAAAAGTTAAACATTAATGAGTATACAAGTAGATTATATAGAAAAAAGAAATCTGTTAATACTTCTAAGGTTTTTAAATTATAGTAGAGTGAGGTACAGCTTTAATAAGGCCAGCAGCTCGACACAGGCCTCCTATCATTTCTGCAGCAACCCGGGTTCGATCCCTGCTTAGAAGAAAACATCGTAGCAAAACCTTTTAATTTATCGGACCTTGTTTACCTTTAACGCGAAGCACTATGATTATGAATAAATACTTTAAATTGAATTTACAATTTTAGTGATGCAGGTGCGGATCGAACCACGGCCTACGGGTGAAGGGCGAAATATATCAGCTTTTCCTATATTACCTCCACGCGGTGTACCCCAATAAGTATCTCTGGTGGCTAACGGTACTGGGACACCCACGCAAAACGGTGAATCTAAATTTCACAGACTAATGCTGGGGAGCGACATCACCAGAGCGAGAGTTTTAGCTCCGTGTTTATAAATCACCCTGCTCGGTTTTGCAAGTATGGTTAAATATACTAATATATCTAAGTTAATTAATTAAAAGCTCTATCGTTTGCAAGTTTCAATATTTAGTTTATTCTACAGGCGCTTTACACGTCTTTGAATATTTTTATATTTCGTTTTAAAACCGTCTGAGCAATGAGAAGATGCCTGCATCCCAAAGTGGGTTTTATGGAGTTCATTACTTTAATTTAAACTATTCATTACAAATTATTATAGAATACTCTAATACTTCTAATGCGAGATTTCTTAACGGGAAACCAAAGAATTATAAACGGACGTTACTAATGAAACGCTTCCAAAGAACCATTTGCTTTGACACAGAACTGTTCAAACCGTACTTACGAATTTTTCACGGTAGCCATCATACGAAACAAGTTATTTAAACCAAATACAACGCTAATTACGCAGACGCGAGTTTCTCACGATTTGCCTCCATTTGTACATCTATCAAAAAACTATGAAATACATCTTGCATGAGATATATAACCGATTATGCATTGAGATAAGAATTATAATGCCTTGGCAAAACTAAAACCACAACAACAAATAGCCGTGTCTTAGTAACAGTATATGACAATGACAGATTTGTTTAGTTTTAAAATTCGGAATGGGTTGTAGACGATGACTAAGGAACAATTTGTGCCTAATGGTTTTCCATTGTTTCTGCGTCTGTAATTCAAGACAGTTTTTTTATGTTGAAGCGAGCAAAAACTCCTCTGACATTATTTCCCTAATTTTGATTGATCGTAAAAAAATCTTGCGAACGTTCGGCTAAACAAAAACTTGAAACGCTGAAGATGGATTCTTTTGCATTAAACAAGTAATTCAATCGAGAAAAATTTACTTCAGAATGAAGATTATTATAGAATGTAGATTAAAGGATTACTTATATATAATTTGTTTGAGAGAGACAACTTTGCATAATTTTATACGTTGTAGAGCCGTGCTGGTAAATTATTGTTGCAGCACGAATGGGTCGGTTCGACGGGTAGTTTTTACACTTGTATACTTTCAAATTATACCACCGTTAAATAGCAACTAAATTCTACTAATGTGTTTCGTAAGTTGGGTGTAAAGATCAAAACATTCCATCTTAATCCTCAGGGGTGACATCATATCCGCAATTTCATTCTTAATCGAGGATCGACGCCAATAAATTATGAATTGAGAGGTCAATGTTAAAGGATTAACGTATTTCTTTTATGTATTACTGTAGAAGGTACGCACGCTAAAATAAAATTAAAGTGTACTCCTCCACTTAATGCTGGTATGCATCAACGCGAACTTAGAAGAACGTCATCAAATTATTTTCATGAGTTACTTCGTGCAACACCCACAGGATGACATGGAGTGATGGATTACCTTATGTCCACATTGCAATGTTACGATAACACATATACCATAAATTAACTCGCTATCTTACACACAATAACGTTGACAAATTATTTTCATAAGTGCTACAGTGGTGATTTAAAATTGCTCAAAATTATTTTGCAGGTAGTACAGCCGCGCAGGAGCTATATTATGGTTGTAGCACAAATAGGTTGGTTAGATAAGAACCACGCTCTCACAGAATTCCAGCGTAAAATCGCAGCTTAATAGTTATGTGTTTTGTATGGTGACTGTATAGGTAGAGAACCGAATACCCTGGAAATGAGGCATTCCATCTTAATCCTCCCTAACGCCTGCATCTGCATTTTAATTCTTAATTAAAGATTAATGTAGCAGATGTTTATGGGTTACAGCGCCCACTTCACGTCAGATGAATTGTGTGCTCATATGGCACATATTTTATTAAAAAAAATGTAAGCCTAGTCCAAAATTACCCTAAAACTTTTACTTGCAAAATTCACGTGGTCGGTTATATTTAAATCACTTTTAATGCACCTAAATTACAGTCGTGACTCGTGACGTATGCCAATTATGGTCCTAATGCACGGGGACACATTAAGTGCAACATTATCACGATTCACGATACCGCTTTACCCCGGTAAGAAAAAATATAAACGTTAAACTTTAAAAGCGCTTCGAGCACTTGAGCGACGCCCGTATCACAGATTGTAAATATTCCACGACTGTTTTAGTAGCGATTTCACGCCTCCCCATGCCGCCGAGCTAAGTGCTAAGTAAAATTTACAGGTGCGACCGCATTTCTCCTAAGGTTACGTATTTACGATTCGGTTTAGTGCGAATCGTCGCGGTTTATTTGTATAATTCGGTTTTTATCGTACCAGGTCGAGTGGTAGAATTCGTTTCAGTGCCACTTTCTGTAATTGCTCGTCCCGTTGTAAGGTTAATTTATAAACCCTATATTTACAAGATGTGTATCTGTTCGTAGGGTTTGTAAACACACACAAACCGACAGCTGTTCTCGGGGGCTAAGCGCTCGCTGTACATTTCATATCTACGCGAGCAACTCAAGTTCGATCCCCGTCGGCACCAATAAAATTGTTCATTGCAATTTAAAGTGCTGATTTACCACGTGCTCTGCGGTGAAGGTGAACATTGTGAGGAAACCTGTAGGTCTGAGAAATAAGAAAAAAATATAACGAAGACATATTTTATACGTAGTAGTCACGCTGCAGCTATAAATATTATGTCGGCTCGACCGGGGAAGGACCACGCTCTCACAGTACACCAGTGTAAAATAACAGCTTAATACTGATATGTTTCGTATGGTGAGTGTAGAGAACCAGAGACCCATTTTACTGGAATCGAGGCATTCCATCTTAGTCTACAGGGGTGACAACGCATCTGCATTTTAATTCTTAATCGAGGTTAAATGTAGACGTCTATAGGCCACAACATTTATTTACCAGTAGGCGGACTGTGTACTCGTTTGTCACCCTATAAAAAAATGTGAAGTTTGCCAACACGCATTGGGGCAGCGCGGCGGATATTTTCTTGCAGGAGACCTGAGTCCAGGAATGGTACATATATAGAATGTAACTTTAACTTTAGTTTTATCAAGCAGACACACCCTATTTTTTTTTACGAAGGATATAGGCCTTTACCGCTGGGGGAGTTGACGTAATCGCCATGTTTGACAAGCGATTGGCTATGGAATACTAGACTTGTCTTTTGACGCTTCTTCTTGTCACAAGTAGTACCTAATACCATTATCTATCGGAAGCCATATTTTTCTGACATTTAACGAAGCCACTTATTACGGCACAAACAGGATGATATATTAATATTTTATATTATATTATTTATTGTTATTTGCTACAAAAATCCATTACGTTATCTAATCCCGTGTGTTGTGAGAAAATCTCGTGAGCTACGGTAGATGGCGGGGCGGTATCCTTTCGTGCCAAATGTGAAATACACATGCTAGTAATGAGAAACGACGTACCTACAACGTGCGATTTGGTATTACTATAGTCAATTCGGCTACCAAGCATGGTTAGTGTGGCTAACCCTGGCTTTAATAAGGGAGACCAATATTCAGCAATATATATTAGTGTAAGTTGTAATATAGAAACAAAACTAATATTTACTAATTTTATCGCATTCATTTGAGCTTATTTCATAAACATTTTGTATGTTTCGAGCGATTTGCAACATCCAGGATTAGACCCTCGTAATTTTTATACGTGTTAGAGCCATACTGCAGTTATACTGGAAGTATAGTTGTAGCACGAATGGGTCGGCTCGACCGGGGAAAGACCACACTCTCACAGAATATCAGCGTGAAATAGTAGCTTAATGCTTCTGTGTTTCGTATGGTGAGTGTAGAGAACCGGAGACCCTTTTTACTGGAAACGGATCATTCCATATTAGTCCTCACGGGTGACAATGCATCTCCAATTTGATTCGTAATCAAGGATAGATGCAGATGTCTATGGGCTACAGCAACCACTTACCATCACGTGGCCTGTGCGCTCGTTTGTCACCCTTTTCTATAAAAAAATGGATAGTGCACTAGTATTCGTATAAATCCCACAAATAAAACATAAAAGTTCGGTAAGAGTCGAGATCTGAATGTGCGCCACGGTCTATAGTAGTTACTTTAATCATAGGATCTAAAAGAATGTACAACGTTCTTGGAAGTGAATATTCTAAGTATTTAAGGGTTAAAATGTACACTTAAAATTTTACATCCTTATTAGGTATGTAAAATTTCGAGTGTGTAGGTCAATAGTACTCGAGTAATGGGGAGTTCGAAAGTGGCTTGAAATGGTTGTGTTAGATATACGAGGTGTGTTCAAAAAGTAAGGTGACTATATTTTTATGAAAAACTATTTATTTATTCATCAATATTTATGTTGTCCCCTTCAAAGTAATCCCCCTCAGATGTAATACACTTGTGCCAACGCTTTTTCCAATCGTCAAAGCATTTCTGATAATCACTTTCTGGTATAGCCTTCAGCTCTTTCAGCGATGCAGTTTTTATCTCTTCAATCGTTGCAAATCTTCGTCCTTTCATAGGTCTCTTCAGTTTTGGGAACAGGAAAAGTCACATGGGGCCAAATCCGGTGAATATGGTGGCTGAGGCATGATTGTAGTGTTGTTTTCGGTCAAAAAACCTCTCACAAGCAACGATGAGTGAGCAGGTGCATTATCGTGATGCAAAAACCATGGATTGTTTACCCACAATTCGGGACGTTTCTTACGTATTGCTTCTCGCAAATGGCGCATAACTTCAAGGTAATACTCCTTATTGACCGTACGACCTTGTGGCAAGAACTCATGATGCACCACACCCCTACAGTCGAAGAAAACTGTAAGCAAAACCTTCACATTTGATCGAACTTGGCGTGCTTTTTTTGGTCTTGGTGATTCAGTGTGCTTCCACTGGGACGATTGAGTCTTAGTTTCGACGTCATAACCGTATACCCATGTTTCGTCACCTGTTATGACCCTTTTGAGCAAATCTGGGTCGTTGTTGACATCATCCAATAGCTCTTGAGCGATTGTCATGCGACGGTTCTTTTGGTCGAAATTGAGCAATTTTGGAACAAATTTCGCTGACACACGTTTCATGCCCAAAATATCCGAAAAAAATTTATGGCAAGAGCCAACCGATATGCCAACATCCTCCGCAACTTCTCTGATAGTGATTCGACGATTTTCCAAAACAATTTTCTTCACTATTTCAACGTTTTCATCGGTTGTTGACGTGCTGGGGCGTCCAGAGCGAGGTTCGTCATTGGCATCTTCTCGGCCATCTTGAAAGAGCTTGTACCACTTATAAACGTTTTTTTTACTAGTAGACTCACCGTATGCCACTGTCAACATTTCAAGTGTTTTGGAGCACGTATTTCCATTTTTTACACAAAATTGGATGCAAATTATTTGATCCATTTTTTTGATAGAAGAAAATCGCCGAGCACACCAAAGTACGTCTGACCTTTGTAACTGTCAAAAATAAACTAAACATGCTATACACTTCAAACTTGAAACATATGCTCAGGATATGTGTACCAACGCAACAAAATACAAAAATCGAAAATCGAATGTGCGTTGCCCGCGAAATTCAAAAAGTCACCTTACTTTTTGAACACACCTCGTATGTACACTACCGGTGCGTCAGTGCGCCCTTCCCTCTTCTGAAATTGGGTTACACACTACTTTTTAGTTTTTATCTGGATATTAAAATAAACAGATTTATGTATATTATTTTAAATAGAATTATTCGTTAATAATTCATTTTTAAAACGAGCTAAAAGTATACAATTCTTTTTTGGTCATGATCTTACATTTTATTTGACTCTAAGTTATGTTTAAAATTACAAGTCATCCTACCTTATCGGGATATTGGTTTAAAATCAATACTAAATTCAACCCTATAATTAATTAAAAAATTAAAATAATTATTTTCCTATCACATTTACATAAAACGTAACAAAAACCTGTGTTATGTAGTTCCCGTTAAGTACGTCATCACAATCAGTATTCAAACGTATACTTAAATAACTTTACTTCAAAACACCCGACCATAAGAAAATTAAATTAAATTAAATTAAATTTGTATTTGAAAATTGTATGTGGTTTTATTACCTCTCACTGGCACGCACCTCGGTAAAGCGGGGTCTTTGACTATAATACTCTTACTCCCCTAAGTAAACCGGAGGTAATAAAACCACATAAAATTTAGCAAATATTTTTTTAACTTTTTATAGTTTTCTGAAGTAGTTATTTCTAAACGTTTGAATGCTGATGCTGATAATGCACTTAACGGGAACCACGGGGGTTTTGTTAAATGTTGTATAAGGTACTGTCTGATAGTGTGCTATATGTGTTAGTGCTATATATGCTATTAATATCACAAGCCACGTGCAATGTTATGCGAGTAATCGAGTCAGGAAGCCTAATTGTTCCCGGAATTTCCTTTGGTCTGCGGTCCACACACGCCTGTTTAGCAACGGGCATTAAATCTAAAGCGGATCACGGCTCTATAATAGATGAGCAAGCGTTGACTGAAAGCGTTCTCTCCAAAGCATTCTTCCGTCGTTTAAGAAAATTGAATTTTCTATATAATACGACATGCAGAAGTTTTCTTTTACGCGGACGTTTTCCTAAATGTACACTTAAAACTGCAATCACTTGCAACAGGGATCGAACTCGAACAGCTGGTTGTTTAAGCTGACGCCAGTCACAAAGCCACCATGACCCAAATTAAACACAGCCCTTTTACAATATAAACCATCTTGTGTTAAAGTTACATTAAAGTTTATTAGATAACTCACACACGTCGAATTACAGAGTAAATGATTCCTCTGCGGACCTACCCTTGTTCTCGTCCTCTGATTAAATTCGGTACGTAACGAGCCCCTAACCTTTCCCGAAAATTAATTTCATCGCTACCCTTGTTAGTTTTTAATGTCGATCTTTATGTTAATGTATTTTAAATGCCAGAAATATATTATTGTAAAAGTTAAAAACTATAATTAAAAGAGATAATGTTACAGTAATTATATCGAGTTTTTAAATTTAATAAATTTAATAAATAGGTAACTTTAGTAGATCCCGTCCTTTCTAAAAGGAACATAAAAGGTAAAAACTACATACTGAAATCAACACATAAATGTTATAACACAAAGAACAGAGAGGACCCTCCTTGATTAAAGTAAAGTAAAGTAAAGTTACAGCCTATATACGTACCACCGCTGGGCACAGGCCTCGCCTCATTTCTGAGAGGGTTTTATGGCAAGGAAATGTCCGCCACGCTGCCCCAATGCGTGTTGGCGAACTTCACATGTCGCCGAAATATTTTTTTTCTTATTCCTCAGACATGCAGGTTTCCTCACGATGTTTTCCTTCACCGCCGAGCACGTGGTAAATCAGCACTTAAAATTGCAATTAACAATTTCATTGGTGCCGGCGGGGATCGAACCCGGGTTCTGTTTCTTTATATTTACAGCGAGCGTTAACCATCTGAGCTACCACGGCTCTCCTCCTAGATTGATATGAGATAACTTCATTGGAACCTATAGGTATTTGTTAAGTGAAGAGACAAATGCTTTTAGGTGTGTACCTGGCTGTATAGGATCCTCCTGTTTTGAGACTTTTTATTTATTTTTGTACTATTTTTTATACAGAATAAAGGTGACCAATAAGCTCACAGTCCACCTGATTATAAGTGGATGCTGTGGCCCATAGACCGACCCATTCGTTCTACAACCATAATATAGAGCTGCAGCGTGGCTCCACAACGTAAAGAATATACTAGTAAAGTTATTGAGACACAAACCAATTTACTTTATTCTTTTGGAAATTTCTAAGGACGTACTAACTATATGTATACACACATACGAGTATAAACCATGTCCTTCTAGGTCTTCTTCTCCTTTCAGTCATTTTAAGTCGCACGATTGAAGATTACGCATTGGAGCAAGTTTAGTTTACTTGCAAATTAATAAAAATGATATAGTGCGACCACACTCACTCAAGCTATTAAACCTACGCTGTATATGGTCTTCGAAACGCGAAAAGAACTTCGAAGTGGAAAAATGTAAGAAAGTTAATGTTACTAGATGGACTCCTTTTACGCGTAAGAGTCCGTCCGGATAGGTATCCCCTACTTACCTATTTCTGTAGAATAAGATGAAATGCTTCGTTTCAAGCAATAGGGGCGTCCGTTTCTCTACATTGACTTTATGAAACACAGCAGCATGAATGGAAATTTAGGCTGATAGTCTGTGAGAGCGTGGTCCCCGCCCTGTCGTGCCAACTTATTCGTGATACAACCACAACATAACTATAGCGTGGCTTTACCACATACATATGAAAAAAAAGATAAGTGAAAATATCTTGATAGTTCAGTGTAAAAACTACGAACTTGAAGAGATAAAAAAAATAACAATATGACACTAGACCGTTGGGAGAGTTGACGTAATCACCATGCTTGACAAGCGATTATACTACCGACAATTTGTCCAGGTAAACACACTCGTTAACAACTTCGAGCTTAGTGGTCCTAACAACTACCGGCATAGGTGTGACATGGACATTACACATGAGTTTTGTTTCGTCCATGTTCATCTTAAGCCCTATCCGTTGAAACACTATTGAGGTCATTAAGCATACTGCTTAGTTCCTCTAGCTATTCTGTCATAAGGACTATATCGTCGGCAAATCGAAGATGAGTAAGTAATTAGATGTTAGAAGAACTTTCTTCATTATAATTATTACACTACAACACTTTTAAATATTATTAACAAAATATATTTGTCATATAAGATGTGATAGGTGCTGTAGAAACCTTTCGAATCCAGGATCAAAAATTTTTTTTTATACCAAGGGAATTAACCAACTCGCAAAACGTTATTAGCTAAAAAGGCGATTACGTTAAAAAAATAAATACAATTTACATATTGCACTTATCCTAGAGTTTCATTGCGTTTCCAAAAAATTATTGATCAACAAGCAGTATATTTATATTGTCCACCATCAGCCACCTACCTTGTACCTGTAGTTATATTACTTTACGACTTTGGACTAAGACAATAATAAAATGACTCTAATACCCTTTTTTAGGATATTTGTATAGGATGTATGAGAATAAATAAAATAAATAAACACGAAAATTATATTTTATTTCACCAATTAACGAACTAACTTATCCTCTTGTATTATTTTGTTTAATTAAAGACTAACATCACTTGCAGTTACGCACACAAATGCACGCGCTTATAGACATCACAATTAAAATTGTTTCTGGCCCGCCTTCGTGAGTTAAATCGTCAATCAATACGACACCCACGGGATGATATAGTCTTAGAGTACACGGTAGTTTTTAAAAAAAGTATGTGACAAAACAACCCCCTTTTTTCTTTTGCAATGATCAAGCAGTCTGGTCACAAAGTTAGTCGAGAGAATATAAAAGTAATTATAGATAAAAAACTGTAATAATAATAGCGTACTAAGTAATCCGACAATGCACTTATCCGAATAAAACAATAGTAATACACTTATTGAGATGTATTCTGATTTTAGTTTACTTAATTCGATTTGTTATTACTAATAACTCGTAATACATCTATGACAATGTCTCACTATGCCCCGAGGGTTGACTGATAAAATATATCAGACAATATATTAATAAAATAAAAGAGAATAAGTTTGTGTGTCTAAAATATTTTGAATTCTGTATTATGGGTCCAACACGAACGGGTCTATTCAATTATAGCCCCAAAAATCAAAATTAATACCATGCACTAAATCACAAATAGAAAACAATCGGCAGCCCCAACATTACTTTGAGAGTTAATCACACGAAGGTACCAATTTTCAGCGCTCTAATAGTCGTGCTCCGACTTCGTTCGCATCGAGGATAATGCGTGAATTTCAATCACAAACGTATTTGCATATCTTAATTGAAGATTCGAAACTAACTTCGTAACAGCGGCTAGTCACTGCGGCTACATAATCAGCATTATCTGTGGATGAGAGTTCATCGTATCTCATGTTTTACTTTTCTTAATATTATTGAACTACTTTTTATTACGTCGTCTTACTTTTTGGCCAGACTGCTCGACCATTGCAAAAAGGGGGTTGTTTTATTTTATGTTTTTTTAAAGTACCGTGTATTTTTTTTATAGAATAGGGGTGACAAACGAGCACACAGCCCACCTGATGGTAAGTGGATTCTGTGGCCCATAGACATCTATCTACATTTATATTCAATTAAGAATCATAATGCAGATGCGTTGCCCAGCCCTGAGGACTGAGATGGAGTGCCTCGTTTTCAGTAAAAAATGGTCTGCGACGTAGTAGTTCTCCGTAGTGACGGGCCAGAAATACTTTTACTTGTGATGACTATATAAGCACATGCTCTTGTGTGCGTAACTGCAAGTAACGTTAGCAAGCTAACCTTTATTGAACAAAATAATACAAAACGATAAGTTAGTTCGTTAAGTGCTGAAATAAAAATATTAATTAGTGTTGATTTATTTTATATATTTATACACATCTTATACAAATATCATACAAAATTAAACTAGTGTCATAACTAGACGTCTTCCGTATCAGTTTCGTCGGCAAATTTCCAAGATGATAATTGTGCAAATTTATATCATATATTATATTATTATATCATATTTATGCAGTTTGAATCTTAATAACTTAACGTGAATTCATATTTTGGCGGTAGAGAATGATGCAATGCTCTTGCAATCATTTGACAACCTTACATGCTACAATTCTACTCCAACTCTATTGCACTATATATATGTAAGCGTTAATTTGCTTATTTCACTGCGCACCAATTTTCTCCGTTTACATTCTGTGCTAATGATATAGTCTGTACGGCTAAAGAATGGGATTCGCAATGGCGGCTCATCGAGCCTGTACCGTCAACATGCACAGTGCCGCAAAAAGTGCTGAAAATCCGCTAATAACGGTATATCGTTATAACGTTATATTATTCGGTTAATTGGAAATTTTGTATTACTGGGAAAATATTTGAAAATAATTGTATACTCAAGTAGGTAAATTAATTTTAAAATAACACTTATAACCAGCGAACCGCTCTGGCTTCGCCTGAGTGAGATCTATAAATGTGGCGTTATTTAGAATAAAGATAATCATTTAACACCATTCATTTTATCTTATCAATGTTACTAATTTAATAAAGTATTTAAATTTTTCTCTCTACTCATTCTTGAAATTTTGTCATAATTGACTCGGGCAGACAGACAATAGAAAAATTTTAAAAATGGTTACTCATGTCTTAATGCCATGTAAATATTTTATACAAAAATATCAACAACAAAATCAACAATAATTATGAAGAGAACTTTCAGAACGCATCGTAGCGCACAAATAAGTGAAACAAGACTGATTTTTTTCTTATAGTTTATTGCATTTTCTTATCGTTAACTCCAGTGACAATTTGGACTGAAGTTACACAACGAACGATAATCGCATATCACAATATATTTTTTGCAGTCTTTACCGGAATTTGTGAGTATAGATAGCGACAAAGTGCGAGCGAGAGGTGAATAGAGACGACTCCATTTTCAATATCATTCTTTAACCGTACGGGTAGTACCTAATGATAAATTTCGGCATAAAACAGACTGGGGCGATATGGAGCGTTCCCCAACTTACGCACACAGAAAAAAGTGTACACGTGCACCTACAGACACAATTAAGACCAACCGGCCTTCCTCAGTTAAAACATCCAACAGAGACGACAGAAGAGAACTGTGCTCGTTTGTCACCCTATCCTATAAAAAAATAAGTGGAAAGAAACTACAAATCCATTTAAGTAAAAAAAATATTGTTTTTTTTAAGTAACCGACACGGATAATCCTCTGTTTCGTGTAGGCATCTTGCATATCAATTTCACTTGGATAAACTACAGATAAAACTACAGATCCGGAGTAACTGTTTAAAGGCCATACAAACTCTTTTCTCGTGCGGAATTCGAACTCGCGACACTCGGCGTCACAGCCAGACACTGCGCTACTGTTGGCTAGAAGAAAATCATGATGTCTGTCGAGATAATATGCAAAACCAAAAAAATAAACTAGCATAAGAACGTCGAAACATAAACGTAGCATGAGAAGACAATATCATTGATGGCCTGGATGTATTACAATTTTCCTCATCTCTATATTATTTCTATCCGCTTTATATTGCATGCAAGCCTGCTTCTAAGCTTATTTTATTAGCGTTACGTCGGATACAGACATTTCAGAATAAGCGAGTGTCAGTGATTGCGTATACTTGAACCACTATAATGTGGCCTCGCATCGTAAATGGCAACTTATTGTAATATTCGAAAATTTTGATTATGATCAATGTCACCAGGTCGTAACCAAACATTTTTCTTTTACATCTCTTCTTTTATATATTATCTAGCTCACTTGCTATTGACAGTGATTCTATTTGTTTTATCTTTTAAGTTTAGAGTGATTTTGATGATAAGTGAAAACCGTAACTCCCCATGAGTTTGATGATGAGAACTAACTTTAAACAAAAATACGGATGCGCTGTCACTTATGAGCACTAAAATAAAGTACCTGAGAACCTAAATTGCAATGGGTATATTCCCGTCAAGTCTATAATAACTACGCTAATGTTTGGCGGGAAAATTAGGTAATAGGACTAATCCAGATGAATTGACTCCTAGGAAGCATTCCTTTCAAATTCAAGTACACATACAATAAAATCCGTGTAGTGGCGGTGTAAGAATACCCAGTACCCCATACCGTCCCGTGGGTGTCGTAAGAGGGAAATTAAAATAGGAGACGGACGGTGGAAAAAGCAGCGTCATCCTAAATACAACGAAAAAATAATCATCTTCCTGATAACAGCTGAATAAAAAAATGCGGTTTTTTTTTCATAGAAGAGGGGGCAATCGAGCATGCGGCTCACCCGATTTTAAGTGACTACCGCCGCCCATGATCAACAGCAACACCAGGGGGATTGCAGGTGCGTTGCCGGCCCTTTAGAAAGGAGTAAGCTCTTTTCTTGAAGGTCCCCAGGTCGTATCGGTCCGGAAAAATCGCCGGTGGTAAATTATTCCACAGAGAGGTTGTACGCGGAAGAAAACTCCTTTTGAAACGTACAGTGGTGGACCGCCAAGCATCCAGATGGTGTGGATGGTATCGGGATCTTTGCCGCGTAGTGCTAACGTCCGCTTGGCAGGCGGGTTGGCAACTCGGTTGGCAACCCGCCTGCCAAGCGTGGCAACTATGACAAAATACCCCATGAGGCAATATAAGCCGCCCTTATGTTCGGCAGTGGACTATTTTATAGGCTTATTATACATATTAGATAGATAATAAAATCTACTAAAGCTATTCCTAAAAATTTGTACATAATCTATGAATCTCCAACACGAGTTCAAGTTATTTTTGCGGTCCAATCTGTCTTCACTAGTCCAGATGCTGGCAGCCTTACTCAGGTAATCATCAAACACTGTGGTAATTTTAAAAAATGCAAACGGTACGACAGCACAGGGGGAGACTTCAAAAACAACAATTCTTATTATAGTCCACCCGAACATAGATTGCCCCATAGGGGGAATATTTAACATAATTGCCACGCTTGGCAAGCGAATTGGCAACCGCAGCTTTTTGTATTTAGTTCTTCGAAGACGGTGCAGCCCATCTTCTAATTTGTTTCCCTCTGTCGCCTCTTACGACACTCACGGGATGATATGGGATAGCGGATATTCTTACACTTCCACTACACGGTATTCCTACTTCCAGTATCCAGTCTATTCCGAACCATAATGTACATTCAATATGGTCGATTAGGTTCATTCTTATCTCCAACGGACAAAAACTAATGACCTTAACGACGTATAATTTACATTTAACGTACATTATTCCCGCTTATTTTGCAACGCTCTCATTTTTGGGACCCCAACGTAGACGGAATTTAAAGTTCCACCTCATAAACTTTAAGGCTTAATGCAGAGTCGATTTATCTGCGGTGCTGTGGCGCCGTGTTCGCGTAATATTAATTTTCGACATTTTCGTGTGAAGCAAATACTTTAGTCATGGTTCGGTGACAGATTTAGCAGGTTTATTTTACTTAGTGGTTTATAGTAGGGTATTACGATATTGATTCATAGTTCGTTTTGAAGTTAAAAGAATTTAAATTATGCCTAAGGTTTAACTGCTTTTAATATCTTAGTGCCCGAACAACCCGATTAAATAGAAGTTTTTTTTATCGTACGACTTCGTGGAATCGTTTCCCACTGGCGATTTTTCGGTACCGATACAACTTAAAGACCTGCAATAAACGAACTTACTTATTTTTAAAAGTCAGGCAACGCACTCGCAATTGCCTTGGTGTTGCGGTTGTTTATGGGCGGCGGTCGACACATACCATAAGGTGAGCCGCAAGCTAGTTTACCTCCTCCTCTATAAAAAAAACCCAAATTCAGTTCCAGGGCCCGTACAACAAAACGAACAATGGTGAAATAATATGTGATGGAATTATTAAGCGTCTACTGAAGTCATCATTACAGATATCAATGAAATAATTTACTATGTATTATCTAATTAAGCTTATGGCCTACAGAAGTCTGGAAAAATATCACCATACACAATTCAAAACTTAATTGACTAGTTGTTGTAGTTGTTACGATTCGTCAGTTAAGACAGGCAAAGGTCTTACAGCATACAGCGGAGTTTGACGTGTATTTTATTTAGAAAACCCTTCTATATTATATACTAATGCGCACTTTAAAGATTCCCTCTATGCTAGTAATTACCCTATATAAACATATTATATGAAAATTATATTGACTAGTTGTTGTTGTAACGATTTGCCAATTAAGGCGTTTTATACCATACAACCTAGTCTGATGTGTATTTTGTTTAAACTGGAATATCTTCATTTCCCGATTTCTTGCAGTAGTATGACCGAAGAAAAAAATGTTCAGAATTTTAAACTCTATATTTTTACATATTTTGCATTTGTATGTCTTTAGAAAAAAAGTTACATAAAATTTGTTTGGGAGTTCGCCATTGTCCTCTAAGCTCTTTACTACAGCGACGAAGAGAAACACGGTGAAGGAATCTGCAAGACTGGAACATTAAATATGTTTTCAGATAATTCGCACTAACTCTGTTTCGCTTAACAAAAGTACTAGCGTTGACGCACTGCTGAATATCGTCCTCTATTCATTTGTTAGGGAATTTAAGATGGAAAGCTTTCGCCATGCTGTCCATATGCAATCTTTATTAATCATCATTGTTCTTTAATAACTTAACTTCGTTGCCCAATCGGGTGCCGCATGTAGGATTTTATTACATTTTATTTTGGAATCTTTCCCCCTACATAATACATACATAAACACTCACGCCTGTCACCCAGAGGGGTAGGCAGAGACTACAGACTTCCATTTGGCACGATCCTGACACACCTCTCTCGCCTCCTTCACATCCATACACCTACGCATGCATGCTCGTCGGTTAAGGGTACTCCTAATTTGGCCCGTTTTCAATAGATCGCCAATTTGGTCGATAAATTTTCGCCTAGGACGTCCCTTTCCCTTTCCCTACATAATGTATAGAAAAATAATACGAGTCTAGAACAATTACAGACAACAAGGCTTTTCATTTCAATTCTCAGAGGTGAGAACGCTTCTCTTCCTCCTGTTGCGCTTTTTTCTCTATTGAAGTTCGTTGGAGGTTCGTTTATCACGTTCACGCTAATGTAACAGGAAAAAGTGACAAGAGAACGCACAGATGTTTGGATGGTATGTGGTTAATGTAGGTATCGGGTTTCAGTCTTGTTGTGGTGGGAGAGGGGGGAGGTTTTTTTTTATAGGATAGGGTGACAATGGTAAGTGCTTGCTGTAAACAGTAAACAGGGTCTCCGGTTCTCTATACTCACCATACAAAACACAGCAGCATAAGGTACTATTTTACGCTGGTATTCTATAAGATCGTGCTCATTCCCCGGTTGAGCCGACCCATTCGTGCTACAACTATACTACTAATACAACTGCAGCATGGCTCTACCACGTATAAAGGTGCTGGATAGACGTGGCTTGACGACCCATGGTGAACGAAGAGGAACCCACATGGCAGGCCTGAGATGATCACACCGTCTATCGACGGGCTGCGGCGAGGTCCCCCCCCCCCCTCCACACTGCATTCGAGGTGGAATCGTAGGAGAAGACGAATGTTGGTATTTAGTTGCGCCACTCGCGTCGCTAGGGAGAGGAATGTCGGTATTGCGAGGCGCCGCTCTCCCTACGCTCAGCGGAGCGGTCGAAACTTAATTTGGGGCGGAACTACAGACCAGATCCGCTCCCGGGGTCAGGAAAGCAGGTGCTACCGAGTGCTCGTTTTTTCCTAGCCTCCGCGCAACGATTCGTTACGCAGATTAAACTGGAGGCCGCGGAGGAGGGCGCGCCATGTGTTCTAGTGCACCTTATCTGAGAAGGGGGAGGAGTAATCTTCTCCCGAGGAGGAGTCACCATGGAGAGGCCGGCGCTGGTGGAGTCGCGGATTTGTGCGAAAGCGTTCTTGTGGCCCTGCCAATGTGCGGCGAAAGTGAAACACCATGGAATTTTAGTCGATACGAGTCCGACATAACCCAACCATAGCCATGCGAGATGGGTATGCATAGACATTTGCCTATATAAAAAAAGCCATAGGCACCTAAGTCAATCTTTGGTAAATATCCAAAATAAAAGCATTTAAGCAGAGTTTGTAGTGCAAGTAACAATGTACGGAGCAAACAAAATCAAAGAACGTCATACTCTTATTTATTTTACAATATTTTATGGATTATTTGATCAGAGTAATACACTTCCAAAGGCATAACCGAGGGCGTTTGGAGAGGTGCTCAATCTTCAAGGTGATAAGGAAAGCATTATAAGACACATAACTACAATAATACATTCAGATCCGTGTCAATTGTTTGAGCTGGTATTCTATTCTATCCCGAGACCACATCGGAGCACTCATATACACTAACCATGAATTTCGCAGTCACTTAACATCTTAACAAATTATTATTTGCTCCATTACCAAAATGTTTGCTCAGCTAACTTCTAATATTAGACTAAGTAACCAAATAATTCCATTAACAAATTTAGCGTATACACAAGAAACTTCACAATATACTTATTTAGAATCGCACATGACATGTGCACGAACCGGCGACTAATTAAAAGTCAAATATGAGAAGGAAATGTGTAATTAAGTTGTTGCACCGACTCTGTCGCTGAATAAAACGAGACATACGAAGTTAGGCGCCCTATTACAAACTACGCACTTAACGAACCAAAATTAAACTGAAATTGTGTGTTCTGGATGGTGTAGTTGTATTTTATTAGCTGTTCCCCGCGACTTCACCCGCGTGTAAATTTGGTTTTTAATTTTTTTGCACAGAACCCTAATTATTTTTCTAGAATAAAAGTAAACTCCTTATAACATAAGCTATCTGTCAGTGGAAGTCCCGTCAAAATCGGTTCAGCTGATTAGCCGGAACAAAAAGACAGACAAACACTTTAAAAATTGTGTTTTTGTTATAAATACTGTATATGATATACTATATATATATATATATATATATATATATATATATATATATATATATATATATAAATACTTACGTATTCATTTAGTAAAAAGGTGTTATTTCGAAATTACAAACAGACAATTTTTTTATTTGTGTAGATTAATACCCAAACCACCTTTTCGACGACTCAAAAAAAAAGGAGTGATCATATCGAAAGCTCGACTCTTTTTTAATACTCACATAATTATAAACACGATATTAGCAAGTTTAGTGAGCCGAGACATTTCTTTTAATTATCGTAAGTAAAACTAGACCCAGTGATAACGGATGTATGTTTATATATTTTTTAATAATCCCAATTTCTTTTAAAATGTAAGGCAAAAGACTATAGCGCTATGATTAAGGATTGTAATGTCGTAAACCTAACAAACTTTTTACTTTTACTTAGAAGTCAACCTATAAAATCAGTTTTTTTTTAATGGCTTTCGAAAACAGTAAAAGATAAAATCACTTTTGTTTATCTTTATTGCTTCAGAGACAATCAAACTTCAGCGTATAAAGTCTACAACTCAACACAGGCTTTTATATAGTAGCTTAGCAGCATTATCGTTTCTAGCCTATACAATCTTCGGCTAAATATAGACCTTTCAAGCTTTGCTTCTGCGTTTTGCTTGGTAAGTGCAGGTGACCGGCAAAGCAACTGCAATTCTCCGGGTGTCACAGTTGTTCATGGGCGGCGGTATTCAGTCACTATCAGGGGAGCCGCTAGCTCTTATACTAAGGAAAACATTTTACCTACGTCTTAGACGTTAGATGTGGTTACTCTAAGAACGAATGCTTGATTTTTAAATATGCATAGTAACTGCCATAGAATCCTATAATACACAATAGAATGACTGTCAACCTTATTTTGTACCGAGGTTCGGCGTCGCCGGGAGCACACATACAAGCAATTACGTCGTATTATCAGTTAATCACTACTACCAACCCGATTCGCTGTGTTGACAGACGGATTTTAATACATATTTATTTGTAAATCGCGTGCAATTTGGCATTTTCTAAATAATTTGCATGCGAAATTTGGAAACGATCGTAACGTCAAAACACATCTCGTGTTGACATTTATACGTGTGAATTGACGTGTCAGTGACATTTTAGTGGCTACACGGGCTTCGCCCACACCCCCGTTCTATTATGTATGTATTATAATATTCTATGATAACTGCCAATAACGTAGTTTAATCGTAGACTTCAATTTGGGACTGCTGTTGCGTATGACGAGAGGCGGAACCATAAGATCACTAACTTTTTACTAGTGGCGCTTTAATGAGGCAATGCCCTCCTAGTTTTTTTTCGGTTTTTATTCTTAGTCAGAGATGAGAATCAACTCATTAGACCTATATGTATATGAGCCACTGCATTAACATACTGTCAGGTAGTCTATGTGCTAGTTTGTCAGACCCTTACTTCTATTAATAAAATGTATAACAATTTTCACCCGCGTTATTTTTTAAAATAAGCAGTGTTTAAAAAAATATAGACACAGTACTTATTTCTGAGGTCACCACATCTATTAAGTCCAATGAACGTGAATACAATGAAGCTGTAAAAGCCTCTAGACTAAGAATATCAACAAAATATTAACATCTATAAGTTTCAAGAAAGCGTGTATATTGTAACCGTACAACATCTTCATATATGGGCGGGGAACGTTTTTTTCCATATACCCTAGTTAATTATATTTCAATATGTTGTCCACGCCGCTTTATTAAACAATGATAAATTTTAAATCACACCAGAACTATTTCTAGGTCCGCTGAACATTTCCATAGAACATGTGCACGTACCTGCCACGTTGGACAGTTGGTACTCGTTGAGCCGATACCCTTACAACGATAATCATGTTGTCAATCGCCAGCCCGTAAAGTTTGGAATCAGCGTTTCTTCTTCGCCATCATCCCGTCGACAGAACCTCAACTATTCACCAGGTTTTACCATGAGCAGGTGAAATTAACCCTTAGAAAAGAAGACATAAGCCCGTACACTCACAACAGTACATGAATATATAACGTATCATATAATACCGGAAACAAATTTTACATTGAATCTAAGTAATACCACCCGCAAGACCACTAACGGTGTAGGTACACTGCCCATAGTTAAATTGAAGTATATTATTAGCAAGTTGTCATACCCTGTAATGCCAGAAGAGTGGAGAAATTGTTACACGCGTAAACGTGGGACTGATCTTAAGTTATAAACTTAGATTTTCTGTATTATACTCCTACGTGAACATAGTTACACAGCTAGTATATTCTGGAAGATTTTATTTCATCTAAGCAATTAAGAAACGTAGTTTAAAGCTAATTTGCGAAGAGAATAATATATCATTTTGTATCAATACACGTACCAAGCGTTACCTAAGATTAAGACATATCCACTACTAAAGGCCCATATTGTGGAGAGGATTTTTACAGGTTATTAAAGATGATACAGTGAAACCCGGTTACCTGGGCTCTCAAGAGATCTAAATTTTTCATCACTTATAGAGGCTTTTCATTTACCCAGTTTCTCAAATAGGCAGGTTAACATGACAGTTGTATTAATTACAAAAGGTTCCACTGTGAGAGGTCGATATGTTACATATATATATATATATATATATATATATATATATGTAACATTTCGACCTCTCACAGTGGAACCTTTTCCATAGGTTACCTTTACCTTTTCCATAGTGGAACATTTCTAACTCTTTATAATATATATATATATATATATATATATATATATATATATATATATATATATATATATTATAAAGAGTTAGAAATGTTTACAAAATAAATTAAACTGTGTCATAACTTGTCTAACCTAATAAATTGTCTCAGTTACACGGGTTAGTCAGCTACAAAGTCCCAATTATAAAAGTAACCATCAAAAAAATGTATGATATCTAATCTCAGTTAACAAGGTTTGAAAAATCCCAGTAACAGAGGTATTTCAATGCAAGTGTCGGGACCTTATTGCAATTATCAAAAACAGGACTATCTCACGTATCCTACAGGGACCACTTAACCACGTTTCACAAAATTATTAAGTATTGCTTTCTTTATACGTGGTAGAGCCAAGCTGCAGCTATATTACGGTTGTAGTACAAATGGGTCGGCTCGACTGGGATAGGACCACGCTCTCACCGATTACCTCACCGCGTAATATACCGCGTAATCCGCGTAATATACAGCTTAATGCTGCTGTGTTGCGTACATAGTGAGTGTATAGACCGAAGACCCTTCTTAAGTAGCATTCCACCTTAGTCTTCAATGTTGACAACGCATCTGCATTTTCATTCTTAATCGAGGACAAAATGTAAACAAAACGTGTTTGGACCGCAACATCCACTTACTCATCAGCTAAGCACAATACAGAAAATCATCTTTTTATAGAATAAATCTATAAAAAATGCTTTTCTGTATTGTGTATGATTAAATTGCACATGTATGTACTCGTATACGATTCTAGTATGCACTTATAAGATAAG
The DNA here is from genome assembly GCA_036936625.1 of Parnassius smintheus behrii. Taxonomy (NCBI): domain Eukaryota; kingdom Metazoa; phylum Arthropoda; class Insecta; order Lepidoptera; family Papilionidae; genus Parnassius; species Parnassius smintheus. The sequence continues at coordinate 10,720,922 of JAUPFT010000030.1, read as the reverse complement.
TACACGAACCGACAACTGATGGGAAAGAAATTTCATGGAATGTCAGGTACAAGCGGAGTGAAGGATGGTCCCCCGTTAGATAGAGAGACGATCTGGTAAGATATGTAGAAAATCGATGGATACAGATGACTCTGACCGTACTATTTTGTATTACTTGATAAAAGCCTATGTTCCGCAGTGAATTTGTGGAGGATTGTAATTATGATAACGATACATTAGCTGTCGATTACGTTTTGACAATTGTGGTAGGTACTCTATGGGCGACGAAAATCAAGTTGAGCTTCTAGGGCCGACGCCAGTATAACTTTTATATGTATTTTAGTCAGCTTTTTCAATTTCCTATTTCGTGTTATTGCCAAACGTTGCTTTACTGACTTGCTTTTGTGGGATGGTAGTCATTGTAAATAGAGTCCCAGTTTTTAAGTTTTATGAAACTAAGCTAGTTTTATTTAAAACTTTAATAGCACTAATCGACTCATGAATGGTCTGAAAGAAAAATATCTGCACACCTCGAGCCCCACTCAAATCGCCTCATTCGTGAGACAGCTGCCTACGCAGCCCCTCTTCACACTCGCTATAGTGTGCGCAGACCGAGAAACTCTCTCGGAACCCCCCAACAAGCTTTCCTAGTCATACCTGAACTGCCTCCTGGCGGCTCAGGCCGAGCCCACTTAACACATCACCTAATCTACCTTAGTTAGGCACACTTCTAAGCGGCTTTTCGCCGCTTGCGCCCTCTTTTCTGCCAATGAAGGTCGCGTCCGTTTACGGCTTAAAGATCTCTCGTCAGATCGATAAGCCAATCTCTAAAGGCGGTGTTTAGAGGCTAAAAGTCTCCACATAACCACGCAGCCGGCTGCGTGGTATGCTATGAGTATTCACCGCCTCCCTCCCCCGCTTTCCGGAGGGTTGCCCTTTTTGCTTCGGGCGCAAAAAAAACACCTCGAGCACGGAGCGGTGAGGTTGGTTGTCGTCGTGTACTTACGAAGCTCACGCTACCCGCTCTCATCAAATCGGGTTTATAATTTTATATCGGTCTAAAACGTGAAGAAATGCAAACTAATAGTGACAGGAGAAACACAAATAGTTCTGACGCTTTATTTTTTTTAAATCTACGAAAATTTTTTATCTTTTCTATCTGTTCTAGTCTGTCATAAAAATAATATGTCACCAAAATATCTCAAGAACGACTTGACGAAATGACTATACTTTTTTCACCATCTAAATAATCATGCAGAGTTGGATCCTTTCAAAAATAAATACGTTTAGTGTATAGAACCATAATTAAAGCCCAGACTTTAGGAGGTGGTATTGACTAAATTAGTTTATTATGTTTAGTTATTTAAAGTCGACTTTTACTTTTTATTCAAAGTTTAATTTTAATTTATTCATTACTGCAAACGAAACAAAAACTTATTCTCAAATCAATATTCAGTGCTGCTATTGGACTCCGCTAGTGGACCAAACTCACCCACCGCTCACCGCTGATTATTGCGCAGTATTTTCCCTTTTAATTTTTTTGTATAATTCTTCATTAATTATTCTTAAATTGAGTGACTATTATGTTGTATGTGTGAAAAGAAAAAGAAATGCAATTAAATTAGTAATTATAATTCCGTCAGTAGATCTGTGGGTTTGCGTGTTAATATGGCTACAAATGAATAAAGCAATAAATCAGCTAAGCTATTACCATTACTAATGTTTCCATTTATCCTCCTGATGATCCCCATTGAAATTTATTAAGTTAATTAATTCATTAATTGAAAATTATGATTGTTTACAAGATGCAAGTAGACTTACAGAATCTTTTTTACCGCCGGAGATCAAGATAGATTTGGATTTTATAACTATTTATTTTAATAGCTAACAGAATAACAGTTTAAAATAGCAGCTTAATGCTGCTGTGTTTTGTGTGGTAAGTGTGACCCTTTTAACTGGAAACGAGACGTTCCAACTTAGTTCTCAGGGTTGACAACGCATCTACATTTCGATTCTTAATCGAGGATAGATGTACCTAAATGCCTATGGGCACAGCATCGACTCATCATCAAGTAAACTGTGTGCTCGTTTGCCACCCTAATTCGTATAAAAAATTTAAAATTTTAACCAGCCCTCGTAACAGCCTTGTCGCTAGGCATAACGCCTACGTTCAACATATTTCCCGGTTTAATGGCCTTTGCAGTGCACCTAAATATCACGGCCAAATTAGCATTCAGTGCGACGAGTCTCGTCGGGACGCGTATCTCAACGTCTTGACGTTTTGATTTACATTGTTACCAACTTAACAGCAATTTATACAGACTACGAATGTGTTTAGGAAACACGGGTAATAACTGTATATAGTGTACTTGCAACTAAGAACGGTGAAATACTAGCTTGGAATATAAATTCCAGTATTGTGTAGATTTCTGATATTTTTAAATTAAAATCCGTTATCATATCATTCTTATAATGTGTTCCAGACCGAATTTAGGTAATGGCGACCAGTTTTATATGTGACTAGCTTCACCTTCAGTTTTTAAATATTAATTTTGCGTAGATCGGGCCGAAAATTAATATTAAAAAACTGAAGGTAGCATGGCTAACTACAACATTGAGACGTCAAACATCTCAGTCCCCCCCCCACCCCCCGTGACCATGGATGCTGTAAAGCACCCGCAAGAAAAGTCGGGAATTAAAAATAAGTAAATTAAACGCGATAGAATCCGTATAATATAGTTTTATTCAATCTGTGTCGTTATATTCTCCACCCAAATACGATTTTCGCAGTGTGCGGCGAGTGTGACGATACAAGTCGGCAGATTGCGATGACATGCGGTATTTCTGTGCATCTTATCCTTGGCGGCAGGTCTACTTCTGGTCTGAAGATCCGTGGAGCTGCGCGGATACCATGCTCGAGACCGCAAAGCTCTGGATGTTAGCTTTAAGAAGAGATCCTTTAACCAAACCACCAAGTGTTGCAAAGACATTACGGCAAGCCAGTTTCGACCGCATTAAACGCATTGGTACAAAGCTCTCTGTCAAACCATCTGGCAGTACCGCTTGATCTCTCGCTTAAGCGGTCGAAACAAGTTTCTGTCTTTCTACACTACCGTCGCTGGTAAAAGTATACGGCTCACTGGCGCATGCTCCTAAGAAGCGGATTTATTTGCTTCTCATTTTGCTTGCAATTCACGTCTGGACTGTGGCAACAGCGTACCATCTCAATTACTTTACTACGGTACCTCTATGTCAAAGGTCCGTATCACCCACAAGGAGGTTATTAAAACCTTGCAATGTCTAGGCGTGAACAAAGCTAGTGGACCTGATGTTATACCAGCTATAGTTCTAAAGGTCTGTGCACCTGAGTTGTCTCCTGTGGTGACGCACTTGTTCCGACTCTCACTCAGGACTGGAATAGTACCTAAATCCTGGAAGCTGACCAATGTGCAGCCAGTGCCTAAAAGAGGTAGCCGTGCCGACCCTGCCAACTATCGGCCAATTACAACTACCTCAATACTCTGCAAGATTATGGAGCGTATATTGAACGCCCGCTTAATGGCATATTTAGAACAGAATGACCTCCTTAGTGACCGGAAATACAGGTTTTGCCGAAATCGGTCAGCTGGTGATCTTCAGCAACACACGTATGGGGCGAGGCACTCTAGAAAAGTGGGGAAGTACTTGCTAGTTCCCTTGATGTCTCGGAGGCCTTTGATAGAGTTCGGCACGCTAGCCTTTTGGGGAAGCTTCCAGCGTACGGCTTATACCCTGGTCTGATTGAATGGGTAAAGGACTTTTTGAGTAAACTATTAACTGTATGCCCGGTATCTACGGGTATGCAGGCAATAGCACAGTTGTGGAGAGATACTAACGATGGTGAAGCTATTGTTGAGCGTGTAAATCTTACACTACAGGCAGTCACCGAATGGGGCGATGCCTATCTCGTTAGATTCAACGCCTCCAAAACACAAGTGTGTCTTTTCACTGCTAAAAGGAGCCCGCTCACCGTGACGCCTACTTTCCAGAATGTATCCTAGGAGTATACTGACCGTCTTCCATTGTTAGGGGTTGAATTTTCTCTTAACCTCAACTATGGACGGTTTATTGAGGCCAGAGCCCAAGCAGCTACAAGGAAACTTGGTGTTCTTGCAAGGGTGCGGCGGTACTTCACATCGGGGCAGCTTTTTATCTTAAATAAAGCGCAAGTTGAATAAAATAGATATAGAAATAGAATAGATTGTGAATGTGGTCTCTCTTACATAGGTCAAACAAAAAGATCCATAAAACCCGCGTGAAAGAACATATAGCTGACGTGAAGCACCGACGCTCCGGGAAGTTTGCAGTCCGTGAATATGTTCAAGATCGTCCCCACCATTACATCAGATTTGATAAACCACAAATCCTCGCAAAAGAACACCGATTCCTACCAAGGATGATACGAGAGGCTATTGAAATTAAAAAACATCCTAATTTCAATAGAGAAGATGGTTTGGTGCTGCCATCTGCTTGGGATCCTATAATTAACAAGATTAAACCCAAACCCAAGCATACCACTGCAAGACTTCAAGGTACTGTAAGTTCGTTTTGCGTAAATTGGACCAAAAATTAATATTCAAAAACTGAAGGAAGCCGGGCTAACAACGACATTGGGACGTCAGACATCTCAGTCCCCCCCGTGACCATGGTTGCTGTAAAGCACCCGAAACGTCGGGAATTAAAAATAAGTAAAATCAGTTAAATAAACGCGATAGAATCCGTAAACTTAGTTTTATTCAATGTGTAGTGTTCGCGTAAATTTAAGAAATCATTAAAGCGCAAGTCCTGTCGTGCATAAAGTGCTGCTGTCACGTATGGGCAGGTGCTGCATAATGCCTGGTAGTGTTGGACTCAGTGGAGAAACGCGCTAACCTTGTCAGCCTCAATTTCTCCTTAAAACCATCAGACGAACAGGCGGTCGGCGGGTCTTCACCCCTTTGTTGTTGATATTCCAGGCATTAGAACCAAACGGTTTACTTCGACTTTTTTAATACGTACAGCAAAGGAGTATAGCGTAGAGCGTCTTTAAGGCACGAGTGAATAGGCTTCTTTTGATTTCTTAAATTTACGCGAACACTACACATTGAATAAAACTCTGTTTACGGATTTTATCGCGTTTGGTTAACTACATATTTAATTTATTTTTAATTGCCGACGTTTCGGGTGTTTTACAGCACCCATGGACACGGGGGTACTGAGATGTTTGGCGTCCCAATGTCATAGTTAGCCCAGCTAACTTCAGTTTTGAATATTAATTTTTGATCCGATCTACGCAGAACGAGCTTACAGTATGTTGAAGTCTTACAGTGGTATGCTTGGGTTTGGGTTTAATTTTGTAAATAACAGGATCCCAAGCAGATGGCAGCACTCATCCATCTTCTCTATTGAAATTAGGATGTTTTTTATTGCAATAGCTTCACGTATCATCATTGGTAGCTCGTGTATCGGTGCTCTTTTGCGAGGATTATCAAATCTGATGTAATGGTGGGGACGATCTTGAACATGTTCGCAGACTGCAGACTTACCAGAGCGTCGGTGCTTCACGTCAGCTATATGTTCTTTCACGCGGGTTTTTATAGATCTTTTTCTTTACCCTATATAAGAGAGAGACCACATTCACATTTAGCTTGTACACTCCTGCATCTTGTTGAGGAATATTGACACTTGATGGATGGTAAAAATTGACTAATCTTCTTCGGCGGTTTGAAGTATGTTTTAAGCACACTTCAAGATGTAGCGAACCTTGTCTGTGACTTACTGCTCCTGTAAATCTAAGATTCTACAAGCGGTACCGCGGTACCGTAGACTCTTTCTCAATTTTATCATCCGACAAAGTAACTGCATTTATAGACCACCTTAACTCCATAAAGTAATGTCAAGTTACAACCTATATACGTCCTACTCTCCACAAGCCTCCCCTCATTTCTGAGAGGGTTTTAGGGCAAGGAAGTGTCCGCCGCGCTGCCCCGATGCGTGTTGACGAACTTCACATGTCTTCGAAATATTTTTTTTCTCTTATTCCTTAGACATGCAGGTTTCCTCACGATGTTTTCCTTCACCGCCGAGCACGTGATAAATCAGCACGTAAAATTGCAATTAACAATTTCATTGGTGCCGGCGGAAATCGAACCTGTGTTACTCGCGTTCTGTTATATTTACAGCGATCATTAACCATCTGAGCTACCACGGCTCGTACCTTAACTCCATAAACTCAATTAAAATAAGTAAAAAAAGAAGAAATAAACTCGGACTGCGACTCCGTGTTGCTATTAAAAACTTGTTGACAGAATAACCCAAAAACTGATGCCCAACCGGGGATAACATGATCAGCATTCACTCTTGAATTAGTAACAGTTAATGCGGTGCAGTAGTAAGGGGCCGCCACAGACGATTATCACATATCTCAGAACTGAGATGAAACGCTAACCTGATGATTAAAGAATTTAACCCATAAACCAAGCCATGCTCACTTTGGATCGCGCAATACCAACCTTCCGTCCGCCAAACCGTGATCTAATTCGATCAGAATTATGTAAACATGTCTACCTATGAAAAAACTATTTTTTCGTTTTAAACAAAACCAAAGACACTATGCAATAGATATTAGTATCAAAGACAAAGATATGCTCTTTTATTTTAAACCATAACCTGGCAATGTTTCTTAGAAAAAAAAAAGAAATCACTCTGAACTTCCGGCGTTCCACGTGTCACTTTGATGAAGTTGCTCCGTCTTTTTTATAGAATTTTATATTTGTGTCTAGACTAAAAACGAAAGTATTATACTTTTTACATTTCTTGTAATATAGTAAACACGTAGATATATAATTTGTGGTATAAAAAGTGAAAAGTAAATTGCCAAAAGTACTTCAAACTTCGGAAGGCCTCGTTTGGAGGTTGGTTCATAAATGTGTAATTTATCAAATTCTCATTTATTTTTAGTGTAAAATGTAAGTAAAAATAGTTTTCGTATATATTTCAAATAACATGACGTTGTATTTATTTCAAATTCACACGAACATATTTTAGAAATATTGTTCGAAATGTCACAGATAAAATATTATTTTATTTTATTTTTTATTTTTTAATATTTTAATATTTTGGTATGAGTAACGAATGGAAACACATAAAACATAAAAATATACATATTTCCAAACAATTTGATATAAATTTCTCCAAAAACAAAAGTGTAGAATTCAAATTAGTAGTAATTTTGTCACTAAAATTGAAGTATATACTACTACTATGCTATACAGGGTAATTTACGTATTTTATTACAATTTCTAGCAACCAAAAATAATTTTATTCGATAGTTTATACATTCAACAAGAATTCCTGTAAGTTTTATCCATAAATATTGTCTCAAAGTGAAAATATAGCAAAATTTGCAATATAGCAAAAAATTTTCTACTAACAAATTTTCCCGCCAAAAAGGTCCCGAGTGAACGGGAGTGTAACATGTCGCGCGCTGTCAGAGCGAAGAGGTAGGATGATAATAATCCCTGGGATTAAGATGGTCGTACAATATTTTTTCAATATGATTTACCTACATAGTTATTTTTGTGAAACATAATTTTTCCACGGACAGAGGTATTTTCCGAAATAGTGGTGAAAATTTAGGATTAGGATGACTTTCCGTATTCTCCTCCTTCTTATTCTGTTTCAAAATTCTTTATATGAAGCGATCTATGATATGGAGGCCTACTTATAGTAGTGGACTTAAAAAGGCTGTAATATTATAAAAGATTTTAATTTATAAGAGATTTTAACGCAAGTTGCATTAAAATCTTAATTTGAACTTTAGACGACATTCTTCGATACACTATACGTTATCAGCTTATCACTGACTTCGGAAGCAATTACGTTGAAATTATTTCTTTTTTTGGATTCGAAATCGTGTTGTACTTTTTATATAAAGTTTAAATAACATAAAATATTTTTCACTGCAAATGTTAACAAATTAGTATGTTCAATGAATATTCAACTTTGTTAGATAAGTACACAAAGTTCTATCCCAAGCGCATTGTAAACATTGTAACGAGTATTTATTAGAGCACAATGACAGCAATGTAGCTCGCAACTTCACGTAACTTAGACTTCAGAATGATAGACGGGCGACAGAACTGCAGATGCGGAGGCGTAACTTTACACAGTAAATATATCCCTTTATTTATTTTATTACTCACCTAACGAATTTATACCACAGTTTGATTAAATTACTGCATATGTAAAATATTTTGTTAACTAACAAGGTTATTTAAGAAAAACAAAATCAAAGCGTAATTAATGGGGCACGGTATATCAGTGGTTCATAACCGGTAGTCCGTGCATCACTGGTGACTCCTGGTGATCCCTGAAGGCACCACCAAGTGATCCGCGTAAGCTACATGACAATACTCTAATGTAAAATGTGGGCAACATTTCTGGAAATGATATGTTCAGTTTACAGAGATAGAAATTGTAAAGGCAGTTTAGTATACAAAAACATGTTGCTATATTAAAATAAGGGGCACAAAGTACACATTTTTGTGTGTGTTTTATTTAGAGAATAAAAAAATAAACATTCATCTTACTATAAATTATAGGAAGTCTTAAAGTGACGGTCCGTGGTGAGACAAAATCAATCAAATAGGCCCTCAACACTTGAACGTTAGGAACCAGTGCGTTAGAGGAAGGGAATAATAATAAAATTTGTCAACATGTGCATTACTAACATTGCGACAGTTCAAACGTCGTTAATAATGGTTTCAACAATAATTTACCAGAAATCGCAAATAATCATATAAATGGAGGTGTTATTGTCAAGCAGGATAGCGTGAAGGAGTATTCCGCTACCTATCAGTTCACATCATCATTACTAATAAGAAACTATAGGCCAAAGGGTTTGTTAATGTTTCATAAACTAGGCAATTAAATTAAATTTATACCTCATTTACATACCAAGCGCATGATCTGACAAGAACGAAGATGTCGATATGTGACTGTAGGAAGGCGGAAGATGGATGACGAAGGCAAACGGAAGTATCTAACTAACAGAGAAATAGGCTTTTGTTCAGGCCAGGATATACAACCCAAAGTACTAAACCAGTCAAAAATGGAAGTCGTTTGTAATTAGAAATATCAATTTATAAAAGTAAAATTTTACATTGAACTTTAAAACTTGAATAAGTTAAAAATCGCGTGAAAAAGAAATAATTCATCCATTACAGCCTAACTTTACTACAAATAATATACTTTACAGGGGCAAAGTATATTTAGAACTTTCCAAGACAAACTACTATTTATGAAACATTTACAGTAACAGATTGTTCAAACAAGAGATACCGAGTACCAATTTCTTTATAGACAATGATGGGTGCGCATCAATAAATAAAATGGGTCGCCCTTCAATGAGCTCGACAATGTAATAATAAACTTTAATAGAAGGGCTAGTAATTGTCATGCCTGACAAGCTTTTTATATTTTTATTATGATTGGTATTCTCAGAAAAAAGTCTTAGAAGAGAAAGCATAACAAACCGTTTTCAATAAACTTATATATAATAAAGATGAGAAAATTAGTTATTTATTAGCATACACATTTATTTTATGTAGTTTAGCGTAATACTGCAGTGTTACGCCCGTTAAAAGGCGAAGTCCGGATACTTACCTTTCTATTGGTAATAAAGCATACTGATGGTCAGGGATAACAACGCTTCTGCTTTTTGAGTATTAATAAAGGATGCAGGTGTCTGGGCCACCTCAACCGCTTACCATCAAGTGGCCTGTGTATCCATTGGTCACCCTAATTTCTATAACAAGTGTTATAAAGATTAAAGGCACCCAGAACAAACATGCTGCTTAACAACTTCAATGAAGCAGTTTGTGACGGTCCCCGCCATTACATCAGATTTCATAGATCAAATACGATAAATCCTCGCGAAATTAAAAAAAACATTCTAATTTCAATAGAGAAGGAGGCTGGGTACTACCGCTTGGGATCCTGTAATTACTGAAGTTTAAACTAAACGATTATTATTTCTTATTAAATAATATAACTCTTCAGATTTAAAACGATATTTCCGCAATTACAGTAGATTTCATTAATAACGACCGCCGTTGTAGCGACTTTTTGTTATAGCGACGTCAAACTTACGTCCCTTGAATTTAAAGCATACTTTCATAAGAAATTCATTCGGTAATAGCGACTTCGGTTATAGCGTCAATTTCGGGTATAGCGTTTTTATGAACCATTTATGACCGATTCCTAGAAATCCCTTGCTGATATTGCGACTGAGTCGGTAAAGGCACAAATACTCATTCATAAAACTATTAAGCTTTCTTATCCTTTGTTTTTTCTTCAAACATAAGAAAAGGAGGATGAAGAAGAGGAAGAAGATTGCAATCTAAATGAGATTCCAACAACTAGAGATGCATTATGTGCTATAACAACGCTCAAAAAGTACTGTTTATTTGGTGAAAGCCAAAATAATTTAGATATTGAAGGAATTATGAAAATGGAATAGGTACACCTTACAGCGTGCACAAAAAACTAAACTTGAGCAGTGCACTATAACACGTTTTTGCAATTACACCCATGTATAACATAATTAAATAAATGATAAGTAAATAGGTACATGACTTTTTATTATTTCGGATATAGAGACCTCCGGATATAGCGCCGTCGTTATAACCGAAATTCACTGTACTTCCTCTATGACAGCCATGCACCGGGTAGCGGCAGTATTTTTTTTATACGATAGGCGTGACAAACGAGTACTCAGCCCACCTGATGGTAAGTGGATGCTGTGGCCCACTGACATCTACATATATCCTCGATTAAGAATCAAAATGCAGATGCGTTATCACCCTTGAGGACTAAGATGGAATGCCTCGATTGCAGTTAAAAGGGTCTCTAGTTTTCTACACTCACCATACGAAACACAGCAGCATTAAGCTACTATTTTACGCTGGTATTCTGTGAGAGCGTAGTCCTTCCCCGGTTGAGCAGACCCATTAAACACACCTACAGAAGAATAATCCTTCTGTAGGTGTGTTTGTCTGGACTCTTCCTAAACGACTAGACCGACTTTGTTAAAAAGTTGTGTGTGTTTGAGTTTTTGTGTTTGTAGTTTGAGTGAATCTAATCCATAGAGGTTATGAGATATATGAGATATAGAGGCTATGGATTAGATTCACAATTGTACCGGGTACGTGGCATTATTGTCAATATCCAACTACAATAACAAAATTACCCGTGCGAAGCCTGGGTATATCGCTAGTTATTTATAAATCATAAGTTCTTGATCCGTACGGGAATCGAACTGAGCTGCGCCGCCGGAACGTCTAAATCAATATAAGTATATGTACAGCGTTTACGTATTTATGAAATTGTGAATATATTTTGCCGTCACAACTCTCTGAAATGTTTGACTTTACTTGCCTTTACAAGAATCTAAAGCGTCATGAGCTAACACAATTTCAGTTTCAATTTATTTGACTTCACTTTACTATTGAAATGTAAGGTTTTACTTAAAACATTTCGCATTCTGCGAACTTGGTGTACTCGTATGCAAATTGATAGTAAATACATTATATTGAACAAAGGGTTGGTACGCCGTGTTTTCGCGGCATTAGATTATCTCAACATGTAGGTGTCGATCATAAAGTTAACTAATAAAAATGCCTGTAAGATCTTAAATATTCAAGTAGATGACAGCATAACCATCTTGTATTCATACTAACGCTGCACCACTGTAGATATTTTTTAAATGCGGTCCTTCCCCGGTCGGGCCCACTCATTCGTGCTGCAATTATAATGCAGCTCTACCGTGTAAAATGCGTGAGTGCGTGCATGTGTGTGTATGTGTATGTGTGTGTGTTTGTGTGTATGTGTCACTATTCTCAATTAAGGTCCATCCACAAACACCAAGAGGATAGCTAGATCTAAATAAATGTTAATTATCCGGCGCAAGTGACATCTCAAGCGACAGAAATACGACCGCTGTAATTACGCCGAGTTCCAGAGTGACTGCCAACGAGGCGAATTACTGCTCTGTTAAATTTTAGAAAATAGAATTCAAGCATCGCGGCCGGAATTAGACGAGAATTCACAAAACAGCCCTAATCACTTTAAGAGTCGCAACATTGAGCAGTTCACGGTTCGAAATTTTCTCAATGGGGATTCATTATGTTTATGGACTGCGAAAAATTCAAATTAAATTGGCAATGAAATTTTGTAAAGTCGATTTTTTTAAGTAAACAGTTGCGACAGAAAACGTGTAAGCTGGCATCTGTCCCTAACATTTACGGTCCTTCAAAAGTCCGCTGTTAAACAGAGAGTGATATTTGCCATAGTTGCCACGCTTGACAGGCGAGTTGGCAACCGCGGTATTCTTCATTGCTAAGGCAGAAGAAGGAGAAGAAGAATAGAAGAATAAATTTATTTGCCACTATACAATTTGGTATAAGATGGTGTTACAATTATATTAGCCAAGTATTGTGTATAATCTGCAAGCATGCATGCAAATTTTAAACAATATGTACTTCACTGACTTACTACATTAACTCTAAATATTCTTTTAAATTTTAAAAACATTTGTTTTGTAGCCATTCGGTTAGTGATGTTTTAAACCTTTTTTCTTCTAATTTTCGTTAGGTTCGCTAATTTTTCTATAAATATAAGGACGACAAGTAGTTTGGTGTAACAGGTTCAAATATTGAGTTCTTTGCTGTCTAGTATGAATTTATCAATGTACTTTTGAAAATATTCTGTGTGCCGTTTTACAAAATAGCAAATATATCTTAAATATACACGGTAAGAAAAGAATTTTATATTTCTTAAACAATGTTTTGCAACTATTTAAAAACCACATATTAGCGATGGATCTAATGGACTTTTTTGGTGAATGAATGCTCTCTTAAATTCCACTCAGAATCCCCAGATTCTGATGCCATAGCTCACCGAGAACACGTAGCCGTGATAGGCGGCTAGCGTGGCATAGATAACGTTCCAATATATTGCAAATGCAGTTATCTGTCCCTAGGCTGTGCTAAATATTGAAAGCTGTGAAGTGGCACCGGTTGCATTCCAAAGGTACCTGGGGCACCTTGCCCAACTCTACTTGCGCTACGGGACCCCCAATCCTTTTCCGGGTTTGTTACGCGAAAGCCATTGGATCAGGAACAACGTGCGTCCGAAGGCAAAGCCAATCTAAAAAAAAAAGCAAAAGCAAGCCTCTCCGGACTCATCGGCTGATCCGGTCTATAGCTCCGCAGCCGACTACATTTCCGGCACCGCATCACCGATGAGAATTTATCAGATTCACGGAGGACAGAGCTAGTTGTGCATCACTATCCAACATTCCACCAAGGCGAATTCTGAAAAAGCTCGGCAAATTCGAAGTGGTGACTTCGGGCCAAACATGTAACTTCTTCGTTCACCATGGGGACTAAGCCACGGCTAATAAGTCTACCCGACACGACAACGCGGAAAACCCGTTCGGGGAAGCTATCGTAGCCTTTTATAAGACCCAAATGAAGTGATAATTGATTTTCATACACGTGGCCTACGTTGTCTAGTGACAACAATATAGTGTCGACCCGATTTGTCACATTAGCCCGCTTAAGACAATAAGTAAGGGACATAGTATACTAAGGCAATACATATATGCCACAATACATAGAGAAAATTAAATAATAATATTATATACAGGCAGGTATACAATTTAACTTCCTCCAAAATTATCCACATACATGCGGTGTTTACCATAATTGATTTCATCAATATTTTCAACGTTATGAGCCCTGCTTTTAAGCGAGCTTTCATGTTTAACTTTTAAAATGCACGAACGAATTCGTTCAAATAGAACAGCGGTGTTCAAAAATAATTGACGTAAAATTAACAAAATAATTAAGGCTGTAATGTTAAATCGATTACTATGATAAATGAATTAATACGTAATTCTTTTTAAATATGTCACATTTATTTAGCTTAGATCCACGTAAAAAAAATGATGTCTTACCTAGTATGGAAAGCCCCTCCATCCTAATGGACGCGACGGTGACGGTAATAGTGGCCGCAATTGAGTGATGTTAGTTGAGTGGTAGTAGAGTGATAGGTGTTTTTCAGGACTATGTATAATAAAACTATGTGTATATACTAATCAAGCCTAAACTTAGGTTGTACACCAACCTTTGTAACGCGTGCTAGGCAAGAAGTGTTAGACATAACCTTTGCTACCAATAACATGTCCAGGCGGATAAATAACTGGCATGTTAGTAGCGAAAACTCGATGTCTGATCACAAGCACATTAAGTTTGTGATTGGAGCATCACCATCCTTTGAAACCGTTACTTTTAGGGATACGAAAGCGACCTCCTGGGATATCTATAGAGATAGCCTAAGGAGGAATTTGGAAACGTTTCCTAAAAGCATCAAAACAATTGAAGGTCTAGAGTTAGCGACGGAGACAGTAACCGTAGGTATCCGTGAAGCCTTCGAGGACAGTTGTCCCGTCAAAACCAAGACCTCAAAACGAAAAGTTTCTTGGTGGAATTCTAAGCTGAAAGACCTTAGGGAAAAGACCAGGAAACTATTTAATAGGGCTAAGAAAACCAAAGAGTGGGACATTTATAGTGCAGCCCTAACCGAATATAATAAAGAAATTAGGAAAGCCAAGAGAGCATCGTGGAGGAAGCTATGCGAGGAAGTTGAGTCTTTGCCTCCCAGTGCAAGACTACACAAGATGCTATCGAAAGCTAAACCTAATCAGATCGGGCTTCTTAAAAAGCCGGATGGTAACTTCACTAATGGTGAAACAGAAACATTGGAGTTACTAGCGTCAACCCATTTCCCAGGCTCATACAAAACTTGAACTCTTTCAGAGCCCTACAAAGGCCTTGCAATGAGGACTGGCGTAGGGCTGCAAAGATAATAAGGCCAAACCTGGTGCAGTGGGCTGTTGACTCCTAGGAACTATTCAAATCAAGCGGGGAGGATGGAATAATTCCCATCCAACTACAGAGGGGTATCGACATCCTTCTTCCTTATCTGGTGAAAATCTTCAGAGCAAGTTTTGCATGGGGATATATTCCAGAACGATGGACAAATGTCCAGGTTCTATTTATAACTAAGGCTGGTAGAAAGGACTACGCTTTACCAAAGTCCTTTAGACCTATAAGCCTATCTTCCTTTCTTCTTAAGACATTGGAAAAGGTTATAGATAGATATATAAGGGATGTAGCTCTAGCTACGAGGCCCATACATTACAACCAGCATGCTTACCGCAGAGGCAAATCTACGGAAACAGCCCTGATCAGTGTCATTGACAGGGTCGAAAAAGCACTGGAGGATAAAGAAATAGCTCTTTGTGCCTTTCTAGATATTGGGGGCGCCTTCGACAGTAGCCCCACATCACTGCTGATTGGGGGCCTAACATCTAAAAATGTTGACCCCACAACCATCAGATGGGTGAAGTCGATGCTCTCAAACAGAAAGGCAAAAATAGCGCTGTTTCAAACCTCGATTGAGGTTGCAACCACAAGTGGCTGCCTACAAGGAGGTGTTTTGTCAGCCCTTCTTTGGACTCTTGCGGTTGACCAACTATTGTACAAAATGGCAGACCTACGCATTGACACATTGGGTTATGCTGATGACCTTGTGATCATTGCAAGGGGCTTTTGCCAAAGTACTTTATCGTCAATAATACAAAGAGCCCTAAACACCATAAATAACTGGTGTAGGGATAACAGTTTATTAGTTAATGCTGATAAAACTGTTATAATACCCTTTACCAAAAAGAGACGGTTGGACAAATTAGTCCAACCAAAACTTAATGGCAAAGAAGTACCATTTTCCACGGAAGTTAAGTACTTGGGCGTAACAATCGACCAAAAACTAACCTGGAACTCTCACCTTAGCAACGTATGCCATAAGGCAAAAATTGCTTTAGGTACGTGCGGTCGTTTGGTCGGGAACAACTGGGGCTTGCGTCCCAGTATGGTCCTATGGCTGTACAGCGGCATAGTGAGGCCGATTCTCACCTACGCCTCTATTGTCTGGTGTAACAAGACCAACCAAAAGACGACTGCGGACAGACTAAATAGTCTACAAAGGACTGCCTGCCTAATGGCAACTGGAGCTATGCGATCATCGCCTAGAGCGGCTCTTAATGCACTTCTATGCCTAACGCCCCTAGATCTCTATCTAGACAAGGAGGCGAGGGCTAGTTTGTATAGGATTAACGCCCAGGGCGGTCTGAGCTTGCTCTCCTACAGATTGAGATCCATGCTCGACTCAATTAAGGAATCACCGGTCTTATGCATGATCTCAGATATCATGCGTCACTATACACTTTTGATAAAAAGTACACTCGTATAGTGGAATTACCCTCCAGAGAAGACTGGCTGAAAGGCCAGATTATCTGTGAGGTCGGTAGCCTCATATGGTATACCGATGGGTCTAAAATGGGCCTCGACGTAGGCTTTGGAATTTACGGGGAACGCCCCAAATACAAATTTAGTATGAATTGGGGTAGATACACCTCTATCTTCCAGGCAGAAATTTTCGCCATACTTCGGTGTGCGGAAATCAATCTGCAAAAACACTACGTCAACCATAAAATTTACATAAACTCTGATAGTCAAGCAGCACTGCTAGCGCTGAGATCAAACTTAGTGAATTCAAAGCTAGTTGGAGACTGCGTGAACCGTTTAAACGCCCTGGGTTGTAACAACAGGGTCGTTTTAAGATGGGTTCCGGGTCAAGAGGGCATTGTAGGCAACGAATTTGCCGACAAACTCGCACGGGAGGGCTCAAAGTGCACACGATTTGGACCCGAGCCATTTTATGGAATCTCAAGGAGCCTAGCCCGATTGACCCTTGAAACTCTTTATCACAATAAATCACTTAAGATCTGGTCTGACACACCAGGCTGAAAACATTCTAAAACCTTAAACCGGGCTTTTGATCGTAAATTCGCTTCAGAAGCCCTGGAATTAAGTAAAAATAAATTGCGCATTCTGGCAAGAGCCCTAACTGGACACTGTTGTCTTAAAAAGCACATGTCCATCCTCGGACTAAGCAACTCAAGGATGTGTCGGTTCTGTTCCATAACGGAAGAAACACCTCTACACATCCTAACCGATTGCGGACCCTTAATGCGCAAACGTAACACTCATCTGGGACATTATCTACTACGCCCAGAAGAAGTGAAATTGCTCACGGCTAAGCAACTCCTTCAATTCATTGAAGACATAGGGCTTAGCAGTGAACTATAGCCATAGCAGCGATCACAATAGATCTTCTAGGTCGCAGTGATACTGGTCTCTTTACCTAGACCTGCATAGCTGCTCGCACATAATAAAAAAAATACTCATACGAAATAAAAACGTTTTAAGGCTTAACTGTCAGCGCTAAGTGCACAGCTGTAAGCCCAAGCTCGTGATGCATGCATACATGCTCTTATATCCCGTTCCATAATGCCTGCCCTTACATTTCGGGAACGCCATTCGCATTGAAACATGCAACACTGTAAATTACAGGGCTACCAATCGGATCACGCGTCAAGTTACGATGAACAGACAATATGTTAAAATTGATGATAACCGAGATAGTTTTTTTAACTCCCTTCTTTTTTTTTACTTGAGCAGCTTACTCCTCTCGCTCTACTGCTTGAGCCCTGCATATAAAAGCCCTACTATCTATTTTTACTTTTAAATAATACTATTTTTACTGATTTTATCGCGTATATTAACTTTTTTATATACCCGACGTTTCGAGCACTTTACAGCACCCATGGTTACGGAGGGACTGAGATGTTCAACGTCCAGATGTCGTAGTAAGCCGCGGTTACTATAGATTAATATACGAGATAAAATCCGTAAAAACTAGTATTATTTAAATGTGTAGTGTTCTTGTAAATATAAGAAATCGCTATCCTTTTTACTGACAGAGTCAGAATAAGCCATATCAAGGGCCTGTGGAAAATGTAAGTTCTTGTGCGTACTTAAACGACGCGAGTTCACAAACACTTGCCAACTTGTCCTTTAGGTTAATTCAGGTCTTTTCGCTCCGTTTGTCATCGCAACCTGAAAACCTATTCAGAAACAAGTACAAAAAGCAAACACAATTCGAATTAATGAAGTCTAACTAACATTGCTCTTTGATTTTATAGCACCTAATCCTTACTGAACTTCTGGTACAAACGGAATTGTCAATTGAAATTTTAGGTGCTCATTTACCACGTGTGGCGGCGAAGGAAAACATCGCGAGAAAGGTTTCCTTCCTACGTACTATTCTGAGAAATGAATTCTTCAAGTACGAACCAATAGCTGCATGATTCTCCCAGAAACAAATACCCAGTAATGGGACATACATAGGCCGCTATTTTACTTTCTACTATGCCTACTGCCTACATTAAGTACTACACACTTAAAAATTCAAAAATACCAGCACTACATCTGATACAATATTATAAATATTTAAAGACTCGTTCATAGAAGTAAAAAAATAGAATATGGGACAAAAATAAATCTACCGCCATCTCCGACAGCACATAGTGTAAACCTGTCAGCTCACATAAGTGGCTTACCGTGCTCTAATTAGGCGAGCGCTTTAGACATGTCCGGAGCTCTCTGGTGACTGTGTCGAGAGACCTGTAACTTACTGTTAACAGCCACAGTGCGCTAGTGTGGGAGTAGCTTTAGAAAAAGTTACGAAACATGTTCAAGTTAACGCTACAGCGGTTTCGATATATTCAACCATCGATTCCTGTTTAATATGGATGAGTTTGAACACTATTAACATGGTCAATGTAATTAATAAAACCATTTGACTTAGTAAAAGTCTATTATAATTACAAATATATCGTTAACTACTTCGAGTAAACTTAAAACGCTTGTGATAGAAGTAGTTCTCAGATCCCCCCGAACGGGTTCCCGCCTTGTCATTGCTTAGGGGGCTTAGGAGCCGTAACTTGGATACTCACTGTGAACAAAGAGGAGGTACCAGACTAGGTGTAGGGCATGCCTGAGGTGGTCTTGCCTAGCCCATTCCGAATGCGCGCGAAAGGACTTTGGCGTGAGGGGTGTCTTCCCCTTACCGTCGCAGCCAAGGTCGCGTGGGAATAAGATTGATGGTATCTTTCTACCCTTCGCGGCCGTAAGTTGGTTTTCGGCGGAACCCCAGATCAGATCCACCGCTGGGATCAAGAAATCCGGTGCTTACGAGTGCTCATTTTTTCTGGCCCCATGGCATCCACGTATCGGGCTCGGGGGCGTCCGTTGCGCAGGTGTAGTTAGTGACCGCGGAGAAAGGCGCTCTTTGTGTTTCTGGTGTGTCTTACCCAAGAAGGAAAATCGGGGGGAGAAGTCCTTCCCGAGGAGGTTTTACAATGGGGCGGCCGGCGCCGGTCGGGCTGCGTATGTTAGAACGAACAGATGAGCACATAGTCTGCCTTATCCTCAGCTCAATTCAGCTTTATACGTGGTAGAGCTATGCTGCAGCTATATTAGTAGTATTGAAGTGACTGTTTAAATTCATATTTTTTATTTCGTAGTTTCAGCTGACAACTACTATATGATAATAGTGTATTTATTGTTATATTTAATATATTTACTATATTTTTACGTGGTGTAGCCACGCTGCATCTTTATTATAGCACAAATGCGTCGGCTCGACCCAGGTAATGCCAGCATAAAATAGCAGCTTAAATGCTGCTATGTTTCGTAGTATGGTGAGTGCAGAAAACTGGAGACCCTTTTTACTAGAAACGAGGCATTCCATTTTAGTGCGGTTTTAGAGGTGGCAACGCATCTGCATTTTGATTCGTAAGCGAGAATAGATGTAGATGTATATAAGCCACCGCAACCATTTACCATCAGGTGTACTGTGTACTCGTTTGTCACCCTATACAGGGGTTGAAAGCGGTAAAGGTATACCGGTACCATACCGGTATAGAATTACGATACAGCTTCGATTTAAAGGTAGAACCAAAACGGTTGAGAATTACGGTTGTGGTACCGTTAAAAAAAGAATTATACCTTTATTTTTTTACGGTATAGTTATACCTATATTTTACTAATACCTTTACCGAAATAATTTCGGTACCGAAAAAAATGAGTATTTTAGGCTTATTTATATGTATTGTGTCTCGGACCTTGCTTAACGTTATCAGACTTTCATTCGATTTGGATTTCCTATGTCACTGTATTTCATGTTCGGAGAAAATAAAACATCTTTATCATATTTGTATTGGTATTTATTATCAGTCAAGTATTTAATTAAAAACGTAATATTATGTTTAACATGTGGGTATCAATTCTTAACCTAGCTCTTCAGAATCAGTTAAAGGAATATCTTTAAAGTGCTTCCCTTCCAATGGATGTAGGAATACTAATATTTTTGAGTAAACACGGGCTCGCATATAAGTTTTTATATTTTGACTCCCTTTTTTATAAGTAAGCTAAAAATTACTGCCGTGTAGTGGCGGTTGAGAATCCCCGTGGGTGTCGTAGACGGCGACAGAGGGAAAGCGGCAGGAGATGGGCAGCAGCATCTTCCTGATAACATCAATTGTACAACAAAAAAAAAACTGCAGTTGCCAACCTACTCGTAAAGCGTGGCAACTATGGAAATACCCCCCATGAGCAATGGACACAAGTAAACGGCCCCCAGTCCCACGGCGGCCGCACTATACGGCGGGGGTGCTAAGAATCTCCGGTGGAGGGTCGGTTGCCACCTAAGACGATTCGACTTGGCAACAAACAACGGACTCACCCTAAGGACTACCAAGAAGATCCTGGATCTGGAAGCTGAGATAGACAAGTTGCGCTTGAATATTATAGGCTCATCTGAGGTCCGAAGAGAGTAGGAGGACACGGTGATTCTCGAATCCGGCAACTTGTCTATCACCGGGAGAGTGACCATCTGTCCCAAGGAGGTGTTGGTTTTATCGCCCATAAGTCTCTCGTTAACAACGTTGTAAAGATTGGTAGTGTGTCGACGAAGGTTGCGTACCTCATATTCAGAATCACCAAACGGTATCCAAGGTCATACAGGTCTACGCACCAACATCTATTAAATTTCTAGATATTCTCTATGATATTTCTAGAGCCATGCATTCTTATAAAACCCACTATATGGTGTTAATGGGAGACTTCAACGCAAAACTAGGCGAAAGGAAGAAAGGTGAGCTGAAGGTAGGTAAATTAGGGATAGGGCAATGGAACACAAAGGGCCAGCAGCTGGCCGATTTCATGGAGAAAGGGGGACTGTTTATGATGAACTCTTTTTTCCAGAAGCGGCTCCACAGAAAGCGGAGCTGGTCGAGCCCCGACGGTACGATAAAAATGAGATTGAATTTATTATGACGACAAGACGGCAACTGTTCAGTGATGTCTCAGTGATCGCAAGGGTGAAAACTGGCAGCGATCACCGAATGGTTAATGGCACACTGAACCTAAACGTTAAATTGGAGAGGTCTCGTCTAAAGAAGTCAACGCTTCGTCCCCCTCGTGCTATAATCCAACGTCCCGAAACCTTTCAGTTCGAGTTACATAACCGCTTTCAGTGCCTAGAAGATTGCAATGCAATGGCCGATATGAATGACAAGCTCGTGGAAACCGTCCATGCGGGCGGAGCTAAGTTCTACAAGACCCGCCGCAGAAGAACACAAAAACTCTCCGATCACACTCATCGCACACACAATCTCATGGCTGTTAGACGGAAAATTAAACTGCAGTCTTCAACAGATTTGACAGCATACAGGCAACTGAGCAGACAGTTCTCCAAACGCATGCGCCGGGACTTACGCAAATTTAATACTGCTCGTATTGAAGAAGTGATCGAACGGAACCAGGGCTCCAAAGTCTTTGCCAGTGATATGTCTGCCAGAGAGAGCCAATTGTCAAAGCTGAAGAATAAGTGTGGCAGCATCGTTTCCGGGACACCTGAGATTTTGAGTGAGATTGAGAGTTTCTATGAGCAGCTGAACACATTATCGTTGGAGCCACACGCAAGTGTGAGTAACGATCCAAGAGCAAGTCTAATGCGACACTATTCCGATGATATCCCGGAAGTCAGTCTGAGCAAGAAAAGAAGGCTCTCTATCACGTTAAAAACAGCAAGGCCCCAGTTGAAGATGGAATTACAGCGGAGTTTTTGAAAGCGAGCGGAAAACCGGTACTTAAGTCCGTCAGAATCTCTTCAATTTCGTCCTTAATGGTGGCACTACTCCGAAGGCTTGGTGCAGAAGTTAAGTGGTCTTGTTTTTCAAGAAAGGCGATTACGCTCTCTTGAAGAACTATAGACATATTTCCTTTCAGAGCTGCGTCTACGTGACGTTTTCGAGAGTCATTACGAATCGTCTCGCAAGCAGAGTCGACGACTTCCAGCCTCCCGAAAAAGCCGGTTTCCGGAAAGGCTTTAGTATCATAGACCACATACGTACCCCGCGGCAGAATGTACGGAAAACCGAAGAGTACAATCTGCCACTTACCTGGCGTATGTGGACTATGAGAAAGCCTTTGATTCCGTCGAAATTTGGGCGGTGCTACAGTCACTTCAGCGGTGCCAAGTTGACTATCGGTATATCGAATTGCTGAAGTGTTTGTACAGTAGGGCTACGATGCTAAGTGCTGTTTTCGAGTAATTACAAATCATATTCAACTGCAGAGAGGTGTAAGACAAGTTGACGTTATATCACCCATACTCTTCACCGCTGCATTGGAAGATGTTTTCAAGCTACTGAATTGGAAAGGTATTAACATCAATGGCGAGTACATTACTCACCTTCGATTTGCCGACGATATAGTCTTTATGGTAGAATCGCTGGAGGCTCTAAGCAATATGCTCAATGACCTCAATAGTGTATCCCAACGTATAGATTTTAAGATGAACATGGACAAAACAAAGATCATGTGTAATGTCCATGTCACGCCTATGCTGGTAGTTGTTGGGAGCACTAAGCTCGAAGTTGTTGACGAGTACGTTTGCCTGGGACAAATAGTCCGACCAGGTAAGTCTAACTTCGCCCGAGAGGTCAATCGACGGATTCAACTCGACTGGGCAGCGTTCGGGAAATTACGACACACCTTCTCGTGAGGTATACCTCAAAACCTAAAAACTAGATTGTACAACCAGTGCATATTGACAGTGATGACTTACGGATCTGAGACATGGTCCTTTAACTGCTGGCCGTATGAGAACGATCATGGTCACTCTATGGAGAGGGCTTCGCTCGGAGTTTCTCTGCGTGATAGACTCAGAAATGAGAATATCCGCAGTAAAGCCAGAGTGACCGACATAGCCCAACGGATTAGTAAGCTGAAGTGGCAATGGGCCGGCCATATAGCTCGAAAAACCAATAACCGATAACCGATGGGGAAGAAAGGTTCTCGAGTGGCAGCCTAGTACCGGTAGGCGTACCGGTACCGTAGGGCGACCCCCCACTAGATGGCGTGACGATCTGGTAAGACATGCAGGAAGTCGATGGATGCAGGTGGCTCAGGACCGTGCTTTCTGGCATTCCTTGTTTTCGAGGCCTATGTTCAGCACTGGACTTGTGAAGGGATGTAATGATGATGATAATGAAACTAAAAATGTCGTTTCTTTGATCCTTTTCTTCTCGTTGGATAGCCATGCAGTGGAAACATTCAGGGCGATGTTTTTCTTTCTCCGGGTGTTTTTCTACTTTAGAGCGTATCAGAAGGAGACTTTGGTCGTTCCGAATCCACAAAAATATCTGAGGAATGATGGTGCTTATTCTGACACATGATGACTGGTTCTGAAATGAATCATATTCAATCATATCATTACTCACAACTCGAAAAATTACGTTCCTTCGGCCTCACTCTAAAAAAGTATAAGGAAATACAAAGTTGTATAATATCGTTAGGACATGCTTATTGAGTTTGTACTTACTTTTGTCCATCTTTATGACAATCTAATTGTAAAGTTTTAACAAAGCACACTTAACATTAAGTTGACAATCAAAGTAGACGCGGAAACATGAATGGCGGCAAAATGGCAAAACAATCTACTTTGTTTAGCTGCCGAGGCACGAATATCCCTAAATTTTCAATCAAGTACCTACTCTCTTACCAATGCGGCCGACCCGTTGCGCGACGCCTCGGCGCGAACGGCGGCGTACGATCTCTTTGTTTATACCTTTATTTTATAATTTAGATACTTGAAAAAGTAATGGTACAGTTAGTTTAAGGTATGGTAATTTAAAGGTACCTTTATTTTAAGGTATCGAAATTTAAAGGTATGACGTCATACCGCTTACCGCCTGTACCATTAATTTTTCGGTTATTCAATCCCTGCCCTATATTATAAAAAAAGTTAATTTGGATCATGGCGGCCAATCTCAACGGAGACTAGCCATCAATGTAGCACTAGCACGGGTGCACTCTCCGTTCCCTCACTCATAATTCATGACAATCAAAGTGTCAAAATCAAAAATTAAAGTGAGATTAATCACAGCACTAGCGGCTTTTTCTGCTTTTCGTGGTACAGGAGTGAAACACCGGCTGTGAGACTCCGGGCTGCAACTGAAAAGTTCTTAGTAAAAAAGAAGAACCTGATAACTGATCAGCAGTCACGCTTTCGACCACTAGAATAACGACATAATATCCTCGATGACAAATGTTGATGCGTTTTCTCTCTTAAGGACAAAGTTGGAACTCAAATTCAAATTTATTTATTTATTTATTTGTAAATAGAGTAAGTTTTAAAAAAATTAACAGTAAGTAGCTTATGGAAAGCCTCGTTTCCAGTAAAATAGTTCTCAAGTTTTTTCACACTCATTATACGAAACACAGCAGCATTAAGCTACTGTCTATCGCTGGTATTCTGTGAGAACGTGGTCCCTCTCCGGTCAAGCCGACTCATTCGTTTCGTAACTATAATATAGCTGCGCAATTAAAGTATTTAAAAGTTAGTGAAGGTATTGGAGACAAAGAGAAAAAAACCTTTTGATGTAGGTAATTAATCTGACGGTCAATCGACCGAAATTTATGTAAAACGGCGATGATCTTTGATTCCGATTAAAGAGATTATTGAATAACTTATTAATGAAAAGTTGAAAAAAATTTAGAGGACTGGTTATAAGAATATTAAAATGTATTAAGGAGCTTCCTTTGATAAAATAAGACACAATAAAAAGAAAAATTCGACTTCATAGAACTAAAATAATAAAATTTCGACATAATAGCTTTTGTCTAACTCGATTCTCAAAACATTGTTTATAAAAGATTTGAAGCAGAGTCTATAACAGCGAAAAATTATGTTGAAATTATTTCAACCTTTTATGTTCCTTGAAGTGGGATATTATTTTTAATTAAAAGTTTTCGTAATAATTAGAATGGCGTCTAAGTTACATTATAAACTTCTTTTTTTTCTCCAAATTGAAATGAGACCACTCACGAAGTATAAAGTTATATACCTATATACGTCCCACTGCAGAGTGACCTGAGTGACCTCTCATGTCTGTGAGGGTTTCAGGGCAAGGAAATGTCCGCCGCGCTGCCCTAATGCGCGTTGAACTTCAAATGTCTTCGAAATATTTTTTTCTTATTTCTCAGACATGCAACTTTCCATACGATGTTTTCCCTCACTGACGAGCACATTGTAAGTAAATCAGCACTTAAAATTGCAATTAACAATTTCATTGGTGCCAACGGGGATCGTAACCGGGTTACTCGTGTGTTGTGTTTACGGCGAGCATTTAGGCCCTGATCTACCCATAACTCCCGCTGAAGTCTAACCATTTAAAAAAAATCATAATAATTATCATAATTGGTTCACAATCGACGAAGATTGGATAGCATATTTGTATAAATTGAGAATCTTCTTCTATAAATCTAAAAATCACAAGTAAAATATTTGATACCTGAATTCGTCGAAAAATGTGAAAATCAAATGTTATCAGATACATTTCTTAGGAATTGTAATGTATATTTCCTACGCAACGTTCAAAATGAGTTCAATTCACGTTAGCGATGTATCCTAAATTGACGGCTGTGTGAGGCAGTGGTTTAACAATGAGTTGTGGCGCTGGGGGCCGTGCGAATACCTCACGGAACAAGTATTTGTACAGCCTACAAATAATTGATCCAGGTCTGGATGCTTGTACTTGTGCAATTTATGTTTGTAAACTGCCTCCAAGATATAAGAGAAAATCTTAGTGGGGGTAACATTAAAAAAATATCGCACATATTGCACAATGTATTCGTATATTATGTACCGTATGACGAGTAACTTGCTATGTTGTTGTATGTTTAATATCGGCGCATATGAACGAACATACAAACGATGAAAAAAATGTTTCGATGGTGAAATAAACCTTTAATCTAGGTGTTAGGACTCTTTTCTGCCTAACAGTACGTACCACCTTCTTACATAGTTCTGCCGCCAAGCAGCAGCGCGTGCGCAGTTGTATTCCGGTCTAAATAGTAAAGAGAGCATACAAGTATAATATGGTCATCGGCTGTCTGTTGTGTTAAGCTGCCGTCAATGTCTGTCAAAATCATCGCAATGTGACGACATTTGCTAAAATATTTATATGTGTAAAATGTATTATATAACAGTGTATTCTTTTTGGCTGAAGGCCTTGTAACCAATGTCAAAATAATTGGGGAAATAAGGGCTAAAGGTAGAACGCTGAGACATCTGTTATGTTATTTTTCACTAAAAATCCTATCATTTTGCGAGGCATATTAACTACGCTATTTCATGATCTGCCTGCATGATTAACTTGGTTTTATGAAGGGGCGTATGCATTGATATTTTATGCATTTTCTAGTCATGATTAAAACTACTTTTACGGATTTTATCGCGTTTATTTTTGCTTTTAATTACTTTTATTTTTAATTCCCGACGTTTCAGGCGCTTTCCAGCACCCATGGTCACGGGGGACTGAGATGACTGACGTCCCGACGTCATTGTTAAACCCGGAGTACCTTCAGCTTTTTTAATTATTGTTTATGGTCCGATCTATGCAAAATGAACTGACTATGTCCTGAGGTCTTGCAGTGGTATGCTTGGGTTTAGTTTTAATTTTATTGATTATAGGATCCCAAGCAGGTGGTAGTACCTAGCCTCCTTCTCTATTGAAATTAGGATGTTTTTTAATTTCAATAGCCTCACGTATCATCCTTGGTAGGAATCGGTGTTCTTCCAAGCATACCACTGCAAGACCTCAGGACATAGTCAGTTTTGCATAGATCGGACCATAAACAATAATTAAAAAAGCTGAAGGTACTCCGGGTTTAACAATGACATCGGGACGTCAGTCATCTCAGTCCCCCGTGACCATGGGTGCTGGAAAGCGCCTGAAACGTCGGGGCATTAAAAATAAAAGTAATTAAAAGCAAAAATAAACGCGATAAAATCCGTAAAAGTAGTTTTAATCATGTGTAGTGTTCGCGTAAATGTAAGAAATCATCATTTTCTAGTCATAATGATTTCTTATATTTACGCGAACACTACACATGATTAAAACTACTTTTACGGATTTTATCGCGTTTATTTTTACTTTTTATTTTTAATTCCCGACGTTTCGGGCGCTTTCCAGCACCCATGGTCACGGGGGACTGAGATGACTGACGTCCCGATGTCATTGTTAAACCCGGAGTACCTTCAGCTTTTTTAATTATTGTTTATGGTCCGATCTATGCAAAATGAACTAACTAACTAGTTAGTAGTAGAATAAACTAACTAACTAGTTAGTTCATTTTGCATAGATCGGACCATAAACAATAATTAAAAAAGCTGAAGGTACTCCGGGTTTAACAATGACATCGGGACGTCAGTCATCTCAGTCCCCCGTGACCATGGGTGCTGGAAAGCGCCCGAAACGTCGGGAATTAAAAATAAAAAGTAAAAATAAACGCGATAAAATCCGTAAAAGTAGTTTTAATCATTTTCTAGTCATTTTATAAAGTTGAATGTCAGATATATTTGATAAATTTTTAGGACTCACTAACTCACAAGTATACATTTATACGTGTATGTATTTATTAATAACTTAGGAATTGTACCATAAATGATATTGTTTCATTAGAAATAGTTTACAAATTATCTAATCAACATAATATTTTATACAATTCCAAGATCAACTTTCATCAACCTGCATTAACTTGCCGTATAAGCGATTTCCTTGTACCGGCGACGTAAGAAAATCCGCCATCCCATATAATCTCGCGGATCTTGTAGATGACGACAGAGAAAAATAAAGCAAGAGATAAATAGCATCATCATTAACATGGGAGATCTTTGTAATAGATGAGTGGATGGAAAGAAATACGTGGTACTCCATTATACAGACGGCTTTTATTGTACTTAAAACAATTTTCACGCAATAAACGATGCGAGCGCGCAGAACATATCTCATATTTGTGAGCGAATTACTCATAAAACGTGTTTTATCAACTTCCGACAAGCCCTAAAACTTGAAAATAGAACACGCATATAAAGAACCTTGTTCACCTTATCTGCTGCTATTTTGCTTTCTAAAATAAAATACAAAAAAGTGCTCCATCACGATAAGACACTACAAATGTTGCACGCAAGTGGGCCTCAGAGCTGACGACATTCCTTTGACACGTAAATGACTTTATAGCAGTAAAAGATGTACAGCCTATATTAAGCTCGAAAGTGGCTTTTGGGCCGTATTATTTCAACATTCTACTTGTAAAAAGTGATTTCAAGGACTTTATCGCGTTCAATTTCTAACTTTTCGGCTGTTTTACAGCACCTTCGGTCACGGGTGGACTGAGCTGTTTGATGTCCTGATATCATAGTTGTTACGGGCTACCTTCAGCTTTTAACTATTCATTTTTGGTCTAATCTAGGCAGAACGATCTTACAGTATATTAAAATATTGCAGTGGTATGCTAATTTAATTTTACTAATTACAGATCACAACCAATAATCTTTTGATCACTTTGTCATCTCTTCTCTTTAATTAAGTTTTTTATTTTAATTTTAATAGCTAATAATTCTTGGCAGGAGTCGAGGACGATCCCAAATATGATAACTGAATGAAACAGACTCCGTCGGATTTTTATCTTAGTCTGACCTCTGGAATTAAATAAGTTAAAATTGAATGCGATAAAAAAAAAACTTAATATAAATGTTATTCAATGTGTAGTGTATTCGTTAAAATTGTGGTAATGTGAACGATTTTTGTTAATTATACAAATTTCATTATGCAGTGAATTGGTTAAGTGGGATCTCAAGGGACCTAGAATTTTTATCACTTATGCTCTATAACTCTCTTTCTTTTCTCTTTATATAAATCTTTTTATTTTCGCAGGATCCCAAATACGCAGGTTAATATAACAGTTATCTTATTTATAGAGGGTTCCACAATAAATGTCGAAATGTACCCACTATTTATCATGTAGACGAGGAAATGTTTATGAAAGAAATGCATATTTTAAACAATGTGTATATTATACTGAAAACAAGCTTGTCATAACTTGTCTAAACCTGACAAATTGTCTCACTTAAACGGGTTATTGAGCTGCGAAGTCCCAATTATAGAGATTGAAAAAATCTATGAAATCTCATCTCAGTTAACAAGGTTTGAAAATTGCCAGTAACAGAGGTATTTAAATGCAAAAGTGTCGAGACCTCCTTCGATCAATGTATATAATTGACCTCGTTGTAGTTATCAATAATTGATGTTTCTCACATATCCAGGGCCCACTTAACCAGGTTTCACTGTTGTATTCAATTTTTGAGGTATCTAGGGTTTGATTTTTCTATTTTAAAAAGATTTGTTATTGTGCTAAAAACAATTGTCACTTTGAAAGTATACTCTCAGTGTATAAATAATAATCAGATTCAATTTACTAACCTTTACCACTTTACTTTCTTTCTTTTTTTTTGAGGTCGTTAAAAATTAAATAGCATTATAAAATTTAATTTGAATTAAAGTAGATTAACCTTAATTCAAATTAAATTTAAATTTATAGCTGCTATTCCATTTTCGAGTATCTTTGAATTTATGTTCAAGTATTTATAAATACCTTGCAAATAAAATGAAATGAATAATGCGGCAGAGAACAAGACTATGTGAAACACCACAATATCTACCGAGCGGCAGAATCTTTAAGAGGATAAACTTTCAAGAATAAGGAACTAAAATAGATTCGACGGTACAAAGGGATTACATCGATATCATGCAAAATGCATAGAACGTGCGCATCTGCTCTGGAATCGCATTAGAAGCCGTTTCAAATGAGGCATTATTCTAATAAAATTCACACAAGATATTAATAAAAGATTGAGGTACATATATACTTTAGAAATTAATAAAAGATATAAGTAAAAGGTACAGCCTATATACGTCCCACGGCATGGCCTTCTCTCATTTCCGTGATGAATTTTAGGTCAAGGAAGCGTCCGCCTCGTTGCCCCCATGCATCTTGGCTATCTTCACATGGTTGACTGAAAATGTTTACCTTTACCGTCAAGCAAGTGGTAAATCGCCGAGGTAGCCCAAGACTCGCTGATATTTTAAAATACGCGAGTACAACCCGGGCTTGGTTCGATTTTCGCCGTTATCAATGAGATTGCTAATTGTAACACATACCTACACAAAATTGCTTTATCTTTCGACAAAATTTAAACAAAATAACCTACGTCAGTCATTGTTGCGCCGGGTTATTGCGGCGTTAGAGAATATTTTTGTCCTGTAAGTGACGTAAGAAGCGACTATGGAAAATGGCCGAAGTCTTATAGCTTCCGATAATGGTTAGTAATCATCTCGTTTAGGCTAGACGTTAAATATCCAGATTGGCGACAGACAGCAGCGTCAAAGCTGTGAGACGAGACGTCTGATACTGCGATCGTCAATCCACCTGCAAAGCGTGACGATTTAGGCAAATCCACCCTAAAACGGCATTTTAACGTACCTACTGATGAAGATTTTTTTTATATAAGTGGTAAGTGGATGCTGTGGCTCATAGACATCTACATCTATCCTCGATTAAAAATCAAGACTAAGATGGAATGCCCCGTTTCCAATAAAAAAGGTATTCTGTGATAGCGTGGTCCTTCCCCGGTCGAGCCGACCCATTCGTGCTACAACCATAATATAGCTGCAGTGTGGCTCTACCACCTATGTATATAGCAGATTCAGATGAAGGAATATTATTCAAAATTTTTCCTCAAATGTCAAACTCGCCGTAGAGCCTGCTAATTGACGGACGAAACTCCGACAACCAACGGATGGGAGGAAATCCATCCTAAAACACTAAAATCAAATTTCTCAAACTCGCAAAGGCCGGCAGCATTACCGGTAGTGCTCTTGATATGTATAGTTCACAAACTATGAATATAATCTATCACTCATCCCACGCTCACCCGCTTTCAAAATGTATTAGTGTATCAGAGTCTATCACCGAATAAATAATTACGTCAGAGCTATTTCGTGCATAATGTCTCTCTATGTCATGCATAATGTAATATCCATTTCATTTAGCTCACTGACAGATATTACATCAAATACGTAATATTGTCACGACCGAATAATTAGTAATTAGGTACTCAATAAGTTTCTCATATTATCATAATAACAAATAAGATTCGATTTATATAGGCTTTGTTCCCAATAGTGTACGTTAATAAAATACAAGAACACAAACATAATATGATCGGTAATACGGTACAATGTTGCGTGCAGTTATCCCTATCAACTTAATTATTACTTAAATACGGATCGAAGAAAAGCTACAAGAACGTTGAATTCATGAAAGCAGTTTAATAAGTAAATAAACTAGTAATACATATGAGTGATAGAGTGTGTTTTGATTTTTAAAAAAATTATATGTAAATTTATCTCTATTTCATTTCAATTATTTTTGCGCACGTCCACTGCGCCTTACTAAACCACCAGCAGATCTCGGCGCGGCGCGACGGTACGCGTGAATCTTCAAAGTAATGCTTCCTACTCTTGGAAATGTATTACCAAGCAGTGGACTAAAATAGCTATAAATTTAACGGGTTCCTCTTCTCCTGATCAGTCCGCAAAAGTCCACAACTGGCAATGGCTGGTTAGCCAGACGTATCGCAACTTTGACACTGTTACCCGTCGCTGGTCTAGATATTTCATGTCTGATGTAAACAAGATGGTTATACCATCATCTAACAAAAACCACCCAGCAGTTCCCATCACCTCTTACGACACCCACGGGACAAAATGGAGTGATGGGTCTTATTAAGCCACCAAACGACAAATTGTAAGTGCAACAACAACAAACAAATTGTAACTTTTAATAATACAAAAAGTCTGTTAATGGTTGCTTAAAAAATCCGTAAACGAAAATTATTCGAAAAAAAAACACCTGTACAGAAAATAAACGATGGGTTTTATTTATTTAAAGACAAAGCTTCGTGCGTCCCACGGGACAATATAGTGCGGTCGCTATTATGACAGGCGCTCGATATAAAGCGGTAGTTGTATGTAATTTTGCCTATTAATTTAACAGAACGCCATATCGGTGTCCTTTATCGTGCGTAGCCGTAAACAAAATTGCGTTCGTTCACGTATAAAAAACCAAAATCGCTTTTTGAGTTCGCTGAATAAACTGAGGACTTTTGTCTTGCAGAACGTGTAGTGATGGCGTTAATTATGATTTTTTTTTTATTAATCTACCTACCCGTCTCATCTCTTTGAAGTGGTCAGTGACTTTTTGAGGTATATTATGAT
Organism: Parnassius smintheus behrii; assembly: GCA_036936625.1. Classification (NCBI taxonomy): domain Eukaryota; kingdom Metazoa; phylum Arthropoda; class Insecta; order Lepidoptera; family Papilionidae; genus Parnassius; species Parnassius smintheus. The sequence continues at coordinate 10,688,206 of JAUPFT010000030.1, read as the reverse complement.
CAAACGCTGCACGCCTTTTGTAGTACAAACATATTACTAGGTGGTAGAACTCTTTATTAGCCTTCTCACGAGGTCTATGTTTAGTAGTAGACTTGGTGAACATAGGGCTCCCCCATATATTAGTTTAGTAGTTTTACATAAACATACATAAACATCACGCCTGTCACCCAGAGGGGTAGGCAGAGACTACAACTTCCATTTGGCACGATCCTGACACACCGCTCTCGCCTCCTTCACATCCATACACCTACGCATACATGCTCGTCGGTTAAGGGTACTCCTAATTTGGCCCATTTTCAATAAATCGCCAATTTGGTCGATAAATTTTCGCCTAGGACGTCCCTTTCCGACTCTGCCATTCACTTCTGCAACATAAATTTTCTTTGTCACTCTTTCCTCATTCATTCTTTCCACATGACCAAACCACCGAAGCATTCCTTTCTTAATCCTGGTCACCCCATCTTGCAAACCACACTCTTCTCTCATTACACAATTTCTTACCCTTCATTCAGATTCCGCCCTAACATACTCCTTAACGATCGCATTTCTACTGCGTTCATTCTACTCTCGTGCTTCTTCTGCCACACCCAACTTTCAGTACCATACGTTAAAGTAGGGACCAACACAGCATTGTGAATTGCCATACGTGCCTTTTTCGACATATTTTGACTCCTCACAATAGAGTGTAGGGCCCCATTTATTCTATTTCCTGCATTCACTCGTCGTTCTATATCCTTATCACATCTCCAGTCCCTGCTAAATACGCAACCCAGATATACAAACTCATCTTCTTGCTCGATCAACTCCCCTTCTATTCTTATTTCACATATCGTCTTACTTTCTTCTCTTTCAAAAACCATAACTTTCGTCTTACTTGCGTTCACTTTCATACCCCTTTCTTATAACGATCTGTTCATTAATGTAACCATCATTTGCAGCTCGGCCGCCGACGACGCAAGAACAACTTGATCATCGTACAAAAGGCATTTGACGGTTAACTCACCCATTCTTAATCCGCGTTCTTTAACTTTCAAATTTTGCAAACAGTCAATAAATAGGTTAAACAGCCACGGGAAGTCACACAGCCCTGTCTGACACCTTTATGGATGCCAAACCAGTCCGAGTAGACCCCGTTGATCCTAACACAAGCACTAGAGTCCCTATAAAGCGACTCCAATGCCTGTATCAAGCCAGCGTTCAACCCAAATGAATTCAGTGTTTGCCGTAGCACATCCCTATCCACTCTGTCATAGGCCTTTTCAAAGTCCATGAACGCACAAAAAACCTTTTGGTTTTTGGGCAAAAACTTTTCAACAACATGGAAAAAACTTGATCTGTACATCCCCATTCATTTATAAATCCCGCTTGCACATCCCAAATTTTTTCATCAGTTTCTTTCATGACACTTTCAATCAGTACCTTAGCATACAGTTTTTCCACAATGCTAAGAAGGCTGATAGCACGGTAGTTTTTACAGTCCTGCTGCGACCCTTTTCCTTTATATACTGGGACTATCACGGCTTTGCACCAGTCTACCGGTACCCGCTTCAGTTCCCAGCATAAACTAAACAAGGTGTGCAGCAGGCCTGCCACCACTTCCTCTCCAGCTCTTAGCATTTCGAGTGAAACTCTATCATATCCGGCAGCTTTACCTGCTTTCATGCTTTTCATTGCTTTCATTATTTCATCTATACTTATCTCGCTACCTCTTTCCTCTTCTTTCGGAGTTTCTACTTCATTTATTTTATACGTTGTCTCCTCACTCATAAAAACGCTTTCAAAATATTCCATCCATCTCTTTAAACTCAAAACCTCATCATTCAGAATATAGCCATTCTCATCTCTTATAGCATTCATTATAGGCAGTTTTGAATGTAGTAGTTTTAGTAGTATAGTTGTAGCACGAATGGGTCAGCTCAATCGGGGAATGACCACGCTCTCACAGAATACCAGCGTAAAATAGTAGCTTAATGCTGCTGTTTCGTGTGGTGAGTGTAGAGAACCGAAGACTCTTTTAACTGGAAACGAGGCATTCCATCTTATCCCTCACGAGTGACAACGCATCTGCAATTTGATTCGTAATCGAGGATAGACGTAGATGTCTATCGGCCACAGCAACCACTTACCATCAGGTGGACTGTGTTCTCGTTTGTCACCCATATATCCTATAAAAAAATCGCAGTTTCTTATTTTTAGTCGTTATTAAATTTTGTTTACCTCCGTCGCCTCATACGATATCCACGGGATGATATGGCGTATATTCTTCCACCGCCAAAACACGGTAATCTACTATAGGCAGACTTAATGCTTGAGGCATTTCCTTGCATGTTTGCAGCAGACTATTCGCTGCTCCTAACTGTGCCCTTCTCAGAACTGTGCCCAGAATAGTGACAAATATAGGCCCATATTTGTATTTTGTTATGATAACAAGAATAAGAAATCCGCTTTTTACGGGTATAAAAGAGTCAATTACGAAGATTATTTTGTACCCAAAAAAAAATGCTTCCTTCGTCCTCAAGACCACACCTAACCTACTATTTCGGTCGGTCCTCTATTATTAAGAAACATGTGTTCTACCCCAGTTTGTAATTTCCGACCCCGACCTCTCCATTATAAGTTTCATTTTACGCTTTTCTACACTACGCTTATTGACACCGCATAAAAAATTGACGGCAACGATTTTTTCAAGTGCTTTTGTTCCCACAATTGTATGTACTACTACGTACTAGTATAGCTACGAGGTGGTGCAAATAGAAAATAAAGTAGTTTTTACATTCTAAACAAAAATAACGCAGTAATGAGATGTGGTAGCTCAGATGGTTAACGCTCGCTGTAAATATAACAGAACGCGAGTAACCCGGGTTCGATCCTCGTCGGCACCAATGAAATTGTTAATTGCAATTTTAAGTGCTGATTTACCACGTGCTCGGCGGTGAAGGAGAACATCGCGAGGAAACCTGCATGTCTGAGGAATAAGAAAAAAATATTTCGAAGACATGTGAAGTTCGCCAACACGCATTGGGGCAGCGCGGACACTTCCTTGCCCTAAAACCCTCTCAGAAATGAGGGGAGGCCAGTGCCCAGCAGTGGGACGTAGATAGGCTGTAACTTTACTTTACTTTAACCTATTCGCTATCCCGTGTAGGGGATACTACTACATATAGTACAGTGCTATTTCTTACTATTGTTTCTGAAAATGAGACTGTGAAAGTGTTAAGAGGATTTCCGGGCAATGTTTAGTCCATACAAACGTATTACTCTACTTGTTATGTGTGTGAATTGAAGTTTTATATATATTTTATCGCAAACCATAAAAGAAGAACAAAACAGATTACCTACAGTAAGGAAAACTTAGAAGGAAGGTCTTACAGCTTTCACGATCTCTTCCAGACAACGTTTCTTTTTAACTTTTAAGAAAAAACAACATTTTATTAAAAACGAATGCCGATTTCAAAGAACTAAACTAAAATAATTTCACCTTCCGATGTCGGTGCTCAGACAGTGTATAGAAGAATTAAGGACCCGATTTCAAAATGTGAAGTTATTTTTTCTTTGTAATTCTTTATGGCAACCTTCTAAAAATACCATAACTGCTCAGTTGTACCTTCGTAATTAGAACTCCAGAAAACAAATTTCAGGAATATAAAAAATAAAACAAAACCATACAGCCACAACTCTTCTTTTGTCCGCGATGGACTCCTAAACTACTTAACCGATTTTGGTCAAATTTGCACACCGTGTGCAATTTGGTCCAACTTGAGAGATAGGACAGTTTTTATGGAAAGGTGTGACCACAATTTTTTTGCGAATTTAAGGATGTTTAATAGAACATGACAAAGGATTGTCGAAAAGGGCAGAAAAACGTCTGCCTAGCAAGCTGGTATTACACATGTTATTAAAAATTCATGATTGGTATGTTTTTAATATGAATACTTTACAAACATATACTTAAATTAGGTTAGGTTTCCCAGTTAAAGCTAACTTAGAGGACACCTAGAGGAAAATAGCTATTTACCATTTGAAAGCGCTTAGCGCTTACGATCGCCATTTTGCTTACAAGCGCTTCCTAGCGTTTTTTTCTACCTTTGCCAATTTTTTTGCCTTTATACATTGCCATTGATTTCGTCAATTTGTTATGGGTATAATAAGTCCGAGCTACACTTGACTCTCTCAGTTGCAAAGGCCAATCATTTGACAGCAACAGCATCGTTTAAAGCCTATTCTTCAAATTTCTTTCAGCCAGGTTATCTTCTTAAATACATCGACTAGGATGCATATTTTAATAGGGTGGGAATAAATAATAAATGAAAAATAAAACAAGTGTAGAGCAGCCACCCACTGGATGAAATTACGACCTAGTAAGAGTTGCAGGAATTAGATGGATGCAGGTGATATAGGACCTTCTGTGGCATTTCTTGCAGCAGTGGATTGTAGAAAACTATAATGAAAAAAAAATCAGTTAATTAAAAAATTTTTAGAGCTTTAAAACAATTAAAATAACTAACTGTAACTTTCATCACTTGTTCATAAGCTTTTGTTAGCGTAAAACAAATACCTATTTTGCTTTTAACATCTAAATTGGTCTGAATGAAATCACGAGTAACCTCTCCTCCTAAGCGAGATAATAAGTCAAATTTATTTGGCGAGGGTCCAAGGACTGTTACGTATTCCGCCATAAGAAATACTTTAGCAAAGTTTATGAAAATAAGCGAGTACTTAGCGAGTAATAACATCGTCGGTAGAAGTCAAACGCACCAGGAATACATAAGTCGACTACGTCGAATTCCGTGAAGTTCCGAGTGGATTCGTATTCATAAAGTGGAAACTCAGAACCTAATATAAAACATAAGCCCGACTTATTGCTTTCAACTTGCGCACCGTTTCCGACGGTAAATAAATTACTCTAACTTTGTATGCTCATGAACTATTTGAAGTTTAAGGTGAGGTTTCGCTGTAAAAGTTATTGAAAGTGGTGTGTTACCGCGCGAAAGAAAATTGTAACAACATATGTTTTATAATAATATTTTTGACCAAAAGTATAACGATAAATTCAAGCCCTTTCCAAACAAATCAAAATTGTTTTTAACTTTACATATTGAGCTAATAACTTATAAACTATGAATCGTCTTTTTTAAATCAATTTCCCTCTTTTTCTCTTTCACAAACTCATCGTTCCCTCATGACAAACTGTCACCGTTACAACCTATAAAAATCCACTGCTGAACATAGCCTTCCGCACGGATTGTCTCATAGATATTTGCCACAGTAGCCACGCTTGTCAAGCGGGTTGCCAGCAGTTTTTATTTTTAGTCTTTATTAGGAAGACGCTGATGGATGATTATTAGGACACACCCATCTCTGTCGCCTCTTACGACACCCACGGGACGATATGGAGTCGTGGATATTCTTGCACCGCCTCTCCACCGGCACTTCATTACAAAGAAACGTGACAATTAGATAATAAACAATTAGTTGCAAAATAAATAAATCTTAAAGCAGAAACAAAATCTAATTCAAAATATTTCATCCTTGAACTAAAAAACACCCAAAATATGAAACCAACCAACGTTTCAAGATAATTGATAGAATCTACATTACCTGAAGAAGGCATCTTCAGGTAATGTAGACTCTCCGGCGGCTGACCGCTAAGATCTCTAAGATCTCTTAGCGGTCAGCCGCCGGAGAGTCTAAATTACCTGAAGATGCCTCGTGTAGAAGCGAAACACGTGTCGTATTATCGTCGATGGTGTGTCTTACCTGGAATAGTGGTGTTGGGAGTAGTGGTGCTGGGACTAGTGGTGACGGAGTTAGCGCACGCAACTGAGGGAGGGCGGGAGGTGCTCTTCAATCCAGGTAAGACACATCATTGTATTTATTCAGCGGAAGGTTGCTAAGAAATTTATAATTTTAATTTTTTAACGAACGTTTCATTTTAAATTACCCACTAATTAAATAGTGTACCGTGTAGAGGCGGTGAAAGAACATCCAATACCTTATATCATCTCGTGGGTGTCTTTAGACGCGACAGAGGGAAACAAATCAGGTCTTGGGCACCAGCGTCTTCCTAATGACTAAAAATGCAAAACTGCGATAGCCAACCCGCTTGCACAGCGTGCCAACTATGGCAAATATCCATCCTATAAGGCAATCTATGCGGGAGGCCTATGTTCAGTAGTGGTCTTTAATAGAATTTAATGGTAAGTAAATACCTCTTAAACCCTTAAGAGGGAAGAGTAAGTCAGCTCAAATTCTAATTTCGCCCCCACTTCCCCGCGCGTCGTATGCTATGTACCGATATGTTTGTAATCACTAATACTGTAAGTATAAAGGTCGTTAGACACTTATTTCATTAGGTTTATCATATTTATGCCTGTTTCTTAACGCCAAGCCAGCCGCTTCTTATTTTTATCACGGTTATTTCCCATTTTAATTTTACGTCGTACTGTTGCGTAATGTATATTCTGATCGTAAGCGACACAACCTCCCCGTCCAAAGGCTGAGGCGTAGTGACCGTGCTGCGAGAATCACGCTTCAAAAGGCCAATAGTTTAGGTAATTTCTTTTTACAGTTAAAATAATGGTATTTTAAAAAAAAGTAAATAACATAAGCACTGCTTTATAGTTAGTTCAGTTAGTATGCAAAGTTTCATGATCTTATTTAAAGTATTTTATGAATAACAGCGGTTTATTGTTTATTTTGGAGGTAACTTTGGATTCTTTTTCTATCGAGAAAATTTTATGAAATCGTGTTTTCGTCTAACATAATCACTAACATTAATCCTCAACTTTACCATATATTTATTTCAAAATTAATGCTGCAATATTTTCGGCATAACGAAGGATCTTGTTAAGCCATTTGACATTATATTTCCCCTTAATGGAATTGGAATTGCAAATGTTATTTTAAACACATTTTATATCCCATGTATCCTAATAAACATTTTCTTTTCCAATTTTTTATTCGTATTCTATTTTTATATCATTATATTTATTACCTGTAATAAATCAACCAATATGTATGACGTACTGTCCATTAATGGCAGATAAGATAAAAGGAAACAAACAATCAAGTTCCGAGCATTGGTACGAGACGAGTATACGGCTCAAGGTAAATGACAGGCAAGCAGTTGAGACGACTTGTTAAGTAACTGGTTTTAATAGATTTCAGTATAATTATATTGTTGAGGATATATTTACTGTTTTGATTACAACGAAAAATGTTTGTCTAACTAAGATAAAACTTAGTCAGTAATTAAACATTTACAAACGGACATCAAATTTAGATCTCAATAAAAGTTAAGTTACGGCATATAGTTCTGCGTCCCACAATTGGACACAGATCTCATCTCATTTCAGAGAAGGTTACAGTTAAGGAATTAATTCTTCTTTATGATTAGGACTTGTTTTCGAAATACTTTTTAGTCATGCAGGCTTTTTTACGATGTAATGGTAAATCAGTAGTTAAATTAGGAATTATCTATTTCATTGCTGCTAGTGGGGATCGAACCAGAATTGCTCGTGTACTAGAAAATTCACGACGAGCGCTTAGTACCTGGGCTACAACAATCGGATAACAGGGTTTTTATGAATTTTTCACTGCATTCACAGTCACTGCATTCAAATCAAAAATTTCACTTCAATAATTTTTACTCTAGGAGTTTCATTGTACAGGACGTTTTATTAGGTTTGCGTACACCTATCTATCTATGCAACGAAACCTTTTAATTTATTTTTCATCCAGTTGTCGACGGGCGATTGACTAGAAAATTTGCACTGGTATCAAGAACCTACCTACTATAAAAGAACTTCATCCTTACATACTTATAAGAATCACCAGGATAAAATAAAATAATTATCAGAATCATTGCAGCTCATGATCAATGCGTGTTGTAATTTTTTTTTAACTCATATTTATTTCTCCATCGGATAAAAGACAACATTTATTTTATTCTTCAGTTCAAAAAGATAATTTGACAAAATTGTCACTTTTAGCAGGAATAAAGAATGAAAGTTTGCAATTTCAATATAATTTCCTTTTATGGGTCTACTGGAAGATATTTCAGCTAATTTAGAATAAGTAGAACCTTTGTACGTAATTACTATAATCTGCTTTTGTATCTTAATGTGTGTACATAAAATAAATAAAAAAAAAAGATAATACCAGCGTAAAATAGAAGCTTAATAAAACCAGCGTAAAATAGTAGCTTAATGCTGCTTTGTTTCGTATGGTGACTATAGAGAACCGGAGACCCAATTATTGGAAACGAGGCATTCCATCTTAGTCCTCACGGGTGACAACGCATCTGCATTTTGATTCTTAATCGAGGACAGATGTAGATGTTTATGGACTACAGCAACCACTTACCATCAGGTGGACTGTGTGCTCGTTTGTCAACCTATCCTATAAAAAAATGCACTACTAGACCATACACCCCATATCGTTTGAGGCTGATCCTCGCTGACGTTCTAAGTATTTATATAACAGAGGGTCATATTGAAATTTACAGAGAGCCTTCAGACCCTTCTGAAATTTCTTATAGCAAAATTTTACGTTTCACACAAAGCGCGATGAGGCGATGGATTTCTACGCCACCACCAAACAAGGAAGCAAAAGTTATAGACATGTCGAAGATTACTTTAATAAACAAAACACCATACACCAGTCAATGGATAACTATACGCAAAAACACATGACATTCAATGGCCTAACGACATCCAGGAACTTGCACACTTGCTATGCGCATCGTGGCAGCCATGTTGGATGCATTTCAAATAAGATCTTGGAATGTAACAAACAGATGCGTTTATGTTAACATGCGTAAGCCTGCTTACGAATAGAAGCTGCATTCCTTAGGCCGCCATTTGCGGTTACATCGCTTACTATAATACTAAATTATGCAATGTTATTCTATCGCAGAAAGATGTTTTGCTTACTAAGCACTCTACGCCTAAGACTAAGAACTGCTTAGAAACTGAACGGTACGCGAGAAAGGATGCGTGGCATTTAGCGTAAAATAACAGGCAGCCGCTCGTACGTACTGGTTTCAGCAACGCTCTCCATTCTGCGTTCCAGAATGGAGAGCGTTGAGCGAGGCGCATGGCGTATTCATGAGTTTCCCATACTATTTGTTTTGCTTAGGACACTGTAATACAACAGCAAGTTTTTGTCGTGCACGCGAACTCAAGCCTACACATTCCCCTAGAGGGTGTATACGCCACTGCTGATCAAAAGGTTCCGGGTCTGACTACCGGGCCAAAAATAATTAGTTTTTCTGACAATATGTATATTCTCAAAACAGCCCGCAGACAGAAAATTACCAAAACGTTGTTCGGTGGAAGTTTAAGTATATGAGTAGGATGGTATTTACGTAGTAACTATTAGTTAATCTGTGATTGTGGTCACCAGTAACCTCAAGCTCCCTGTTTCGCTCGTCGTCAAACCTACTATATATATAAATATAACTTTGTCAGACTACGTATTCATTAAAAACAATTTGCTTTTCTATTAATTAGTATTAAGGATAATTATATTATTCGATCAATGTACATATCAACATATTACTACAGATGTTCGATTAAAACAAATGTTCTTAAGGTTACAAAATTTTAAGGTAAATTGAATATCAAATAAAATTATTACGAACAGTCTCAGACTTACGTTAGACTTCACTTTGCTCAGGAAGACTAGTAAAAAATTATTTTTTATTGGTCCTATCAAACAGTTTGTTATTTTATATTTCAAGTGTTATTAAGTTATGTTATGTCACTTAAATACAGTAAACGGTATGAAAATAAAAGTATATGCCAAATGTTTTCCTTTGCACAAATTAGGTGCGCTCACTTAAAATTACGTATTGAATTTGAAGATTTATATGGTCCTCGTAACATTTACAAAGTAAACAATTCAAAAAACATATCAGTGGTTCCAGTACTCTCTTTAATTATAATATAAACATTTAAGGCCGAATACGAAGAGAACTGGCGAAAATTAATGTATTTCTCTTGACTAGAACTTTGACCTGAAGTAATTCTAAGCTTTAAAACATTTTTGTAGATTTGTTCGGGTCCTTCACAAGGTCACCGTCATTTTAAAATTTTAAAATAAATGAATATACCAACAAATAAAAAAATGTTAAGAAATGATATATAAAATTATTGTTCTTCCAAAACTCTGTGAATTTTAATTTAGGAAAAATTCTTTTACGTAAAAATGTTTTGTATTGTGATTCCGAAGGTACCTGCTATCTTTATTCTCGATACAAAATATTATTTATTAACGTAATTCGTTTTAATTAAAAACACCTAATAATAATATCGTATATTGCCAGATAAAAGTTTGCCGTAATAAATTACCAGGCGCTTCGACGTGTGACGTAAGGTAACAACAGTCGATGTGTCTGTAACGAAAATCGTTAATTTAGTGTTTTATACGCGTTTAAGTTTCTATAAATGTAAATATGGGTAGGAAAAGAAATAAATATTACCTAAGTGGTAAAACAAAGAGAGTTTATCGCATGAACGCTGCTCTAATGTTGTATTTTAAGGTTAATACTTATATTTTTGTAAGGGAATTTTTTTTGAGGCTGCCTAATAGGTTGCATTTTTACTCATTTACATTAGCCAAACTAATCATTTATACTTTTCTAGTTTCAAGTGAGAAACACCAAAAATGCCTAAATATCAAGACCCAGTCGGAAAAGAATGTACAGAGTAGTGCAAGCACAGAGCCGCAAATAATGTCATAGTCAATGCATTGTCCGAAAGCACGGGGTAAGTACATAATTAAGAAAAACCGAAATACTTCGGATGTGAAGTGATTGACCAGTCGCAGTAGTCTTGTGAGAATTTACATACACAGTACCTATCCCCACTATGGGGCAATCACTGACTTTTTAGTTTTTTTTCTTTATTATTTATGCAATTTGCATTACGGCATCTTGTAAGACTCACAAGAACAAACATTTTCAGTTATATGCGGTTCTTTACGTACGATGCACCAATTAAGAAAAAAAAATCGTTATCAATTCAATAACTTTTCGAACAATATTTTATAACGAATAAAGTACAGAATTTATAATCTATAGGAACTAATATTATAAATAAGAAAAATTTATTTAAGAAGTAAGCAATGCTCTCTGTGTTGTTCATTACTCTGCATCTGAGTTAGCTCAGTCAAATATAATCAAAGCCCGTAAGGCTTTGATTATAGGTATTATACATGTCTATATAAACAAAGCGTAGGTACTGGCGGCGCGTGGTTTGCTGCGAAACGAGCAAGGTCATTCGCGTCGTATTCGGCCTTAAATAACGCGCCTCGTAAGTCGTAAGTAGATACAAAAATAAATAATAAAGTGTTTATCGACTTAAAAGTCAAAGACAAAGAAGTTACTAATTCCATGCACTGTGGATTAAGACTCGACGAATTCTTCATCATCATCATCAGACAGTATAAACATATCACTGCTGAATAAGTGTATATTCTTTATGGGGGTAGTTTTCTTCACACTTGTATGTCAGTACTTGACCATAAACACACTAACGAAAAGGCGGTGGGATACACCGTTGAAGTAACCGAATATGGTGAAGCGCACTAACTTATCTTAATAAAGAAATATTGTTGTAAACTGCATCATAAGATTATAGATGCAACTATAGCACAATCCTCCCAATAAGGCCGAATCCCGCACGGTACAAGTATTTGAATGGCCTACAAACGACGGCTCCGTGGCGCACTGACTTAGCAATGAATAACAGCGCTAAAGATGGCGGTTTGGAATCCCGCACGGAACGCACGGAAGTAATCGAAATCGGATCTGAATGTTTGTCCTTGTGAAATTTAAGTTTGTAAACTGCCCCCACGATACAAGAGAAAATCCTAGTATGGACGTAACGTTATCTCTAGAAAAAATAATTATAATTGTTTCCGGTCTGGATGTTTCTTAGATCATTCAACCCATTTGATGTTTGCCTTGTGAATTGGTTGAATGGTCTAACGGATGTTTGCCTTGTGAAATTTTTGTATGTAAACTGTCACCACGACACAGGAGAAAATATAGCGGAGGATATATATATATATATATATATATATATATATATATATATATAGATAGTATCAATAACAACAGTATGCCAATTAAAGATCCTCACTAATAGATACAAAGGTGAATTTACAACAGTGATAAATACGATTTAACACTCGAAAGTATCCAATACAACATAATTATGCCAAGTGAGAGCTAAACTTGTATTATACATATAAAAGACAATCAACTAATACTTAGGACAGTCAATAACACTACAAGCTATTTTTAACAGAAAAATAAACACAAATACAAAAGTAAATCATAGCTGTGTAGCAACGCATCAATATCTCACTTAGAGCTACCAAAAAATGCATTGTTAAGTATGCGCCTAGCTGACGCAGCACTAGTGTTAAATCGAAGTCAAACTCATTGGCTAGCTTATTGAAATTATTGCTTAAAATTTGTAGATGAAAACGGGAGACATAAAATTTTGTTGCATCTAAGAGGTTTGGCAGGACAGCTAACATGTAGTTGAGATAAAAGCTCGGGACAGTCAATAGCATTACAAGTTATTTTTAACGTAAGTGAGGTCAGCAATCTCACGACGCATAGCAAGAGGAAGAAGGTGATGTTTTTTACAATAACTAATATAATTATCTAAGGTACAGCGATAGTCATTGGTTCTATAACAGAGGTAACGCATAAACTTACTTGGATATTTTCAAGTCGGGTAATATATGTTGCATACCTGGGGTTCCAGATTTGAGATGCGTACTCCAAATTACTTCTTACAAGAGAACAATATAGGATCTTTAAAGTTTTAGCTTTAGTGAAGTCCCTAGAGCTACGCATCAAAAATCCAAGGGCTTTCGTAGATTTGGTTATAATGCTTCCTAAGTGAACGTCAAACATCAATATGGAATCATGAAGAACACCGAGATCTCTAACAATGGAATCCCTTTTAAGATTTTCACCTTTCAATTTATAGTTAAAGACAATCGGTTTATATTTGCGATTTACATAAAGCTACATTTCGAAGGGTTCAAATCTAAGAAGTTTAGGTGGCAATAACGCTCTAGATTTGACAGATCTTCTTGTAGAGCCTCAGCATCCTCGATTGATGTTATTTTCATAAATAGCTTCATATCATCGGCAAAACATAATAAGCGAGCTTTCTTCTGGTAATAGGTAATGTCATTGATAAAAATAACAAACAATAACGGACCCAGCAGTGAGCCCTGTGGCGCCCCACTTGGAACAGTTATCCATCCTGATATGTAGTTGCTGACGACAACAGCTTGTGATCGATTATTTATATAAGACGTAAACCACCTAAGCAGATCGCCGGTTATACCGATCTTGGACAGTTTCAGCAATAGCAAATTATGATGTATTCTGTCAAAGGCTTTACTATAATCGGTGTAAACGACATCTACCTGGTAGCGATTGTCCATTGCCTTAGTCAGATATGCATTAAAGAGCGCAAGATTTGAAACAGTAGAGCGTCCTCTTAAAAAACCATGTTATGTCTGTATAATCATCATCATCATGATCATTACAGCCATTTACAAATCCACTGCTGAGCATAGGCCTCCCCAAGGAATGCTACAAAGCATGGTCCTGAGCCACTTGCATCCATCCACTTCCTACGTGTTTTACCAGGTCGTCACTCCATCTAGTGAGGGGCTGCCCTAGACATCGCCAATCGGTACGCATCGATCCTTTCTTCCCAGTCGGTTGTCTGTTCTTCGGTTATATAGCTGGCCCATTGCCACTTCAGCTTTACAAATCCATTTGTATTATATTACGTTTGTACAATATTGTATTTCATAATAAAAAATGTAATACAATATTGTAATGAAAAAATACGTATTTCATAAAACTAACACATTTGCAAGTAGGTATACGCAAAACGATATGTGCGAACCATTTTATAGATTGCAGTTCCACGAAAAATATTCTCTGAATATAGTTAAACGGCCATTTATATGAGACGTGACACTCTTGTTCGCTATTTGTTTATTAAAGGGTTCATCAGCACCGCATTTTCTTTACAAAGTACTTACGTGACTTAAATAGAAGATATGTTTATTTGGGCTGTAGCAATACAGAAATGTAAATGCAAGTAACGTGGCACAAACAACATTTTTTAACACAAATTACTTAAGTTTGCTCGTGTGTCTTATTTGTCAGTTAGGAATTATATTACGAACTGTGAACACAGACTTTTGGTTTGCATATGCAAACTCTTAGATGTTTAATCTACTGTCTAACATATTATGTCTACTGTCTAATATATTTTTGATATTTATGAATTCGAACAAGTGTTTTGTTGTATGGTGTTCCGTGTTTCTTTATGTAATGTAGCAAAGGAGGATGGCCAAATTTTTATAGGAGCTGGACTTGACTTTTTTTTTTCATATCCCAAAACAAACTATAGTTAGATTGGTTTGTTTTTATGTTGTAAACACCATCACGTTTAAAAATAATATCTAAATAGCCATGATTTTTTATAGTAACGTCAACAATATTTTAAGGCTGGCAACAAATACCTTTTACTTTTTTTATTTATTGGCCAATTCGTTAAAATATAACAAACGTAAGTTTCTCTATCTGGTCTGTGAATATAACATTGTATGTCAAAATTACAATCAATTCAAATGATATAAGATTAAATTAGATTATTAAAATTACAAATGAAAATACATCTACATTCACATTATTTTACATGTCAAGCAAGTCAGAAAATGAACATTTCATATATTATTCTATATTATAGGAAGCGCGATTCAAAAAGTATGTTTTTGTCACTTGTCGAAACGCGTTTAATGAAGTCTTGTTATTTCTAAAGGCAATTTATTGTACATTTTGATTTTTCCCTTGCTTGGACGCTTTATCCGACTGCGACGTAGCCTAAAAGTGTAATTAGCGATAAGTGAGGAGATGACCACAGATTAAGCGATGACAAATGACGTTCCGTTGTACACATGTAATTGAACAAAACGTTTAGCTTACTATGACCTACATAATTATTTTAATGACAAGAATCCAGTACATAATAAATCAGCATAGTAGTTGATTTGATGTCAACATACTAATTGAATTGAATTAAAATAACCAACTATTCATAAAAACATGAATAATTATAGTCTTTGAATACCAAGTCATTGTCACGAAATGAGTCGTCATTAGGTGCGTTCTGAAACTATTATTTGAAATAATTTTGAACAGTTACAAAAACAGAAATAAATAGATCTCTTTTTTGTGGCCACTTAGAGAGGTATTTCTTGTGTTTTAAGACCTTAAACAATAAGGGTATTTTACATAAATATTTCATATCGGGACGTTATCCCTTCGTTGTCTGGTACGATTTGGCCATCCTCCTTTATTTCCTACAGGGTTATTTCCTTCTAACGATCTGGACTTTTAAATTTCGAATCTAATAAATAAATAAAAAACACAACTTACGGCACCAGGATTTTTCATAAAACTAGGGTGACAAACTAACGATCAGGCTATCTTATGGTAAGTATCAAACTGCAGCCCATGGACTGCAAACGCATGGATGAATTGTCACCGTCTACGAAATCTCATACCAAATGTTTTAAATAACATACAGTAGATAGGTTTCAATAGCGTTCATTCATTTCAAACAACACGAGGTACAACACGCTTAGCGGCATGAAAAGGTAGAAGAGTTACTGTTTTTGTTTTACAATTAGTAAAGGTAACAAACGAGCACAGTTTACCTTATGTTAAGTGGACACTGACCTATAGACACTAAAATGTAAATAAATACAGATGTGTGTCAGTCTTGTTCCTGAGGACGTTGTTACGAGTTAAAAGGATCCCCGCAAGTCTAGTCTAGGGTCTTGAGAGAACAAGAGCTGTTCTGGTTTTTATATCTATAACACGCGCTTTTATATTCTTATGCCTTTTATAAACGAACCCTGCACAGGACCATTTTTAAATAAGAGTGACTAGCAAACAAACACACAGTTCATCTGATAGTAAGTGGATGCTGTGGCTCATAGACAGCTATATCCAGCATCCAATATCGAGTAATAATCAAAATATGTCACGATTTGTCATCCCAAAGACTAAGATGGAATTTCTAATTAAAATACCAGGTAGGTATATTATAATATATTGCATACACTATACAGCATTATGCAGCTTTGTTCATGCTGGTATTAAATAAGAGCGTAGTCTCTCCCCGATCATCCGACTCATTCGTACTGCACCCACTATAGCTGGCGCTACCACGTCACTAAATTGCATATACAGTTAAGCTGTAGCACGAATAGGTCAGCTCGACCGGGGTAAGACCATACTCTTACAGAGTACCAACGTAAAATAGCAGTTTAATTCTGCTGTATTTGGTATGGTAAGTTTAGAGAACCGGAAAACCTTTTTACTGGAAACGAGGCATTCCATCTTAGTTCACAGGGGTGACAAAGCATCTGCATTTTCATTGTCAGGTGAACTGTGTGCTCGTTTGTCACATTTATTTTACATATAAAAAATTTACCCCCAGACGCCTTATTATTATTATGTTGTTTACTTTCATATCTCGGCTTTTACCGGCTTACTAATAGCACGGGCCTAAGCCAAGTGTATATTACTGCTGGATTTGGTATTATCCTGTGAACTACCTTATTCAGTTACTTGTGTGTTAGGTTGTGAGGCAATTTGTCTAAGTATGGGTGTGCCCGCATTTTGTTTATTTTACCTAGTTGTTATTAGGAAGACTCCGCTGCGAACCTCTCGTTTTGTTTCCCTCTGACGCCTCTTATAACACCCACGAAACGGTGTGTGTAACGGATATTCTTACATCGCCATCACGGTTATCCATCACAGCCCGTAAAAGTCCACAGCTGACCATAGGCCTCCCCATAGACTGCTTAATAGGAAGGGACTTGCCATAGTTGCCACGCTTGGCAGGTGGGTTGGAACCCGAAGCTTTTTATTAGAGTCATCAGGAATAAGCTGCTGCTCATCGCCTGTTTCAATCGCCCTATGGCATACGACCCCCACGGGATGGATGGCTAGTAGATATTCTAACACCGCCACTACATGGTTAAGGTATTTTATGATAAAATCTTAATATAAAATAAAAATCATAAAAACGAGGATTTATTTTTTGTCCTAATTTGCTTTCGCGATCGAATTTTGCAATTAAAAATCGCAAACGTAGTGTAAGGTCTCACCACTATATTATAGCCTTACGATATTTTACAGTGAAATTCATTGTAAAAGACTCGGCGGCCAAAATTTCATTATTACAAATGTCATTAAAACAAATATGTAATATAAGAGTGTAACAAATAAACCTTTAAATAGGATTCAGGATTGTATTTCGAAGTTCAAATACGTGACATGTCACACCAGCCCTTTCTTATATCTAACTTTTTAAGTTAAATACAATGAAGATAAAGTTAGACAAACAAGAAACTTCGAACTATGATAGTTACAGTGTTAAACATCGAGGAATTCCAACGTAATATTTACTAAGATATCTTATATAGGTGTGTGAGGTGTTCTTAGATAGTTTTAAAGCTAGTTCTGTTTCCAAACATCGATAAAATTTAATAGTTTACCGAAGCAGTTTGAAATATCGCCTCGGCTTAGAGTCATAGCTTGACCATTATCTTGTAGGTCCCAAAGTACTTACCTTCCATATTTGGGATTTGGAAAAGGTTTTTTGATTAGTTCTTGTACTATTCGAAGACATTTATTTCTAAGTGAAGGTAACAAACATTAAGGGTATTACATTGCTCAATGACCTTGAGGATTTCGAGAGACTTATGTATTGCGTCCCGAGTATCCGTCACAGGTCTTTGCGGTGGTGCTTGTCGCGGGGTGCTAGTGTAATTTTGGGTATTTCTTTATTATTCAAAAATGGTAAATGAAATTAAAAAAAAAATAAACAATAGAAATTGTTAAATGCGTCATTGCGGTGATTTTGGTATATAATACATGCCGAACTATTAAGCCGTTATTGAGACAATTTACAATATATCTTAAAAAAGGGCTTATATACTTCAATTGTTTTCCAAAGTTTGGACATTTTTATTAAAATTTTAAACAATACAATTTATTTGTGATTATCTTAAGTTAAACATATATTTTTTGTGGGGCACAGGCACAAAGAGATTCACATACAAAATTCTTTAAACATAGGATGTTTTTGGGATTTGAGCGATGTAATCCCCTTAAGATGCCATTTCATTTAGACATTCGCTTTGTGTTACGTACATGTTGCTTACATAATAAAACGTTACAATTTAAGTGCGCTTCCGTGAATGAGATTATTATGAACAAAGCACTGTCCGGTCATTAAACTTTAGCTCTGATCCAAGGTACCACCATCTTATACATATTTCTGCCGCTAGATAGTAGTGCATGCTCTGCTGTGTCCTGGTCTGAAAGCCAACATAAGTACAGGCTGAGTCATTCCATTCTAGAACACAGAAGTAACATCTGTATCTGTAGTCTCCTTAAAAAAACATACTGGATTGGCAAAGCAGTCCGTTTTGTAGTCCTGTAGTAGAAATGAGAGGTCTCTGCCCAGAAATAAAAAAGTTAATTTATATTTTACGTTACTTTTTTATAGTATAAGTATGACAAACGAGCACATATTCCATCTGATGGTAAGTGGATGCTGTGGCCCATAGACATCTATTTAACCTCGATTAAGAATCAAAATTCAGATGCGTTTTCACCCCTGAGGAATGAGATGAACTGCCTCGATACCAGTAAAACGGGTCTCCGGTTCTCTACATTCACAATACGAAATACAGCAGCATTAAGGTTAAGCTGGTATTTTGCGCTAGTTTCCCGTGAAAGCGTGGTCCTTCGTGGTCAATTCGTGCTAAAATCATAACATTGCTGCAGCGTAGATGTCTATCGATATCTCTTTACGATTAACGCATTCTCGAAAAATCATATATCTCGTAATAGTAAATCTTTCATCTTAATAAATTCTTAACGTACCATTTAGAGTACCTCGATATCCATATATCATTTACTGCATAATCGCTTTAATATAATAAATTTATGAAAACAGTCGCCTATACCCGGGTTTGTCAGTATGATAAATAAAACCGATAGCATAATATAGCATAGGACATGTACTTGTACTATGACTCCCTTTCCAAAATCAAAAAAATACTGAGAGCTCTTGTTAAACCCCCGAATTAGATGATCATTTGATTTTTATTACAATACTCACATCGGCATATCACAGACAAAGATCTAATTTTGATTTAGATTTGTCTGTGCTTGCTAATGAAATTGATTCGTGTTGGAATAGACTGTTATTAGATTTATAACTATCTAAATACAATAGTATACCTGCATGATAAATATATATTTAATATCTCCATTATAATATCTCCGTTGGCGATGCTTAATAAATTTACTATTAAATTAAAGAATGTAATACTTATGACGAAATCTATAACATGTTTAGCAAAAAAAGTAGACACAACATCAAAAACAACTGTAAACATTACGCTTTTATATTTGAAAATAATTTAACAACACGTGACATGGCATATCCAATATATTTCAGTAAGCGTTCAACGGCAAGTTCAAATGTACAAAACCAGTATAATACCCACTTAAAAAACTTCCACTATCCGAAAATCCTCTAAAGATATTCCCACAAATAAACATTTAGCTGTCACGTTATAATCCCGTTATATTTAGAAGCGCAGGGGCGTCCGAAGTAGATATTTTAATGGCCCAAATCCATTATTCAGCGATACGAGACGTATATGTCAAACGAGAGCTTAAAGATGTAGAGCACACACTTGTAAGAAAAGACTCTTCTTCAACTTTAAATGACTTAATGATTTGTTTAATGAACTAGCCGTTTTTCAAAGTCTACTGTTACAGTACTACAGTTATACAAATTCGTACACGAATTTAAAACAGAAACAATATTAATGAGTTTCATTCTCCTTTGTATTAGTTGATTCCGACCAAGGCAAAACCATCCGAACAGTGTCGAAGATTACTGCCTAAGATTATCAACTACGCAGCACATAATAGTAATTACAGAAGTAAGGGTGACAAACGAGCACACAGTCCACTTGACGGTAAGTGGATTCTGTGGCCAATAGACATTTTAATTATTTTT
Source organism: Parnassius smintheus behrii (assembly GCA_036936625.1). Classification (NCBI taxonomy): domain Eukaryota; kingdom Metazoa; phylum Arthropoda; class Insecta; order Lepidoptera; family Papilionidae; genus Parnassius; species Parnassius smintheus. The sequence continues at coordinate 10,668,038 of JAUPFT010000030.1, read as the reverse complement.
ATTTAATTCCCGACGTTTCGGGTGCTTTCCAGCACCCATGGTCACAGGGGACTGAGGTGACTGACGTCCTGATGTCATTGTTAAATCCGGAGTACCTTCAGCTTTTTTAATTATTGTTTGTGGTCCGATCTATACAAAATGAACTCTGTCTTGAGGTCTTGCAGTGGTATGCTTGGGTATAGTTTTAATTTTATAGATTGTAGGGTTCCAAGCAGGTGGTAGTACCCAGCCTCCTTCTCTATTGAAATTAGGATGTTTTTAATATCAATAGCCTCACGTATCATCCTTGGTAGGAATCGGTGTTCTATCGCGAGGATTTGTGGTCTATTAAATCTGATGTAATGATTGAGGCCGTCTAGGATATGATCACAAACTGCAGACTTCCCGGAATGTTGATGCTTCACATCAGCTATTGAAATTAAAAAAAACACCCTAACTTCAATAGAGAAGGAGGCTGGGTACTACCACCTGCTTGGGACCCTATAATCAATAAAATTAAAACTAAACCCAAGCATACCACTGCAAGACCTCAAGACAGAGTTCTCTAAACTCACCATACGAAACACAGCAGCATTAAACTGCTATTTTACTCTGCAGATAAGTTCTACCACTACTTCTTATATGCCATAATTTACTTAAAAACACAGAACTACTCACCAGTAATAACTAACCCGTGCTAGATATATACTTGGAGCGGAGTCGGAGTAAGAAAGTATCAAAATTAGAGACACGGGGATCGACACAGGATCAGCCCAGGTTTTTTTTCCATCAAAAGTAGATTCCGGTTTGGATTCGCTCTAATTATCCATGACTTAGCTAGAAACTTGCCACAAAGCCACATTGTACGTATTACATTACCAGAAATGTGTTAATTTATTATATATTATAAAAATTAATAACAAAATGATTAATCCATGCCACCTTAATAGCAAATGAGGGGATATTATATTAAAGGCACGGTCACGCCTAATTGCTTCTACAACCGGAAGCAACGGGGCGGAAAAATTAGGTAAGGAAATACCCGACAACACCCAAAGCCCCCAAAAGAAGCCTAATGAATGTACTAATAAACATTACCAAAACGCTCCTGTTGTGGTCGTTAGGGAATTATTCTTATTTATCTTTATCGTTCAATTTAAAAAATTTAAAACCAGCAAGTGCCTTGGTTTTCCCATGCGCTAAGCGGTGACGTATAACATCGTTAGGAAACTGCATGTCTGAGAAATAAAAAAAATATTTCTAAGTACGTGGTAGCGCCACGCTGTAGCTATATTATGGTTGTAGCATGAATGGGTCGGCTCTACCGGGGTAGGAGCACGCTCTCACAGAATACCAGCGTAAAATAGTAGCAGAATTGTGTTTCGTATGGTGAGTGCAGAGAACCAGAGACCCGTTTTAATGTAATCGAGGCATCTGCACTTGATTCTTAATCGAAGTTAAATGTATATGTCTATCCGCAGCATCCACTTATCATCAGGTTGACGGTGTGCTCGTTAGTCACCCTTAATCTATAAAAAATCCGAGTCAACTCAAAAAGAGAGAGTCCGCCATCTCCTATTGGGGCAACGAAGCGGACACTTCCTTGCCCTAAATCCTCTTAGAAGTGATAGGTCTGTGCCCAGCAGTGGGACGTGTATAGGCTGCAACTTTACTTTTTAAGTGTCTTGGTAGATTAAGAGCTCCCTCTGCCTTTCAAATTCATAACACTTGAGCAACTTGCTTTTGAACCTCTCACAGAAAACCAGCGTAAAATAGCAGTTTAATTTAATGCTGCTGTTCGTATTGTGAATGTAGTCAACCGGATACCCTTTTTACTGGAAACGAGGTATTCCATCGTAACCCTCAGGGGTGACAACGCATCTGCATTTTGATTCTTAATCGAAAATAATTGCAGATATCCATGGGCCACTGCATCCACTTACCATCAGGCAGACTGGGTGCTCGTTTGTCAACCCCCATTCTATAAAAAAGAACCCCAGCAACGGACGACCTTTTATTTCGTTTTTTTAAAGAAAAGTGGTAAACAGACATTCAGTCCATTGAATTGTAGGTGGCAGACGTGACCCATAGTACACATACAAAACATATATACATTCACGCATGTCACCTAGGGGGGTAGGCAGAGACTACGTACTTCCATTTAGCACGATCCTGAGATACCTCTCTCGCCTCTTCGACATCCATATACCTACGCATACATGCTCGGCGGTTAAGGGTACTCTTAATTTGGCCCATTTTTAGTATATCGCCAATTTGGTCGACAAACTTCCGCCTAGGACGTCCCTTTCCGACTCTTCCATTCACTTCTGCAACATATATTTGCTTTGTCAGTCTTTCCGCATTCATTCTTTCTAGTCTACTGATCCATAGTACTTATATCCATAATCGATCAAGAATCAAAATGCAGACGCGTTGTCACCCCTGAGAACTAAGACATGCCTCGTTCCTAGAAAATGTTTCCGGATGTCTGCACTCCCATACGAAGCAAGTGGTCCACGACTGAGCCGACCTATTAGTACTGCAGCGATTATAAAGCCGAACGAAACGATGCAGCTGTTGCTCTATCACAGTAACTATAAAATTACCTATAGTTAACATTAACAGTAGTTCAGGTACACTTCAAAAGGTCCACATAGATCTTGCCATTTGAAGAATGTATCCTATCAACTGGCTAATATTTCTAAGAATTTAAAATGCACACTTCACCGACCAGAAGGGGTGGTAAGCAAAACCAATAATCTCGCCGTACCAATACTGCCCTCCGTCACTGACCTGATACTGACTGGTGGTTTGAGTAATACGTTTTAGGGTTCAGTTTAAGCGAAAAAAGCGGTTGTTGTATAAAATATAGCACGAATGGAAAGGCGAGGATATGAAGATTACGAAGTTTTATTTAATGCAAGTTAGACTTTCTAATTTAAAAAAATGATGCAGTATTAGAAACTAAGTAATAACAATTTGTATTTAAGTTTCAAATGCTGGCTCCGGCTGAAATTCACCGACCAGCGCTAATGATTGCAATTAAAAAACTTATAAATGCCGGAGGGGATCGAACCCATTTTAGCTCCAAATTTATGACCTAGATTCAACATAATTTCATTATTTTTTCACACACGCGTTCACTGCTGAAATAAATAGCTTGCTCTATGATAAAAGCTCGATTATGAGCCACCTGCATCCACCTAGATTCAAACAATATTTAATATTGATTTAAATCACTTAACCTCTCCTTCTGAAAAAATCTTGATAAAAGGAACACGATCGATTGCTCTATTATTTATAAATTCCTAAACAGGACACTTTAAATAAATTGTTCACAATATTACGCTACACTACTTTAAATGTAAAAGGAAACCAATAAACAACATTTAGTGACATATATTCTCAAATAACTCAATCAGTCGCTTTGGTAATAAATGAGAAGGCCATTCATCACGGTTAGAAATAGGTCGGGATCCATACGGAGAGATCTTTAAACCGTCACTAGAACGGTATGGCGTCACTTAGTAGTTATACTGATCCTGGGAAATAATATTCCAAGCGAAAATCGACCGTAAAAACGTAAAGATAAATTTCACAGTTAATTTCGCGCTGGAAGAGTCAGTAACGAGCGCGACTTACGGTATCCTCTGACCTGTGACCGGAGATAGCAAGCATATAGATTAGGTAAGTACTATGGACTGACATCTACATCTGATAGATACGATAAGTAATACAACAGTAATAATAAATGACTACATAATCCGTACCTTTGTGTATTAGACTTCTACTAGATATCGATGCATAATAACGTCTCAGTACGATCAAAAGAATTACTAATGTAATCAGCTGGCAGACATAGGGGTCTGTACAAGTTAGACTGAAAATTGACATAAATTATTAAGATAACAGATAAAAATTTATTTTTAACAAAATTTATAACACATTATTTATAATCTTGTAATTTGTTTACCTGGAACAAATAGTCTGACCAGGTAGCTCTAACTTCGACCGAGAGGTCAATCGACGGATTGAACTCGGCTGGGCAGCGTTCGGGAAATTACGACACATCTTCTCGTCAGGTATACCTCGAAACTTAAAAACGAGATTGTACAACCAGCGCGTTTTACCAGTGATGACAGGGATAGATCTGAGACTTCCTTCACTGCTGGCCGTAAAAGGAAGCTCAAGATCGCTCGGTGAGCTATGGAGAAGGCTATGCTCGAAGTTTTTCTGCGTGATGAACTTAGAAACGAGTATATCCGCAGTAGAACCAGAGTTACCGACATAGCTCAACTGATTAGTAAGCTAAAGTGGCATTGGGCCGGCCATGTTGGGGAAAAAAGGTTCTCGAGTGGCAGCCTCGTACCGGTACGCGAAGTGTAAAGCGACTGCCTACTAGATGGAGTGACAACCTGGTAAGACATGCAGGAAGTTTATGGATGCAGACGGCTGAGGATCGTGCTTTGTGACATTCTTAGAAGGAGACCTATATTCAGCAGTGGATTTGTGAAGGACTGTAATAATGATGATGCAGATGATGATTTATAATACGCGATTATCTAAATACCGTTGTATTAAATTACATTTATGATCTGTCATCTCGTCTCTGATAGAATAAATGACCGAAATTCGGTCTGCAGGACAATATCTAATATCAAAAAAGTATGCACATAACAGAAAAACGTAATTGTTCTAAATTATTTTATAATAATAAGGAGCTGGTAAGGATTAACCAGGTTGTCACTCCATCTAGTGGGGGGTCGCCCTACACTACGCCTACTGGTACGAGGCTGACACTCGAGAACCTTTCTTCACCATCGGTTATCGGGTCTTCAAGCTATACGGCCGGCCCATTGCAACTTCAGCTTACTAATACGTTGGGCTTTGTCGGTCGCTCTGGTTTTACTGCGATATCCTCTTTTTTAAGTCTATCACGCAGAGAAACTCCGAGCATAGCCTTCTCTATAGCTCGCTGAGCGACCTTGAGCGTCCTCATAGATGGAGTGACGAACTAGTAAGACATGCAGGAAGTCGATGGACGCAGGTGGCTCAGGACCGTGCTTTGTGGCATTACTTGGGGGAGGCCTATGTTCAGCAGTGAACCTGTGAAGGGCTGTAATGATGATGATAGGATTAACGCTAACTTCTTACGGTGTGGTAGCGGCATTAGGGAAACCATCACCCCATTTCGTGTCGTGGATGTCATAGATAAGATCAGTAAATTAACGGTATCAGTGATACCGGCAACGCGCAGCAGCGTCAAGGAATCAAGACGTCTGTACAGCGATCGTCAATCCGTCTACCAAGCGTCAAATTAAGATAACTTACAACGGAGGAGAATTACAATCAGCAGTGGACTAGGATGGCTAGTGTCCGTTGAGGCAGGCCGTGGCCGAAACTCGGTGTGGAGGATATTATTATTACTAGCTGATGAAGAAGGAGAACAGTGTACAGTAAGGCTTATGCGATTTAATCTAAAATAATTCCGCATACAGTGCCAGAGACACGGAGTCAGTCCCGAGTCCTGGGCTCGAATATGACAAGAAAACTACATCCACAGCCGAGAATCATCGATTTGTGTTCTGGATTCAAACACAGTACTCATATTTTCGCCGTTAACTATGACCACTAGCCAAGTGTTCCTCAAAATCACAAATTTTACATGAATGTATCTAAATCTCACCTAAATAATAATGTAAATTATAAATAATAACAAACAGTTGCTATCGTAAGCAACAATACGCACATATGTTTTACAAACTTTGATATTACGACATCAAAATGAATAACTGTTGACATTCCTTCTACGACTGGACAAGGAATGAAAACCAATTTATCGCCAAATGCAAACCTAAGTAGATAATTTACGATCTCGACGAAAAAGGGGTTCGACGCATGTTCATACCATAAAAATACACAAAGTACGCGCAACAGACGAATAGTTTCTAATACGGAAGAAATAAAGCACTGAATTGCACCTATTACTCAACGTGTTCGTTTCACGCGTATTAAATGTAATAAGCAACATAAATCTCTTGCGATAAAAAGAACTAACGCAATGAAATTGAAATTTATACTTTATGACATTGACCTAAAGTCGTGAATGACTTACACAATACATTCGCAAATTCGGAACATATTATGAATAGAATGATACTACCCCCATTCAGTAGCAGGGGACGGTTAAGTTAGCAAATACCGTGCGCACCCCACAGCATACAATATTTATTGCACTCTCCGGCTGCGTTTGGGGTCGTAGAGATTATGAAAATGCAGATGCTGATCCAAAATTTATTCGCGTTTATAAATTACGAGATGATAAATTACCACGTTTATTAATATACTAGCTGTGCCCGGCATGGTTTGCCACTTGCCATGCCTTTTCTCTCAGAAATATTTGCGGTCGCGAGCAGAACAGCAAAGTTTGCTCGTAATCGGATAAATGGTATAGCGAAGAACGGATACGTGACAAACGAAGCAAAACTTCATTTATATATATATATATATATATATATATATATATATATATATATATATATATATATATATTAACAATATTTTAAATAAAACATGTAAAACCTTAATATGAACCTTATAAAGTTACGACTGTAAGTTAAAAGAAGTTTTTAATATCCATTTTAATCGCATTTCCTTTGAGATGTTACCGATGAGACGATAACCAATGGAAGTACTTGTCCTTCGGGTTTTTATGCTAAAATCATTACCGTGTAAATTTTATGACTTTGTAAACGTTTATACGACAAGTTCAACTTTGCAAAGGAATTTTTTAATACTTTAACATTAGTTATTAGGTATTACAATCGGTATAAGTACAAAAGTTTTTTTTTTTACTAGAACCTATCTATACTTTTCATGATATTTCAGTAGTACATACGTATCACGTACCACCTTGTAGAGCCACGCTTCAGCAGTATTTGAAGCTTGCTCAACTAACGTAAAACCGTAGCCTTTTTACCGATAACGAGGCATTCCATCTTAGTCTTCAGGGGTGACAACGCATCTGCATTTGGATTCTTAATTAAAGATGAATGTAGGTGTCTATGATTCACAGCGTCCCTATACCCGTTACTTGGGTTGTGTGCTCCTTTGTTAAAAAAGCAAAAGTAAGAAAATGTAACAAATGAGAAAATGTTAAGAAAATATATCTAGCACTCCCACCTAATTCCAAACTTGGAATAATTAGGTATTTAACTAACCGTACCGAATGACTGTGGTGAACTTAAGGCAATTCATTACCCGATTTCTGTGTCTTTGGGACCAGGCCTACCACATGCACAAAGAAAAAAAAATTAAGATAATTACAAAATAAAATTGAAACCATAAAACAACCGTAATTATTTTTTATGCCCAACCGTCGATTGTTACAGGCATGAAGAAGGAAATAATTAAGGTAATTACAAAATCAAATTGAAACTTTTAAATTATACCATAAAACAACTGTAATTACATCTTTCAATAAAGCAACGACTGAGTGATATTTATGCTGTTATAATAAAAAAATCATTCAATATAAACTTAGCGAATTTCTCAATCACTTCGTCATGGATTATAAACACTTAGGCAGGACAATTGTGAAATTTTATATTTGTATTAAAAGGAGACATAATTTAATACTAGAGTTTCTAAAAAACTCGTTAGCTAATGATATTTTTATTATAGCATCATTTTTATAAAACTGAAACAAAAATAAGTGGCTACTGAGGTCCATGGACCCCTGCAGACCATTTAAAAAAAAGAAGGCTGCGGATGTGTTGTCACCGCTAGAGGGCCTGTACCTAAACTGGCTTTCTGTACTCCGAGTACCACGCTCTCACAGAATACCAGCGTAAAATAGTAGCTTAATGCTGATGTATTTCGTATGGTGAGTGTAGAGAACCGGAGACCCGTTTTACTGGAATCGAGGCATTCCATCTTAGTACTCAGGGGTGGCAACGCATCTTCATTTTGATTTCTATTTGAGGATAAATGTAGGTGTCTATGGGCCACAGCATCCACTTAACATCGGATGGACTCTATGCTCGTTAGTCACAATTATTCTGTAAAAAAAAAATTTCGTCGCCAGTAATATGTAAGAGAGTGGGCTACCTAAACAGACTTACTGATGTATGTGCTAAGAGCCACAGAACCCATTAAGTAACCTAGGCATTACCCATGCTATACTAAGTATTCACGAAACAGGAAAATTCAAGACAAAACAACAGACAACTTTAAGCAGAGCATTATAGTCTTTGCGTTATAGCATGGTGCGCGTTACAGTTTGGCGTGTCTAGAGACGGAACAACGTTAAATCGATATTAAAAAGGCGATATCGATACACAAAGCAAAGCAAAAATTATCGATTAGCTATCGATATAAAAATTAATACCGAAACATATATTTCTTTATAAACTACAATGCATTTAAAATTAAGTTAATGTTTAATACAAATTATGACATAATAGTTACAGCCCTTACTGTTTCCGCGACCTCGCTCGCGTGGTGTTTATTACGATTGGATTTTATAGGTTTCAATTTTTTTGCGCTGAATCCGAATTTTTTTTAAATAAAAGTAGCCTGTGTTACTTCTTATAACATCAGCTATCTGAACAAACAGACAGACAGACAAAAAAATAAAAAATTGTGTCGTTTGTTATAAATACAGTATAAACTTTCATATGCATTTAGTAAAATGCTGCTATTTTGAAATTACAAACAGATACTTCAATGTATAGATATGTATTAATTTGAAAATAAAAATCATCTTATATTTCATGTTAATTGCAACATTCATATTGACATTTAAACAAATAAAATTGCTGCCAGCATCTGTAATTTTCAGTACGGCGTTGACTGCACCGGTAGCTTTTCAAGGTACGCGTACTAGCGCCTTTCTCTATTATGTGCATTAGTGTTGCCAGCTCCAATGGGCTAAATATGGGGACGGAAGGTAAAAATTATCGAGAATTTGGTTTTCAAATTTAATGTATTTTTGACACATTTTTAATTATTCTTTTTGCCTAAGCTGACTGACGAATAATTTATCGTTCATGTATTGGAAACACTGCATTTTCATCTATGTGCATTTTTTTTTGTATATCAAAATTTGTTGAACGATTAGTTAATATTCCAATAAATATTTACATGATTTTTATATATTCGATTCATTTCAAAACCGATTCTTGATAATCTGTGGTTGTTCGTTATGGCATGGCATAGTTTAGCGTGCCACATCACTCTCGTAAGTTGCCGGTACCCATCCATGAAGTACGAAAATATCTGTATGACAGTTCATCTAAAAAAAAATACGAAACTTTATATGCGTAAGGTGTCATTCGCATCATGCTACAACGCAAAGACTAAAGTAATTAATCCACTTAAATATCAATAAATGGCGAATCTTCCGACAACGAGTTCTGAAACATTCGCGATACTTTAAGTACTTAATAGGAGCAGTAAAAATCTTATCGAAGGAGGTCGTTATGGATGGGACTTTTACATTAACGAAGTTTTGACAACTTCAGAATATAATGATAGCGACATGAAAGCTTGTTTCATTGTGCTAAACTCAAAGCGAAATGAACATTCACTGAATAAGTAATTTCTGTCTCATTAATTTCTTAAGTACTCACTTGATTAGCAAAGTTCGATAGTTAATGTGCTAGACGTTGAGCGCAATTAGGAAGTCTTACAGTTGTTACAAAGGTCTTTAAAGGCTCTTCGACATAAAACAGATGTTGACCACCCGAACACCGCTCGCTTGTGATAATATCGAAGTGAGTTTGATCGTGAATAGGTGCTTTGTTCGCCGACAGCGTGTTGATAACACTAAATGTATTTCAGAACTGATAAGAGACTTCTATATATATTTTATTTATTTAAGCAACGTTAAAATATTAAAGAAAATTTGACATAACTTTGAACACCTATCTTTTGTTCATTTCTTTATCCTTTACTTAGTATATTTTTTCTAGCTAACTTAAGGCTTGTAATGGGCCGACATGGAACCCAAACGCAGATTTGCCGATAGCGTGCATTTATGGTATTCAAATATTAACATATTAACGTACATACAATCTTGGTGTAATATAATTTCTGGTGCGTGTGTATTATAACTTGTGAACGACTTGCTCGATTGACGTCATATTTACACAGTAATATCTGTTTTGTCGAGACGATGGTTCATAGCTAGGACTCGATAGGTGCCACTTTAGTCAAGTTATTAAAAAAAAATCTATATTTAAGGACGAAAATAGAAAATCACATAATCTGAATACGGTACACTGTGGTCGAGTTCTTAATAAATTTTATGATTATACAGTACAAAAAATCCAGTGGAAATTCGAAGTAAAACTCATCGAGGAACCACTAAACGGAAAGGGCTGAACAAGGTCTATCGGGCCAGCTAGTAATATAATAAATACATAATCACAGACTTATGAATTTAATCGTTGTCATTGTTATGAACATGTTATCTTTTGTTTTAGAAGTTTGATGGTGGATTTCGACTATAGTAACAACTAACTATCAACTGGTCACATCCCAGCTCGTTCATCGCATTATATGTATTATTTAAAAAAAAAAACATCACAACAGATACACAAAACTATTATAAAAGTTCTACGTATGGATTCTAAAAGGAAGTTAACTTCAACAAAGAGACGTTACCCAGTATTTGCCGCAAATCGCCACCTAAAGATGCGACCGCATACTGCAGCCGGCTTCATAAAGCCAAGATTTAATGACAGAGCTTGAACACGGCAAACAGAGTCGAGCGGTCGCGGCCAGCGCAAATGTTGACACACCGCAGACGCCGCAAGTACAAATACCCTCTTCGGGCACAATCTGAACCTGGTTACTTGGCTTTTGTTTAAGACGTCTTTAAGCTTTGAAATTGCTGCTCGGTGTTACCAGCGAATTTTTACAATTCACCACGATTTACACTAGGTTTCTTCGAGTCCTGGATTTAATAATTGTAAAAAATATTAAGTTTCCAAATGAAAAAAAAACGCCGATATTTTTAATTATAAAATATCTAACAAAAATCAGAACATATATAAACACATGGTCAACAAATAGGTTTGACCCCGACCCCCTTTGTCTTAAATAGAAATTAAGTTTATATATGCTTTATTTTTATGCAGCGTTATTTTTATTTGGTGATTTTGATATACGATATTTAGAAATAATAAATAAAATAATAAGCCTTCACTCCTACCAAAAAGTTCTCCTGAATATAAACTTTACCTACGATAAATAAAAATAGAAAAAAGTAAACGAAATCACCCTACTTGGCTTAAAAATAGACATAAATATTAACTGGAAAACCCAATAATGAAAATTTAAAGGAAATTAGCAAGTTTTACATGCGCTCTCCGAGAAGTGAAAAATCTACCGATATACAAACCGCCCTCAGAACATATGTATATTATGCTTACGCGTACTCGTGGCTCCGCTACGTGGTTATCATATGGGGAAATATCACAGACGTTTCTGATTTTTTAACCCTACAAAAAAAACTAATACAAATAATATTTAACATACAAAATACTGATAGCTGCAAACCTCATTTCGTCAAACATAAAATACTCACCTTACCGTGCATACATGTCTTGAAAATCTACAAATTCATTAAAAAATACCCAGAATTTTATATCAAACGAGGAGAATGTAATACCAGATACCAGTTACGACATAACGAAAAACTGACTATAGGTACCCATATCTCGCCTTATACTACATTCATCAGGTCCCTTCGTCATGTCTATCAAAATTTTTAACAAACTCCTAAGCACTAAACGAATACCTAAATTATATATTTTAAATGCCTACCTAGAATACTTACAGTTGCTATATTATATAGTGTAATCATAATTGTTTCAATAACGGCCCTCCTCTCTTCTTAATTGCCGTGCCCTGCGGAGCCCATAACGATCTCATAGTTTTAAGTTATAACTTAAAATGTTCTCAACACCTTAACTGTAACATTATGGATGCAATAAATAATATGAATATGAACTAACTTAAACAAGTTTTTTGTATTTCAGTGACCTTTTGCCTAAAATTTAAACAACAAAACTTAAACAAAAAAAAACACCAACTCATGTAAAATATAAAATTAAAAGTACTGTGGTGTGCGAAAACGATACCTTCACACTAGGATTTTCTACTATAACTTGTAGGTCTTTTACAAACGTAAATTGTACATGAAGAAACATTCACTGAACAATTATTTAAGGACACACAAACACATTTACCATGCAGAATTCGAACCCGTGGTCCAGCGATTCAACCAAATAATGATTTTCCGTTGGGCTACCGTGCGGTCAGCTCATATAATGTTATGTGATCAAGTATACCAATAAATAATGTCATACTTCTTGTGATTGCTTGCTATCTCTAGGTAATTTACCAACACTATTAAGCCCCCACAGTAAACATACTCCAGCGATTGAGAATCTCAAATATTTTTAAATTTGTACAGAACGGAATTCAGAAAACTCCTCGAGAGCGATACGTCAACACCACTTCAGTCCGTCCATTTCCGAAAATAAGGTAAACACACTCGCGCCACACTCGAGACAAGCAAACAAATAAAGGACAAGTGCCAACACACACACGACAAATCGACGTTCTGAGTTCGAACAGGCTTTTAATAACAAATGTAATATCACGGCCGCTTTCATTTTCGGGGAAGGCAGAATCTATGACGGTAAACAAAATTCTTAATACCATCCACACCGTCTAGATACTTGGTGATCCACTTCTGTGCGAATTTTTAGAAATTTTCATCCTCGCACGACAATTTTGTGGAATCTGCTAAAACCAACGATCTTTACGGACCAATACGACTTACAGGTCTTTCAAGAAAATAGCCTATTCTTTTTTGGGATCGGCAAAGTAATTTTTCTGATGTTGTAGTTTTTCGTGGGCAGTGCTCGCAGCGCACTTACCATCAGGTGAGCCGCATCATACTTCGTTAAAAAAAGTGTATGCAGCTATGGCACAAAAATGCAGTTAAAATGAGGCTTCCAACAGCTTATAATTTAAGGACGTGTGGGGACACGATAACCGCAAAAAAGTTATGCAATACTTTTTAACCCCCACAAGTACCTAACCTCTCAACTCGAATTTTCATTACCTACATTTCTGCTTTCTCTTGTGAATTTTCAGTGGGTTATGTTATTTGTCTGACCCATAACAGAATGCTTCGGTGGTTTGAACACGACGAAAGGATGACAAAACAAACTTATGCTGCTGAAGTGAGTGGCAGAATCGGCAAGCTTCGGCCTAAATGGAAGTTTATCGACCAAATTAGCGATATATTGAAGATTGGATAAATTAAAGAATCCATCATCATTTATTATTGTCATATGAGGCGACATCTTCCTGATATATTTTTTTATAGGATAGGGTGACAAACGAGCACACAGTTCACCTGATGGTAAGTGGTTGCTGTGGCCCATAGACATCTACATCTATCCTCGATTACGAATCAAAATGCAGATGCGTTGTCACCCGTGAGGACTAAGATCGAGTGCCTCGTTTCCAGTAAAAAGGGTCTCCGGTTCTCTACACTCACCATATGAAATACAGCAGCATTAAGCTACTACTTGACGCTGGTATTCTGTGAGAGCGTGGTCCTTCCCCGGTCGAGCCGACCCATTCGTGCTACAACTATACTATTAATATAACTGCAGCATGGCTCTACCACGTATAAATGACCCCTGTGAACTAAGATGGAATGCCTAGTTCCCAGTAAAATGGTTATAATCAACGCTACTGCAGTGCGTGCGTGTTAGCGGACTAAACGTGATCAACCACTATGAATTCCTTCAACGTCGAGCACGTGGTAAATTAGCACTTACAATTATTGTAACTGACAATTTCATTGGTGCCAACGGGGATCGAATTCGAGTTGCTCGTTAATATTAATTTCGGCTCAATGTATAGGGCTGGTAAATGTATGTTACGAGTATTTTCGTTACCGACATTTTTTATAGGTAAGTGTTTGATAACAAATACAATGATAAAAAAAAACATAAACACTCACGCCTGTCACCCAGAGGGGTAGGCAGAGACTACAGACTTCCATTTAGCACGATCCTGACATACCCCTCTCGCCTCTTCCACGTCCATATACCTACACATACATGCTCGTCGATTAAGGGTACTCTTAATTTGGCCCATTTTTAGTATATCGCCAATTTGGTCGACAAACTTCCGCCTAAGACGTCCCTTTCCGACTCTTCCATTCACTTCTGCAACATATATTTGCTTTGTCAGTGTTTCCGCATTCATTCTTCCAGGATTAAGAAAGGAATGCTTCCGTGGTTTCATCATGTCATGTAGAAAGAATACAATGATATCTATCAATATTTGGTATTATATAAAAATTAATTCAACTAAGTTTCCAATAGTTACAATATTCTTTCTTATTATTAGATAGAATATTCTATACCAAACACTGTATTTTACGGATATCTGAAGAAAAAAACTCTTTCTGGGAAGCGCTCCATTGTGATTACCGGTCCTTCATTTACCGCCCCGAGTCTCTCAGTACATAACATAAAACTATTTTGCAAGAGAACAAAGTCACAGTATAAATATGTATATATTAACTGTGACAATGTATGTACTCTAATTAGCGAATATCTTTTTGTTTGACGAATAATCATTATTCATTACCTACATTAAAATAATGTTTTTGGTATGTAGGTATATCTTTTTTATCCCATGTCCGTTTTATCTTCACAAAATGAATGAAAAAATAGGTACTCGTAAGTCAACAAACTTCAGAAAATTTTAAGCACGAATCAATTTGCAATAATAAAATATTAATCATTATTATTTAATTGCAACTATCACTCAAACTGCGCGTGCTCGCCGAGGCACCGTAGCATAATATTATTTTAAGAATATAATATTATTTTAAGAATAGAAGAAATATTATTGCTATTGCTTTAAGAATACCCCAAGTTCCTTCGCCATCAACGACTTCTATCTAGGCATTTTTTTTTCTATCTACAAGCGGAAGTGCAGGCGATACCGCGTCTTGCATTACTAATTCCGATTAAACGGTAATTAAACTATTAGTTAGCGCCTTCTATGAACGCCTCCTGAGGTTCATGAGGGAGGGGCTCGTTCTCACGTCCCTCAAATCTAATTGAATTAAATTACCGCGTGTCAGAGTTTGATATTTTCGCTGTTCGATAATTAATGTTAACGCACCGTTGTAGACGTACTTTTAATTAGAAAGCAGACTTTTAAATATGAATCATCATTTATTACAAAATACAGTTATATTAAAGCACCTCAAGACATCACTAACAGAAAAATAACACATTATAAAGGCAAAACAAGCCGAATACCTTTCGATACCTATTAAAATAGGTATCATAATAAGTTTATCTATGTTTCAGCAAGTTTAGACAAATAATAGAAAAGGTATTTTGATTCAACCATAAGAGATTTATATACTACACGTGTGAAACGTGTCTTATAAGGAAATTAGGAAACTACTTATTTTTAAGTGTGTTAGATTTTTAATATTATTGTGTTTTTTTTTTCTTAATGTAATGAAGTTTTGCAATAAGTCTTAATTTAATTCTTTGCGGGGATCATGATGCCTCTGGTGCCAGATTATTGGAATATCGAAATAATGAAGCGTTTGTGTTAAAAGACAACGATGTATGTTCGAATACAAAACTAGAATACGAAACCGATCCTACATTTATTTTTGCGATAAACAAACTTACAGTCCATCAAAAACTTTAAATAAAGAACCTTAAAGATGCGCTGTCACCTCGGAGTACTAAAATGGAAAGACTCATAGAAACTAGCCAACTGCAAGAAAATATGAGAAATGATGACGTCATGTTGTCAAAAGTCTTCGCCGATGCCTTTATATATGTTTCAAGGTTCTGAACTGAAAAGGGTACAAATATTAAATCTCATTACAAGTTGACAGCTGACGTAAACAACTCCCACAGGTTGCTGGGCATGTATGGCCAGGTCGCCATCCATCTCTAGTAAGAGATCGTGCTGCACCAAACTTGCCTGTACGAATATGTCTTTCAAGAACCTTTCTTCTCCATCTTGTTGTCGATTATTCGAGCTTTGTATATGGCCGGTCATTTCCACTAGGTAGTACTGACCGTGAGTTATTCCGGTTCGCGGAAATCTTTTTTTTTATATAGATTAAGGGTAACAAATGAGCACACAATCCTCCTCCCTCCCTCCCTCAATTGCGTGCACTAATCTCGTCTCCACCAATCCCAGCACCACTACTCCCAACGCCACTATTCCCAACACCACCATTCTAGGAAAGACACACCATCGACAATAATACGACACGTGTTTCGCCTCTATACGAGGCATCTTCAGGTGATGTTGACTCTACGGCGGCTGACCGCTACGTCTCTTAAGTTCTTAGCGGTCTTAAGTTCATAAAACAAAAGGTCACGGTTCAGACGGACTCCTATACAGAAAAAAAACCCTATTACCTAATAAATCCATATCTCTATAGCTTGCTGAAAGTATTTGAGCTTCCTCTCAGGGCCAGCAGTAAAAAACCAGGTCTCGATACTATAAGCAGCCAGTGCTAAGAGACACTATTGCATAGTTTTTAAGTCCTGAGGTATACCAGGCGAAATGTGCCGCGATGTCGCAGCAAAGCTGAGTTGGGCTCGTAAGTTGAACCATTGCTTAAAGTGAGCAACTTCGCAGGGTCTCTAATTACTACCGGAATACTTAGACATTATCTTCATCTTGTCCTAGGTTCATGTTAATCTTAAACCCCACCCAAAATATAATATGATAAATATGGCGGCATCGCTAGCAGCGCTAGAGTACTTAGCTTAACAATCTTAAGAGCAATGCTGTGTGCAATGTTTACAACTGGGTTATTTTCCCTTTAAAGAAATTGAACAGGGGAATTATGATTATGTGTCATTTAATTTACCTATGTAATCACTAATCACCTAATAATAATTTACTGTTAGATGTTTACAAGAGTTGCAACAATCACGAAGCTTAGCAGACTGATAGAAAACCAGCAATATATCCGCAACTCTCCTGGTGTTGCAGTTGTTCGTAGCCTTTAAAAAAAAACATACACCCGCCAGCGCATTCACTATTCTTTCGGTTCCTCCTCGTTACTCCAGAAAATCAAGAATATGGAAATATTTGTGATGCTGTAAATCAATCTACAAAATAATATTACAGGCCATGTTATCATTAAAAATAAACAGACATGAAACTAGCCGTGTAGTGGCGGTGCAAGAATATCCACTACTAAATATCATCCCGTGGGTGTCGTAAGAGGCGACAGAGAGAAATTGAAACAGATGGTGGGCAGCAGCAACTTCCTGACAACTCAAAATAATTAAAGACTGCGGTTTTTTTTTGCGCCCGAAGCAAATATTGGCAACCCTCCGGAAAGCGGGGGAGGGAGGCGGTGAATGCTCATAGCATACCACGCAGCCGGCTCCGTGGTTATGTGGAGACTTTTACCCACTAAACACCGCCTTTATGATTTGCTTACCGATCTGACGAGAGATCTCTAAGCCGTATACGAACGCGACCCTCCCTGGCAGAAAGGAGGGCGAACCAAGACTGCCCGCCAAGCGCGTCAACTATGGCAAAATTTCCCCTATGAGGCAACCAATGGGGAGGATTATGTTCAGCAGTGGACTGTCCATAGGCTGCGACGATAATGGTAGACATGAGACAGTCACCGACGTATAAAAATGACGTATATATTATATTCATACGTGATGCTTTTAGTTTAAATAATATATGGGTATAGCATTATCGAAAATAAATAAACATTGGCCTAATTTGTACATTGATTAAGAGACGCGGTTTTTCGTTTTGAATTCCAATTACGTATTGTAAACATGAGTAATATTTGCGTACATTCTATAATAAATACATTTAAAACACTTAACTCGATGAATAGAAAACAAGACAAATCAAAAACATCTTTTTATGCTTCAACAAACCTAATAAACATCATCATCATTTTTATAGTCCTAACAAAAATTACTATAGCAAAAGATTACGCATAAACTCTATTCATGTACTAAAATACAACTTTAAATACCTTTTCTTTAAAAACGTACAATAAAACTCTTCATGCAGGGTATGTGATACTATAATATGCACGTTAGTACGAGTCAAATAAAAATAAAACAAAGGTTACAATTTGTTTTATATGAGGTGAATAGGCACAAATAATGTTTTATTTCTTAAACATTCTATTCTTTATTTATTTTTTTTTATTTTTTTGTTTCAGTAGAAAGCGTCCGGCGGCTTATGCTGTATATGGTTTGATCACGATCTTTGGTTCGTTGAACGAATTAAAGTGTATTGAATTTATAAAACATATTTCGGATTAATGCTATTACAAAAATATAGGTACTTGATAATGAAATAACTTCAGAAAACCCTTAGTTGTACCTATCTATTTACATCTTCAAAACCATGTTAAAAAAGTAAATAAAACCAATTATATGTTTCGTTTGCTGGAATGATTTTAAATTAATAAATGGGTCAGATTACTCATTTTAATAAAAAACCACAAGGCCACCAAGTTTCTTAGGTCAGGTATTTTCAAGAATAAAGTTTATTCCAAATCGAACATGCGCGGTGAATGCGAAGTAAACAAACTTGAACTTTTCAAAAGTTTCTTGTCAAACTATAACTAAAAGTAGGTATTATTTCTTACCTCTGAAAACAGTAGTAACTTTTAAAACAAATCCAAATTAAATCTCCACGGTAAAAGCACAATCCACTAAAATAAAATCACAACATTCCACTGTAAAACCACTTCGAAAACTAGTAGCTCTACTCACACTTTAGTTGCAGCGCTTTTTTTAAATGAAAAACAATATAAAACTGCGATAACATTCAACAAATAGCGGTAATAAGTAAATAGAAACTACTTTATTAGCCGTTTATTATCATCTAATGCGGGAACTTAGTTAAAAACTTATAAAACCGTCATAAACAATCAGAGCAACAATCAGCACGCGACGGCCATCTTCCGCCAACGCAAAGTTTAAGGTTAATGCCGCTAGAGGGATAATGTGAATAAATTAATATTTACATTAACAAATAAATCTTAATTTAATATGTATTTAATTAAATAAAACAGCAAAATTTTCCTACTATTTAAAAATTGACAAAATACTGAAAATGCAGATTATAGACAAAACATTATTTTTTAGAAGCTTTTGATATTTATGGTAGAATTTGGTAGAATAAGATTTACCCAATAATCTATTATAAAATGATTTTTCAATTAGAAATTAAACACACTATAAAATAAATATAAGTTTTCTCGAGCATTTTCCTGATTGATGATGAGAATGCGCACATGCTAAAAATATATCTTACAACATTAGTTATCAAATCTAGGTGAATAATAAAAACCAAATGTTGGTGACGAATAAAAACCTCCGTACAACAAGCCTCTCAAATGAGTACAAACCATCTTCTTCTTCATCAGCTCATAAATTCAATTGCTGGATATGGGCCTCATGGGTTAGAAGGAGGATTTGCCATAATCGTCAAGGGTTGGTAATTGTTGTACCAGAAGTCTTGTACTTTTAATGCTACACAGTCACTTGTTTGCGTAGTAAACATCATTCATCATCATTACAGCCCTTCACAAGTCCACTGCTGAACATAGGCCTCCCCCAAGTAATGCCACAAAGCACGGTCCTGAGCCACCTGCATCCATCGACTTCCTGCATGTCTTACCAGGTCGTCACTTCATCTAGTGGGGGGTCGCCCTACACTACGCCTACCGGTACGAGGCTGCCACTCGAGAACCTTTCTTCCCCATCGGTTATCGGTTCTTCGAGCTATATGGCCGGCCCATTGCCACTTTAGCTTACTAATCCATTGGGCTATGTCGTTCACTCTGGTTTTACTGCGGATATCCTCATTTCTGAGTCTATCACGCAGAGCAACTCCGAGCATAGCCCTCTCCATAGCTCGCTGAGCGACCTTGAGCATTCTCATACGGCCAGCAGTGAAGGACCACGTCTCTGATCCGTAAGTCATCGCTGGCAACACGCACTGGTTGTACACTTTAGTTTTCAGAGATTGAGGTATACCTGACGAGAAGACGTGTCGTAATTTCCCGAACGCTGCCCAGCCGAGTTGAATCTGTCGATTGACCTCTCGGTCGAAGTTGGACTTACCTAATCGGACTATTTGTCCCAGGTAAACGTACTCGTCAACAACTTCGAGCATAGTACTCCCCACAACTACCGGCATAGGTGTGACATTGAACATAATCTTTGTTTTGTCCATGTTGATCTTAAGACCTATCCGTTGGGAGACACCATTGAGGTCAGTGAGCATAGTGCTAAGGTCCTCCAGCGATTCTGCCATAAGGACTATATCGTCGGCAAATCGAAGGTGAGTGATGTACTCGCCATTGATGTTAATACCGTATCCTTTCCAGTCCAGTAGCTTGAAAACGTCTTCCAACGCAGCGGTGAAGAGTTTCGGGGATATAACGTCACCCTGTCTTACACCTCTCTGCAGTTGGATAGGTTTCGAACTCTGGTTCTTTACTCGGATAGCCATCGTAGCCCTACTGTACAAACACTTCAGCACCTCGATATACCGACAGTCAACTTGGCACCGCTGAAGGGACTGTAGCCCCGCCCAAATTTCGACGGAATCAAAGGCTTTCTCATAGTCCACACACGCCAGGCAAAGTGGCTAGTTGTACTCTTCGGTCTTCTGTACAATCTGCCGCAGGGTATGCATGTGGTCTATGGTACTGAATCCTTTTCGGAAACCGGCTTGTTCGGGAGGCTGGAAGTCGTCGAGTCTGCGTGCGAGACGATTCGTAATGACTCTCGAAAACAGCACGTAGATGCGGCTCAGAAGGGAAATCGCTCTGTAGTTCTTCAAGAGAGCAGTTGTCTCCTTTCTTTAAGAAAAAGACCACCGCGATTCTGCTCCACGCCTCCGGAGTAGTACCACCATGGAGGACGGAATTGAAGAGCTTCTGAAGGACTTCAAGTACCGGTGTTCCACCCTCTTTCAGAAGCTCCGCTGTAATTCCATTCTCACCCGGGGCCTTGCCGTTTTTAAGGTGGTGGAGAGCCATTCTAATCTCGCTCAGGCTGACGTCCGGGATATCATCGGAATAGTGTCGGATAAGACTTGCTCTTGGATCGTTACTCACACTTGCGTGTGGCTCCAACGATGATGTGTACAGCTGCCCATAGAACCTCTCAATCTGACTCAGAATCTCAGGTGTCCCGGAAACGATGTTGCCACACTCAGTCTTCAGCTTCGACAATTGGCAGACAGATCTCTGGCAAAGACTTTGGAGCCCTGGTTCCGCTCGATCGCTTCTTTAATACGAGCAGTATTAAAGTTGAGTAAGTCTTGCCGCATGCATTTGGAGATCTGTCTGTTCAGTTGCCTGTATGCTGTCAAATCTGTTGACGATTGCAGCCTGATCTTCCGTCTAACAGCCATGAGATTAAGAGTGTGATCGGAGAGTTTTTGTGTTCTTCTGCGGCGGGTCTTGCAGAACTTAGCTCCGACCGCATGGACAGTTTCCACGAGTTTGTCATTCATATCGTCTACTGCATTGCAATATTCTAGGCACTGAAAGCGGTTACGTAAGTCGAGCTGAAAAGTCTCGGGATTCTGGATTAGAGCACGAGGGGGACGGAGCGTTGACTTCATTAGACGAGACCTCTCCAACTTAACATTTAGGTTCAGTGTGCCTCTAACCATTCGGTGATCGCTGCCGGTTTTCACCCTTGCGATCACTGAGACATCACTGAACAGTTGGAGTCTGGTCGTCATAATGAAGTCAATCTCATTTTTTGTCGAACCGTCGGGGCTCGACGAGGTCCACTTCCTGTGGGGCCGCTTCCGGAAGAAAGAGTTCATCACAAAGAGTCCCTCTTTCTTCATAAAGTCAGCCAGCTGCTGGCCCATACGGTTCCGTTGCCCTACTCCAAATTTCCCTAACTTCAGCTCACCGCCTTCTCTTGTGCCTAGTTTTGCGTTGAAGTCTCCCATCAACGCCGTGTAGTGGGTTTTGGAGGAATGCATGGCTCTAGAAATATCCTCATACATTTCCTCCACCTCCTCATTGGGATGTGCCGAGGTTGGTGCGTAGACCTGTATGACCTTCAGCGAATACCGTTTGGCGATTCTGAGTATCAGGTACGCGACCCTCGTCGACACACTCCCAATCTTTACAACGTTGTTCACGAGAGACTTATGAACGATAAATCCTACACCTCCTTGGGACAGATGGTCGCCCTCCCGGTGATGGAACAGGTTGCCGGACTTGAGGATTACCGTGTCCTCCCCCTCTCTTCGGACCTCAGATACTCCAATAATGTGCCAGCGCAACTTGTCTACCTCTTATTCCAGCTCCAGTATCTTCTCGTCAGTCCTCAGTTATATGTTGCCAGGTCGAGTCGTCGTAGGTGGCAACCGAACCTCCACCGGAGATTCTTAGCACCCCCTTCCCCGCCGTTACCATGGTCGCCACCGTAGCCAGGAATCGCGGGGCCGCCGGGGACTGGGGGCCGTTTATTTGTGTCGTGGCTCATGGGTGGATATTTGCCATAGTTGCCACGCTTGGCGAGCGGGTTTGCAACTGCGGTTTTTTTATTGTTATTGTTGTTATTAGGATGATGCTGCTGCCTATCTCCTTTCTGTGTCCCTTTGTCACCTCTTACGACACCCACGGGAATATATGGGGTAGTGGATATCGTGTATACGTATTATACGCCTGGCATTAAAAAGGTATATACCGTGGTCTTTCATAAGCCACGAGATTTTTTCTGATATATCCAGATATCAGGTCAAATCAGAGACCAGTCTCTTACGACACCCATAGAGTAAAATGAGGTGATAAACCTCTACGCCCCATCTACGTGGTAAACGAGGCCCAAACTTGCTAGGTGGTATGCATTTGCACTGGCTGTAATGTAGGAGCAGACGACACTATTCAGACAAGAAGTAAAACCACACCTTTGCAAGGACACTTTTAGACAACTTTTGACACAATGAAGCGTCCAAAACTAATTACTTTATAATCTCAACCCTGCAAAAATGAATGCGATCAGTGATCTAAATATTACACCTTATGCGACTGTGTTGTAATATTATTCTTCTGTGATTTGTGGTGTTAAAAAATGTGAATAGATTCGCATTGCCCCATTTGGAGACTCGAACGGACTCATAAGGGATTCAAACGCCCTACCACTACTTCTATTTCAGACTAAAGTTTAACTGTGTGATAGACTTGGACATATAATATCTGCAGTAGAACCAGAGTAGCTGGCAAGGCCTAACAGATTA
This sequence comes from Parnassius smintheus behrii, assembly GCA_036936625.1. NCBI lineage: Eukaryota > Metazoa > Arthropoda > Insecta > Lepidoptera > Papilionidae > Parnassius > Parnassius smintheus. The sequence continues at coordinate 10,644,695 of JAUPFT010000030.1, read as the reverse complement.
GCAAGCTGAAGCGATATGAGAATTGGCCGGCCATATAGCTGATTACCTATAGCGAAGAAAGGTTCTCACGTGTCAAACTCATACCGGTAAGCGAAAGTTAGTGTGGCATCCCACTAGATGTGATGACGACCTAGTAAAATGTGCATGATGTCGATGGATGCAGGTGGCTCGGAATCGTACTTTGTGGCATACCTTGGTTAAATAAGGAATTAAGGTAAAGTTAAAGTTACAGCCTATATACGTCCCACTGCTGGGCTCAGGCCTCCTCTCATTTCTGAGAGGGTTTTAGGGCAAGGAAATGTCCGCCGTGCTGCCCAAATGCGTGTTGACGAACTTCACATGTCTTCGAAATATTTTTTTTGCTTATTCCTCAGACATGCAGGTTTCCTCACGATGTTTTCCTTCACCGCCGAGCACGTGGTAAATCAGCACTTAAAATTGCAATTAACAATTTCATTGGTGCCGGCGGGGATCGAACCCGGGTTACTCGCGTTTTGTTATATTTACAGCGAGCGTTAACCACTGAGCTACCGCGGCTCTTAAGGAATTAAGGTTTTAGACTTTATTCAAGTTGTTTGCTTAAATTGTCAATAAGTCATAGGGGTAAAAAATAAACTTAAAAAAATCGACTTCAAAAACAGAATAGAAACATTTTTATTAAATATAAATTACAAGAATATTTATTGAAAGTTATTAAAGTTTTACCGTATTCCGGTTCGATAAAAAAACTCTCTCGTGGGAAGAAACAGCAAGAAACCCAGCAATTTTATACAATTAATGACAAACATTTAGAAATAGATGTCCATATATTCAACAGTTTCTGAAGTCGGCTTTAATTTTTAGATACACTAGACATCAGAAGCTGTAATGTAAAATTTAATCAATTCTTCTTAAATTTAGTATTCAGTTTTTTTTAAGTTTAAGACATTACTATTTGATTAAGTTTTATTAGGCCGTTAAATTACTTTATTTTATTTAATTATAATAATATTTAACCATAATTTATGGTTATTAGAATATATTATTGTGTTTCATAATAGCAACATAAAATCAAATGTCAAAGTCAATTCGTCAATTGTCAATCATGAAGCTAGCTGTACAAACAAAACGTGAAACAAAACAAACCGACCCCATCGACGAAATAATATTTAGTGCACAAACGACAAATATTAAAAATTGAAATTAGTGTAAAACAAGTATCAAAATAAGTTTTTTTAGTCGTCAAGTGCGTTTAAGTACGTCATATAATTTTATTGTTTTTTTTGAAAGGAAGGAGGAAGTGAGAGATACAAGTGTCGTGCCTTTTTTTCTTAAAATTTATTATTTTATTAAGTGTTGTTGAGTTACTATAGTAAATTTTTCTGTCTTGGTGGAGGTTTTAATATCTGTAAATTAGTAAGTGTTTGTAGTTGTGCCGTTTTTATGTAATTTTTTGTTGTAGTAGTATAATGGAGGACGAACCTCCCGATCCCGGAAGGGGTCGCAATGATTCCTTTTCCTTACCCATTAACATTGATAATGTAGAACTAATTAACCGTAAACGTGCCCAAGTAAGTAACGAGTCTGCCCATCCACAAAAAATAGTTATTACTGATCCAAAACAACAGTTTCCTTCAATACAATCCTCATATACCCATCCTGATTTTATTAATAAAAAAGTTAAGTACTCTCAAGATGATGCCGCTCCTTTTCTAGTTCACGTAAGTAAAATCTCAAATGATCAGCTGTCTGGAGTAACTCTTAAACCAATTAAATTCGGTCACTTTCTGTATCATAACAATATTAAAAATATAGTCCATGATGGAGTCAAAAAAGTTGGACGAAATAGAATATCAGTGGAGTTTAAAACAGCTGCAGATGCAAACACTTTTATCGATCACCCAGCTCTCCAAATTTCTAAATATGAAGCAACCATCCCCTCATATAGTATCACTCGTATGGGGCTAGTTAGACAAGTTCCCATAGAGTGGACACTAGAAGAATTAATAGCAGCTATAGAAATTCCCTCTGGCTACGGTTCTATAATTAAAGCACGGCGACTTAATAGACGATCAGTGAGTGACAGCAATAGCATTTCATGGGTTCCAACTCAGACGGTTGTTCTAACTTTTTCTGGACAAAAACTTCCTCCCCATATTTACTGTTGCTGATACAACAAGAATCCAGCCTCGTAATTGTTCTCAACAGACCCCTTATACCATAACTGACAGTCTTTCAACCCCTTCGGCTCAGCTCTCACAAACTGCATCATACAAAAAAACAATTTTTATCCCTCAACGTACCTATAGCCAATCATTAAATTCTGGATATGATATGGCAGCTCATCAGGCAATTGTTGAGAATCCTAATTCTTCCCTTCCTAATGGGTGTGCTCTACTGGGAAATGACAACAACTCTTCTAGTAATGATAATTTCTGCGAACTTATGATATCAATTCTAATTAACATGATCTCCCGTTTTAATGACACGGAACTTCCTCTCAGCTTACATCAAAAACTTACTCAGCTTTCCTCCTTAGCCCGTAACATTCGCAGTCCCGCCAATTCTTCAATGGAATTGTCGGAGCATTAGAAATAAAAAAAATGAACTCATTTACCTCATTAATAAATTTCATCCCTTCATTCTTGCCATCCAGGAGACATGGCTTAGACCTGAGTCTCATTTTAGGGTTTCAGGCTATGCATGCCTCCGGGATGATAGGAGTGATGGTCGTGCTGGCACCTCTATTTTAATTTCAAGAATAGTTACATTTTCACAAATTCCTCTCCCTTCTCATAGTCCAGCAGTAAATGCTGTTGCTATTAAGACCCTTGATGTCTCTATTCTCTCTGTTTACATTCCTAATCCTGATGCAAATGTTTTAACAGAACTTGCAACACTTATTTCTTCTTTGTCACCTCCTATGGTTATTTTGGGAGATTTTAATATGCATCATACTGTTTGGGGCTCCCATCTGTGTGATTCACTGGCTCCCTTATTTTTAGATCTTATTGATAATTTTAATCTCTGTATTCTAAATGACGGGTCTCCTACCCGTCGAGTATCCCCATTACAAAATGTTAGAAGTGCCGTTGACCTAACTCTCTGCTCCCCAGATATTGCTTCCCTTCTTTTGTGGCAAATATTACCTTCTAGCTATGGCAGTGACCATTTTCCTATATTCATCACTCCTCCTACTTCACCTAGAATAAATTTTACATTTTGCCCAAGACTAAAGTATAATCTATCCAAAGCTAATTGGCAATTATATTCTACAGTTTTGGAACAAGAGGTTTCAACTCTTCCCCCAATTAACAATGATAATATTGCTCCTGTTTATATAGAGTTCAGAAATGCAATTATTTCTGCTGCTAATAAGTCAATCCCCTTAAAAAAACCTTTCAAAAATAAGTATCCTTCCCCTCCTTGGTGGGACCAAGATTGTTCAGCAGCTTGTAGGAGAAGAAAGGAGGCTGAATTAATATACTCCCGTTCTATGACTGCAGAGAATTATATCTCCTATAAAAAAATTGCTGCAGAAACCTTAAAATTACTGTCAGACAAAAAGCGAACTGGTTGGTTTAAATTCTGTGAGTCACTGTCACCTAGGACTCCCCCATCTTTGGTCTGGAGAAATGTTAAAAAATATCGCTGTGCAGTTTCTAGTGAAAATATAATTTCTAATGATCCTTCCCCGTGGATAGATGAATTCTCTAATAAACTTGCACCACAAACAGTCCCATCTTATGATGAATGCCTAGTTTTTAATTCTGCTCTTTTAAAAACAAATGATAAATTTGATTCCCCCTTTTCTTCTCAGGAATTGTTTACTGTTCTCAATGGCCTTAAAGACTCCTCACCAGGTATTGATGGGATTCCTTATTCATTTATAATTAATAGTAGTGAGAACACTAAAACTGTCTTACTATCCATTTTAAATTTTATTTATATTACTGGTGATCCTCCTGCTGAATGGAAAACCCAAATTATATTGCCCATTCTCAAACCAGGTAAGTCTAGCAATGACCCTTCCAGTTACCGACCTATTGCCCTTTCTTGTACTTTGGCAAAAATCTTGGAACATTTAATAAAAAATCGCTTGGAGTGGTTTTTGGAAAGGAATAATCTCTTACCTAAAAGCCAATTCGGTTTCCGAAAAGGTTTAAGTACCATGGATAGCCTAAGTACTTTGGTCACAGATATTCATATTGCTTTTTCAAAACATGAATTTCTCATAGGAGTTTTCTTGGATATTTCTTCTGCATATGATAATGTGCTACTTCCTGTGCTCAGGCAGAAAATGCTTAATCTGAGCATTCCAGTGAGGATAGTCAATTACGTCTCTAACTTTCTCTCTTCTAGATCAATATCTATAAATGTTAAAAATCTCCTGCTTCCCCCAAAAACTATATGGAAAGGACTTCCACAAGGCTCAGTTCTTAGTCCTCTCCTTTATTCTATATATACTCACGATTTAGAACTTTCAGTAAATTCTTTTTGTAATGTTCTTCTATATGCAGACGATCTAGCTCTATACATCTCCTCAAACAACTTCACAGTGGCATGTTCCCGTCTAAACTCATCCATGGATTATTTACAAGAATGGTTAACTAATCATGGCCTCTCTTTATCTGTGGCCAAGAGTAGTGTGGTGATCTTTTCCCGCCAAAGGCGAGTTCCCGATATATCCGTTGTATATGATAAGCAACCTTTTCCAGTTAGAGGCAATGTTAAATTTTTGGGAGTTATCCTTGATTCGAAATTGGCCTTTGGTCCATACATTGAATATATAACACAAAAATGCGAAAAAAACATAAATATTCTTCGGTCTTTGTCAGGTGTTTGGTGGGGGTCCCATCCTTTTTCTCAGAAATTACTGTACAATGCTTTAATACGAAGCCACCTTGACTATGGGTGTTTTCTGTTGGAGCCTTGCAATAAATCATCCCTAAAAATAATGGACAAAATTCAATCGAAATGCCTTCGCATTATTACAGGGGCAATGAAATCCTCACCAATAAATGTTCTTCAGGTTGAGTGCGTAGATCCTCCTTTAAGATTAAGAAGGCAATACCTTTCAGACAGATTCTTATTTAAGATCTGCCAGCTTTCAGATCATCCCCTAATTCCTAAATTGCACCTTCTTTCAGAGTATATCTCATCTGACCGATACTGGACCCATAAGGACTCTCCCTGCTTGTTTAAAAGTTTTGTAATTTTTCTTCAGCTTCCTTACCCAATCTTTCAATGTAAAATAAATCCACTCTTTGATGTTCCTTACGAGGCTATTGTTTTCCAACCCGACATTCATCTAGATCTAGGTATAGAAAAGGATTCTCCAATGGCAAATTTGAAATTAAAAGAAATTATAGAAAACACCTTTAAAGATTGGCTTGTCATGTACACAGACGCTTCAAAACAGTCTGATGAAGACTATACTGGAGCTGCTGTTTGGATTCCTAAGTTCAAAATCATTCTTAACTTTAAATGCCCCTCACTATCCTCCACTTTTACCAGTGAAGCAACTGCAATCAGTGAAGCTTTGTTATATGTAGAGTCACATAATCTTAATAAAACAGTTATTTTCACAGATTCAAAAAGTTGTTTGTTAGCTATTTTGTCCAATCAATTCCATAACAAACATAAATTTCCACTAATTCTTAAAATAAGAAATACCCTATTCAGATGCCATCTTAAAGGAATCCATGTTTCAGTGGCCTGGATTCCAGGCCACAGTGGTATCCATGGTAACGAAACAGCTGATGTACTCGCTAAAAATGCAATTGCTAATGGCATTCTACAAAATTTAATTTACTCACATGACCTAATTTTGCTAGCTAAAAGGAAACTGAATGAAAATTGGAATAAATTATGGGAAGTTTCCAAAAATGTTAAAGGTAAGCACTATGCTGCCATCCAAGAGGTTATTCCTCCCAAGCCTTGGTTCTTTAAATTTAACAAAGCGAATAAACATGCAACTTCAATCATTTGTAGATTAAGAATTGGACACGCCTGTACACATGCACATCTGGCAAAAATCAGAGTAAGGGATAGCTCATTGTGTGAATGTGGCTTAGATGAAGGTTCCACAAACCATATTTTTTTCAACTGTCCCAAATTATCCTCCTCCCTTTATGATTACCTTCCTCCTTATATTCCTCGACCTATAGATTTTAATTCTCTTTTAACATATACCAGTACTCCTTTTGTGTATATTTTATGTGATTTTATTAATACTAATAATATGAAACTTTAAATCCTTGTCACTTTTAACATACGGGTAAGAGTCTAACACCTGTGTTTGTCATATCTGTTCTAGGTAACTCAACAAATAGATTTGTCAAAATTCTCGGAGGAAAACTGAATCCTTGTATTATCACAGACTCTTATTTTAATTAAACTCATAAGCTTTCATTTTCTACTCAATACGTCATTGGCGAATTTTATCAAACCGCCACAAAAGAAAGAAGAAGAAGATAATTTTATTTGGTGAATACCGTAAAAGTGAAGAATAAAGGCTTTAAATATTATTATGTTAAAAAAATGCCGGCCATAATCAAGCATAGCCGAGTGTAAATAAGTTATGTACTACTATGTTGGCTAGGTTTTTATACTCCAATAGAAGTCAGTATTTTCTGCTAATATGCTTTTTTATTTATTAATTTCTCTGATGTCTAATATTACTTACGATTTTAATCGGGAAGGGAACAAATGTGTTAATGATGATGAAGTAACATTGATTGCTGTGTTTAGATGTGTAGTGCATAAAGAGCCAGTATGATTACAGGCTTTGAGGCCTATTTCAACCTTGGTCCTCAGAGTTGAGAACCCATCTGTAAGCTTTCTTTGTTGAAGTTGCTTAGACTGCAGTAGCCTCTCGAAAGAAAGTGGTCTAGAGTAAGTTTTACTATGTCCAGTCTTAGTCCTCAGAGGTTACAATTCATAGAGATGCATTGTAACCTCTGAGGACTAAGAAGGATATACAGTGATCATGGATTGCACTCGTCTCTTGACATTGGGTGGACTGTAAGTTTATTTGTTTGTCCCATCAGTATTATAAAAAAAACATGCCATCAATTCGGTTGAGTTAAGTTTGTACCTCACTGCATATCAAGCCCCTCTTATTCCCATTCTCAACACGGCATCTATAATAAAGTTACGTCAGTACAGTTTGCATCTTTGCTACCGATACACACATCTTAATTTTTGTCTCCTACTTGTTTAGTTATTGGATTATTTTTGTTGTTACGTCAGCCTCACCATGTGCAAACTTACTCTACTTTATAATGTAAATTACATATATTTGCAATTTTTTTATAATAATCCTTATCTCTAATTGTAAATGGGCCTTAAAATGCAAAAGATGTGTATTCTTAATGTGACATATATTATAGGAGTCGCAGAAAGGAATAAATAATATGCCTGTGATCAGGTCAGGTCAGGTGAGGTCTGCTTTACTACAGTTACAGCACGAAAAAGCCACTCAATCACTATTGCAATCATTTAAATAATATCACACAATGGTGGTAGCCTATCCCTACTACCTATCAAAACTGAACCTAGTAACAGTTTGAATGTATGTAAGAATTATACAATTTAAATACATTTATAACATGAAAATCATCATAATCATCATTACAGCCCTTCACAAGTCCACTGCTGAACATAGGCCTCCCCAAAGGTATGCCACAAAGCACGGTCCTGAGCCACCTGCATCCATCGACTTCCTGTATGTCTTACCAGGTCGTCACTCCATCTAGTGGGAGGTCGCCCTACACTTTGCCTACCGGTACGAGGCTGCCACTCGAGAACCTTTTTTCCCCAACGTTTGTCGGTTCTTCGAGCTATAATAAGTAATCAACTGTTATAAATGTTACTGATAAGTCAATTAATTTTTGAATGTTTAGGAAATAAAATTACTTATATAATATTCTTTGCAAATCTTTCAAATTCTAAATTAAAAATAAACTGAGAAAATTATATTTGTAATTACGAAAAATAATATAAAAGAAAAAGATAATTACATAATTATTATTTAAATGATTTTAGAAGTAATTATATAGAAATCACTGATAACACATATGTAAACACCCCATAATTTAGCAAATTTTTTTTAACTATGATAAGTCAGCATTTGATTGCTATCCCACATGTCTTTATAAAAGCGTATTCACTCTTGCCTCGAAGTAGCCTACATTATAATCATACCTAAAAAGGGTGGTTAATTATGATAATTGTAAGACCCATAATATTATAAATTAACACCAATTGTAAAACACTTAGCACTTAGTTACAACACTAACCTCTGTTGTGGTTGTGTAAGAATATCTACTACCCCATATTGTCCCAAGGGCAACAACCTTGGGACAATATGGACTAACAGGCGACAGATAAACGGAATATGGGCAGTAGCATCTTCCTAACACTTCATAATAGTAAAAATCCCCTCAATATATGAGAGAGGCCTAATTTCAGTTGTGGACTTTTAGTGTGTAATGAATTAATAGAGCCATGCTGCAGTTATATTAGTAGTATAATTGTAGCACGAATGGGTCGGCTCAACCGGGGAAGGACCATGCTCTCACAGAATACCAGCGTGAAATAGTAGCTTAATGCTGCTGCGTTTCATGTGGTGAGTGTAGAGAACCGGAGAACCTTCTTTCTAGAAACGATGCATTCCATCTTAGTCCTTACGGGTGACAATGCATCTGCATTTTGATTCGTATTCGAGAATAGATCTTGATGTCTATGGGCCACAGCAACCACTTACCATCAGGTGGACTGTGCTCGTTTGTCACCCTATCCTATAATAAAAATTTTTTGAATTTGAATTTAAATCTGATGGAAAGACAGATCCTACAAAATGATTTCATAACTTTGCTCTAGTTAAGCCTTACAAACAACAAAGCAAATTGTTTTGTTCAAATGCATGGTATCTCTACAATAGACTGGCCTAGCTTCTAGTTGTCCGATGGTGGAAAAGCAATTTTAATGATTTGTAACAGATTTAGATGTAATCATTGTATTTCAAATATAAAATTTCTTGACATGGGGTATTAAGATTCATCAAAGGTTTTTTTTTAAAACTGAAGTTAAACTAACAAACAAATATTCAACCAGATGATAAATGGCTACTGCAGCCCGTGGACACCTGCAACCAGCAAACAAATTATACTGGCTCTCTATGCCTGCACAGCAGTGCGAGTGTTGCTATTTGGCGACAGAAATAAGTAAGAAGGTGGTTTCTACCTAAACATTTACTTGGTAGAGGCATGCTGCAGTTATTTTAGTAGTATAGTTGTAGAACAAATGGATCGGCTTGACCGGGAAGGACCACACTCCCACAGAATACCAGCGTAAAATAGCAGCTTAATACTGATGTGTTTCGTATGGTGAGTATAGAGATCTGGAGACCCTTATTACTGGAAACGAGGCATTCCATCATAGTCCTCACGGATGACAACGCAACTGCATTTTGATTTGTAATCGAGGATAGATGTAGATGTCTATGGGCCACAGCAACCACTTACCATCAGGTGGACTGTGTGCTCGCTTGTCACCCTATCCTATAAAAAAACACTTCATGGCGGAAAAAGAGTCCCACCACTTTTATTGAAGAAGAGGGGGCAAATGTTTCTGCAAAGTTCTTTTCTCTCTCTCTTTATCCAGCCATCTTTCCAGACCGATGTCTGGAAAGATGGCTGGTGGTAGCTAACCACAAAGAAGTTTTGAAAAAAGAACTTACCAAAAAAGCAAATACTTATAACTTCCAATAAATGGCAGTATAACTATCACGTTTATGCCATACTTAAAAGGTCCAGCTTAAGAAAAGCAGTGTCAAAAATACTGCAATCAATCCTCACTAGACATCCTCAGCTACTAGCTGAGGATGTCTCATGAAGAGATTATTGAATATTGTGATGTCATGTATTCAAACAGTGAAGTCAAATTATGTGATAGAGCTATGCTGCAGCTATATTATAGTTGTAGCATGAATGGGTCGGCTCGACTGGGGAAGGACCACGCTCGCACAGAATACCAGCGTAAAATAGAGCCGGAGACCCTTTTTACTGGAAACGAGGCATTCCATCTTAGTCCTCAGAGGTGTCAACGCATCTGCATTTTGATTGACAGATGTAGATGTCTATGGGCCACAGCATCCACTTACCATCAAGTGAATGTGTGCTCGTTTTTCACTCGTGTTCTTTAAAAAAAAATATACCTGCTGTAAATTTAATTCTGCCTAAGGGCTTGTTTTGCCAGAGATGTCTGAAGGAACTGATACTGATATATCATTCTTTATCGGTGGCTATATGAGGTGGCTTTACTCAACTAGCTATAATCATCAACGTCATCATCATCATCATCAAAACCCTTAACAAGTCCACTGCTAAACATAGGCCTCCCCCATAGAATGCCACAAAGCACTGTCCTGAGCCACCTGCATTCAAGTAGCTATAGAAAGATAGTAACGGCTATTCTTGGAGTTTCTGTGTGTGATTGAATCTGAAAATATTAGCAGAAGTACAATAACCTAAAGTGGCAATGAGTTGGCAATATAGCTCTAACCGACAGCCTATGTGTTATTGGACTGCAGGTGAACTTCCTACAAATGAATTTTATCCAGAATAAATGGACCCGATGTTTACTTCTGCATTCCATATATTATGTACCTATCTTGTTTCAATTTTATTATAAAAACACGGTACATTCATGTGTACTAAAACACAATTTTTCATAAATTGCTTATTACTTCTTGGGTACTTGGGGTGATCGTGTAGCATAAACTGAATCTGCAGACTGAATATTATTGTGTGGTAAAACTTAACTTTATTGCTTTTTCCTTTTTTTTTGTCAAATTTATTGTTATAATTTGTATAGACCTAAATAAGTATATAATATTATGACATAGACATTATTATATTTACAATAGCCCTGTTTGTTTTATGATACATGAATTTTTTAACAACTAGCTGCCACTGATTTCTATCGCTTAGAACCTTTTTCTTCTATTGTTTTAAAACACTAAAAAAGTAAAGTAAAGTTACTGCCTATATACGTCCCAATGCTGGGCACAGGCCTTCCTCATTTCTGAGGGAGTTTTAGAGCAAGGAAGTGTCCGCCGCGCTGCCCCAATGCGTGTTGGCGAACTTCACATGTCTTCGAAATATTTTTTCTTATTTCTCAGACATACAGGTTTCCTCACAATGTTTTCCTTCAACGCCGAGCACGTGGTAAATCAGTACTTAAAATTGCTATGAACAATTTCATTGGTGCCGGCGGGGATCGAACTCAGGTTAAAACACTAATTTGGTAATTTATGAGGTTTGTAGGAACATCTTCTAATATTATATTATATATATTTGTTCAAATATATATTTATATATTTGAACAAATATATATATTTGTTCCAAGCCAAATACTTAAATGTATTTACGTACTAATGATTTCTAATTTCATCATAAAAAGCGGTCAAGTGCGTCATTGTTTCTAACGCTTAGGGTTCTGTAGAGTATTGTAAGAAAATCTTAGTATGTTAATATCATCATCATCATTATCATCATTACAGCCCTTCACAAGTCCACTGCTGAACATAGGCCTCCCCCAAGTAACGCCACAAAGCACGGTCCTGAGCTACCTGCATCCATCGACTTCCGGCATGTCTTACCAGGTCATTACTCCATCTAGTGGGGGATGCCCTACACTTCTCCTGCCAATACGAGGCTGCCACTCGAGAACTTTTCTTCCCCATAGGTTGTCGGTTCCTCGAGCTATACGGCCGCCCCACTGTCACTTCAGCTTAGTAATCCCTTGAGCTATGTCGGTTACTCTGGTTCTACTGCGGATATCCTCGTTTTTAATTCTATCACGCGGAGAAACCTCGAGCATAGCCCTCTCCATAGCTCGCTGAGCGACCTTGAGCTTCCTCATTCGGCCAGCAGCGAAGGGCCACGTCTTAAATCCATAAGTCATTGCTGGCAACACAGTGTGGTTGTTTTGTTGTACAATGTCGTTTTCAGGTTTTGAGGTACAGCTGACGAGATGTGTCGTAATTTCCCGAACACTGCTCAACCGAGTGGAATAAAATTGAGTAGCGTTAGAGTGTTTGGCCATAAGCGTTAAATGGAACACTGAGTTAATGAACGCGTCATGTCTGTGCTTCTTTGATTGTCACTTTAGAAGCTAAATATGTATACTGCGTAATCTATAGCTTAGGTATGTCAGCCAAGGATACCAAGATCCATTCCTTTAATTCTGAAGAAAATAAAAATATCCTTATAAATATGACTGAAAGCGCCTGATGTTTTTTATCCGCAATTTATTTTAATTGGAGTGATAATACTAAACGAGATTCGAGATATAAAGAAGTGGCGCTGTTCATTATTGAAAGGATGAAATATACATAATTATGTTATTTAAAAAGATTTTCAATTTACTTCAATTCAAAGCGGAGAATGTCGACGGCACAGCTTTCTTTTGGCTTAATAATGGTTCTTTTAACATGTTTATAATTTATATAAATGTAATCAATTCTGCTAGCTGCTTTTTCATGTCTGTTTCCTTTAATTACGAGTTTAATTAAAATTATGAACATTTCTAAACGACAAAATTAATGTGTCCAGAAGCCCGGAATGAGACGAAAATCAAAATTTATTTGAAATGGAAGTTGTCTGGTTTCGGACGTACCCAAACCTCAAATCATACTTAAAATATTGCAATGATTTTTAATACAGGTACTTACTGGTTTATTTCGGATAGGATTCAGGATCAGAACTCATCTTTGGGCTTTAACTCTTCTATAAACTATGACTTAGCACCGACTTCAGCTACAATGTAGAAATTATTTTATTCTTTTTAGTTCTTCGATGTCAAAAATGAACTAGTTTTTACGATAATGCCCGAGTCAAATGTCTAAAAATTAAAGTAATATTAAAGATGATTTGTGATCGTTTTAAGATAATTCTCTAAAACGTTTTTTTCAATTAACAATAATAAAATAGTTTTTGAATCTCAATAATAAATAATAACATACAAAATATTTTCTATGGTTGATTGATAATTTCTTTTTTACGATCGTATGAGTATTATGGGTCGTGTCGTGCACTTTTGTATTTTCCAAACTTTTTTTGTTGTTGACGTTTGACATTAAATTGTAACTTGGAAGTATAGTACTTAATAAAGTTATCAGTGAAGACTTGTGTGTATTTAAAATTAAAAAATTGACGTATAACATGAGCGCTTAAATCATGCACATTTGTTATTTAATTTATATAATAAAGTTATATATAATAAGTTATATTAGTTTTCAGAGATACAGGTTTCCAGGCATGTTTTCTTTCGGATGGCAAATCACTACTGAAAATTGCAATTAACAATTTCATTGGTGCCGGCGGGGATTGAATCCGAGTTGCTCGTGTACTTTGAAATTTACAGCGAGCGCTAAGCCCCTGAGCTACCACGGCTTTTACTAGAAGTTATATTTTTACAAGCGATGTAATTTTTTAATTTTTTATTACACATTGGTATTTAACATAATTACCTAATCACTTGTTAGGGAGAAAGTTGTAGCTGTTTAATGATATTTATCCAAATCATGAATGTCGCTAGGTGGAATATTGCAAAGTTTAATTTTCAATGAAAATTATTTAAGCTTTTCAATGTTTTCATCTACCTTACTCTCTGTAAGCCATTAAAATAGCCAGATTTGTAAATATTTGATTACTTCGAGCATTAATAAAATCAATATGCTTAAAACCTTAAGTCCTAGTACTTATTGAAAGTCCTAAATTGATTATTGGCATTAAAGTTTGTGAGGTAATAGTTATTGTGTAATTTTATTGCATAATTATTTCTAAATGTGTATAGCATTTTTATATTGTATTTATTGCGTACTTTGCAGCATTTCTCTGCAATACATGTTTTTTTTATTTATTTCATTTTTTTATAGGATTCGGTGACAAACGAGCACACAGTCCACCCGATGGTAAGTGGTTGCTGTGGCCCATAGACATCTACATCTATCCTCGATTACGAATCAAAATGCAGATGCGTTGTCACCCGTGAGGACTAAGATGGAATGCCTCGTTTCCAGTAAAAAGGGTCTCCGGTTCTCTACACTCACCATACGAAATACAGCAGCATTAAGCTACTATTTCACGCTGGTATTCTGTGAGAGCGTGGTCCTTCCCCGGTCGAGCCGACCCATTCGTGCTACAACTATACTACTACTACTACTACTAATATAACTGCAGCATGGCTCTACCACGTATAAAATTATCATTTTAGGCAACTTCAAATTTTTAACATTATTTTAATATTTTTAAACTATTATTTTATGGCATAGTTTTCTTCGGTGTATTATACTAGAAACATTGATATGTCAACCGTAAAAGGCTCAGAGCGGCGACGGGTAGCAGTGTCAAAGGTTCAAGATGTCTGGTATTACGATTGCCAATTTACCTGCCAAACGTTACGATTAAGGCATATCTTCCTACAACGGGCCTGTTAAGGTTCAGCAGTAAAATTTTACGTGTCTATAAAGAAAAAGACAGAATTTATTGCTACTACCCCACTATCTGACCATCACGTCGTTATACTATCGGCAGACCTGTCCGAATTGACCCTTGTCCAAAATTCAATGATAGTCTATAACGCTTCTCAACCTTGACCATTCAACCCAATTCTCGATTTTTATATCTACAAATAAAGTAATTGAAGTGACTATCTTTAATATCAAAATAACTGCATTATATTGAGCTAAGGGATCTATTTGCATGCAATAAAGACGTGACCATTTTTATCTATTTGCGTTTGTATGTCTTGTCGGTTTATCTGTGTGTCCAGGCTAATTTTCGAAATTGCAGGCAGCAATGCCAGGAGTGATCTAGGCTATATTTTATCCGAATAAGTTAAACATTTTTTGAAAAAATAAAAAGTTGATATGATAAAAAAGATATTTGATTATTTTAAGTCTAAATAACGCTACTCTTATAGATCTTATTAGATAAGGTCCAAAAGTTTACGTCCTATTAGATTAACCAGAGATACCCAAGTTTCATGTCAATAAATTACTGGACTTTTCGGTATTTACCCACAAAAAATGATAAAATTATTTCATTTTGTTGCAGTGATATAGCCTAATAGTCAAGATGTCGATTTAAAAATCGAATGCTAATATAATTTATGGTTAATGGAACTTACTTTAAGTGCACTTCAACCAAAATTGTACGAGTTGCCTAAAACGAAAACCATAATTTGTATTATATTGCCGCATTGTGTTATTGATAACGGCTGAATCATTATGTCAATATTATCATTATCTAAAGACCGTCTGGCAAACGCTTCCCAGATAACGTTGCGCACACCAGAGTAAGGCTGGGCCACAAAGGATGAACAATCCTGGAAGGAGAAAGTAAGATGTTTATATCAAGACCAAAATATAAGAGATTAGAAATGGTCAAAGACATATATAGAGGGCAGCGAGGTTGGCTTGGCCAATAAGGTGCTATTAATATGCCGGTCGCCTTTCGAATACCTAAGGCTTTATCAGCTTCAATATTGTCCCGAAATTTTATATATGATGCAAACATGAGAAGCTTTCTTCGTTCGCACCATTGCCATATCACTCGAGTTACATCGTTTAAGTGTAGAAACTGTATTCCACCCATCCTGTTAATGTAAGATATGGCAGTGGTGTTATCAATTCTTAACAAAACATGAGATTTGGTAATATTGTAACAAAAGCACTTTAGTCCCATAAATGCTGCTTCAAGTTCTAAATCAACCGACCAATATCCGTTTACTGTTTCTCCGTTGCAGAATATTCCCCATCCTGTAAGTGAGGCATCTGAGAAAATTTCTAGTTGAAAATGACTTCTTTTATAGAATTGTTTGCATAGTTTATTTTTGTTTCCCATCATAATAAAATCATCTTTTAACAAAGCGTTGAAATTTTGCGTTTTATCAAAGCTTTCATTTTTGCGTCATAGGTAATCTTTGTCTTTCAAGAGAGCAAGATATTTTAACCCTCTCAAAGCGCTTAGTAAATCTATAAAATGAGCAAAATCTTTTTCTTCACTTCCGATTTATGACATATTCTTAATAATTTTATTAACTGTCAAAACCGGCTTCATCAATTTTGTAAAATGAAAGCAGAACGGACGTCAAGTAAATTCATGCAATGTATTATGGAAACGAAATCGTAAGTATTTTCTAGAGGATTTATGAACGGGAACCAAACAATGAGCTTCTTTAAGATCAATTGTTGTCATAAAAAAGATCAATTGTTGCCATAAATTAATCCTAAGATAATAAATTTGAACATGTGCGAATGTCTTCCATTTTAAAATGATTCTGCAGTATAAATACATTGACTTCGAATTAAGAATAGATCTATATTATCCGTTACTTTTAGGAATATGAAATATCGGAGATATAAATTGACCATTACAATCATTTGGCACAATCGATCTGCTTGATCAATTTCAACACTGCGGTTTTAGAACCAAGAGGATTACCAGGCTCTACGAGTTAGGTAGGAGTTCGAGTGAATATTAACGAATAGCCCTTTACTATATTCAATATATGGGGATCGTTACATTTAACCAATTGTGTAAAAAGTATTGAATACGACCAGCGTGTACCTTTAGCGGCGGCTGTGATAGTTCTGCAGCCGGTTGGTCGGCGGTGGGCGCCGTGTGCCGCTGGCGGTTGCAGGCGGGCGGCAGGCTGCTGAGGTGGAGGGTAGAACCGATCCAGCGCGCGGTCCGCACGCACCGCTCCCTACCCGCTCGGTCGGCGGGGGCCGCCGTGCTGCTGGGCGGTGGGCTGCTGTGGAGGGTAGAAATGAGCCTGCGCGCGGACTACACGCACCGCTTCCTGTACACATATGACCGTGGGTTATCTAGAAGCAGACAATTGTGATTTTTTGATCTGCACGCTGGCTTTTTCTACTGACTTGGTTAGTTTTGATAATTTCGCTTAAATTGCCATCGAAGAGAACTATTCAATGCCTTGAATTACATTAATAAAGCTTTTGTCTAACATTGGGATAATTATTCGTCTACGGTTCATTGTTTCCTCGTGGTGAAGGTCTAGTAGAATTTGATTTATTTTGGATATTTGTTTAATTTCGTTTCGATTTCGTATTTGCTCATTCTTTTACTTATTAACTCTGACAATAGATGTGCTAAACCTGCAATGCCACAAATTAGTTGGTTTTACATCTCTTTTTTAAACGCCTGTCACGATTTATGGTCGATTTGTTAATTACTGGATACAACCTCGATGTTCAATTTGGGCGCTTCAGCAAGTTGAAATTTCGGGGATTTATGTTTTAGTAAGCAAGTTTTCCTTCTGTTCTTTCGTCAACCCTTCTATTAGGATTTTACTCCAACGTTCAGAGACTTCCGTAGGGATCTTCAGCCCAAAACTTTCTGCAGACGTTTTTGCTTCCCCAAGAACTTCTTTACGTGGTAGAGCCATGCTGCAGTTATATTAATAGCATAGTTGTAGCACGAATGGGTCGGCTCGACCGGGGAGGAACGACGCTCTCACAGAATAAAAGCGTCAAATAGTAGCTTAATGCTGCTGTGTTTCGTATGGTGAGTGTAGAGAACCGGAGACTCTTTTTACTGGGAACGAGGCATTCCACCTAAGTCCTCACGAGTGACAACGTATGTGAATTTTGTTTCGTAATCGAGGACAGATGTAGATGTCTCTGGGCCTCAGCAACCACTTACCATCTCGTGCTCGTTTGTCACCCTATTCTATATATATAAAGAACTGCCAAGATTTCTGGGGGCGGTGAAGTATACTTTCCTCGTCTTGTGATGGTGAATGAACATGGAATCCTTCTGAAGACTTTTCAGAAATTAATAGTTTCGGCTTCAAGTAACAGGGGTGTCAGCGTGGGCATTACAAAGACGGACTCTGAACTGCGGTGCTCAGTTGCGGCTTCTTCCTCACTGACATTACCACTGCCACCGCCGTAATCGTACGCTCCATTTCTTCATACCCGTCGCAAGAGTTATATTCAAGATCTAATAGAACAAGGTTAAATCGGCTTAATATTTACTTTCTGGATAACATCAAGTGTCACCACATTATAAAAGTAAGTTTTATATTTCCGGGTGACATCACGTGACATCACGTGCCATCACAGACAATAACAATAGAACCATCCCGATTATCAGCTCCTCACTTTCTGGGTGTCACTCCATTAAGAAAGTAAGTAAATTATTTCCGGAAAATAAAATAACTTTAAATTTAATAATTAATATGTGGGACCATGGTAACGGCGGGGCAGGGGGTGCTAAGAATCTCCGGTGGAGGTTCGGTTGCCACCTACGACGACTCTACCTGGCAACATATGACGCACGCACCCTGAGGACTGACGAGAAGATACTGATAAAAACTTTTAACATTCTATCGCTTACAACGCGCCGGTCCCGACTGCGTATGTTACCCTGGGTACCTACGTAGTACTCACAGACCACCTGGGTGGTCTGAGGTAGTACCATTATTTATTCTGTGCCCTGAGTGCCTCGCGATTGTAGGTAATTGTTGCACGCAGGTACCGAGAGTGACAGAGGGCTGGTCCCGTGTTCACAGTGATCTCCTTTATCATTTAATTATTTAAATCAACTTGCTTGATTGTTAAAAAAAAATCTAAGTACATGTTACTATATATTCTACATGTTAACGTTTTGAAAGCAAGTTACTCTCATTCGAAATATTTTCAAAGTTTTCAGTTTTGCTAGATATGCAAGCATGCTTGTGCAAATTCCCATGTCGTTTCTTCGTTGATTAGTTTCACTCACAAAATTAGTTTTTTTATTAAAAAGTTTAATTCACACAAATTGAACATTAATTTTTAAATTGATTCCATTTTTCTTGATCTACGGACACGTTCACGAAGGTAGGTAGCAAAAAGTCATTCACGTGGTTATTTTACAGCACTATTATTTTATTTACTCTGATAAATAATACAGGTTGCATTATTTATTAGAGTAAATATGGAAGAAGAGGTAGACAAGTTGCGCTGGCATATTATTGGATTATCCGAGGTCCGAAGAGAGGGGGAGGACATGGCAATCCTCGAGTCCGGCAACTTGTTCTACCACCGGGAGGGCGACCATCTGTCCCAAGGAGGTGTCGGATTTATCGTCCACAAGTCTCTCGTCAACAACGTTGTAAAGATTGGGAGTGTGTCGACGAGGGTCGCGTACCTGATACTCAGAATCACCAAACGGTATTCGCTGAATTTCATACAGGTTTACGCACCAACCTCGGCACATCCCGATGAGGAGGTGGAGGAAATGTATGAGGATATCTCCCGAGCCATGCATTCCTCCAAAACCCACTACACGGTGTTGATGGGAGACTTCAACGAAAAACTAGGCACAAGAGAAAGCGGTGCGCTGAAGTTAGGGAAATTTGGAGTAGGGCAACGGAACCGAAGGGGCCAGCAGCTGGCCGACTTTATGGAGAAAGAGGGACTCTTTATGACTCTTTCTTCCAGAAGCGGCCCCACAGAAAGTGGACCTGGTCGAGCCCCGACGGTTCGACAAAAAATGAGTTTGACTTCATTATGACGACCAGACTCCAACTGTTCAGTGATGTCTCAGTGATCGCAAGGGTGAAAACCGGCAGCGATCACCGAATGGTTAGAGGCACACTGAACCTAAACGTTAAGTTGGAGAGGTCTCGTCTAATGAAGTCAACGCTCCGTCCCCCTCGTGCTCTAATCCAGAATCCCGAGACTTTTCAGCTCGAGTTACGTAACCGCTTTCAGTGCCTAGAATATTGCAATGCAGTAGACGATATGAATGACAAGCTCGTGGAAACTGTCCATGCGGTCGGAGCTAAGTTCTGCAAGACCCGCCGCAGAAGAACACAAAAACTCTCCGATCACACTCTTAATCTCATGGCTGTTAGACGGGAGATGAGGCTGCAATCGTCAACAGATTTGACAGCATACAGGCAACTGAACAGACAGATCTCCAAATGCATGCGGCGAGACTTACCCAACTTTAATACTGCTCGTATTAAAGAAGCGATCGAGCGGAACCAGGGCTCCAAAGTCTTTGCCAAAGATCTGTCTGCCAGAAAAAGCCAACTGTCGAAGCTGAAGACTGAGGGTGGCAACATCGTTTCCGGGACACCTAAGATTCTGAGTGAGATTGAGAGGTTCTATGGGCAGCTGTACACATCATCGTTGGAGCCACACGCAAGTGTGAGTAACGATCCAAGAGCAAGTCTTATCCGACACTATTCCGATGATATCCCGGACGTCAGCCTGAGCGAGATTAGAATGGCTCTCCACCACCAACGGCAAGGCCCCGGGCGAGGATGGAATTACAGCGGAGCTTCTGAAAGCGGGTGGAACACCGGTACTTGAAGTCCTTCAGAAGCTCTTCAATTCCGTCCTCCATGGTGGTACTACTCCGGAGGCGTGGGGCAGAAGCGTGGTGGTCTTTTTCTTTAAGAAAGGAGACAACGCTCTCTTGAAGAACTACAGACCGATTTCCCTACTGAGCCGCATCTACGTGCTGTTTTCGAGAGTCATTACGAATCGTCTCGCACGCAGACTCGACGACTTCCAGCCTCCCGAACAAGCCGGTTTCCAAAAAGGATTCAGTACCATAGACCACATACATACCCTGCGGCAAATTGTACAGAAGACCGAAGAGTACAATCTGCCACTTTTCCTGGCATATGTGGACTATAAGATAGCCTTTGATTCCGTCGAAATTTGGGCGGTGCTACAGTCCCTTCAGCGGTGCCAAGTTGACTGTCGGTATATCGAAGTGCTGAAGTGTTTGTACAGTAGGGCTACGATGGCTATCCGAGTACAGAACCAGAGTTCGAAACCTGTCCAACTGCAGAGAGGTGTAAGACAGGGTGATGTTATATCCCCGAAACTCTTCACCGCTGCGTTGGAAGACGTTTTCAAGCTACTGGACTGGAAAGGATACGGTATTAACATCAATGGCGAGTACATCACTCACCTCCGATTCGCCGACGATATAGTCCTTATGGCAGAATCGCTGGAGGACCTTAGCACTATGCTCAATAACCTAAATGGTGTCGCCGACGATATAGTCCTTATGGCAGAATCGCTGGAGGACCTTAGCACTATGCTCAATAACCTAAATGGTGTCTCTCTCTATGTCTAACGGATAGGTCTTAATATGAACATGGACAAAACAAAGATCATGTTTAATGTCCATGTCACACCTATGCCGGTAGTTGTTGGGAGCACTATGCTCGAAGTTGTTGACGAGTATGTTTACCTGGGACAAATAGCCCCACTAGGTAAGTCCAACTTCGACCGAGAGGTCAATCGACGGATTTAACTCGGCTGGGCAGCGTTCGGGAAATTACGACACATCTTCTCGTCAGCTATACCTCAATCTCTGAAAACTGAAGTGTATAACCAGTGCGTGTTGCCAGTGATGACTTACGGATCTGAGACGTGGTCCTTCACTGCTGGCGATATGAGGACGCTCAAGGTCGCTCAGCGAGCTATACAGAGGGCTATGCTCGGAGTTTCACTGCGTGATAGACTCAGAAATGAGGATATCCGCAGTAAAACCAGAGTGACCGACATACCCCAACGGGTTAGTAAGCTGAAGTGACAATGGGCCGGCCATATAGCTCGAAGAACCGATAACCGATGGGGAAGAAAGGTTCTCGAGTGGCAGCCTCGTACCGGTAGGCGTAGTGTAGGCCGACCCCCCACTAGATGGAGTGACGACCTGGTAAGACATGCAGGAAGTCGATGGATGCAGGTGGCTCAGGACCGTGCTTTGTGGCGTTACTTGGGGGAGGCCTATGTTCAGCAGTGGACTTGCGAAGGGCTGTAATGATGATGATGATGATGATGTGGGTACTCAAATTAAAATCACCCATTAATATTATTTATGTACAATGTTCTTGATAAACTGTACTTATTAAATTTTATCTTTATATCACTTGTTACAGCAACTATAGTTAGGAAAATAAAGTTGAATATCATTTAAAAAGGTTTCAAAACTTACCTTTATTAAGGAAATTCTCGAGAGGTTTTCGTCGAGACTAACTCCTTTTCCAAACGTGATATTTTGTTTTTACTTTCATCATCAGTCTTATCACTTGTTCTATTTCCCATTTTAACTTATTACTACTTATATATTTATTTAAATTTATATTTAAATTAAAAATAAAAAATCACTTCTTGCGGGGCACTCGCGGATGACGCAACACACCGAAAACGAATGATCGAATCCAATGATGTATAAACTTATAGATACGTTGTCCGCACTCTAAAATGCCAACATGAAATGAAGCCAATTGGCCACATCGCGCTTAGTCACGCACCAACCTGTCCCGCGACGCTACTTTTGTTTTTAATTTATTATATCGTGATTCGTGTGTGTAAACCTGTGCAAAACATAAAAAAACATGCCGTCGTGTGTTTTCAGACGATGTACAAATTATACCCCAAAAGTTAAAGACAAAAATATGTCCGTTCATATGCATCATATGCGTAAGTTCACAAAACTACCTATTTTCATTTCATTTTATTCGACGACGCCGTCTAATGGCGGCCGGCCAGGGTTGCCAGATCAGATTTTCGAAAATACTGTGTTGTCCACTTTAAATTACGGTGTTTTATGAAAAAAAAAAATACAGTGTATTTTACAGTGTAATTAAATGACGTATTAAAGTAAATCATTTTTAATGAACCAAAATATGCAATAATTTTAAATATATTATACGCAAACTAACTAAATATCTGAATATTTTAATAGACAAAATAGTTTAATCACTGTCACTGTCGATTGATTTGTAAACTTCAGAGTTGAAAGATTTTAGCATCTTGTCAGGTAGCAGAAAATTTCTACAGTTGCCGTCATTTTTTCACTGTGCCTCTTCGAAGCCACTCTGTTTGCGGACATTTTCGCATCTTACATTAAACAAATAGCACGGTACGGGTCTTTTGGATCTCTAAATTTTTATAATGTTGTTTTTTTTATTTGTTTTAGGAGTTGATGGACCACTCTCACTTTCCGTAGAAATATCACGATTTACACTCAAAACTTAATTTAAATTACAGCAGAAAATATTTAAGCGCAATATTTTAGAACTGAATACTAAGACGATATACCGGACAATTTAAATGACACATCAATAACATTAAAACAACACTATGGCATATCCAACTTCATTTATATACGTCTATGGTTTACCTGAATAATACTTACATCTATGGTGCGGCCGATACTTAGATTTCCCCAATTCCTCGGGGGAATACCATGTACGTACTCTTATTAGTGTGTGCCATGTACTCTTTTGTGTTGGTCGGCGGACGCATTCGTCGCATTCATAATTTACGATATTTTTCATAAGTAGCTTTCATTATAAAACGAAATTTTGTTTTTGTATAAATATTTTGTACTGTATTTATAAAAATACTGTGTCCAGTAGACGGCGCGGCGTGAAAATACGGTAGATCTACTGTAATTACAGTGTATCTGGCAACGTTGCGGGCCGGCGCATTTTTTTTTTTTTTTTTTTTTTTTTTTTTTTTTTTTTTTTTTTTTTTACATGGGGAAATGCCTACGCATACCCGCCTCGCGGGGGCAAGGACGGGTTATGTCGGACTCGCACCGACTAAAACCCCATGTTGTTCCACCTTTGCCGCATATTGGTAGGGCTACGGGAACGCTTTCGCACACATCCGCGGCCCTACTAGCGCCTGCCGCCCCACGGCAGCACCTCCTCGGGAGAGGAAAATTCCTCCCCGTTCTCCTTCCCAGGTAAGGCGCACCAGAACACATGGCGCGCCTTCCTCCACGGCCTCCAATTACGTCTGTGCAACAGACACCCCCGCGTCCGATGCACAAAGGCCATGGGGCCAGGAAAAACGAGCACTTAGAAGTACTAGCCTTCCCGACCCCAGCGGCGGATCTGGTCTATGGCTCCGCCGCCAACCAAGATTCGGCTGCGGAGGGTAGGGAGAGCAGCGCCTCGCAATACCGACAATCCTCTCCCCCCGCAGCCCCACCACCACCGCATCAACGGTGCGGCCCCGTTTGAGTCGCGAAGGATAGGGCGAGTGGCGCATCGCCATACCAACACTCCTCTTCCTCCGCGACTCCACCTCGGCTGCAGCGGTAGAGGGTGCGCGAGTCCCCACTCGCTGCAGTCCACCAGAACACATCCGGAGTGGGCTCCCCAAGCCCACTCGGAGTGGCCACCTCAGGCCGGCCCTTCACCTGGGGCCAGCCACGTGGGTTCCTCTTTGTTCACCGTGGACCGACCAAGCCACGGCTACTAAGCCCCCCCGCCACGACAAGGCGGGAACCCGTTCGGGGGGGATGTACGTACTCTTATTAGTTTGTGCCATGTACTCTTTTGTGTTGGTCGGCGGACGCATTCGTCGCATTCATAATTTACGATATTTTTCATAAGTAGCTTTCATTATAAAACGAAATTTTGTTTTTGTATAAATATTTTGTACTGTATTTATAAAAATACTGTGTCCAGTAGACGGCGCGGCGTGAAAATACGGTAGATCTACTGTAATTACAGTGTATCTGGCAACGTTGCGGCCGGCGCATGCAGCTAGTAGTCAAGCAACAGGGCATGCATCCCGCCGTAGGGTGTCATATTTTCTTTCTCTTTGTTCACGCGTATAAGTAAGTTCTAGTATTTTCGCCGTTTTTAAGCGCCGCGATGTTCGTTCATGACGTGTCTATATATAATACGTCATTGATCGAAACGCCCGGCCGGGCCAGTAGGTTGACAGTGGCTTACAACAGTCAATTGACAATCTTTTTATTATTTATTTTTTAACTTTTGGAAAAAATAACCACAGAAAGCGGACTACATAGTTATTAAATCTCTAGAGATGCAGCAACGAAGTATAATCTAGTATCGAGCTATGATAAAAATTTTGACATAAGAGTGGAAGATACCGACGGAAATCAAACAACGTTTTGATGATGTATACGGGTTTTCTTACCCTCCGTACTCCACCGTAAAAGAATGAGTTGAAACAATTTCGTTTGGGAAGAGAATCAATTGATGATTAACCGGGCCCCGGACGACTATCCGAGGCTATTACGGATGAAAGCAATTAATTTGTAGAGGGTACAGTACTGAAATACAGACGGTTAAAGACTAAAGAATTAGCAGTCATGACGGGACTTTTAAAAACAACAGTGCTTATAATCCTACATGAACTTTTAGGTATGAATAAGGTCAATGCTAGGTGGGTCTCAAAACTTCTTTTCGCTATTCCAAAACTAAAACGAGCGAAGTGCTATACTCAGTGAGAGTGTTTTTATCACTTTGTGAAGGCCGACAGAAAGAAGTTTTGGATTCAATTGTTACGGTTAATAAAACCATGGTTCTTTATCATGATCCTATGTCAAGCTCACCGCGTTCAAAAAAAGCAAAGGAGACTCAATCTCCGAAAAAAGACGATGGCCATAATCTTTTTGAATTCTGAAGGAATTTTACTGTTGAATTTTATAGAAAATAACACAAATGTAACACGTGATTGCTATGGTTCCATAATACATCAATTGCAAGATTATATGAAAGTACTTCTATTCCACACATCTAGTGTTTCCAAGGCTGCCATTAAAGAGTGCCGTTTCATTGAGCTCGACCATCCACCATATAGCCCTGATTTGACCCCAAGTGACTATTCTTTGTTCTTAAAATTAAAATCTGACGTACGAGGAAAAAACACTGATGATGAGGTGAAGTCAGCAGTTTTGTCACATTTTGGGAGCAAGAATTCAGACATTTTATAGGTTATAGAAAAGTTAGTAAAGCGCTGTAAAAAGCAGTAAAATAATTACATTGGTTTGATATTTATCCTTAATTTTATGGCTCATGCCGCTATTTTCACCGCCGAGCACTTAAAATTGTAATCCACAGTTTTATCGGTGACTTTGACTGCAGCACACGGAAGACAATAAAACGTAAAAATTAGTTACAAAAATCGGAAATGATTCCATGTTGTTTCCATCTTAGTAGATATATACAGGTGTATGGTAATCGGGCAGGAGCATCCTCTTGCCTCACTTGCGGACACGTGCTCGTTTTGTTACCCTTCTATAAAAAAAAAAGTTTTGTTTAAAATTTTAAACTTTATCGAGTCTTGCCAATGCGAACATTTAAAGATAAACATTTTTTTTATAATTACATACATAATTGCTTACTAATTAACTACAGTATAATGATATATTTCTAAATTATTAAAATTGTTATACAGTTTATTGTTTTATCAGATATTCATTATTATCAAATTATTATTATTTTTATATGTGTTATTAATTTTCTACAAAATTGCTAAGCCTTCGATAGCTCAGTTGGTAGAGCGGTGGACTGTAGAGGAGAAAATGCTGACATCCATAGGTCGCTGGTTCAAATCCTGCTCGAAGGATATTTTTTTTAATAAAAAATAAAAATATAAATTTCTTTGCAACTTTCCGCTAAACATATAAAATGATGTGTCTTACCTGGATTGAAGCGCACCTCCCGCCCTCCCTCAATTGTATACACTAACTCCGTCACCACTAGACCAAGCACCACTACTCTCAACACCACTATTCCAGGCAAGACACACCATCGACGATAATACGACACGTGTTTCGCCTCTACACGAGGCATCCTCAGGTAATATAGACTCTACGGCGGCTGACCGCTAAGTGAGCGGCGAGTCGAAACAGTTGCTATTTATACACGCTGACACAATCGCTCCCTACCAAAGTAGCGAGTGACCGCGTCGTGCGATAACAAACCTGCCGACAGTTATTATTATTGTTATGATTATTTTTAAATACTATTATTATTATTTTTGAGTGACCGCGCCGTGCGATAACAAATCTGCTACTAATTATTATTATTGTTATGATTAATATTTTAAATACTATTATTATTATTGTTTTATTGAAATTAT
Source organism: Parnassius smintheus behrii (assembly GCA_036936625.1). Taxonomy (NCBI): domain Eukaryota; kingdom Metazoa; phylum Arthropoda; class Insecta; order Lepidoptera; family Papilionidae; genus Parnassius; species Parnassius smintheus. The sequence goes on along the minus strand of JAUPFT010000030.1, from coordinate 10,617,754 downwards.
TATTAAAGATTGGCCTTAAAGATGTTTAACAAAGGTGAATTAGAAACATTTGTTTGTTCATTCAGCAGTGTATAATTACCATTATTACTTTTTAAAATCTCCAACTGCTCCAGTACACACAGTCGCAGCCCCTTATTACAGGTATGTAAGACTTCAAAGGAATGGTCGCTAGCTAGGTTGTGTCCAGTGTCCAAGAGATGTTTAGCAAAATGGGATTTATCAGGATTGCGATTTCTGTACGCGGCCATATGTTCTTTATAGCGCGTTCCGAAATTGCGACCAGTCTGACCCACGTAAACGGCGTGGCATTCGTCACAAATAAGTTTATAAACACCCGATTTTTGACTAATATTTAACTTATCTTTATTGTTACAAATATTTCTAAGCGAATTGTTTGTTTTGAATGCCACGTTAACGCCGTTTTTCTTAAGACTATTAGCTATTTTTTCCGATATGGGGCCTAAGTAGATCAAACTACCCACATACCGCCGGACACTTTGAGATCGAACCGCGTACAAAGAATTGCGAACAACATGCTTTTGTTTCTTTTTAATAAGATTATCAATGAGACTTTTTGAAAAACCGTTAGAGACCGCAATTTGATAAATTATATTAAGTTCTTTTAAATAATTTTCTTTATTTAATGGAACAGTGGACAGACGGTTAATGTAACAATAAAAAGCGGCTAATTTATGTTGCCATGGATGACACGATGATGCGGGGATGACCGTGTCGACCGACACCGATATAATTTATCAAATTGCGGTCTCTAACGGTTTTTCAAAAAGTCTCATTGATATTTTTTTTAATACAATAACGTAAATTTTTTGTCAATATTTTATCTTTTATCATAACCTAATTATGATAAAATATTGACAAAAATTTACGTACATTTATGGTACAGTTATAATGAGTTATAATTATACTCTAAAGTATATTTAGAATTGATATTAATATTTATCTAAACCATAAGTAGTTTAGAACGCGCAGTGAGCTAGAAATAAGGATATCCGCCGTAGAACTGGAGTAACTGACATAGTCAAAGAGATTAGTGATAATGGTAGATCAGTAAGTTGAAATGGCAATGGCCGGCCACATAGCCTAAAGAATTGAAGAGAATTGAATTTGAGACAACCGATGGTGAAGAAAGGTTCTCGAGTGGCAGCCTCGTATACCGGTAAGCGAAGTTTAAGGCGGCCCCCATTAAATGGAGTGGTGATCTGGTAGGATATGCAAGAAGGTCGATGGATGCTGGTGGCTCAGGGGCGTGCTTTGTGGCATTTCTTTGGCCTAGGTCCAGCAGTAGACTGGTGAGGGTTGTAATCTTGTAATAATAGAACCATAAGTTTATAATACAAAGCTCGTAAAATAATTATTTAAATTGAGGTAGTGCTTGATACCACCTAATCCATGGCCGTATGTCTTGCATACCCCGGACTTACTGCCATATGGGTTTTATTTTTAACTTCCCAGTAGGAAGTTGTAATAGGTCCAATTTTGCAAATTGGAAATTTTAACATATCTCCATGTTTCAAGGTCTTTAGAGTAGGGGTGGGCCGAATATTCGTTTCATATTCGGTATTCGGCATATTCGGCAACTTAACCGAATATTCGTATTCGGCCGAATATTCGGGTAAATAATCGAACATTCGTTAAAGTGCTACTCAAGGTATCCGCTGTATTGAAATGTACGAATTGAGTAATGTCATGTCTTTCATAATTTTCCTTTGTAAGTATATTTTATTTACGGGTTAAATCTGCTTATATAGCGTTATGTTTTTAGACACTGTAGATTTATTTCCAATTATAGCAAATAGAAAGCTTGATAAAATGTTTTAAGAATCAAACAAAAACATTACATTGCATTAGTAAATTTCAATTTACTTTGGTCGTCAGTTTCTCTAAAATAAGTCCAAATAGTAGATCTCCTGCCACTCATTATTATCATGTAACTATCAATTTTCACTTAGAATAACACAACGAAATACTTTTTTCTCACAAAAATAGTCAAAAAATAAGCATGTACCGGCAATTTGCTGAGTACTAGTTGATGCAATAATATGTCAGGTGTGGCTGGGAAGCGAGAGGGAGAGTCTGACGAAAATCCCGCACGTTTTGTGGCAACAAGTTTCGACATAAATTGGTTAGGTACCGAGATTATCCTGCCGGATAATGTTCGGCCGAATATTCCGTTCGGTAAATTTTTTACCGATCGTTCGGCCGAATATTTGTATTCGGTAAAATCTATATTCGGTCCATCTCTAGAGTCGAATAGTATGGTTTTTAAAAAGATGTCCGTGTGTGTATATGTACGTATGTATGTATTTTTGTTCGGATTCAATTATCGCCTCGTAAATCTCGAGAACAAAGTGATATTGGCACGGGACCAGTTTTATTTAACGCATAATTATGTAACTTAGATCTCATTAAATTTTGAGCAATATCGGTCAAGTCGTTTTTTTGCCGAATGAAAAATTGTATAACATATTAAAACGTATGATATTTTTTATTCTTTCCACTGGGAAGTTAGTCGTGTGGACCATTCGGGTCGCACTTAGACCGCTTTTTCTATTTTATTTTGTTTCACACGAGAAATATACATTGGTATACATTTTATCGAATCATAATTGTTGCGTAGTGGGCGTTTGGATATCCACTACCTCCTCCCCCCAGAACAGACACAGAAATGGACTGCAACATTTTCTTAATAGCAACCAAAAATAATGGATAACTTGGTTGTACACTCGCCTGCTAAGGGTGGTAACTGTGGAAAAGCTTGAACACTTAACGGGACTTCAGAAATTGCCCTGTTCCTGTTTCAATTTCGCTCTGTTGCTTCTTACTACTACAACCTCGGCATTTGTCGACAGAATTTTATTGTTACTTTTTTATAGGATAGGTAACAAACGAGCACACAGTCCACCTGATGGTAAGTGGTTGCTGCGGCCCATGAACATCTACATCTATCCTCGACTACAAATCAAAATGCAGATGCGTTGTCACCCGTGAGGACTAAGATGTAATGCCTCGTTTCCAGTAAAACGGGTCTTCGGTTCTCTATACTCACCATACGATACACAGCAGCATTATGTTACTATTTTACGCTGGTGTTCTGTGTGAGCGTTGTCCTTCCCCGGTCTAGGCGACCCATTCGTGCTACAACTATACTACTAATATAACTGTAGCATGGCTCTACCGCTTATAAAACTTATTAAATGAGCAATGAATGAATGAGCACTAAACTACTGACAACATAACTTTCATCTTTTTCATTGTAAGTGTACACTTCATTTTCGTTTAAATAAAATAAATATGTTCATAAAAACATTTATAAGATGCATTAGAAAAATGAAATAATTTAATATATTCGCCACATCTACTTCTCAAACATTATAGTAAAATACTTTTTAAATTCGAATTTAATAGGACATATTTCCATGAACGTCGCGTAGTTGTGGCGTAAGAGAACCCATCATCTGTTAACGTGTGTGTGTTTGTATGTGTATATGTGTGTGTTTTCATCCCGTGGGTGTCAGTCGACTATAGAAAGTGACAAGATCTTGAAGCTTCCGACAAAATAATCTCATTTTCACCACAAGTAAAGTACTTTGATCAGTGACGGGAAGCAGTGAAGTATTTATGTTCCCTGCTCTGGGAGTGACAGGGAACTTATTATAACTAAACCAGCAATTTGTATTTATTTTTGATGAAAGCGCCTGGTAATTTTTATTTGCAAAATTGTAAGAAAAATCTCTATTGGCACTAGCTATATAAGGCGCTAGCTATGCATTGAAATAATACTAGTTTTACGGAATTTATCGCGTATATTTAACTTTTTAAATACCCGACGTTTCGAGAGCTTTACAGCACCCATGGTCACGGGAAGGACGATGTCATAGTTAACCGCGGTTACCATAGATTAAAATTTAACTTTTGTTCCGATCTACACAGTATGAACTTATGGTATCATGAAGTCTTGCAGTTGTATGCTTGGGTTGGGATTTAATTTTATTTATTATAGGATCCCAAGCAGATGGTAGCACCCAGCCATCTTCTCTATTGAAATTAGGATGTTTTTTGATTTCAATAGCCTCGCGAATCATCCTTGGAAGGAATCGGTGTTCTTAAGCGAGGATTTGTCGTCTATCAATTCTGATGTAGTGACGGGGGCGATCCTGTACGTGTTCACAGACTGCAGACTTCCCGGAGCGTCGATTCTTTACATCAGCTATATGTTCTTTAACGCGGGTTTTAATTGATCTTTTAGTTGGTCCTATGTAGGAGAGACCACATTCACAATCAAGCTTGTACACTCCTGCATCTTGCAGAGGAACGTTACACTTGACTGGTGGTAAAAACTGACCAATCTTCTTCGGCGGCTTGAAGTATGTTTTGATGGAAGCGCGCTTCAAGATGTAGCCAATCTTGTCAGTGACTCCTCTAACTGCTGGCAGTATAGCAGGTACACGCTCGACTGTGGCCGGCTTCACTCGTTCTCTGTGACGTAGGCGCGGGACCCGAAGCTTGTTGTCATGCAAAACATTCTCGACGTGTTCGAGCTCGGCAGCCAGGTGTTTACTGTCACAGGTCCCTTGTGCTCTCTGAAACAAAATTTACCCACGGTAGCTAACTGTGAAGGATGGTGGTGAGAATCACCGTTTAAATATCTATCTATCTAAAAACTAGTATTATTTCAATGTGTAGTGTTCGCGTAAATATAAGAAATCATTACGCTAGCGATGCGTTTTTGTAAAAAAAGGATTCTCTTTTTCTTCCTAACATTAATTACATTTACACCTCATTTACCACTCATGTTTTATGGAAAGATATATAATATACATTTAATTGTATATGAAGTTAAATAAATAAATATGTTTTTTATAGGATAGATAGGGTGACAAACGAGCACACAGTCCACCTGACGGTAAGTGGTTGCTGTGGCCCATAGACATCTACATCTATCCTCGATTACGAATCAAAATGCAGATGCGTTGTCACCCGTGAGGACTAAGATGGAATGCCACATTTCCAGTAAAAAAGGTCACCGGTCTCTACACTCACCTTATGAAACACAGTAGCATTAAGCTACAATTTTACGCTGGTATTCTGTGAGAATACCAGCAGCAGATGTTGGCAAATTATTTCACTTCTTTGTTATTAATAATGAACGACAAAGCAAACCATTTAGTAATGACATTATTTTCTATTAAGACAGATAAACGAAGCTTTGAATTGATTTGAAATATGTTTCGTTGAACAAGCGTTTTAAATTTTTATCGTTATTTTAGCCGAGGTATAAAATATTTTATTGTTATGGAAACATTAAAACTGTCTGAGGACTGTTAAAATGTTTTGTTCTAATTACATTAGTTGATTTGTCTGCAAAGATAATAGGTATAATAAATGATAGTATTCCGGTAGTTAATAAATAAACTTCAGAAATAATAACAAGAAGAAGTTCATTAATATAAAACAGAAGAATAAGAGGTTGAAGACTTGGTACCTGAGATCGAGTATCATTTTTTTTATACCATCGAGTGACATACAAGCACACAGTCTATTTGAAGACAAGTGGACGCTGTGGCCCATAGACATCCACAATTATCCTCTATTAAAAAAAGTACACAAAATGCAGTTGCGTCGTCACCCCTGAGGACCAACATGGTACGCCTCGAATCTAGTAAAAAGGGTCGCCATTTCTCTCGAATTTTAAATTTATGTTGTTATCAGGAAGACGTCGCTGCCCGTTTCCTGTTTCATTTCCTTCTGTCGCCTCCTACGACACCCACGGGATGATACGGGCAGGGCATTCTCTTTCGCCGACACTTCACGGCAAATACGCATAAAACCTTAAAGTTACATATATAAGAAGACGAAGAAATATAGGCTTTATTCGAAGAGATCGCTTAAAATGCACTCCAATAGTAACAACACACACACACACACACACACACACACACACACACACACACGCACGCGCACGCACGCGCGCACACGCGCATGCACACAAACTATTCTTTGTTGTTATTTAAAATTTTTTTGTAAAAGACATTTTCTAAGGTTGTCGGTACATTTTTTATTGAATAAGAGTGACAAGCGAGCACACAGTCCACCTGATCTGATTGTAAGTTGATGCTGTGACCCATAGACATCTACATTTCATTACAGAATCAAAAAGCAGATCCGTTTGCACCTCTGAGGACCAAAATGGAATGCCTCTTTTCCAGTAAAAAAGCGTCTCCCGATCTCTACACTCACCATACGAAACACAGCAGCTAAGCTGCTATTTTACGCTGGTATTCTGTGAGAGCGTGGTCCTGTACCGGTCGAGTCGACTCATTCGTGCTACAATTATAATATAGCTGCAGAGTGGATCTACCACGTAAAAAAGTGTATGATGTTTTTAGACATTTATTTATTTAACGATTAAAATATTTAAAATCTTTCAGTTTTACACTGTGACAATTTTCTCAGCAGTTTGTTGGCAGACTAATGCTACATAATACATGACCGTGGAGTGGCGGTGTGGGGAGTGTCCGCTGCACCATTTCGCCCAATGGGTGTCGTGGAAGGCGACAGGGGGAAACAAATCAGGAGATGGGCAGCAGCGTCTTCCCAATAACGACTAGGAAAGAAAATTACGGTTGTCTACTGCGCTGCCGGACCTGGCAACTACGGCAAATATTCTTTTTATGATAGGGATGCCTTTGGTCAGCAGTGGACTTCAATAGACTGTGATGATGATGATAGATGTGACAATAGGCTGGCCGTATACCTAGTTAAAAAAAACCGACAACCGAGGGAATGAAGGTTTTTCGGGTGGAAGTTAAATACGAGTACCGTTAAGTGTGGTGCGGCGACAAGATTGACGTGCATGTAGTCGTTGGATGCAGTCTACTCAGGTCCATATTTTGTGAAATTATTAATCCTCGACGTTCAAATCCGGCTAGTGCTCATTTGAACATCGTAGACGTATCTTGCAAAGTCACGTCCATTGGCGTGAACTGGCTGGCGTCCATATTTATATTTAAGGCTGTATTTATAGAAGTATTTACTCAGTCCTGCTCCTGTTAACAACTAAGAGATTCCTTTTTATGTTCTTTAGTATGGCTTTCGCAAATAATGAGTGCGCCGTAAACCGTGGCGCAGGTTTAGCATCGAGGGTCAAGGATTCCAAACCTGTATGGAACAAGTATTTGAATAGCCTACAAACTATTTTTCCGTATCTGGATTATTGTCTTTGTGAAATTCATGTATGTAAACTGCCTCCACAATACAAAAAAAATTGGATGAGGCCTCTTTTGAGCAGTAAACTTTTGAGCAGAAAGGCTGTAATGATGATGATGACATCTGATAGTAAGTGGCTACTGTGACGTAAAGATGGCTGAAGAAAGTATTATGTATCTAGAATATACTCGGCCTATTACTAAACGGTATAACCCCTTTACTTAATAAGTATACGTTGCTTTTATAACCCTTTTATCTGGCATTAAGCTGCATTGCAACCACTATTGTAGTCCCGTTTGAAAAGTACGGAAAGCCTGTACAATAACAGACTGGACGTCTTCTTTGTGACATGTGTATTATGCATCTTTCTTGATATTAAATGAATAGGTACCTTCTGTAAAATAAAATAAAACGATTTATTTTTATTTAACACTACGACCCATCCCGGCTTCTCCTGTATTTTTTAAATGATAATCAAAATCAAAATTCAATATATTGGGATATTGGTAGGTGTAAGAATATAACCGTGTAAAAGCGGTGTACGAATATCCAATACCTAATATCGTCCCTTTTGTTATCGTTGTTGTGTTGTGTAGTCGTAAGAGGCGATAGAGGGTAACAAATCAGGGGGTGGGGACCAACGTCTTTGTAATAAAAAAAATCGCTGTTGCCAACTCGTTTGCCAGCGTGCCAACTATGGCAAATATTGCTATATGTATATAACTAGGCAACTTATGGGGGAGGCCTGTGTTCAGCTGTGGACTTTAATACGCTGTAGCGATAACGGTTTTTCATATAAAATATAGGCTAGATCACTCCTGGCATTTCCTTCTATCTGTTGTGAAGTTTTATCACAATTGATTCAGGCGTTCCGGAGATTAGTATTGACAGACAGACAGACGAAAATGTTACAAACGACTATTTATGGCTAAATGGCATGCAAATGATTGCCTGAGCTCTATAAAAGACTCGATAAAATTTTTAGTATGGTAACAAAAATAAATTCGTTTGTGCAGTGGTTAGAAATACAGACATTAAATATTTTTAAACTGTTAACCATATTTATTATGACTTCGTCTATTAAATGTCTTGAAACAAATAAAAGCTATTCGGCAAAAGGTTTTTAGCTATCGCATCGTGTATGGGTGTCAATCTCTGGTATGTACCAGCTTACATAAAATTATCTTATATGTATTTAACATGAAAAATGACGTACGATATTTCGTAGCTTTAATTAGAAAATATAGATTTAAAGGTAATAAATATTGCTCAACCAACTTAATTTGTATTTCCACTAATTTTCATTGATTCAATATTCATCACATCCCGTCAAAGTCTATTGTAACCACATGAAATAAAGCTTCATACAACCGTGAAAATCGGTTGCACTACTACAATCACGCGTGGCATGTGTGCGTGACCACTGGCCGCTTGGTGCGTACACGCGGCTAGACTAGAAAAAAGCGGTTACGCTGGCACAGCCAGTGGACAATCTCAGGGTCAGTATGACGCACGTTGTTTGTTTTGTAAGATTCAACTTTGAATACATTAATGTGGTATTATTAATAATGGTTGTACTGTGTGTATGAATAATACTAGAAAAAATAAAAATACATACATAGTACATTATACGTTAACTATCCCAAGCAGTACAATAGGTAGGTAAATATTTGATTACTACTTTTTCAAGTAAGTAGCTTTATTTTTTGTACGATCCTTTTTTTAATAACAAGAGGGAACTAAACGGTGTGTTTTTACCTTTTTATTGTTATAACAAGCTTATACTAGACATTTGTAGGTATGTAGGTGGTAGTGGTGTAGTAGGTGCCAGGCCAGGGGTCACGATATGCCCGAGATATTTAAACTGTTCGACTCTTTTTAAATCGACACCGTTCAGTCTAATAGGTGGAACAGTCTCCGGGCACCCCCAGCCCCCTGGCCTGAAATACCATGCATTCACTCTTCTTTATGTTATAGAGCAACCCGTGATCCAACACGTAACGCTCGCAGATTTCCAGCAACCTGGACAGACCACACACCGAGGCACTCAGCAGCACCATGTCGTCAGCATAATTAATATTATTGACACAAATACCGTCAATATTGCAGCCGACACGGGAGCTGCTGAGCTCCTAATATGAATGCAAAACACAACACAATGACAAAACCTGTATCCAGGTAGATTGTAAGTACATTAACTTTTAAAGTTATAAATGTTTATACAAACGATGTTGACGTGATTTGCTGTTTTTATTAATACTATTTATTTTATAATTTTAATTCGTGTTGAAGCGTCCACAGTAGAGTTTAGTGGAGTTTAGCTTACCGCGCTTTTGAACAATACAAATTTTTTCTGATACCTATCTTTTCGTAATTGGTGCCAGCCGATTTTGTATTAAAATTTTATATTTATAGTTATAATTTATATGTATCTATAATAATGACATTGCATAGGACTTCGGAAAAGCCCTGTGGCTCTCTTTCAATGTTTTAGACGTCTATGAAGTGCTTTGAATAACGTTATTACTCCTGAGGACTAAGATGGAATGAAATCACTGTGCGAAACACCACAGCATTATACGACTATTTCCCGGTTATATTCTGGGAAAGCACCTTTCACGGAAGAGTCAATCTATTCGTGCTGCAACCATAACACATAAATTATAAGACATAAACTGAAAATGTCTTTGAAATTACCGTGTAGTGGCGGTGGATAAACAACCCTTGTAAGGGCAACAAACTACAATACCTGATACTAATTATGTGGCACATACATGCAGCCTACGTCGATCATTAAGTTTGAATCAAAATGCCAAACTGTTATCACCTGAAGTAAAGTAAAGTTACAGCCTATATACGTCCCACTGCTGGACACTGGCCTCTTTTCATTTCTGAGAGGGTTTTAGGGCAAGGAAGTAGCGAACTTCACATGTCTTCGAAATATTTTTTTCTCTTATTCCTCAGACATGCAGATTTATTCACGATGTTTTCCTTCACCGCCGTGCACGTGGTAAATCAGCGCTTAAAATTGCAATTAACAATTTCATTGGTGCCAGCGGGTTACTAGCGTTTTCTTATATTTACAGCGGGTGTTAACCATTTGAGCTACCACGGCTCACAGCCTGTTATTACCTCCGCGGACTAAAATAGAATGCCCCGTTTCCCAAACTTTGCTGGTTTTTACGCTGATTTTCTGAGAAAGCTTTAACTTTCCCAAGTCGAGTCGATCCTTTCATGCTGCAGCCATAAAACATAAATAAACTGAACATGTCCTGTAACCACCGTGTGGTGGCGGTGTGAGAATATCCACTAGCCCATGTCGTCTCGTGGCTGTCGTAGGAAGCGACAATGGGAATCAAACCAGGAGATGGGCAGCAGATAAAAATAAAAGCTGTGGTTGTCAATCCACACAAAAGCGAATATTCTCTATATGAGGCAATAAAATAACTTGAATATGCTCCAACTCCATCTGTCAGACTTTTTCATTGACGGGTTGAAGGGAGGTCAAAGACTTGCTAGAGAGAAAAGTCAAACTGGGTGTCCGTAGCGAATTTGCGAAGTTCCAAGTTTTGTTAGAAGTTTTTAACGACGTTTTTAGGGTTCCGTAGTCAACTAGGAACCCTTATAGTTTCGCCATGTCTGTCTGTCCGTCTGTCCGTCCTCGCTTAATCTCTGTGACCGTTAGCACTAGAAAGCTGAAATTTGGAACCAATATGTGTATCAAATATCTATCACGCCGACAAAGTGGTAAAATAAAAATTGGAAAAATTTTTTTTATTAGGGTAGCCCCCCTATATGTAAAGTGGGAAGTGATTTTTTTTTAATTTCAACCCTAACGTGTGATATATTGTTGGAAAGGTATTTAAAAATGAATAGGGGTTTACGAAAATCATTTTTTGATAATGTCAATAATTTCGGAAATAATCGCTCCAAAAGTAAAAAACAATGTGCCCCCCCCCCCTCTAACTTTTGAACCATAAGTTTAGAAAATATGAAAAAAATCTGGAAAGTAGAACTTTATAAGGACTTTCTAGGAAAATCATTTTGAACTTAGATGGAAACAACAGTACCCACTACCGGGAGCAGTTGCAGGAGCGCGTACATAATGGATACCCACCTTTAAACTCATAAGTGGGAACACTTATTGAGACGGACGGGAAACTACGGAACCCTACACTGAGCGTGGCCCACGCTCTTGGCCGGTTTTTGTTCTGTATCTATCTCGTTTAACTTCATTTTTATCATTATATATTTAACTCGTATCAACTAGTGCTGGCAACTTCTAAAAACCTTTATTATACGTCTTTTAAATACCTATATATTCAAAGAAGTATAATGATTTCTTACATTCACGCGTCTACACATAGAATAAAACCAATTTTACGGGTTTTATCGAGTTAATTGCGAGAACGTGAGGCCTGTAAAATATTCGAAACGTCGTAAATTGAAAATAAGTTGGGATTAAAAGTTCCGTAAAATTAAATTTATTGAAGTAGAAGAAAACGTCATAATTATTTACACTGAGCGAAAGAATTCTGATAGACGTTGCTTTGGTCATAATTGTTTACTTTTTAGCGTACTTCGAAAAAAGGGGAGTTTAACGATTAGACTGTTTGATTTTTTAACTTCCCGCTTTGAAAACCAATAATTTTCAAAGCCGGAAAGTTATTGGCTTCCCACTTTTTTCGAAAATCAGTTAAGGGTAAAATTAAGTTAACCCTCTTAACTGTTTTATTCAAAAAGCAAATGTGCAAGTACTTTTGTGTTCCAAAAGTAAAATATTTGGTCTAATTACGGGTTTTGAGACATACAGGTGGAGGTGTGTTTCAAAACCTGTATGATGAATAAATAATGATTTATTATGTTTACGATTTTGTGGAATGGCGTTAGTAAAAAGAAAATGCACACCTAATCTCAGTTTAAAAATATTCAAAGTTTCTTAATAATTTTCATTACGACGAGCGCTTAGTCCCTGAGCTAACATGGCTCTGCTTTCTGTGTGTCTTATCTAGTCGTCACTCTAGCTAATGGCGGGCCATCTTACACTCCACTTACCGGTACGAGGCTGCCACTCAAAAATCTTTCTTCTTGATACAGATATAGGAATTTGAAAATAAAATTCAAATTGAATATAATGTATAAACATTATGTTATGTACTACACAATAAGCATCCTCATACATTATTACAATAATCACATAAATATATAATTAATCTATTGATATCCTGAACGTTGAAACGAATGTTCAAATGCTTCGAAATTGTGTACGTCGCATTAAACATGTTAGTGTGAATTGTTAGATTGACTACTAAAGCGCGCTAAGCCTGCTAAATGGCCATGACTGCTTCCGGAATCGATGATCTCTTTGGTGCTGGCTCTTTAATAAGATGCGGTTTACTAACAGTCGAATAAATTACATACATACAAACGTACGTAAACTCTCGCGCCTGTAACTTAGAGGGATAGGCAGAGACTACAGAGTACAGACTTCCATTGGTCACAATCCTGACATACCTCTTTCACATCCATATGCCCACGCATATATGCTGAAGGGTACTCTCGATTTGTCACTCTTTTAAGGAGTTAACAATGAATATTATTTCTTATTAATATTATTGTTACCCGACTGTCAAGGAAGGGTTATGTTTTTCGCGCGATCTTGTATGTTTGTAAAGTTTTTTATTACCACGTATCTTCCAAACGGTTGGATGGATTTCGACAATTAAGGTATCATTTTATTCGTCTTAAGAAGCCAAGTGTTCTTAGATAGCTTTTTTTAAATAAACAAAATGGCGAATTTTTGGGGCAAAATAGTAATACGTTAATAATAAAAAATTAACCAAACCTATCGAATAGGATATCAAAATAAAGGAATTTAAAAGGAGATTACAAAAATATATATAAGTTTTCTTTTATAGTTATCTTAAGTTTTTTCTTATTTCTCAGCCATGCGGTTCACTCACGATGTTTTCCTTCACCGCCGAGGACGTGGTAAATCAGCACTTCAAATTGTACTTAACAATTTTACTGGTGCCGCTGGGGATCGAACCCGGTTTGCTCGCGTGCTGAGAAAATTACAGCGAATGCTAACCATTTGAGCTATCAAGGTATGTGTACGCGATAGTAAAACATTTTGCCGAATAGCTTTTATTTGTTTCTAGAGATTTAATATACGTAGTCACAAAAAATGTGGCTCACAGTTTTATAAAATATTTAATGTCTGTATTTCTAGCCACTGCACAGATAAATTTAATTTTGCTACCATAATAAATGCTAACATTGCTTTTATAATAACAGCAATAAAAATTTTGCTGACCACCCGAATTTAATATTTTACGTCTTAGTTTAGTCATATATTTAATTTTATTTTACAAAAATTCAGTTAATTTGGGTTTTCGTATGTAGGTACCGCAGAGACATTTTATGTACATGAATTGAGCATGGACATTCAGAACCGGGACAATTTTTTATAATGATACAAAAGTTGTTCATTGTGGTTTCGAACACGCAGTCTCCCAACGTCTTCGCCAGACACTTAATAATTGTGCTGAAAAGCCGTCAATTTAATTTCATAAGTTAATCCATGTCGTTTCAGTTCAGTAATAAATCTTATGTTAATGTGGGATTTATAACAAAGAAGAATGTGTCAACTGTGTTGCCTAGTATGTCATAAAAAGCGGCTAATGAGATATTTAGAGCACACTGAAAGTTCTGTGCTCCTGGTCGCTCTATAATAACTGTTTGAATTTCTAATATGTATTATATTATTTTTTTAAAATAATTCTTGGCGATAATTCGCGTGTCAACTGTTTTTGTACACAAGTTGAAGTTCATCATTCGTAACAATAATGGAATAAACCGAAAAAAAATTCGGACGATCATTTCAAATGCTTATTTATAATTTTAAAAGACTCCCTACGCAAGTTTGCACTGCTCGTTTTCTAAGTTCTTTTGCTAGGGAAGCACCTCATTTGAGCACCGTAAGACGTTGGTACGAAGAAGTTGAACGTCCTACATAATGAAAATCGTGAAGGTCGATTCTCATCTGTGATCATTGTGCAGCGCTGTAAGTGTATGACATAAATGTATTTACGTTTGTATTTATGTATGTCTATTTTTGGCACGATCTATATATAGCCCTCACGGCTAAATTGGATTTAAAATAGTATGAACTGTAGTTAGTTTAATCTTAGTTATGGAAATGACAGAGGTATATAATATATGGTTATTTTTAAATTTCTGTAGATATTTCACGCAGTCAGGTTTTTCTTATCACCTAGTTAATCATTGGGCGTGTTGTTTTGGGGAAATCAAGCCTGAGTGCATTTTATAATGAATATCATTATTTGGTTAATTCTGTTTTGACTTGGTAATATTTTTACTGTAATTAACATCACTTCGATAGCTCAGTTGGTAGCGGTGGACTGTAGAGTATGAAAGTTGAGATGTAGCCATACTTAGGTCGCTGGTTCAAATCCGGCTCGAAAGAAGTTTCGATACTATTTTTACCAATATAACAAAAGACGATAAACTATCGTTCACAATGAAGTTAAAAGTTATAAATAATAGATTAGTTATAGAGTTAATAAAACCTGTCATATGGGTTTTATTTTTCTATTTTGATTGGATTCAGACGAGAAATATACATTGGCATAAATGTTATCGAACCATAATTGTTGTGTAGTGGGCGTTTGTATAATATCCATTACCTCCTGCCCCCGTATCTGAAACAGAAATGGACTGCAACATTTTCTTGATAACAACTACAAATAGTGAAAAACTTGGTTGTTAACCCGCCTGCTAAGGGTGGCAACTGTGGCAAAGTTTGAACACTTAAGGCCGAATACGAAGAGAACTGGCGAAAATTAATGTATTTCTCTTGACTAGAACTTTGACCTGAAGTAATTCTAAGCTTTAAAACATTTTTGTAGGTTTGTTCGGGTCCTTCACAAGGTGACCGCCATTTTAAAATTTTAAAATAAATGAATATACCAACAAATAAAAAAATGTTAAGAAATGATATATAAAATTATTATTCTTCCAAAACTCTGTGAATTTTAATTTAGGAAAAATCCTTTTACGTCAAAATGTTTGTATTGTGATTCCGAACGTCCCTGGTATCTTTATTTTCGATACAAAATATTATTTATTAACATAATTCGTTTTAATTAAAAACACCTAATAATAATATCGTATATTGCCAGATAAAAGTTTGACGTAATAAATTACCAGGCGCTTCGACGTGTGACGTAAGGTAACAACAGTCGATGTGTCTGTAGCGAAAATCGTTAATTTAGTGTTTTATATATATACTGTACGCATTTAAGTGACTATAAATGTAAATATGGGTAGGAAAAGAAACAAATGTTACCTAAGTGGTAAACAAAGAGAGTTTATCGCATGAACGCTGCTCGAATGTTGTATTTTGAGGTTAATACTTATATTTTTGCAAGGTAATTTTTTGTTTGAGGCTGCCTAATAGGTTGCATTTTTACTAATTTACATTAGCCAAACTGATCATTTATACTTTTCTAGTTTCAAGTGAGAAACACTACAAATGTAAATATCAAGACCCAGTCGGAAAAGGATGTACAGAGTAGTGCAAGCACAGAGACCGCAAATAATGTCATAGTCAATGTATTGTCCGAAAGCATGGGGTAAGTACATAATTAAGAAAAACCGAAATACTTCGGATGTGAAGTGATTGACCAGTCGGAGTAGTCTTTTGAGAATTTACATACACACTTTTTAGTTTTTTTTTCTTTATTATTTATGCAATTTGCATTACGACATCTTGTAAGACTCACAAGAACAAACATTTTCAGTTATATGAGGTTCTTTACGTACGATGCACCAATTAAGAAAAAAAATCGTTATCAATTCAATAACTTTTCGAACAATATTTTATAAAGAATAAAGTACAGAATTTATAATCTATAGGAACTAATATTATAAATAAGAAAAATTTATTTAAGAAGTAAGCAATGCTATCTGTGTTGTTCATTACTCTGCATACTGAGCTAGCTCGGTCAAATATAATATAATTAAAGCCCGTACGGCTTCGATTATAGGTATTATACATGTCTATATAAACAAAGCGTAGGTACTGGCGGCGCGTGTTTTGCTGCGAAACAAGCAAGGTCATTCGCGTCATATTCGGCCTTAACAGGACTTTAGCATTTGAACTGCTCCTGTTCCAATTTCCCTCTGTCTTCTCTTACTACACTCCCGACATGATATGGTTTTCTTAAGTTTTATTTATTTATTTAATCTTTATTGTGTTACACCTTAATCTAAAGGTTACAATGGGAGGACTTAATGCCTTATGGCATTCTCTACCAGTCAACCCTGGGAGAATTAGACATATAACAGGTGGTAGGTACTAAAAATATTAATAGAATAGATATATACTGTAAATAAACATATATGCGGACATACTAATATACATATAGAAAACGTTAATTATAAATAAATTATGAATATATTATTAACGCATTTTGAGAAAGTAGTTTGTTCAGAATCGTTTACTGAATCGATTCTTATCATTCTTAATATAGGTATTTTTTTATCCCAAAAATAATTAAAACTACGTAAATTACAGTCACACTAAATCTGTACATTCAAAAAAACTGAAATGGACGGTAACTTAAGGCAAGACGGTAACTAAGACTATTACTAATTCTGTCATTCAATAAAAATAAAGAAAAATGAATTTTATTTAAAGCACGTTAAAGTCTTTGCGTTCGTGAATTTGTACTGTGACTACAACATTTTTCCGCAATTAGTATAACTAATTCGATAAATAATCAGCGCATAAAAATGTTTAACAAAAAATTCAGTGTATGTATTATGATTATAACATAAGTACCCGGTTGACCGAGCTTTGCTCGGTATTTTTCGCTCAGTTTTTTTTAATTCGTGTGTTTTGAAAATTATATTTAGATACAAATTACATACTGATGAAATACGAATAATATTTTTTGATCTTAGCGACATAATAGAAAAAACTGAACTGGTTATTTGAATAAAATCATGAGCGCAATTAGTTTAATTTAAATTTTCGTGTTTTTAAAAAATACTAAAAAAAGGGCTCGAAAAAATCGATTTTCCCAAAAAAGAAAGGAACTTGAAAAAAAAAAATTAAAAAAAAGCCAGTCGGTCGGTCTGGGCTCGAACCATGGTTTTACGAATTTGTCACCGCCCAATATACCAATTAAGCTATTTGTAATCATCAATAAACTGTCAAAATTTACCTTCTTATTCTAACGATATTGTAGCAGTTTTTCATTGCCTAAAAACACTAACAAAACAACATTTTCTAAAAATAAATCCTAGCAAGATCGAGTTATTGCCCCCGAAACTCCCAGCACACAAAATTTTACGAAAATCGTTGGAGCCGTTTCCGAGTTTCCGATTATATACAAGAATTTCTCGTTTAAAGGTATAGGATACACTAATTGGGGTGTCTGAGGGTGTGCGTTAATTACGTTACATATTGTAAATATATATATAAAATAAGTATATATAATACTATAAATAAATATAATGATAGAAATAGAATGGTGAAATGGAGTTTTCCTCAAGTTAGTGTTGCCGGAATGTACTCGTATGTACTGTATTGGTGTACTTATTCGATGCTTTTTGCGATGCTTATATCAACGGGAAAGGTGTTTCAGAGAAGTATTGCCTGATTTTTATTGTTACTTATTAAATGAACATTGAACAAATGAGCATAATTCAAAATTGACTTATAATTTTTGTTACATTTTTTGAAAGTATCCAAAGCATGAATTTGTTTTTTTTTTAAAATTAAGGGCTCATACCACAGAATAAATAATAGTACTATGTACTTATACTAACCTTAGCTCAAATTCTAATTTCAGCCCCATTTTTCGCGAGTTGTATGCTATGTGCCGACTTGTTTGTAATGACTAATACTGTAAGTAGAAAGGTCGTTAGACACTTGTTTCATTAGCTTTATCATATTTATGCCTGTTTCTTAACGCCAAGCCAGCCGCTTCTTATTTTTATCACGGTTATTTCCCATTTTAATTTTACGTCGTACTGTTGTGTAATGTGTATTCTGATCGTAAGCGACACAACTTTTCCGTTTGAAAGCCGAAACGAGATTGATCGGGCGGCAGGGAACAAGGCTGAGGACGCCCATAGTTTAGATGATTTCCTTTAAATAATGGTAATTGAAAAAAAAACACATAAGCCCTGCTTTATAGTTAGTTCAGTTAGTATGCAAAGTTTCATGATCTAATTTAAAGTATTTTATGAATACCAGCGGCTTATTGTTCAGTTTCGAGGTAACTTTGATTTTTTTTCTATCGAGAAAATTTTACGAAATCGTGTTTTCGACTAACATAGTACTTAACAATAATCCTCAGCTTTACCATATACTTATTTCAAACTTAACGGCTGCAATAATTTCCGCACAACGGACGATCTTGCTAAGCCATTTGAGGTAGCACAGGCCCTTAACTATGTAA
Organism: Parnassius smintheus behrii; assembly: GCA_036936625.1. Classification (NCBI taxonomy): domain Eukaryota; kingdom Metazoa; phylum Arthropoda; class Insecta; order Lepidoptera; family Papilionidae; genus Parnassius; species Parnassius smintheus. The sequence continues at coordinate 10,599,032 of JAUPFT010000030.1, read as the reverse complement.
CTATAAGTTAATTGTAAGTTATATTGTATTGCCGCTCAACATAAATTATTATCATTCCACAAAGTGACCTATATTCATCAGTGGAATTTTGCGTGGTAGTCTTCGCCTATAAATATAGGTGCACTAAGCTACTGACTACATAATTTTCACCTTTTTAATTGTAAGTGTACACTTAGTTTTCGTTTCAGTACAATAAATATGTAAATAAAAAAACATTTATAAGACATATATATTTTGCTATATCTATGTATTTACATCTAATACATAGATATAGCAAGATACCTTTTAAATTTTAATTTAATAGGACGTTTCCATGAACGTCGTGTAGTTATGGCATAAGAAAACCCATCATCTGTGTGTGTATGGGTGTGTTTTCATCCCGGAGCTGTCAATCGACTTTAGGGAATGACGAGAAGATCCTGTGGATTCAGAACAAAAGTCGGTTTAATAATCTCATATTCGTCAGAAGTAAAATACTTTGATCAGTGACGAGAAGCAGCGAAGTGTTTATGTAAGAATTATTCAATGCTTCCTGCTCTGAGAGAGACGGGAGACTTATTATAGTTAAACCAGCAACCTTGTAATTATTGTTGATGAAAGCGCCTGGTATTTTTTATTTGCAACGTTGTAATAAAAATCTCTTTTGGCCTTAAGGCGCTTGTGATGCGTTTTTATAATAAAAGAATCTTCTTTTTCTTCATAACATTAATATCAAAACTATTTTCTATACTGTGATATCACTCTGTAGCTACTTTTTTGTGAATTACCATAATATATTTTCTATTGAAATGTATTTCTTAACATAACCATTAAATTAAACAATGTTTATTAAATCACAACAAAAGTATCATAACTAAATACTTTAACTTCTGCACTTCCTGAGGTATAGTGCCGAGAACGCTGGTGTTTGTTAGTTCTCTTAATTTTTATTTTATTAATCTAAATGAGGTATGGAGAGGGCTATGCTCGGAGTTTCACTGCGTGATAGACTCAGAAATGAGGATATCCGCAGTAAAACCAGAGTGACCGACATAGCCCAACGGATTAGTAAGCTGAAGTGGCAATGGGCCGGCCATATAGCTCGAAGAACCGATAACGGTTCGATAACGGTAAATTCTACTTGAGCAATCAAAAGTAAGGATATTGAAAATTAAAACTAAGCTATCAGCAGTACAAGTTTTTAATAATAAAACATATTTTTCAGAATTTAAAATGTTGTTGTTCATGTTTTTCGTCCCCTGTGTTACTTACTTATATATGGTTTTCATTGGAATAAAACTGTTACATATTGTTAGAAAATCGGTGTATTAAGTAATGCTAAGAAATATATACCCAACAAATTAAATATCAGAAGAAGACTTACGATAATAACAAACTTATACAATGTTATTGCGTCTCTTAAGTTACTTTTCAATGTTTTGAGAAATAATTTTTAATATTTAAGTTCAAAGTCACTAATGTACAAACTAGCTTTTCAAGATGTGTGAAGTCATTACTTTGCCAATTCTCGTAAATATAATTTTGATGTAAGAAAATACTTTTTCATATGATTCAGTTGCAATGAATCTTTTTAAATTTTAGGGACAAATCTGTAACTTCAGAGACATTTTGGTAACTTAATAGACATATTATTATATCCTCAAAATTGGTTTATTTATCACGAAAATTATTATGGATATGTAACACAATAAGAAAGTATAAAAAATAAACTTAACAAGAATTTTTTTTAAAATTAAAAAACAAAAACGAAATGCCCTCTAATAATATAAATATAATTAATTTGAACCAGTAACAATATCAAGTTATTTTTAAATGTTACTTAATCTTTGTACTACATATTTAATATCACTTATTTTCTTTAGTAACATGGTCAATATAAAGGTTTACTATTAACGTAACATAGGTAGGCTCAGTAAAATCTTAGTCGATAGTTTCTTTAATATCAGTCTTCTAATCAGTATATTATGTACTATAAGTCAAAACAAGTAATTTTATATTATCATTGTAATAATGAGTAATAAAATATTATTTTTCGTATATGTCTAATTGTTCTTGAAAATTATAATAGACTTTTCCGTTCTTAATTATTTGTTTTGGTTTAGGGAGAATTTTTATAATATCATTAAATTCAACAAACGCTATATCGTTTTCGTCTAATTTAAACTTAGTTGCACACTTGTATGCCCGGAGAAATATCACTTTAATCTCGCCATCGTCTTCGAGATCACTTTGTGCAAGGCTTGCGTAAGTATAAGTTTTATTCTTACCAGCGTGGACGTTTACTAAAAGGAAATCTCCGTTACTTGGCAGCATTTTATTATTCCCAGAAGTCGTAGGCTGATTTTCTTCATTAGATGCGTCTATGGAACCGTAAACCATTTCGTAAATAGCTTCTCGTTAACCCGCGTCCTTGGCTAAGTCTGTGTAATTTATTTCTGCTAGTGCTTTGCTAGCAGTAGTAACTGTAGCTCCGGAACACCTTGATTTGATTCTGTTAAGAGATACATCATCGTCAGAAGACATAGAAGACGAAAGAGTGTTAACGATATTATTATCACCACATGCACCACTAGCATCTGCTGAATCCGTAGGAGATGAAGGAATCACCATCGCAGTATCATTGTCGACTGATGTATCAGCAGTTGTTGTTGATACCAGAGGAACAGGATGGTAAATTTTAGGTTCTAAACACTTGCAAAATCCCCGTTCGCAAAAACAACTCAACGTACGATGCATTAATTCACCGTATTTGGAAGTGAACACTTGGTGCATGTGCAAAGTACCTTGTAATCTTGTAATGTTTCTTGGAAGCTCTTTTGAAATATTTTCGATATCTTCTTTAGTTATTACATACAGTATAATCTTGCTCGTTCCCTGCAAAGCACTAACGAATTGTTCAATATTTGAAATGTCCTTCCCTCTGGCAACAACACCGTCTGCTGTTCGTTTTAAAAAACCACCAATGCCGTCAGCGGGTCCTTTGCCGTGGCCGGCTTCAAAAAATGACCAGGTCATCGCTTCAAAGTCATACTCAAAGGGTTTTGTACAAGCTAAATAAAAATTCTGTTTTTGCCTATATTGCGTGAAAGCACCATCGCTAAAAAAATGAAGAATTGTTACTTCAGGGAACCTAAATTTGATATTTCGCAAGATAGGATGCAAATGCGCCCAAATTGCAGCAAGCTGATGCAGAGTATGAGATGATACGGTACAAAAAGATTCAGCAATAATTTTTTGTCCAAATTGACCATGTAAACCATAACCGTGTGGAACGAAAGTTGCTGCCTGGATCCACCAAAGTGATGTGCATGTACTTCCTCATTATATTTGCAGTTGTAGTTTTCGCTAAAATCTACTAGAATGGTGGCTTCGTGTAGTTGCATTTCGTCGATGCAGCGTCTAAAGTTTTTGTATTGAGTTTTTATATTATATACATGCTTTTTCAGTAGAATCAGCCCCATTTCGAAATCTTTTATTAAATATTCTATTTCTACTTCTTTAGTTTCTTTCACATTTTTAATAGATTTAATGTGTTTTCCGTCTTTAATATATCTGTCCTCTTTTCTAGTCCATTCGCTAAAATACACTTTACATAGACTTTACATACAGTAGAATCACAAACAGTGTACATTATTATTTCACTCAAATCTTTTGTTTCCAGTATCCGTTTACCATGTATTGCTATTGCCTTGTATATTATGTTGGAATGAATTTTGCACAGGCACATCTCACGCCCATCGACTGATGGTACTTTTACATACCAGGGCCGATTTTTGGTAAAATAAAAATAAGAACCTCTCATATCTGGATTTTCTTGCTTAAAGGTTTTCTTCATAGTATCCAAAAGATATCTCTTTTGGACTTTATATTTATCGTTCGTGACTGTTTCTTTCTTACCTGCTGTGGTTCTCGATACATCATCTCGCTTAAAGAAATTTTTAATTTTGTTTTGCAAATCTGTCTTACCTTTATTTCGTTTTAAACTCGATCTCATTGTTCCTACCAAATTCAAACTATCCTTCAACAATTGTTTCTTTACTCTCGATTCACGTACTGTAGAGCCAATGAATATTCGTTTAAATAATCGTTTTTCAGCCATTTTTTTAATATTCTTATATCTTTGACTAATAGTGCCTGTTAAAATTTTATATTTCTTTGAGTCTGTATTCCTAAATTTCTCCTGGTTTTTATTTTTAATTCGATAAAACCTTTTCTTGTATTTTTCATAATTGAGTTTTAATTTTTCGTTTTCCTTTTGGAGCTTTTGGTTTTCTATAAATAATTTAGTTCTATCTCTTCTTACAGCTTTCCTTCCTCTCTTTACTTTACTTGTACTTGAACTCACAGCAGGGGAAACTATTCCTTGATTTCGAAGCAATATTTGCTCATTGTCAAATTGTTGTGGTGCAGGAGATCCGGGAAGTATAATATTAATTACATTTTCAAGCGCTCTTTTGCGTTGAAGCTTCCAAATTGTCCGTGCATTACTTTTCTCCTTAGCGGATAAATCTTTAATCAGTCTTTTATTTTTGTGATAGTGTGTTCTTTGTTTTTTTTAGTTTCTTTATATTTTAGCGGATCTTTTTTTAATTTCTCCCGATATCGTTTTTGCTTTTCAGCCGCTGTAAGAGCCATGTTTATGATATGTCTGTAACAAAAACAATTGTGTTTACTACTAACGACCGACCCGGCTTCACAAAGGCGGTTAGAAATAGAACAACTTCAAATAATGCAACGATAAATGTCCACCGAGTTACCATTAGGTCCCCTAAGTTACCATTTACAGTAACTCAAGGGACCGGTAACGGAGGAGACTTTTATAGGTTATAACTTAATCATAATACTTTTTCTCAAGAATAATACAGAATTGATTGTTATAAATGAAAAACAGACGTATTTAATGTAATCCATGACAATTATTGCACTGTATTAAAGAGTACTTACCAATTTTTACGTTGAAACTCTGGGGACACCGAATAAACACATACACGTTATCATACGCCACGCGGGCAACTAGCGGTGATTGGTTAAAAATCAAAATGGCGGAATCATGTGAAACGAGTACCAATAAGTCAATGCTTCGATTAATCACAACTAGAGCCATCTATGACTTCATGTACGTAATACAAGAACAGTCACTGAAGGGACATTGATTTTAGTATCAAATTGGGGACAAGATTTGTAAAATTAATAAAAATATATTATTCTGCTTAATTCTACTATGATTTATTGAATATTAAAGGGAAAACTATTATATAATTGTAATATTAGCCGTTAATGGCATGCTCCTATATAAAATTTCTAAAAGAATGCGATAACGATTTACAACATAGCCAGTGGGGCAATGAGATTTTGTATGGAGATAGTGATGAGGTCCCCTAAGTTACCAATAAAATTCAAATAATTTGCCATCGATTAGATCGAATTTATATTAGATAATAAAGCTATCTATTCTAGCTTTATCTGTACAGTAATAAAATACTAAAAGGTTTTGCATATTTTGCAGATATCTATTTTTTTGTAATGAGGACATGGATGGGAACAAAGAATAATTGATTGACCCATATATATATATATATACAACTGGGCGAAATATGGGAGAGGCCTTGTAAAAGGTAACAAATAGTTTTTCGTATAAAATATAGGCTAGATCAGTCATGGCATTTCTTTCTATCTGTTTGTGAAGTTTTATCACAATTGATTCAGCCATTCCGAAGATTAGTATTGACAGACAGCCAGACAAAAATGTTACAAATGGTTATTTATGTTTTAATGGCATGCAAAATTGCAAATGATCGCCTGAGCTCTATAAGACTCGATAAATTTTTTTATTATGGTAACAAAACCGAATTTGTCTGTGCAGTGATCAGAAATACGGACATTGAATATTTTATAGAACTGTGAACCACATTTATTGTGACTACGTATATTAAATGTCTGGAAACAAATGAAAGCCATTCGGTAAAATGTTTTTAGCTCTCGCATAAATGTGTATGGGTGTCAATCTCTGGTATGTACCAGCTTACATAAAATTATCTTATAAGGTACGTGAGGGTAATCTGGTCACCCCCTATAAAACCGAAACTAGGAAGACGACAGAGACAAAACACAAAATCGTATACTACAACTTATATATTAAGAAAAAATAGCTTTGGCAATAATTAAGAACACTTAGAAAAATCAACTTAAAAAAACTAACTACGAGTGTCCAAATGGCGTCGATAAAGCAGAGCCCTTTTGTCATTGAGTTATGATATAAATCAATGCCTTTTATTATTTACCCCTTATTATTTGATTGACTGATGAAGAGCTATCGTATCGCAGAACCATATATGCAAACAAGGCTCTAGTTTCTGAGTTATAACAAAGTGACCATATTAACCGGATGATCATATTACCCTGTCGTACTATATCTATTTAACGTGTAAAATGGAACACGAGATTTCGTAGATTTAATTAGAAGTAAGTATAGATTAATAGGTAATAGGGAATTGTTCAACAAACTCAATTTGTATCTCCACTAATCAACCGACGAAAAAAACGGAGGAGGTTCTCAAATCGATGTGTATATTTTTTATGTATTACCACGCTTTTTACAGAGTAGTCCGATTTTGATAATTCTTTTTTAATGAATTTTTAATAGCGAAGGTGTACCTCGAAATTGGTCGCGTATAAATTTGGAGAAAGATTTTTACCCTAAGGGTGGGGAAACATGGGTGATTTATTATAGAGTAGTCCGATTTTTATAATTCTTTTTTTGTTGGATAAAATTACTTAAAAATTATTAGGTATAATTACATTAGTTTAAGAACTTAGTTATTAAGGTTAATTAAAAACTCAAAATAATTACAAAAACATGTACTTAAGTACACTTTCATTAGTTTAAGAACTTAGTTAAAGAAAAAGGTTTATTATTTTTTGCTTTTCCGTTTTTTCGGCGGTTTAATTTTTTTGTTAAAAAGTTATTTTTTTTTCATTAAATTAAATATCCATTACACCCATCAAAGTATTACATTTAATTAATAAGAAGTAAATTTATTTTAAAACTACAACACTAACATTTGACAGCCTGCCGAAATCTTAACTGAAACCAACGGACGCCGGTACATCGAGTCGTAGTTTTGGTACTAAAAAGTAAGCATTTTGCTTCGTTTAACTTGTTTTTTGGTATTCTATTGTCAAAAAATACAGATAAATGGATTGCAGATTGAGTTTACACGTATACTTGGCCTTGCAGCTGTGTAAAAACTGAGCCGCAAATGTTTCGATATTGTTGTTATTTTAATGGTTACATTTTTTAAAGAATAAGTTATGATAGAGCCGGGTGAATGGGCCTTAAAAGAGCTGACTCTTTCAAAACCGGCTATTTTCATAAACCTTCATTTAAATATTTTGGATAAAATAAAATAATAGTAAATATGAAATGGAATGGATGGAGGAAATTGAAGAAGCAGTCAGTGAAGTTTTGGAGAAAGATCAGTCCATAAATAAAACTGCATTCATCTTTAATATATCGAAGGCATACTTAGCCAAAATAGTTAAAAAAGTAAAGGCGTCTAATGAATCAGCTTCTAAACTGATATATAGGAAATCAGCGTATTTTCAACAGACCAGGAGAATATGCTTGCGAATTATTTAAAGTTTCTTCTAAAATTTGCTATGGCCTAACAAGGCAACAAACTAAGAAGCTGGCAATTGTTTATGTCATGGCTGATAATATCATTCCGCATAAATGGAAGGAAATTAAAATTGCGAGTGATGATCGGCTCAAAGGCTTTATGAGTAGACACAAAGATTTAACTGTGAGAAAACCTGGAAGCACTTCTATATCCCGTGCAACAAGTTTTAATAAAAACTAATGTATAATAAGTTTTAATTTTAATAATAATAAGTTTAAAACAAATTGGGCAAGTTACCTCAGCTGAACAAGGAATATTAGTAACAATTCTGTTCTTTATTAATACCACTGGTGGTTTTTACCACCTATTTTTGTATTTCCTAGAGTAAACTATAGAGATCATATGTTAAATAATGCTCTACCTGAAGCTCTAGGCTTCTGGATTGATTACTGCGGATTGTTTTGATAAACACGCTTGAACACTTTGTGATGCTTGTTAGGCAAAAATCAAAAGAGAACCCAGCATTAATATTAATGGATCATCATAGATCTCATGTGAATTTCCGGGTGGTTTAAAATAGCCAGACAAAATTCAATAATTATATTTACATTCCCACCGCACTACAGTCATAAACTGCCACCACTCAATGTCACAGTATATGGGCCTTTCAAAAATAGATAATAATTTTTTAATAATTTAATAATAATTAATTTTATTTTGATAAAATGTACAAATTATTCCAATAAGTCTTAACTTAAAAATAGTCTACAATAACAGGCACCTGAACTAGGATAAACCTGTATCTCAGGTGTATGTGCCAAAAGATACATTAACAAATATTTTCTGTTTCTTATATAAAATGAATAACGTACTAACTAATAAGGGTTATTTGGGTAAAATACATTATCATTAATTTACTTATGATATTAATTAACTTAAAACAATCAGCAACTTCTCTGTATCATCGTATGACAAATTTTGTAACCATGTTCGAATTACCTTCTTACAGTCTGCCATTTTTAATGGATAATACAAAATTGCATTGACTTGATTATACAAAAAAGGGCCGAGAAATGTAAAAAATCTATGCATGAAATAATGCCTTATTCTAATGTTAGTTTCTATTACCTTATCTTTGCGCCTTTTATCAGTGACCTCTCTTCTATAAGGCAATCTTAAGTGCTGTTTTAGTAACGTGCTCATAACAGATAACTGGCGCACTGAGAGGACATTATAGGATTTGTATAAGAGATGGGATGGAAATAGAATAGGGCGGAATGTTGCAACATTTAATACAGCTCTTTGAGCGCGTTCCAGTGGTAGTAGTGTAGTTTTAGCTGCTCCACCCCAAGAGGTTATACAATAGGTGAGTATTGACTGACATAATGCGTAATATACTTGTTTTACTACCTTAATATCAGCAAAAGAACGATTTTTTTTAAAAACAAACATTAGTTTACGAACTCTATTGCATAGGTGGTTTATGTGGTTTTTAAATCTATAATTATTCCAAGGTACTTAACAGTTTTTGTATTAGAAATAACTGGGCAGTAACATTTAGACTCTGTGACTGAGTAGCATTGATGTGCATTGTGCATAAAGTTCTGGAATGTTTATACGCTGGGTTGAGCTGCGCATAGAAAAATGAATATATTTGGTTTTGGCCGTATTCAGTGTTAATATGTTTTGTTGGAGCCATTTATTAACTCTATCAAAACCTTGCTGAGCATATGAATAAACCTTGTCAACTGTATTTGCGGAAAAAAGTAGCACGGTATCATCTGCGTAAGATATTATTTTACCTGAGTTAAGTTCAAGATTGCAAAGGTCATTTATATAAATCAAAAATAGGGTTGGCCCTAATACACTTCCTTGAGGCACGCCAAAATAAGTATTTTTTTGTTCAGAGCTAACAACCTTATCGATTTTTATGCATTGATATCGATTTTCTAAATAATTCTTAAAAAGTTGAAGCTGCTTACCTCGAATACCTATGCTCTCTAACTTATTTAATAGGATAGGAATAGAAACCGTATCAAATGTTTTGCAAGGTCAAGGAAAATGCCAATTGATTGGTTGCCTTTATCTAATTCTTGAGAGACGTAATCGGTCATTTCCGGCACAGCATCAGCAGTGGACATTTTAGGCCTGAAACCATATTGCATATTTGATAATATGGATTTACTTTGTAAATAATTCATTAATCTGTTGTTAATTAATTTTTCCAATATTTTAGACGTGGATGAGAGTATCGAGATAGGCCGATAATTGGAAACGTTTTTTTTGTCCCCCAATTTGAATACTGGAACTACAATTGCTTTTTTTAAACAATCTGGGAAAATTCCTTCAGAGAGACAAATTCTGAAAATATGGGTTAACGGTGGTACTAGAATTTGTCTATATATTTTTTTAATATACTAGTGGGTAATCCGTCCCATCCAACCGCGCTTGTTTCTTTTAGTCCCATTATAATCCTTTCCACCTCACTAGGGTCCGTATCTAATAATGTGAACGAGCTTAATTGGCAGTTTTTTTGAGTTAATAAAGTGGCCCTGCAGATACATTGCCATGAATTAATGGATGTTGTCAAACCCTGGTAAAACGATGAGTATAGTAGTTACGTTGTACCAGTTCTGGCTCACTGTGTCAGAAGTGGTACAACGTTCGTCGACTCACGATCCTAAAAAAAAATATTGCTCACTTTAAGCTGCAAAGCCTTCTATCTATTCAGATTCAGACTGTTCAGGAACTTTGGGATATATAATGTAATTTGCTTAAAATTAGAAAAATGTCAGGCAAATGAAATTAAATTTTCCCTTAATGCCACAGGATTCGTGAGCCCAATCAGAACAAATTTTAAAAATAATATTTGGTTATTTTGCATTATCCTCTTTCTCTTCATTTTTTTTCTTTTCGGGAGTATCAGTCACGATGGCAGACGACATTCTTCCTTTATTCCGTGTCGTGTTTTGTCTTGGCCCCGCTTTAGGAAATGGTATTATCATTTCCGGTGACATAATTTGTTGCCTAGAAGTACTCGGATCGCAACCGTAGGGGTAGAGGCTGTTCTGATAATTTGGTCTGTTACAACCTAATTTTCTGCGGAAACTTCAAGTGGGTTTATAGAAGGTGGAGGTGTTCATCTTAAGTTAGTTTCAATATTTTCCTTGTTGAAGTTCAACTCATTTCCTTCGTTGGACTGTGATGGATCAGGTCTATCAGTGACGTATGAAGATAAAATTTTTTTTTTAATAAATATAAAATTTAAGGGGTACTGATGACTGATACTCCCGAAAAGAAAAAAAATGAAGAGAAAGAGGATAATGCAAAATAACCAATTATTATTTTTAAAATTTGTTCTGATTGGGCTAACGAATCCTGTGGCATTAAGGGAAAATTTAATTTCATTTGCCTAACATTTTTCTAATTTTAAGCAAATTACATTATATATCCCAAAGTTCCTGAAAAGTCTGAATCTGAATAGATAGAAGACTTTGCAGCTTAAAGTGAGCAATATTTTTTTTTGTGTGTTTAAATATTTAACGATTTTGGTTTTACAGAAAATATTTGTTATTTTATTTAATTTTCAAGATTGCTCTTAATAAAAAATAATTTGGCTCTAATATGATAAGATTATATATTATATAATAGGTATGACTGACTAATATCAGGCTCTTGCTACCTGTGTGAAATAATTACCCAAAATCGCGAGGCGCCCTGGGCGTTATACGCAGTCGGGGCTAGCGTTTTGTAGGCGATTCAATGTTAAAGTATTTTAACGCTGTTTACGTAAATAGTTTTATGTAAATACTTGTTGAAATAGTTTTTGTTTAGTGTTTAGTATATTTAATTGTAGGTAAAAATAGTTGTAAAAGTTTTAATGTATTTTAAAATGATATATTATGTATATTACCTATTTGATAAATCATTATAGCAAAACGTCGTTCCTACTATAACTGTTGCGTGGATAGATACTAAATGAAATGACCAACAAAAGGTTTTATGTCATTCTTTAAGTTACTGAAGAATTTTAGAAGGAAATTATGAAAGGTGAATTTATTTAAAAAATTTTGTTAGATAGGTACGTGCAGCAATAAAGAATTAAGTAATAATTTGGTCTACAGAAGAAATACCTAAGTACTTTATTACAAAAATTAGTTAAAATTTACTTCACCATCCAATTATTTACTTACATAGTATGTACAAGTATGTATTACATACCTATACTTGTATTTTGTAATAAAAATATTTTAAGTTATAATAACACAAAATACTGAAATTAAAACTTTGTATACTAAGAAGATTTTTAAGTAAGTAGAATAGATCACATTTTTGTTAGGAATCGTATTTAAGGTTTATTTGTTGTTTACACTATCTACCTATTTCTTCCGAACCAAGCGTTGCGATTCCCGCCGAATGACCCTGCAATTTGCATTAGGCATCGCAGAACTCATATAGGGGCGAAAGTATGGTCAGTCGATCATTGTCAGATACTTCACCTGAGTGACATAACTAACATTTCAAAATGTATTTTTTTACTTTCTATTGGCATCCCTTAATAACCACGGAAAGTCCGCTGTGATTTAGGAAGCGGAAAAGATGCAAAGTAATATGGACACTAACGCGCAGCGACAAAGTTTTACTTAGCTTGCGTGCGCGATTTATCAGATTAATAATAATTATGTAGGCTATTAAACGTCGGCAAGCAGTTGACATCAAAGGAGTGCAACTTCTGTACGTAGTACCTACTATTATTTATTCTGTGCTAATATGTTAAGATTGATATAAAACATTTCTTAAAAATATCATTTGTTGTTAAAAAGGGTTTGTAAGTACTGTCTTTTTATTTTTTTGTAATAGTAGAATTAATTAAGGAAATTTTCACAATTACATGGGCAGAAACTTGTAGATACCAGAAGAAAAACCGGCTTTGCAGGGCTTATTCTGGATATGATCACTGCAATTCAACTCTATAAATACTTGATTGAGGGCACCAAACTTTTACAGTACTTGCCATTATTTATTACATTTACAAGGTCAGCCAGGACCACCTCGAGTTGTTTTCTTCAGCCATTCGAGCACGAGGTGACTTCAATAATAACCCAAATGCGGTTCAATTTAGGGCAGCTTTTAAAAGATTGTTGATAAGAGCTGAAATTAGGGATGCGGGCCTTGGTAACTGCGTATCCTTGGAGCAAATTGATGTACTAACCCTTGTAACTCTTGTAAGACTAGCCCAGTCACGGCCATAAACGATTTGGCTGAAAGAAATTCATTCGTTGAATTGCCTGAGGATGATAGTGAGTTATACGAAGAATTTATTTATTGCATGCACAATAACCTACCCAACTATTCCGACAGCGTAGTTACTTATATTGCTGGTTTTGTATCAAGAAAGTTGGCACGGTCTATAAAATGCGATATTTGCGCAAATTGGTTGTTTGGCGATCATAAAGACTATTAAAAAAGTTTAATAACTTTAAAGAACAGGGGTGGGCTGATTTACCCATCAACAGACGTGAAGCGTACTCTAATTAAAGTGGAAAAAATCTTAAAGGGTATTTTTCAGAAACAACTGCGGTCAAAGCAATATTACCTCCCACCACCACCTCTATGTGTTCAGATTTTTAATGGAAAATTTTGATGAAGCGAATTTGTTTAAATCAAACTGCGAACATGACACGACACATAGACTTTTACTTATTAAATCCATAGTACAAACCTATATGGATCTGAGGTTTAAATACTTTGGAAAGAAAATGACAGAAAAAATTTCATTTCGAAATTATTTTAATAAAATTGTATTATTTTGTACTGAGTAAGTGCGGGTAATTTATGTTTGTAATAAATCTTTTTTAAATGGAAATTTCAGTATTATTATGAAGTAGCGTCCGCCCGAGGTATCTTCTTATTCTATCTCTTGGGACCTCTAGTCCTATATGTTAATTCAGGTAATAAACTATTTGTGTGCCAAATTATTACATTTAAATTGGTCTGATACTTTTGACGTGATTGAGGAACAAATAAACATTCAAACTTTTGCATTTATTATATTTGATTAGTGTGAGTATGATGACTGAGCCTAATTATTGTCTAACAAACAAACAAAAATTCTTTAATTAGTATTTCTTGTTTAATTCCTGAGAAATAATTGTAACATTAATAATAGATAGTTACATACATTATTAAAGCAAAACAAAATGACTACTTAAAAATAATGAACTGAAAACATAGGTATAACTTATACGCATTTCAGTAATGTCCTTTTAATTTCCTTTATTTTGATATCCCTATCGATAGGTTGAGTAAAAAAAAAATAAGGACTTACAATTTGTTATCCGTCATATCGATTTAAAAAACCTATCTAAGAACACTCGGATGTTTGAGACGAATCACATGAAAGAATCTTTTTTCAAATAAGCACCACATTATTGATATTAATACCCGTATTTATAATGAAGTAATTACTTGTTGCCAAGTAATTTCTTAGTTAAGTCATTACTTAAGGTTAGAATTCTTAATTACAAAATCTCATTCTATAGTTGAGTAACACACGTTACTTGAGCAAATGTCCAAGTAACAGTCCACGCTTGGTGGTTGTTTCTGTGTTCATAAACGTAGTTTTTCATTATTATGAACGATGTTTTGACTTACTGTCAAAGGTTTCGAAATAGCCAACAATTCTAAGGCATAAAATTCCGTATGTTAAAACTTACGAACAACGAATGTCGAACAAAATGTCGAAGTTAGATAACGTCTAAACTTTTAAAGTAAGAAGGTTCATTTAGCAGATATAACATAATCCCGAAAAAAGAGTTAGATATATTCATGTAATCACCTGCCAGTCCTATAAAGGGAGATGAGTTGGAGATGTGAGATGGCATGAATGGGTTGTCACCCGGGCTTCTTAGCCTAGCTAAGATCTATTTGCCTATTGTGGCAACTTGGGTACCCCGTGACCGCTTATTATGCGACAGGTTGTCAAAATCGTTATTTTAAAATTCAACTCTAAAGAAATAAACGTAAAAGTAAAAAAAATGTGTAATTAATTCTTGTTTTCTGTTAAAATAATTATTATCGATAAAATTAAATGCGTTAAAGTAAATAGTGTAAAACTTACAACATAAATATAATGTTTGATTATTATACTTATTTGTTTAATTTCTGTAAAAATGATTTTTGAAAATGAATTTATTCGATATATATATATATATATATTTGAAAAAAAAAATCCTATATCCTCCAATGTCATATTACCATCTATATTTTCTACAACAGCAAAAACCGTTCCAATGCTATCCAAAGTTTTCATTTTTTATCCAAAATAACCTCAAAGTAGTGCTTAAGTAAAGGAAATGGTGACTATTACTTGGCTGAGTATTCTAACGTTTGACAGTTCTAACTTGGAGCAATTACTTAACTATCGAATACAAATCGTTACTTAAGTGATTACTTTTACTCAAGTAATCACTTTTACTTGTTTATAAATACGGGTGTTAGTATAGTGCGCAACACTACGTCAAGCTTCTTTGTGCTAGACTCAATTTAGGTATACACGTTTTTTTCGTAGGTATGTCATGTCCTTTCTTTTTTCTCTAGTCAAAGGTTCGACATGGAAGATAGCGCTTTCAATTCCAGCGGCGCGTTTGCGAGTTTCAAGAAGAACCGGAATGTTGGCAGCACTGCGACCAAAGACGACGCCCAGATGTCAAAGTCAAAACCAAAAGTTATAACATGCTACATGCGTAGTACCTATCCTCTTAGTAGTCTGTTCTGTGCATTGTGCATGCTACAAATGTTAACAAACAGGGCATTACCGCAACCAGTGTACAGTTGCGAATAAAAATATAAATAAAAATGAACATACAAGGGTTGAAATTTAGAATCGTTTGGCAGGAATTTGGGGGAGTAAGGTATTTTATTTGATAGAGGTTTGGTCCCCGATTATAATAATACCACTCCCATTAAAAGGTAATGCACCGTTCTTGGGAAAAATCAAAAAGAAAATCCCATAGAAAAAAACCTCAAAATCATAATTCATAACTCAAAATGAATTAAGGAGATATGAGGTGGTGGAGAGGGAGGAGGACGTATGAGGACGCTCAAGGTCGCTCAGCGAGCTATGGAGAGGGCTATGCTCGGAGTTTCTCTACGTGATAGACTCAGAAATGAGGATATCCGCAGTAAAACCAGAGTGACCGACATAGCCCAACGGATTAGTAAGCTGAAGTGGCAATGGGCCGGCCATATAGCTCGAAGAACCGATAACCGATGGGGAAGAACGGTTTTCGAGTGGCAGCCTTGTACCGGTAGGCGTAGTGTAGGGCGACCCCCAACTAGATGGAGTGACGACCTGGTAAGACATGCAGGAAGTCGATGGGTGCAGATGGCTCAGGACCGTGCTTTGTGGCGTTACTTGGGAGAGGCCTATGTTCAGCAGTGGACTTGTGAAGGGCTGTAATGATGAGGTGGTGGAGAGGGAGGCAGGGTAGTTGTAGAGTCGCCCCCACTTCCACATCCTGCCGGACATGCTTAGTTTTTTTTTATAAATTTTTAAAAATCTAATTTTGAGGTTATGTTTTTGTAATGTTTTTGACTATAATCCTTATTTATGCGCACCACGTAGCGCAGTCGGAGAAAGGCCGGTCGATGGCCTACTTCTGAGTGGTTTACAAACAAATAACCACGAAGGGAATGACGGGGTCTATTCCGTCGCTTCGCTCGCTCACTCAACTCCGGCATCCCCTTCTAACCTAACTGTCCGAGTCGGGGTCACACTCAACAAAACACCATAATATTAGCTTTTATAATTACTTTAAATTATAAACATAATAATACAATAGTAACCACACTACGGCTCGCACAGGTGCCTACGATTTGCTACGACGGGCGGGGGCTGCTCTTCTCCGCACCTACGGCTTTACAAAAACACTTTAGGAGTAGGGCAGACAAGACTATGTGAATTCGGGGCGTTCTGATTTAATTTTAGTACAGATCAGATATCCATAGTCAGGTTGCCTTTGCTCCCGCCACAGACACATAATGCTGTATGCTATCCAGCTTTCACAGTAATATCGTATAATTTTTTCTCAGAAAGTCTAGAACCCAGAGCCGTTAATTCAGTTAATAATAAAAAATGTATCACTTTTAATACTTTACATATTTAAGGTTATAATAGTTTTTATTTATTTTTTCTACAACGGTGCATTACCTTATAAAGTGAGTGGTATTATTATAATCGGGGACCAAACCTCTACCAAATAAAACACCTTACTCCCCCAAATTCCTGCCAAACGATTCTAAATCCAACCCCATAAGTACAACTGTACAAGCAGTAATGCGGTTAGTGCAGTGTTCCTGAATGGTGAATTTTGCAAAAGTGATTGGTATATTGACTCCGGACTCCGGGGCGAGTGTTCACTTACCGCGAACGAAGAATGGCTGTCAAACGTGTCGCGGGATCTTATTATAACTTATTATTAAGAATATTGTCGTGGCAAACAAAGATAAAGTACTTGTATTATGTACTGGAGATGTGCAGATTACGACAAAGACGCGTAACTGTGAATACGATATTACAGTAGAAGGTGTATTATACGTGCCGAAGTTGACTACAAATCTGTTGTCTGTAAGTCAACTTATATCGAAAGGAAACAAAGTTCCATTTAACAATTATGGTTGTCAGATTTTCAACCAAGCAGGAGTAATGGTGGCTACAGTGAGTCTGTTGAATGGGGTGTTATACTAAACATGCCTGATCATCAGCTGCAGTGATGGTGTCCAGTAAAGTTTGGCATTGACGTCTAGGTCATGTCAACAGCCAGTATTTGAACAAGATGCAATATGCTGTACAGGGTTTGACACTTGATAACAAGACTGACATATCAAAGTCATCATGTGTCGCATGCTGTGAGGGCAAGCAGAGCTGCTTATCTTTTAAAAAAAAGGTAGCAGAAGTACTGAATTGCCACATATTGTGCATACCGATCTCTGTGGACCAATGGAAAACCGATCTATAGGAGGTTCTCGATACTTTATGCTGTTCATAGATAATTTTAGTTGTATGACATATATTTATTTTTTGAAAGCAAAGATGAGGCATTGAAATGCTTTCAACAGTATAGAGCAGAGGTTGAGAATCAACTTAATCACAGCATAAAGACCATGCGAAGTGACAATGGGACAGAATTCTGCAACAGCAAGTTTGATGAATCTTTGATGTTGCATGGGATACATTACAAACATTACAAAACAAACTAATACACACCTGAGCAGAATGGTCTCTCAGAACAATACAACCGAACTATCGTTGAGAAAATCAAGTGTCTACTGTTCAATGCAGGTCTCGTGAAAAGTTTTTGGGCAGAGGCGGCACACACTGCCGGTAGCACAATCATGGTACATATGCCAAAACAAAAGAGATTAAAGTGGGACAAAAATCTGAAAAATGTATCCTTGTTGGTTATTCCAATGATGTCAAAGGGTGCAGAATTTACAACCCAAAGTCTAACTAAGTAAAAATGTATTACCAGTTGAGATGTTATAGTATAGTTATAGTAGTTGGAGAAGATAGAGACAGAAAATGTTCTGGAGGCACAGGAAAGTTGTTCAGATGAAGTGAATATGGTTCCAGAGGGGGAAAAAGATTTGACACTTTCGGAAGATTCACTTGAACACAGATGACAGTGGCGAACTGTATGTACCTTGTGAGGATGATACATTGGATAACTCTGAATCTGGTACAACAGATAGTGAAGACTCCATAATACTCAACAATGCCAACATAACGAGTGGTCCTCGACGTAGACAACAGCCAGACAGATATGGATCTGTAGGTGCTTGTATAGAAGACGACAACATATTCACGGGTGAGTTATCGTAACAAGAAGCTTTGGAAGGTCCTGAAAAAGCACAGTGGTTAGCGGCTGTGCAAGATGAGTTACAGTCGTTTGAGAAAAATAGTGCATGGGAAATCGTAGATGTACCAATAAATGGTACTATAGTGCAGTGCAAGTGGGTTCTGTGGAAAAAATGATGGTGAAAACAAAGTGCGTTGCCGTGCTCATCTAGTCGCAAAGGGCTTCATCCAAAAATATGGTGTAGACTATACAGAAACATTTTCGCCAGTAGTGAGATACACAACTCTAAGACTATTATTTGCATTGTCTGTAAAGTTAGGTGGAGTTGTTAACCATTCAGATGTAAAGATTGCGTTCTTGAATGGTGATTTAGAGGAAACCAATAACATGAAGATGCCTGATTGATATAATAGTAGTAGTTCAGTTTGTAAAGTATTGAAACTTAAAAAGGCTGTTTATGGACTTAACCGGGCCTCTAAAGCATGGAATAAAAAGGTGGATAATTGTTTGATCCGTAATGGTTACAAAAGGTCAAAAGTTGAGCCAGTCTATGTTGACGCTTTCTTCATATTTTCCAATGATAAAACTTAGAACTTGAAATAGATGTTATCTAGTAAGTTTAGCACTAAGGACTTAGATGAAGTTAAACAATGTCTTGGAATGAATGTGACCTTCAATAAAGATTTAGGATATTATGTTACTCTGAGTCAAGAAACTTATATTGATCAACTTTTGAGCAAATTTCATTTAAGTGATTGTAAGACTGTTGATACTCTGATGGAGGTCAAACTAAACAAAGGTCAAGTAGATATAAATAATCACATGCCCTATCAACAACTAATTGGTAGTTTTATGTATTTGTCAGTCATAACTAGGCCAGACATTAGTTACTCTGTAAGTTTTCTAAGTCAATTTAATAATTGCCACACAAAGGAGCATTGGGAAAATCCAAAGAGAGTATTAAAATATCTGAAATGAACTAAATGTTATGGAATAAAATATTGTAAAGAAGGTAATTCAGAAATAACAGGCTATGTAGATGCTGATTGGGCCTCTAACTCTATCGATAGGAGATCATATACTGGAATGTGTTTTTTGTTATCTGATGGTGTAATATCATGGAAATGTAGAAAATAGAAACATGTAGCCCTCTCTAGCACTGAATCAGAGTATATTGGTCTATCTGAGGCATGTAGAGAAACATTGTATTTAAAGGAATTACAATACGAAATAACTAATAAGATGTACACCATCAGTCTATTCAATGATAACCGGGGTGCACAGAAGCTGTGTGTAAACCCAGTCTTTGGGTTGGGTTTACAATTCTGTCGCCTGAATTTGAAGATTCTGTCAATGTGGGGGAGTCAAAGGGGTTTATCTGAAGCACCCCCACTCAATTTTTTCTGCAGGAGCAGCGTCGAAGTATTTTTAATTATTTTTTAAAAATATTGGTAAATGACTAATTTAATTACGTTTTTGACATTTCATCTGTCAATGTCATATCGATATATAGTACTGAATCGATCTAGTGAATCGATATTTCACCCTAGAGAATCGAGATCGAATCTTTTTCTGTTTTATTAAGATTTGCAAAATTATTTATAATTGGTTGAATGTACCCCAACTCGTAAAGAATGACAGTTTTTAATTTAATTATTCAATGTTATCTGTACTTTATTGTATCTTTTGATATCGTAAATATAAACTTTTAGCGCAAATAAAAAAAAAACGATTTTTGCGAAATCGATCTTTAAGATTTCGATTTTTTGTGAATCGATTCATCTAATTTCGATTTGAATCGATTTAAAAATATGTAAAATTAAATCGCTATGCCGGCCATTTTGTTGACAGCTTTTCGTCATGGTGTTGCTTCCGAGTTTCAGAATTTTGGTGAATAGTGAAATATTTGTGGCGGCGGAATACTGCTAAATATCGCAAAGATCTTTTCTTACAAATGGTGGCAGCCATAAATTATGTTTATAAATTAAAGTAGTTACGAAAGTTAATAATTTGGTGTTATATCGAGTGCAATAGCGAGCGAAGCGAGCCTGGGACGTGGAGTACCCCGACTCGGACAGGTTAGGTTAGAAGAGGATGACGGGGTCGTATGAGCGAGCGAAGCGAGCGAATAGACCCCGTCATCCTCTTCGTGGTTATTTTTTTGTAAACCACTCAGAAGTAGGAGCCCCGCGAAGCGGGGCTCCGTCGACCGGACTTCCCTCGACTGCACCACGTTAAGTGGCGTGGGACTTCCATCCTCCAACTCTCTCTACCCAAAAATCAGGTTAAAATTGTCATAAAAATTACGAAACATAACCTCAAAATGAGATTTTTAAAAATAAATAAAAAAAAACTAAGCACGTCCGGCAGAAAGTGGAAGTAGGGGGTGACTCTACAACTCCTCCCCCTCCCCCCCACGCCACCCCTCACCCCCAAATTCAGGCGACCGAATTGTAAACCTTACCCCAGTCTTTTACCAACGTACAAAGCATATTGATATCAAATATCATTTTTGTCATGATCTAGTAAAAAATAAAATTGTTAAAGTACTGTATTTGCCAACAGCTGATATGCCAGCTAACATTCTAACTAAAAGTTTATGTTCAGCAAAACATTATAAATTTATGTTGCATCTTGGCATAGTTTGTATCAAATAATTTTGTATAAAAATTGTTTAGTGAATATTGCGATAAGTGGGGGTGTTATTCTGTGTCAATTTTGTATCGACAATGTCATACATTGCAAACTATTAGCGCCCTTCTGGTATAGAATATATTATACTGTACATTTTATTTACCCACGCGTTTAATTTATAAGATTTTTTTCTTCTCTGTTTGATCTTGTTACTTATTTAATTGTAAATATTCAGGAAATAATAATAAGATAATTTTATAAATATGAGCATAATGTAAATAAATAATATAATAATATTGATTATAGTCAATATTTGCAGTTCCCTTGCAGGTTTCATGTTTTAAGCTATTTTTTATAGTTAAGACCAAATGTAGACAACAAGAGAGGGGGTTAATCTACTCCTAATTCTCTCATTTTGGCATTATCAGTAGAACTAGATTAACACCTATTCTGCTAAGATTAGTGGGGCAGCAAGGAAGAGGTACTGAAGGCTGGTAGCGGATGAAATAGGAGCTGAAGAGGAAGATGAGATCTCTGCCAGAAGCCCTTGGATGAAATTCCTCTGCCCAAACCTTCACCGGTTCCAAAGGCCAAAAAACGCAGTTGGTCTGAGGAGGAGTGCTCCAAAGACAAGTCCAAGAAATCTGTGAAGCTGGCAACGGAGGAAAAGAAGTTCAGCTTCAGTGCCGTAGCTCGCTCCACGCGTGTTGGAATTCGCAATTTGAGTCCTATGAGCATGGGGCAGATGCGGCTGGTCCACCGGATGCTCACACAGGCTATCGCTGTGACGGCCTGTGGGGCATAGCCGGGAATGGTACCTAAATTTTTGGGTTTCACTCACAATGCACGTTGGATTCTGGTAACGTGCCTGAATAAGACAAGCCAGGCCTGGATTCTGGGTGAAGTCGGGAAACTCAAACCCAGGCTGTTGGCAGAGCTCTCGATAATACCCGAGGGTGAACTGCCTGAGCCTCAGCTGTGGATCACCTATCAGCCCCGCAACGAAGCTGACTCTCCAAAGGACGCGGCTGTGCTGTTGGGGGCACACACTGAGAGGCTCCATATTGAGCTCTGAAAAATTCTGCACCGTAGGGACAAGGAGAATGGGTTCCTAGTAATCTTAAGTAACCTAGTAAGCCTATCTTCCTTTCCTCATAAGACAATGAAAAAGGTTATAAATAGACACACTAGGGATGTAGATCTAGCTACGAGGCCCATATTACAACCAGCATACTAACCACAGAGGCAACTCTACGGAAACAGCCCTGATCAGTGTTATTGACAGGGTTGAAAAAGCGCTGGAGGATAAAGAAATAGCTCTTTGTAATTTTCTAGATAAGATGATCGATTTCTATAGTAGCCCCACGTCAGTGCTGATTGGTGTCACATATTTACAAATGTTGACCCCACAACCATCATGTGGGTGACGTCGATGTTCTTAAATAGAAAGGCAAAAATAGCGCTGTTTCAAACTTCGGTTGAAGTTGCAACTACAAGAGGCCACAAGGTGTTTTGTCACACCTTCTTTGGACTCTTGCGGTTGACCAACTATTGTGCATGATGGCGGACTAGCATTGACACACTATGTTGTGCTGATGATCTTGCTATCATTGCGAGGCGTTTTTGCCAAAGTGTTTTATCATTGATCATACAAAGAGCCCTAAACAGCATAAATAATTGGTGTAGGGATAACAGCTTATCGGTTAATGCTGATGAAACTGTTATAATAACCTTTACTAAAGTGAGACGGTTGGCTAAATTTGTCACACCAAAACTCGACGAGCATGTATGCGTAGTGGATGTGAAGGAGGCGAGAGAGGTGTGTCAGGATCGTGCCAAATGGAAGTCTGTAGTCTCTGCCTACCCCTCTGGGTGACAGGCGTGAGTGTTTATGTTATGTTATGTTATGATATTTTTGTCTCAATATTTTAAAATGTATTTATGTCAAATAAAAAAAAAACATACTAAATGTATGTTTAACACAACTTATTAATATAACATTTAATTTACAAATATATTTACTTAAATTTGAATAAGAATCGTTCATAAATGCTGGGCACGCGAGAGTTAAAAAGGGACGAATTTATTCCATTTTGACTTTGCTGACCTAAAAACAAAATAAAAGAATAATGAGCAGATTTAAATATAAAAATTTAGCCCAATTGCGATAACTTACATATGTTTCTACAAAAAAAAATGTGTATAATAATATATTCGTCCACATAAGTACCCACAGAAATGTCGCATCTGAATAAATAAATTTCATAATCCATATTCCATGACACGGGATAGCGTCTTAGCAATAATTTTTTTTATTATTAATATATAATATTTTTTTTATTGATTAAGTATCTTAGTACCTGGTTGACCGAGCTTTGCTCGGTATTTTTCGCTCGATTTTTTTTAATTCGTGTGTTTTGGAAATTATATTTAGATACAAATTACATACTGGTGAAATATAAATAATATTTTTTGATCTTAGCGACATAACAGAAAAACGGAACTGGTTATTTGAATGAAAAATCATGAGTGCAATTATTTTAATTTAAATTTTCGTGTTTTTAAAAAATACTAAAAAAAGGCTCGAAAAAATAGATTTTCTCAAAAAAGAAAGGATGAAAAAAAAGTTTAAAAAAGTCGGTCGGTCTGGGCTCGAACCGGGGTTTTACGATTCTGTGACCGACCATTATACCAAAAAAATTTACCTTCTTATTCTAACGATATTGTAGCAGTTTTTCATTGCCTAAAAACACGGACAAAAAGACATTTTCTAAAAATAAATCCAAGCTAGATCGATTTATTATCCCCGAAACTCCCTGGACACAAAATGTTATGAAAATCGTTGGAGCCGTTTCCGAGATCCCGAATATATATTTATATATATACAAGAATTGCTCGTTTAAAGGTATAGGATTAAATATTAACCGATGAAAAGCAATTCCTTGGTATTTACTGACATTTCTTGAATTATAATATGTGCTATATCTAAGTACACACGACTGCATATTTTTTTAAATCAACACAATACGTGTCAACTCAACGAGCGCCTAGCGAGTGACTGATTAAAATGCGGTGTAAGCACCGCAGTTGAATGGAACGGAGTAGCTGAATGCAGTGTCGCCTCTAGTACCTACGTAGTACATACCTAATAGCTGAATGGGAGAGATAGAGACGTAAGTAATCTTTTTAAATCATCGCCCTCAATTTTTTTCGCGTTACTTTAATTTTTGCTACGGATGACAAACTTCAACTTGTGTACAAAAAAAGTTGACACGCGAATTCCCAAAATAAAATTCGAAATTCGAGCACTTATTGACCGACTAGGAGCACAGAACTTCCAGTGTGCCCTATGTATCTCATTAGTCGCTTTTTATGACATACTAGGCAACGCAGTTAGCAGATTCTTTTTAGGGTTCCGTAGTCAACTAGGAACCCTTATAGTTTCGCCATGTCTGTCTGTCCGTCTGTCCGTCCTCGCTTAATCTCTGTGACCGTTAGCACTAGAAAGCTGAAATTTGGTACCAATATGTGTATCAATCACGCCGACAATGTGGTAAAATAAAAATTGGAAAAATTTTTTTTATTAGGGTAGCCCCCCTATGTGTAAAGTGGGAAGTGATTTTTTTTTAATTTCAACCCTTACGTGTGATATATTGTTGGAAAGGTATTTAAAAATGAATAGGGGTTTACTAAAATCATTTTTTGATAATGTCAATAATTTCGGAAATAATCGCTCCAAAAGTAAAAAACAATGTGTCCCCCTCTAACTTTTGAACCATAGGTTTAGAAAATATGAAAAAAATCTGAAAGGTAGAACTTTATAAGGACTTTCTAGGAAAATTATTTTGAACCTGGATGGAAACAGTTTTTGTACAAAAAAGACAAAAAGTTGTACAAAATAATTTCTGGACTAAGTTTGTAGTATAATCGTTTAAGCAGGCATTTTTTTTAACTTCGTTTACATACATATTTTATTATCCTGAACGTATCTTGATGAGTTACAGTCGTTTGAGAAAAATAGTGCATGGGAAATCGTAGATGTACCAATAAATGGTACTATAGTGCAGTGCAAGTGGGTTTTGTGGAAAAAATGATGGTGAAAACAAAGTGCGTTGCCGTGCTCATCTAGTCGCAAAGGGCTTCATCCAAAAATATGGTGTAGACTATACAGAAACATTTTCGCCAGTAGTGAGATACACAACTCTAAGACTATTATTTGCATTGTCTGTAAAGTTAGGTGGAGTTGTTAACCATTCAGATGTAAAGATTGCGTTCTTGAATGGTGATTTAGAGGAAACCAATAACATGAAGATGCCTGATTGATATAATAGTAGTAGTTCAGTTTGTAAAGTATTGAAACTTAAAAAGGCTGTTTATGGACTTAACCGGGCCTCTAAAGCATGGAATAAAAAGGTGGATAATTGTTTGATCCGTAATGGTTACAAAAGGTCAAAAGTTGAGCCAGTCTATGTTGACGCTTTCTTCATATTTTCCAATGATAAAACTTAGAACTTGAAATAGATGTTATCTAGTAAGTTTAGCACTAAGGACTTAGATGAAGTTAAACAATGTCTTGGAATGAATGTGACCTTCAATAAAGATTTAGGATATTATGTTACTCTGAGTCAAGAAACTTATATTGATCAACTTTTGAGCAAATTTCATTTAAGTGATTGTAAGACTGTTGATACTCTGATGGAGGTCAAACTAAACAAAGGTCAAGTAGATATAAATAATCACATGCCCTATCAACAACTAATTGGTAGTTTTATGTATTTGTCAGTCATAACTAGGCCAGACATTAGTTACTCTGTAAGTTTTCTAAGTCAATTTAATAATTGCCACACAAAGGAGCATTGGGAAAATCCAAAGAGAGTATTAAAATATCTGAAATGAACTAAATGTTATGGAATAAAATATTGTAAAGAAGGTAATTCAGAAATAACAGGCTATGTAGATGCTGATTGGGCCTCTAACTCTATCGATAGGAGATCATATACTGGAATGTGTTTTTTGTTATCTGATGGTGTAATATCATGGAAATGTAGAAAATAGAAACATGTAGCCCTCTCTAGCACTGAATCAGAGTATATTGGTCTATCTGAGGCATGTAGAGAAACATTGTATTTAAAGGAATTACAATACGAAATAACTAATAAGATGTACACCATCAGTCTATTCAATGATAACCGGGGTGCACAGAAGCTGTGTGTAAACCCAGTCTTTGGGTTGGGTTTACAATTCTGTCGCCTGAATTTGAAGATTCTGTCAATGTGGGGGAGTCAAAGGGGTTTATCTGAAGCACCCCCACTCAATTTTTTCTGCAGGAGCAGCGTCGAAGTATTTTTAATTATTTTTTAAAAATATTGGTAAATGACTAATTTAATTACGTTTTTGACATTTCATCTGTCAATGTCATATCGATATATAGTACTGAATCGATCTAGTGAATCGATATTTCACCCTAGAGAATCGAGATCGAATCTTTTTCTGTTTTATTAAGATTTGCAAAATTATTTATAATTGGTTGAATGTACCCCAACTCGTAAAGAATGACAGTTTTTAATTTAATTATTCAATGTTATCTGTACTTTATTGTATCTTTTGATATCGTAAATATAAACTTTTAGCGCAAATAAAAAAAAAACGATTTTTGCGAAATCGATCTTTAAGATTTCGATTTTTTGTGAATCGATTCATCTAATTTCGATTTGAATCGATTTAAAAATATGTAAAATTAAATCGCTATGCCGGCCATTTTGTTGACAGCTTTTCGTCATGGTGTTGCTTCCGAGTTTCAGAATTTTGGTGAATAGTGAAATATTTGTGGCGGCGGAATACTGCTAAATATCGCAAAGATCTTTTCTTACAAATGGTGGCAGCCATAAATTATGTTTATAAATTAAAGTAGTTACGAAAGTTAATAATTTGGTGTTATATCGAGTGCAATAGCGAGCGAAGCGAGCCTGGGACGTGGAGTACCCCGACTCGGACAGGTTAGGTTAGAAGAGGATGACGGGGTCGTATGAGCGAGCGAAGCGAGCGAATAGACCCCGTCATCCTCTTCGTGGTTATTTTTTTGTAAACCACTCAGAAGTAGGAGCCCCGCGAAGCGGGGCTCCGTCGACCGGACTTCCCTCGACTGCACCACGTTAAGTGGCGTGGGACTTCCATCCTCCAACTCTCTCTACCCAAAAATCAGGTTAAAATTGTCATAAAAATTACGAAACATAACCTCAAAATGAGATTTTTAAAAATAAATAAAAAAAAACTAAGCACGTCCGGCAGAAAGTGGAAGTAGGGGGTGACTCTACAACTCCTCCCCCTCCCCCCCACGCCACCCCTCACCCCCAAATTCAGGCGACCGAATTGTAAACCTTACCCCAGTCTTTTACCAACGTACAAAGCATATTGATATCAAATATCATTTTTGTCATGATCTAGTAAAAAATAAAATTGTTAAAGTACTGTATTTGCCAACAGCTGATATGCCAGCTAACATTCTAACTAAAAGTTTATGTTCAGCAAAACATTATAAATTTATGTTGCATCTTGGCATAGTTTGTATCAAATAATTTTGTATAAAAATTGTTTAGTGAATATTGCGATAAGTGGGGGTGTTATTCTGTGTCAATTTTGTATCGACAATGTCATACATTGCAAACTATTAGCGCCCTTCTGGTATAGAATATATTATACTGTACATTTTATTTACCCACGCGTTTAATTTATAAGATTTTTTTCTTCTCTGTTTGATCTTGTTACTTATTTAATTGTAAATATTCAGGAAATAATAATAAGATAATTTTATAAATATGAGCATAATGTAAATAAATAATATAATAATATTGATTATAGTCAATATTTGCAGTTCCCTTGCAGGTTTCATGTTTTAAGCTATTTTTTATAGTTAAGACCAAATGTAGACAACAAGAGAGGGGGTTAATCTACTCCTAATTCTCTCATTTTGGCATTATCAGTAGAACTAGATTAACACCTATTCTGCTAAGATTAGTGGGGCAGCAAGGAAGAGGTACTGAAGGCTGGTAGCGGATGAAATAGGAGCTGAAGAGGAAGATGAGATCTCTGCCAGAAGCCCTTGGATGAAATTCCTCTGCCCAAACCTTCACCGGTTCCAAAGGCCAAAAAACGCAGTTGGTCTGAGGAGGAGTGCTCCAAAGACAAGTCCAAGAAATCTGTGAAGCTGGCAACGGAGGAAAAGAAGTTCAGCTTCAGTGCCGTAGCTCGCTCCACGCGTGTTGGAATTCGCAATTTGAGTCCTATGAGCATGGGGCAGATGCGGCTGGTCCACCGGATGCTCACACAGGCTATCGCTGTGACGGCCTGTGGGGCATAGCCGGGAATGGTACCTAAATTTTTGGGTTTCACTCACAATGCACGTTGGATTCTGGTAACGTGCCTGAATAAGACAAGCCAGGCCTGGATTCTGGGTGAAGTCGGGAAACTCAAACCCAGGCTGTTGGCAGAGCTCTCGATAATACCCGAGGGTGAACTGCCTGAGCCTCAGCTGTGGATCACCTATCAGCCCCGCAACGAAGCTGACTCTCCAAAGGACGCGGCTGTGCTGTTGGGGGCACACACTGAGAGGCTCCATATTGAGCTCTGAAAAATTCTGCACCGTAGGGACAAGGAGAATGGGTTCCTAGTAATCTTAAGTAACCTAGTAAGCCTATCTTCCTTTCCTCATAAGACAATGAAAAAGGTTATAAATAGACACACTAGGGATGTAGATCTAGCTACGAGGCCCATATTACAACCAGCATACTAACCACAGAGGCAACTCTACGGAAACAGCCCTGATCAGTGTTATTGACAGGGTTGAAAAAGCGCTGGAGGATAAAGAAATAGCTCTTTGTAATTTTCTAGATAAGATGATCGATTTCTATAGTAGCCCCACGTCAGTGCTGATTGGTGTCACATATTTACAAATGTTGACCCCACAACCATCATGTGGGTGACGTCGATGTTCTTAAATAGAAAGGCAAAAATAGCGCTGTTTCAAACTTCGGTTGAAGTTGCAACTACAAGAGGCCACAAGGTGTTTTGTCACACCTTCTTTGGACTCTTGCGGTTGACCAACTATTGTGCATGATGGCGGACTAGCATTGACACACTATGTTGTGCTGATGATCTTGCTATCATTGCGAGGCGTTTTTGCCAAAGTGTTTTATCATTGATCATACAAAGAGCCCTAAACAGCATAAATAATTGGTGTAGGGATAACAGCTTATCGGTTAATGCTGATGAAACTGTTATAATAACCTTTACTAAAGTGAGACGGTTGGCTAAATTTGTCACACCAAAACTCGACGAGCATGTATGCGTAGTGGATGTGAAGGAGGCGAGAGAGGTGTGTCAGGATCGTGCCAAATGGAAGTCTGTAGTCTCTGCCTACCCCTCTGGGTGACAGGCGTGAGTGTTTATGTTATGTTATGTTATGATATTTTTGTCTCAATATTTTAAAATGTATTTATGTCAAATAAAAAAAAAACATACTAAATGTATGTTTAACACAACTTATTAATATAACATTTAATTTACAAATATATTTACTTAAATTTGAATAAGAATCGTTCATAAATGCTGGGCACGCGAGAGTTAAAAAGGGACGAATTTATTCCATTTTGACTTTGCTGACCTAAAAACAAAATAAAAGAATAATGAGCAGATTTAAATATAAAAATTTAGCCCAATTGCGATAACTTACATATGTTTCTACAAAAAAAATGTGTATAATAATATATTCGTCCACATAAGTACCCACAGAAATGTCGCATCTGAATAAATAAATTTCATAATCCATATTCCATGACACGGGATAGCGTCTTAGCAATAATTTTTTTTATTATTAATATATAATATTTTTTTTATTGATTAAGTATCTTAGTACCTGGTTGACCGAGCTTTGCTCGGTATTTTTCGCTCGATTTTTTTTAATTCGTGTGTTTTGGAAATTATATTTAGATACAAATTACATACTGGTGAAATATAAATAATATTTTTTGATCTTAGCGACATAACAGAAAAACGGAACTGGTTATTTGAATGAAAAATCATGAGTGCAATTATTTTAATTTAAATTTTCGTGTTTTTAAAAAATACTAAAAAAGGCTCGAAAAAATAGATTTTCTCAAAAAAGAAAGGATGAAAAAAAAGTTTAAAAAAGTCGGTCGGTCTGGGCTCGAACCGGGGTTTTACGATTCTGTGACCGACCATTATACCAAAAAAATTTACCTTCTTATTCTAACGATATTGTAGCAGTTTTTCATTGCCTAAAAACACGGACAAAAAGACATTTTCTAAAAATAAATCCAAGCTAGATCGATTTATTATCCCCGAAACTCCCTGGACACAAAATGTTATGAAAATCGTTGGAGCCGTTTCCGAGATCCCGAATATATATTTATATATATACAAGAATTGCTCGTTTAAAGGTATAGGATTAAATATTAACCGATGAAAAGCAATTCCTTGGTATTTACTGACATTTCTTGAATTATAATATGTGCTATATCTAAGTACACACGACTGCATATTTTTTTAAATCAACACAATACGTGTCAACTCAACGAGCGCCTAGCGAGTGACTGATTAAAATGCGGTGTAAGCACCGCAGTTGAATGGAACGGAGTAGCTGAATGCAGTGTCGCCTCTAGTACCTACGTAGTACATACCTAATAGCTGAATGGGAGAGATAGAGACGTAAGTAATCTTTTTAAATCATCGCCCTCAATTTTTTTCGCGTTACTTTAATTTTTGCTACGGATGACAAACTTCAACTTGTGTACAAAAAAAGTTGACACGCGAATTCCCAAAATAAAATTCGAAATTCGAGCACTTATTGACCGACTAGGAGCACAGAACTTCCAGTGTGCCCTATGTATCTCATTAGTCGCTTTTTATGACATACTAGGCAACGCAGTTAGCAGATTCTTTTTAGGGTTCCGTAGTCAACTAGGAACCCTTATAGTTTCGCCATGTCTGTCTGTCCGTCTGTCCGTCCTCGCTTAATCTCTGTGACCGTTAGCACTAGAAAGCTGAAATTTGGTACCAATATGTGTATCAATCACGCCGACAATGTGGTAAAATAAAAATTGGAAAATTTTTTTTTATTAGGGTAGCCCCCCTATGTGTAAAGTGGGAAGTGATTTTTTTTTAATTTCAACCCTTACGTGTGATATATTGTTGGAAAGGTATTTAAAAATGAATAGGGGTTTACTAAAATCATTTTTTGATAATGTCAATAATTTCGGAAATAATCGCTCCAAAAGTAAAAAACAATGTGTCCCCCTCTAACTTTTGAACCATAGGTTTAGAAAATATGAAAAAAATCTGAAAGGTAGAACTTTATAAGGACTTTCTAGGAAAATTATTTTGAACCTGGATGGAAACAGTTTTTGTACAAAAAAGACAAAAAGTTGTACAAAATAATTTCTGGACTAAGTTTGTAGTATAATCGTTTAAGCAGGCATTTTTTTTAACTTCGTTTACATACATATTTTATTATCCTGAACGTATCTTTTTTCAAACAAAAAAAGAATTATTAAAATCGGTTCTCGCAATCCAAAATTACCATCGAAAACTTCTGGCACGTCTATGTATTAATTAGTAACCCAATTCCCCGAGAGATGGCGCTGTAGGTACTTATTACATTGGGTCGGGTATTATCGAATTGTTCGGTTGGTCTCTCCTTGGCATCGCATGTCGCGGAGCGTGCAATGTTGCACGCTCCATGTTCGCGCACGTACCCACTACCGGGAGCAGCTGCAGGAGCGCGGAGCGCTGCTGGAGCGCGAACATAATGGATACCCACCTTTAAACTCATAAGTGGGAACACTTATTGTGACGGACGGGAAACTACGGAACCCTACACTGAGCGTGGCCCGACACGCTCTTTGCCGGTTTTTTGTTATAAATACCACCTTAACAAAGATCTTATAGGTCCTGAAACAATATGGGTAAATTTATTAAATTAAATTGATGGCTCTACAACACAGTTACTAAGTGTGTGGCTAAGACGTTGGGAGACTGTGGGTTCGAAACACACAATGAACAATTTTTGTATGATTATAAACGCATTGAAGTTTTAAAGAATAAAAATAAAATATGTGACAAAACATAGACGTAAATATTAAGTTTGAGTCGTCAGCAAAATTTTTAATCCTGTTATTAAAAAAGCAATGTTAGCATTTATTATGGTAGCAAAATTAAATTTGTCTGTTCAGTGGTCAGAAATACAGACATTAAAATATTAAAAAAAAACTGTAAACCACATTTATTATGACTACGTATACTAAATGTTTTGAAACAAATGAAAGCTATTCGGTAAAATGTTTTTAGCCATCGCGTGGTACACATACTAGCTTTAAATAAAATTACAGCATAAAATTATTAGTAAATGAATTAGAAAATATCATTAAAAATTTAGTTTATACCAATATGCAGATGATACGTGCCTTCTGTCAGAAGATAAAAATCTGGATATCGCCATGCAAAAATTACAAGATGTTTTTTCAAGCCTCTCTATGTGGGCTCACGATCTAGGACTTGTAATAAATATACAAAAACTAAGGTAATACACATTCATTCTAGTCATATCAAGAATATTATGCCAGTAAGCATTATTGCTCATAATCATCTTTGTCTGCACAATATAATAACTTGTTCCAGCGAAAAAGTCCCACTTGTTAAGTATCACACATACTTAGGACTGATTATAGATAATAGGATGAACTGGAAGAATCATATTGACTGCGTGTGTAGTAAATTAAGGGCAATCCTAGCGAAATTTTATACTATTCGTAATAAAGTTCCGTTTAAAATTCATCTAAGCCTATATAATGCTCTAGTGGAATCGATAGTATCGTATGGTCTTAGTAGTTATGGACGAACTTTCCGCACTTACCTAGATAAAATTTACGCTTAAAAATAAGAATTTTAAAATCTATATTGCCTCAACACATTAAGGACAAATATCGAAATGATTACTCATACCTTTTCAAAGCAAAGTTTTACCCATACATAAAAAGGTGAAATATATGATTTTAAAAGAATGTTATGAATACTCGATGTACCCAACCCCAAGGGAACACATTTATAACACTAGAAATAAAACACCTTATTCACCAATTAGAACTAATAATTACTACGGTAAGAGAACACGTAAATTTCTGATACCATACATATTAAATTCTTTACCTACGGAGATAAGAAGCCAGCTAACCGCACAAAACTTGAAAACAAATCTTAAACATTTTTTCGCATAATAAGAATTCAAAAAAGTATCTATATATATTATTCCAATGAGAATCATAACGAGCTATATCTATCTATGCTAATAATTGTTAAATTGGACAAATAAACAAAACGTGTTACAAAATAAAATACATGAAAAAAAAAATTATTCCTTAAAAATACACTCCGTGTGTACGCGCATAAATAAGATAGTACAGTATATCGGATAAGCGAACAACTGAAGACAACAATCACGTTTTTACTTCACTACTCCTGGTAAATAATACCAAAAACTACCTTCTCCACAAAAAATAGTTTAAGAGATACATATTATAGATTTTATATAAATTTTTTATGCCATTTTTTTTAATAATTTGTAACACAATTGTTTCATAGTTCTTTATATTTAGTTTAAGTAAAAGTTAATTCCAATGCCATTTAAATAATAAGCTTAAGTAAATTAATGTGTCGGCACTGCACAGTTTGCTCTTAATTATAAGAGCAAACTGTGCAGTGCCGACAAACAATAGATGTTTAATGGCACGAAGAAATTGAATTTGTAATTAAAACTGTTACTTTGTTGAATAAAAAAAAAGTCTAATCCTCCTAGCCCCCCACCTCTCGGGGCAAGGTTGAAACGTCATCAGCGGCAGTGACAGACCCAAGGTGCTGACCTCGCCTCGGTCTGAGAGTCTTCGCTGGTGTCAGCCAGGGGTAAGGGGAAGGGAGCTGGGAGCGGTAAAGTCAGTAGTAAGGTGGAGTCAAGAGCGCCAGTAAAGGATGCCTCCGTTCTCAACAGGACAACGATTCCTGACCCCATGCCTAAAAATGGCTAACCCCAAAGGTAAGACGAGAGTCGTCCAGGCAAATTTTCACCATGCAACAGCTGCTTCTGCCATGGTGGAGGTTTGCTTTGAGAGAACAACATCGACCTCGCCCTCATACAGGAGCCTTAGGTGGCCAACGGTCAAGTTCCAGAATTGTCGACTGCCGGTAAGATCCTAGTCTATACTAATGGCAGTAGACCAGGGCTTATATAATTTACAATAAAAGCATTGAAATTTTAGCTGTTCCAGAGTACTGCAATAATGACGTGGTCACAACCTTCATAAATCGCAGGGGATGCACAGGGGCCAGAGTAATCATTTGCTCAGCTTATGTTCCCGGAGAGAACCCAGATCCTGTTATCGAGTTAAAGCGAGTGGCGGAGTTCGCCCGAAAACACAACGCCGAACTTGTGGTGGGATGTGATGCTAATG
This sequence comes from Parnassius smintheus behrii, assembly GCA_036936625.1. Classification (NCBI taxonomy): domain Eukaryota; kingdom Metazoa; phylum Arthropoda; class Insecta; order Lepidoptera; family Papilionidae; genus Parnassius; species Parnassius smintheus. The sequence goes on along the minus strand of JAUPFT010000030.1, from coordinate 10,564,406 downwards.
CTCACCACAAAGCCTGAGGAAGCACTATAATCAACGAAAGAAGTGAGTTAAGTTATCGCTTTCTCATATCGAATCGCTTAGTAAGTCTAAACTTAAGTTGTACACCAACCTTTGTAAGAAGTGTGAGATATAACATTTGCTTGCATTAACATATCCAAGCAAATAACTGACTGGCATGTTAGTAGTGAGAGCCGTGGTAACTCAGATGGTTAACGCTCGCTGTAAATATAACAGAACGCGAGTAACCCGGGTTCGATCCTCGCCGGCACCAATGAAATTGTTAATTGCAATTTTAAGTGCTGATTTACCACGTGCTCATCAAATAAGAAAAAAAATATTTCGAAGACATGTGAAGTTTGCCAACACGCACTGGGGCAGCGCGGTGGACAAGGAAGTGTCCGCCGCGCTGCCCCAAAACCCTCTCAGAAATGAGGGGAGGCCTGTGCCCAGCTGTGGGACGTATATAGGTGGTAACGTTACTTTTACTTTATGTTAGTGTTGAAAACTCGATGTCTGATCACAAATAGGTTTGTGATTGGAGTATTATAAGCTTATGAAACTGTTACTTTTAGGGATCCAAAAGCGACCTTCTGAGATGTCTACAGAGATAGCCTAAGAAGAAATTTGGAAACTTTTCCTAAGATCATCAAAACGATTGAATGTCTGGAGTTAGCGACGGATACAGTAACTGTGGGTATCCGTGAAGACTTCGAGGACAGTTGTTCCATCAAAATCAAGACCTCCACACGGAAAGTTTCTTGGTGGAATTCTGAGCTAAAGGAGCTTAGGGAAAAAACTAGGAAACTATTCAATAGGACTAAAAAAAACGGAAAGTGGAATATTTATAGTGCAGTTCTAACCAAATATAATATAGAAATTAGGAAAGCTAAGAGAGCATTGTGGAAGAAGCTATGCGAGGATGATTAGTTTTTGCTAATGAAACTGTTATAATAACCTTTACTAAAAAGAGACGGTTGGCCAAATTAGTCACACCAAAACTCGACGGTAAAGAACGGTAACATTCTCCACTGAAGTCAAGTACTTGGGCGTAACAATCGACCAAAAACTAACGTGGAACTCTCATCTTAGCAACGTGTGTCATAAGGCAAACATTGCTTTAGTTACGTGCAGTCGTTTAGTCGGTAAACAGAGAGAGCCACGCGGCAGCCTTTGCTGCTTTTTTAAGTGCGGGTGGCTGGAGGCGCAACTCCCCCCCCCCTTTACATGGTAGCGGAATCAATTAAAAAACTAACCCAGGAGGGTACCAGTACTCCTGATGGCGGAGAATCCGTCGCCTAAGTTATCCTACTCATCCTGAGCATGGGTGCTCAAGGGGCCCGTGTATTCTGGGGGGGGGGGGCAATTCCGCTCGCGACTATGAAACTGCTCGGGGCAAGCGGAGCAATCCGTGAATTTTTGCAACATCAGGGGACGTCATTCCAAACTTAACGCTGTCCACTACCATCTGGAGAAGGCAAAGCCAGCCTTGCTCCTTTTAACCGAGACTCAGGTATCCTCTCCAGCTGATACTTCATACCTCTCCTACACGGGGTACAAATTAGAACACTCCTTTGTTGCTGGCTGGAGTTTGCGTATACGTCATAGAGGACATCTGTTTCTGATGCTCTGAGTCTTGAAGGTACAAACATGTCCATCCTATGGCTGCGCGTAGACGGCGATGACCAACCCGTATCTAAGGATGTCTCTATAGGTCCCATAGCGGTAATTCCGAAACAGACCGACTCATTGACGACGTCCAAATGGCTACAGATTCCTTGCTACAGTAGATCCCACCCGCAGACATTGTGATCCTTGGAGATTTTAACGCCCACCGCGCCGAATGGCTCGATTCATGTTTAACCGATCATGCGGGAGGATCTGTTTATGACTGCCTTGGCATATGGTCTTACAAAACTGGCTACTTCGCCTACGCATATTCCAGATATTCCCTGTCGCACCTTCTGCTGACCTCTCATCCGGACGGATATCAGGTTTCCGTCGACGCTCCTCTAGATTCGTCGATTCATAGTCTTGTCCGGAGTGTGGTAACAGTTACATTAACGTCTCGGTTGCATTCTGCAGGCTTTCGCCGTGTTTGGCACTATAGGTCAGCCGTTTGGGATGGGATACGGTCTTGTTTTTCATTCTACCCTTGGGGGTGGGTTTACTTCACGCCGGACGATCCCATTGTTGTTGCTGATTCTGTCGCTGATGTGGTACTTCAGGGTATAGAACTTTTTAATCCATCCTCTGTGGTGCCCAAGATCCCAACCATGGTTTGTTCACTCCTGTAAAATCGTATCACGTTTTAAGCGGGAGTGCTACCGGGTCTGGGCTGACGCATCAACGTCTCGGGATGTAAACACCAGCGCTCTTAAAAAAGAAGTACAATTCCGCCTCCAGGTCCTTCAAAAGAGTAATTGCCAAGAAAAGGTCTGAGCACATCGGCAGAATTGGCGAGAAGCTAGTTCGCCTTTCTTTGGGAATCTACGCATTCTGGTCTCTCGCCAAGACTGTCCAAGGGAATTTCTGTCAGTCATCTCTTCCATGTCTGCATAAAGAAGACGACTAACTAGCCCATACCGCAAAGGAGAAAGTCGATCTGTTAGGCTATCTCTTTGCGTCCAACTCGACTCTCGGTGACGGGGTAACACACCGCCGACCGTCCCGCGGTTTACACTGCGCTTGGTACGCAAAGCACTCCTCTCCCAGGACGTCAACAAACCGAGTGGGCCTGATGGAGTCCCTCCCATTGTGCCAAAGACGTGTGTTCCGGAGGTGGAACCGGTTTTAAAGCGTCTTTTCCGGTACTCCTACTCCCAGGGCGTAGTCTCGAATTCTTGGAAGACAGCTTTGGTCCGCCCGATCCCTAAAAAAAAGCGACGGCTCAGACCCGTTCAACTATAGGCCTATCGTCTTCACCTCCTTGTTCTCTTAAATAATGGAGTACATTATAAACTGCCAGCTCATGACGTACCTTGAGGATCACCAGCTGATTAGTGATAGCCAATAAGGTTTTCGTCGTGGTCGATCAGCTGCTGATCTTCTGGTCTACCTGACTTATAGAGGAAGATGGGCGGAGGCAGTAGAGTCCAAGTGGGAGGCGTTGACCGTTAGTTTGGACATAACGAAGTTCTTCGATCGGGTCTGGCACATCAAGGTCGTAGTAGATGGTGCATGATCTGATTTCAAGCCTATTAACGCTGGTGATATCGAGCTATCACCAACGCTGATACTTTTGTACATCAATGATATATTGCAAACTGGTAACATTCATTACTATGCAGATGACAGCACTAGTGATGACTTATACACCGGCATGCCAATATTTCTCGGGAAAACATCGCTGAGTACCGGGACAAATTTGTGTTTGAAGTCGAGTCTTTGCTTAACAAAGTCTCGGATTGGGGGCGACTAAATGTAATCCAGTTTAATCCTCAGAAGCCACAAGTATGCACGTTTACCGCTAAAAATAACCCCTTTGTCGTATCTCCTCAGTTTGAAGGCACTCCCCTTGCTACCTCAGAAGACTCGGAATATCGGAATCCTCGGCGTCGACATACCGAATAAGAGCACACATAAAGGATTCCTACCATTTTGTCAGTGAGATTAAAAACCTACATTTGGCAGACAATGAAACTATGGTCAGTTTTGATGTGCAGTCATTGTTTACATGCTTACCTGTTGAAGACTGCATCTCAATTGTAACTAGAAGGCTAGAAAAAAACAACGTGCCCGTAGAATGTGCAGTATTACTCAAACACTGCCTTACATTTGGCTACCTATTGTGGAAGGGGGAGTTCTACAAGCAAGTAGATGGTGTGACGATGGGCTCACCTGTATCTCCAATTGTAATACGATAAAAAGCCGACGATAAGTCAAAGATTAATGTTCATAACGATTAGTTTAACTAACCTAAACCGCCAGCCAAGCGTGGCGATTAAAGTGACTTTGGGGCTGGTGAATAAAATAAAGTAACTCTGTTTCATTAGTTTTAAAAAAAAAATTACCCATTACTACGTTATCAAGTCTTTACCATCATAGAAAATAAAAGAATAGAATAGCATATTTATTATTCAAAATAGATTACTGCATAATATTGAATAAAAGTCAATTCTGTTATTTATCACTGGTTGCTAAATACTTCTGTCCTGAGAAGAATCAGCGAGAAACCCAGCGGGATAATTTTTAATTTTCATTCTTGTATTCCCTCATAAGAATAAAGACCATTTTTATACATGTTTTCTTTAATAAAATGTTTAGGCATGTTTAGCGTTGCCAGGCGTCCGGATAAAGCCGGACACAGTCAGGGTTTTTGGTTGCGTGTCCGGCCAAATTAGACGGTGTCCAGCCTGTCCGGCTTTTGTGAGGCTTTTTATATTTAACCATTTTTTTACATTTATCATATACTTACATACGTACTATTGCAATTATTGAAATTAATATTATAATGAATATTGATTGATTTATAATAAAAAGGCTGATTCATTAAATTTTATTGTTATTTCATTGGAATTTAAGAAGATTTTATGGTAAATGAGAAAAGCATTGAAAACATATCGTGTTATACTAAGATTGAAAAATTAAGAGTGTCCGGCCTTTTTACCAAAATGTCCGGCTAAGCTGACTGGTCTGTCCGGCTTTTCAGTTTTAAGACCTGGCAACCCTAGGTGTGATCATTGGCAATATTTTAACATTTTCTGTGATTTTGTTGTAAAAGAATATAACGAGTCTAGTAACAGGCATTACAAGATTGTGTTTGTTCCTAGTGCCGAAAGTACGAACATCTTTATGCAACAAAGCTATTCATGTTTTATTCGTCATAAAAGCCATAGCCTTGTTAGTCTATTAAAACATCAGCAATACCAAGTCTTCACGGTGTCGGTTTGGCCATGCCATTTCCACCGCCAGATCTAGCTCCCCTGGGACAATAATAATCTATAATTTCTATTATCCGTCTCGAGAATAGGTATGAATTCTGTTGTTACCCTATGTCAATCCATGTTTGTCGGAAGAGGCGACAATGGAAAACTGAAGCAGGAAATGGGCAGCAGTGCCTTCGTGTTAAGAACGCAATAAAATAATAATAAGAAACTGCGGCTTCAGGCTCGCAGTTCAAACGTGGCAGCTATTGTAAATAGCATTTATGACGTAATCTATTGGGAAGGTTTATGTTCAGCAGTGGACTCTGATGACGGGTGTAATGAATATTGAATAAATGAAAATTAGCGGAGAAAACGTACAAATTGAGTTTGTGGAGCAAACCTATGACCTATAAATCTATACTTTCTAATTAAATCTCCGAAATCAAGTGATTCCATTTTTCATGTTAAATACATATAAGATAATTTTATGTAATCTGGTCTGGTATGTGTATGCGATAGCTAAAACATTTTGACGAATAGCTTTCATTTGTTTCAAAACATTTAATATACGTAGTCACAATAAATGTGGTTCACAGTTTTATAAAATATTTAATGTCTGTATTTCTGACCACTGCACAGACAAATTTAGTTTTGTTACCATAATAAAAATTTTATCGAGTCTTATAGAGCTCAGGCGATCGTTGTCAATTTTGCGTGTCATTGAGACTTTCCTAATGGTTTTTTTTAACCATTAGAAACATTTTCGTCTGTCTGTCTGTCCAGACTAGTCTTCGGAATGCCTGAATCAATTGTGATAGAACTTTACAAACGGATAGAAGGAAATGCCAGGAGTGATCTAGCCCATATTTTATCCAAAAAACTGCTACCGTTACAATGTATTAAAATCCACAGCTGAACAAGGCCTCTAACATAATTCGACCAGACAATACGTAACATAATTAACGCAATTTGAGAAAGTAGTTTGTTTAGAATCGTTTACTGAATCGATTCCTATCATTTTTAATATAGGTAATTTTTTATCCCAAAAATAATTAAAACTACGTAAATTACAGTGACACTAAATCTGTACAGTCAAAACAAACTGAAATGGACCGTAACTTAAGGCAATAAAACTTTTAAGAGTGCAGTTTTATTTGTATTATTACTAATTCTGTCGTTCAATAAAAATAAAAAAAAAATGAACTTTATTTCAAGCACGTTAAAGTCTTTGTGTTCGTGGATTTGTACTGTGACCACAATATTCTTCCGGAATTAGTATAACTAATTTGATAAGTAATCAGTGCATAAAAATGTTTAACTAAAAATTCAGTGCATGTTTTATGATTATAACATAATATACTAATTGGGGTGTCTGAGGGTGTGCGTTAATTAGGTTACATATTGTAAATAGCGATATTTGCCATAGTCGTCACTCGCTGGGTTGGCAAACGCAGTTTTTTTATTTTAAGTCGTAGGGAAGACGTTGCTCCTCATTTCCGGTTTGTTTCCCTCTGTTGCGCCCCAAGACACCCAAGGCCAAAACAGGGCAGCGAACACTCCCACACCGGCACTTCACGGTCATGTATTATGAAACATTTTTCTGCCAACAAACTGCTGAGAAAATTGATACAATATAAAACTGTAAGATTTTAAATGTTTTTGTCGACGTGTAAATAAAGGTCTAAAAGCACCAACCTCTTTTTTATGTGGTAGATCCACGCTGCAGCTATATTATAATTGTAGCACGCATGGGTCAACTTGACCGGGGCAGGACCACGCTCTCACACAATACCGGAGTAAAATAGCAGCTTAATGCTGCTGTGTTTCGTGTGGTGAGTATAAAGAAATACCGACCCTCTTTATTGGAATCGAGGTGTTCCATCTTGTTCCTCAGGGGTGACAACGCATATTGATTCTTAATTGAGGGTAATTGTAGTTGTTTATGGACCACTGCCTCGATTTACTATCAAATGGACTGTGTGCTCGTATGTCACCCAATTCTATAAAAAAACCTTCATACTTAAAGAAAATTCCAGGTTGGGCTCGATTCCAGGTACAAGTTCTACAAGCACTTATTCCTCTCTTTTTATTTATGAACTTCTTATTATTATTTTTTGTGAAGTTTATTTATGAACTCCCGGAATACTATCATATAATATATTATACTTGCAGACAAATCAACTAACGTAATTAGAACGAAACATTTCAACAGTGCTCAGACAGTTTTAGTGTTTCCATAACAAAAAAATATTTTATATTTCTTTTAAAATAACGATAAAAATTTAAAACGCTTGCTCAACGGAATTCATATTTCAAATCACTTCATTACTTCGTTTATCTGTCCTAGTATAAAATAATTCATGACTAAATGGTTTGCTTTGTAGTTCATTATCAATAACAAAGGAGTGAAATAATTTGCCAACATGTCTTTACAAACAACATGAGTGGCTTCAAATGTAAGTTTGAATAGGCGTTATTTATCAATCAAGTGTAATGTGTTATTAAATTTTAGTGAAATTCAAATAAAATCTTGGTAAGCAAGTGCGCTATACATCGAGTGCGATATACGTCATCGAGAGCTTTAATACACTGCCACTTACCGTTAGGTGGTAATAATAAAAAAATATATGAACACAATAACAAATAAATATAACTCATTCAAATTAATGAAATAAAATTAAGAAAACCAACAGATATCAACTAATAAAAATTAGTATTCTTATAATGAAATAACGAATATGTAAAGTGAAGTTCCTAAAGAACTGTATCCGCAACTTGTCACCACTAGTCATAAGAACGCTGGTTCTTTTCAAGGTTCGTTCAAGAGCTAAGTATGGCCAACGAGGAAACGCAACCAGCGTTCTTGGCACTATACCTCAGAAAGTGTTATTATTAAAGTTTTAGTTTTAGTATTTTTATTACGATTTAATAAATATTGTTTAATTTAATCGTTATGTAAAGAAACACATTTCAATAGTAAATATTTTACGGTAATTCACACAAGAAGTAGTTACAGTGCAATATGTCGGTATAGAACATAGTTTTGTAATTAATGTTAAGAATGAAAAAGAGGATCATTTTATTGTAAAATCGCATCACAAGCGCATTAAGGCCAATAGAGATTTTTCTTACAACGTTGCAAATAAAAAATACCGGGCGCATTCATCAACAATAATTACAAGATTGCTGGTTTAACTGCAATGAGTCTCCAGCCGTGTAGTGGCGGTGACAGCCGCGTAGTGGCGGTTGAGAATATCCACTAGCCCATATCTTCCCGTGGGTGTCGTAAGAGGCGACAGAGGGAGACAGGCAGGAGATGGGCAGCAGTATCTTCCTAATAACAACAATAACATAATAAAAAACTGCGGTTGCCAACCCGCTCGCCAAGCGTGGCAAGTATGGCAAATATCCCCCCATGAGCAACGACACAAATAAACGGCCCCCAGTCCCCGGCGGCCCCGCTATTCCTGGCTACGGTGGCGACGATGGTAACGGCGGGGCAGGGGGTGCTAAGAATCTCCGGTGGAGGTTCGGTTGCCACCTACGACGATTCGACCTGGCAACGTATAACGCACGCACCCTAAGGACTGACGAGAAGATACTGGAGCTGGAAGAAGTGGTAGACAAGTTGTGCTGCCATATTATTGGAATATCTGAGGCCCGAAGAGAGGGAGAGGACATGGTAATCCTCGAGTCCGGCAACTTGTTCTATCACCGGGAGGGCGACCATCTGTCCCAAGGAGGTGTCGGATTTATCGTCCACAAGTCTCTCGTCAACAACGTTGTAAAGATTGGGAGTGTGTCGACGAGGGTCGCGTACCTGATACTCAGAATCACCAAACGGTATTCGCTGAAGGTCATGCAGGTCTACGCACCAACCTCGGCACATCCCGATGAGGAGGTGGAGGAAATCTATGAGGATATTTCTAGAGCCATGAATTCCTCCAAAACCCACTACACGGTGTTGATGGGAGACTTCAACGCAAAACTAGGCACAAGAGAAGGCGGTGAGCTGAAGTTAGGGAATATTTGGAGTAGGGCAACGGAACCGTAGGGGCCAGCAGCTGGCTGACTTTATGAAGAAAGAGGGACTCTTTATGATGAACTCTTTCTTCCAGAAGCGGCCCCATAGGAAGTGGACCTGGTCCAGCCCCGACGGTTCGACAAAAAATGAGATTGACTTCATTATGACGACCAGACGCCAACTGTTCAGTGGTGTCTCAGTGATCGCAAGGGTGAAAACTGGCAGCGATCACCGAATGGTTAGAGGCGCACTGAACCTAAACGTTAAGTTGGAGAGGTCTCGTTTAATGAAGTCAACGCTCCGTCCCCCTCGTGCTCTAATCCGAAATCCCGAGACTTTTCAGCTCGAGTTACGTAACCGCTTTCAGTGCCTAGAAGATTGCAATGCAGTGGAAGATATGAATGACAAGCTCGTGGAAACTGTCCATGCGGTCGGAGCTAAGTTCTGCAAGATCCGCCGCAGAAGAACACAAAAACTCTCCGATCACACTCGTAATGTCATGGCTGTTAGACGTGAGATGAGGTTGCAATCGTCAACAGATCTGACAGCATACAGGCAACTGAACAGACAGATCTCCAAATCCATGCGGCGAGACTTACGCAACTTTAATACTGCTCGTATTAAAGAAGCGATCGAGCGGAATCCGGGCTCCAAAGTCTTTGACAGAGATCTGTCTGCCAGAAAGAGCCAACTGTCAAAGCTGAAGACTGAGTGTGGCGGCATCGTTTCCGAGACACCTGAGAATTTTAGTGAGATTTAGAGGTTCTATGGGCAGCTGTACACATCATCGTTGGAGCCACACGCAAGTGTGAGTAACGATCCAAGAGCAAGTCTTACCCGACACTATTCCGATGATATCCCGGACGTCAGTCTGAGCGAGATTAGAATGGCTCTCCAGCACCTTAAAAACGGCAGGGCTCCAAGCGAGGATAAAATTACAGCGGAGCTTCTGAAAGCGGGTGGAACACCGGTACTTGAAGTCCTTCAGAAGCTCTTCAATTTCGTCCTCCATGGTAGCACTACTCCGGAGGCGTGGAGCAGAAGGGCGGTGGTCTTGTTCTTTTAGAAAGGCGACAACGCTCTCTTGAAGAACTACAGACCGATTTCCCTTCTGAGCCGCGTCTACGTGCTGTTTTCGAGAGTCATTACGAATCGTCTCGCACGCAGACTCGACGACTTCCTGCCTCCCGAACAAACCGGTTTCCGAAAAGGATTCAGTACCATAGGCCACATACATACCCTGTGACAGATTGTACAGAAGACCGAAGAGTACAATCTGCCACTTTGCCTGGCGGAAAGCCTTTGATTCCGTCGAAATTTGGGCGGTGCTACAGTCCCTTCAGCGGTGCCAAGTTGACTGGCAGTATATCGAAGTGCTAAAGTGTTTGTACAGTAGGGCTACGATGGCTATCCGAGTACAGAACCAAAGTTCGAAACTTATCCAACTGCAGAGAGGTGTAAGACAGGGTGACGTTATATCCCCGAAACTCTTCACCACTGCGTTGGAAGACGTTTTCAAGCTACTGGACTGGAAAGGATACGGTATTAACATCAATGGCGAGTACATCACTGACCTTCGATTTGCCGACGATATAGTCCTTATGGCAGAATCGCTGGAGGACCTTAGCACTATGCTCAATGACCTCAATGGTGTCTCCTAACGGATAGGTCTTAAGATGAATATGGACAAAACAAAGAATTTTTTTGCGTGGTAGAGCCATGCTGCAATTATATTAGTAGTATAGTTGTAGCACGAATGGGTCGGCTCGACCGGGGAAGGACCACGCTCTCACAGAATACCAGCGTGAAATAGTAGCTTAATGCTGCTGTGTTTCGTATGGTGAGTGTAGAGAACCGGAGACCCTTTTTACTGGAAATGAGGCATTCCATCTCAGTCCTCACGGGTGACAACGCATCTGCATTTTGATTTGTAATGGAAGATAGATGTAGATGTCTGTGGGCCGCAGCAACCACTTACCATCAGGTGGACTGTGTGCTCGTTTGTCACCCTATTCTATATAAAAAAAAGATAATGTTTAATGTCCATGTCACACCTATGCCGGTTGTTGTTGGGAGCACTATGTTCGAAGTTGTTGACGAGTACGTTTACCTGGGACAAATAGTCCGACTAGGTAAGTCCAACTTCGACCGAGAGGTCAATCGACGGATTCAACTCGGCTGGGCAGCGTTCGGGAAATTACGACACATCTTCTCGTCAGGTATACCTGAATCTCTGAAAACTAGATTGTACAACCAGTGCGTGTTGCCAGTGATGACTTTCGGATCAGAGACGTGGTCCTTCACTGCTGGCCGTATGAGGACGCTCAAGGTCGCTCAGCGAGCTATGGATAGGGCTATGTTCGGAGTTTCTCTGCGTGATGGACTTAGAAATGAGGATATCCGCAGTAAAACCAGAGTAACCGACATAGCCCAACGGATTAGTAAGCTGAAGTGGCAATGGGCCGGCCATATAGCTCGAAGAACCGATAACCGATGGGGAAGAAAGGTTCTCGAGTGGCAGCCTCGTACCGGTAGGCGTAGTGTAGGGCGACCCCCCACTAGATGGAGTGACGACCTGGTAAACATGCAGGAAGTCGATGGATGCAGGTGGCTCAGGACCGTGCTTTGTGGAATTACTTGAGGAAAGTCTATGTTCGGCAGTGGACTTGTGAAGGGCTGTAATGATGATGATGATGAGTCTCCCGTCTCTCCCAGAGCAGGAAGCATTGAATAATTCTTACATTAACACTTCGCTGCTTCCCATCGCTGTTCAAAGTATTTTACTTCTGGTGAAAATGAGATCATTAAGCCGACTTTTGGTCTAAAGCCACACGATCTTGTCACTTCTAATAGTCGATTGCACCCACGGTACGAAAACACACACACATAACACACACGTTAACAGATGATGGGTTTTTTTACGCCACAACTAAACGACGTTCATAGAAATATGTCTTATTACATTCAAATTTAAAAAGTATTTTGCTATATCCATGTATTAAAAGTACATGTAGCGAATATATTAAATTTTATTTAATTTTTCTGATAGATCTTATAAATGATTTTATTCACATATTTATTTTATTGAAATGAAAATAATGTGTACACTTACAGTGGAAAGGTGAAAATTATGTTGTCAATAGTTAAGTGCTCATTTATTGATCATTCATTTAATAAGTAATAATAAAATTCGAAACCGTAAGAAAACTATATCATGCCGAGGGTAACATACGAGTCGACAGAGGGAAATCGAAACAGGAGCAGGGCAAGTGCTAAAGTCCCGTTAAGTGTTCAAACTTTGCAATAGCTGCCAGCTTTGGCAGGTAGGTTGACAATCAAAGTTTTTTTATTATTTTTGGTTGTCATCAAGAAAATGCTACAGTCCATTCCTGTAACAGAAACGGGGATAGAGAGGGGATAGTGGATGTTATTACGCCTACTACACAGCAGTGATGGTTTGATAAAATATATATTTCTCGTGTGAAACAAAGTAAAATAAAAATACAAAACCCATTTGACAGATTGTTCGGGGCAATCTGTCGGGGGTGGGCTATACCAGCAGTGGACAAGGTGAAAACAAATCAGGAAATGGGTAAAAGCGTCTTTCTGATAACCATTAAAAAATAAAAAGCCGTAGCGAAACGGTACACCATGAGCAAAATCGGCACCCACCCTGCGGCCACATTTGACATGTCAAGCTCAAGATACAAGGCGTCTTCCAAGTGATTTTTTAATTTTCTACGCCTTAAGGTCGCCTTTAAGCGAGTTGTTACCTTGCTTGTGTGTGCTACTTGTAAATAATGGTTATTGCAAGATATAAGTCGTAGTCATACTAAATGGTTTCAGGTTTTCCACTTTGTAAAGTACTTAATGAAGACGCGAAACTTGATTTTCTTTGCTTCACATACTGTGTTTTAATTAATAGTTACAAAAAAATAAGTCCCTCTCGTATTAACTCTATTACCAAACACTAGTACCTACACCTAAATAAAACCCATCCAGAACATTGATGGACGAAAAGGATAAATATTGATATATGCCAGCCAGCCAGAATTAGAAAATAGGTGGTTATACAAACGAGAGGATAAATGACGTGTACATATATCACTGTCGAGCTAAGGTAAATCGTAACAAGAAAAAACCAAAACATGTGCTGAAATTTAAAAGAATATCTGATGCGTATATATGTATACGAAACATATGAAATACGTTTAAAGCACAGGAATGATTTATAAAAAATAGAGTTGGACCTATATAGTATATGAAAGTTTAATTAGTTATTACCATCCGTTCTTGCCTGCGCAAACATTTCGATGCACTGCAGAAACGAGGAAGTTTCAACATCATCCTGAAGATATTATACTGGACGCGAAGGGTATTTAACGATCCTTTGGTGTAGCTGATCCACAGACCGCTCGTGTACATGTTTTGACAAAATGCTTTAAAAAGCGTAATCTTGACTTCATCCGTACAACGAGCGAATCTACGGACCAGCATGTTACCACGGACCGCCAAAGCTCTACGCTCCCGTTCTATGTCTAAATCGTCTCTAAGGTCGTCGGTAAGTATGTGGCCTAGGTACTTAAATTGGAAAACACTGTTCAGCTCCACTCCACCGAGGCAAATTGGAGGTATAAATTCGGGACACTTACCGGCGGCCTTACAGACCATAAATTCGGTTTTACTGGCATTGCAGGCCAGACCATGCGACTTAGCATAGCTCTCACATACGTTCAAAATTTTTTTGATAGCACTCGCAGTGGGGCCCAGCAGCACCATGTCGTCCGCGTGACTAATATTGTTTACATTAACACCACTCACTTTGCATCCGCCTCGCATGCTGCTGAGCTCCACTATGAGGTCATTTACGTACAGGTTGAACAGCTTTGGAGACGACAGCCCACCTTGCCTTACTCCGCACTCCAACCTGTACGACTTGGACAATTGGTCAGCCCATTTAACGTAATTTACTTACTTGGTGTACCAACACTGAAAGAGATTTAGCACCTCTACCGGAACACCCCTGTCCTCCATCTTCCTTCAAAGTACATCATACGAAACCAGATCAAATGCTTTGGAGAGATCTAGAAAGCAGGCGTATACCGGCGTCCTCCGGCATGTATAATATTGGACAGTGTGCTTTAGGCTTAGTATTGCGCTTTCAGTGGATAGTCCGGGCCTGAACCCGAACTGCGGGTCATGTAACTTCATATACTTTTGCAAGCTTGACTCAAGCAGACTGTCCAATACTTTGGCCACCGTGGTAGCAAGAGAAATAGGGCGGTAGTTGTCCTTATCCGAGATATCACCTACCCTGTTTTTAACAATGGGCACCACAATAGTTTTCGTTAGATCCGGTGGAAGATATGAATGTCCAATGCACATATTGAACAATAGAGACAGGAACCTTGGTGGGTGTACACCCGCATGTTTTAGGTGCTCGATACTGAGCCCGTCGTGTCCGGGAGATTTTCCCCTGCTCATCCGCTTGAATACGTCTCTGACTTCACTAGCCGTAAACAATAGCATAGGCTCATCCACCCGCACGCCAGGCTCAGGACCAGGTATCCCCGTGGAGGGGCCCAGCGGCGAATTTATGCTCTACAGCCCACCGCTCTACCAACTGAGCTGTCTAAGGGATGCCAAATGCGGTAGAAATTATTATTAAGACAAAACAGAATTAACTAAATAAGGACGTTCATTGTAAACTGCACTCAGGCTTGATTTTACCGACAGAATATGCCCAATTATTTAAAAGGTAGTAGGAAAAACCTGACCGCGTGAAATATCTACGGAAGTTCAGAATAATCATTTAATATAATCCTATGTCATTTCCGTAACTAAGATGAAACTTACTACAGTCACAGATTAGATTAGTAAATAGTTTACCAACTACAGTGCATACTATTTTAAAACCCGTTTTGGCCGTGTGGGCTATAGATCGTGCCAAAAATAGACATACATAAATACAAAAGTAAATACATTCATACACTTACGTACAGCTCGGCTCAATGATCATAGATAAGGGTCGACCATCACGATTTTCATTATGTAGGACGTTCAAATTTTGCTTACCAACATCTTATAATTTTACGGTTCTGAAATGATGTGCCTCCCTGCCAAAAGAATTTTTAGGACGATCAGTGCAATCTTGTGGAGAGATCACTGAAGTAATATGTACTTAGAACTAGCTAGAACAGCTATTACAAACAAAAAATTTGCGCTACTCTGTGCTCGCGTGATTTTTTTATCATAGAATAAACATAGAATGATCTAGGTGATAGTAGATTGTATTGTTAAATAGGTAAATTATATCGAGAATTTTTTTAATCTTGTCATTTATTTTGTATATTATAAATGCTTATTTAATATAATATTACATAATATTATATCACAATTACATTTTAATGATATTTTTATCTCAATATTTTAAAATTTATTTTATGTCAAATAAAAAAAAACATACTAAATATATGTTTAACAAAACTTATTAATATAACATTTAAATTACAAATATATTTACTTAAATTTGAATAAGAATCGTTCATAAATGCTTGGCACGCGAGAGTTAAAAAGGGACGAATTTATTCCACTTTGACTATGATGACCTAAAAACAAAATAAAAGAATAATGAGCAGATTTAAATATAAAAAATTAGCCCAATTACGATAACTTACATATGTTTCTACAAAAAAATGTGTATAATAATATATTCGTCCACTTCCTTAAGTGAAATTGCGCATCTGAATAAATAATTTTCATAATCTATATTCCGTGACACGGGATAGAGTCTTAGGAATAATTTTTTTATTATTAATATATAATATTTTTTATTGATTAAGTATCTTATTAAATATTCACCGATGAAAAGAAATTCCTTGGTATTTACTGATATTTCTTGAATTATTTGTGCTATATCTAAGTACACACGACTGCATATTTTTTTAAATCCACACAACACGTGATAACTCAACAAGCGCCTAACGAGTGACTGATTAAAGTGCGGTGTAAGCACCGCAGTTGAATGCAACGGAGTAGCTGAATGCAGTGTCGCCTCTAGTACCTACGTAGTAAATAATAGCTCAATGGGAGGGATAGAGACATATAAACTTCGATCAACAATACCAACTAGATGTCGGGTCGGCGCAAGAAATCCATCTAAGTAAATAACAGCGCACATGAGGCGTGAGCTCTTGTTTCGTTTAGTTCACTTGAAACACAGCCAATGTAAATACGTTTCATAATGCCGCAAAAGTTGCAAGAATAATGCCCAAAAAAGTAATTTAACGGCCGGAGTGTCTTACTTTCGGTAATTACATGTATAATATGTTCTAATTTAAGCTCTAAACAAACAAATAATATCCTATTTTAAACAAAATTAACGATCAAAACCACTCCTACAAATGTTTTGCCAATGTTGACCAATACACGCGCAAACATTTGTGAAACAGAACATGGACGCATGAAGTAGATTTGTATTGTAATAATTTTTAATAATTCGTTATCAAAACTTTAAATAATGGTAATTGCTGCTTTTGTCTTTGTTAGTGTAATTCCAATAGTTTTACTTAGATTTTTTTAGCTTTCCTAGCTTTGTTCCCCGGTCGAGCCGACCCATTAGTGCTACAACTATACTACTAATATAATTGCAGCATGGCTCTACCACGTTTTAAAAGTATGCAATGGGCGATCTTATTGCTGACGGAAATTTCTTCCAGACAAGCAATAAATGGACAGGATTACATAAAGATGACAGGAGTAGGGAAAATTGGTGTGATAAAAAAGAATACACATATTTTTATATTACACAATTACATTTTAGTGATATTTTTATCTCAATATTTAAAAATGTATATAAATGTATGTAAATGTATATATATGTATATATATATATATATATATATATATATATATATATATATATATATATATTGAATTAGTTAATTAAATGCAATCAATATACTACATACTATATTATATTTAATGGCTAGTGTGTGACTTATGATCATATTATAAATTATTTTAGTGTTCAACGCGACTCAATACTTCCTGGACCAAATTCGAAGAAGAGAACAGAAACATAACAAAATAACGTAGCTCGCAAGGCAATAACGGGAAAAGACCTTTATTTCTTACACGTTAAGGTTGATTTCACACGAAAGGTTATTTAATTTATGTCTTTTAATTTCCAAGTGATAGGAGTATTGTATAGCTCTGTTCTTTTTTGTGACTAATGATCGTAAGATTTGTGACTTTATTACTAGATGCGATGATTGTAATTAGGTTGAGCTTAAAACTATTTTAATTTTTTGTCTCATTTCTTTAGTAAACAAATGTGGCTGTTTAAGTTTATATTCACGCGGACAGTATTTAGCTATGATTTTGTACGTGATCCGTTATCTAGTTGGTATTGTTGATCGAAGCATATAAACTTTTGAAATCATCGCCCTCAATTTTTTTCGCGTTAATGTAATTTTTGCTACGGATGACAAACTTCATCTTGTGTACAAAAAAGTTGACACGCGAATTCCCAAAATAAAATTCGAAATTCAAACAGTTATTGAGCGAGCAGGAGCACAGAACTTTCAGTGTGCGCTATGTATCTCATTAGTCGCTTTTTACGACATACTAGGCAACACAGTTAGCATATTCTTTTTTGTTATAAATCCCAACTTAACAAAGATCTTATAGGTCCTGAAACAACATGGGTAAATTTATTAAATTAAATTGATGGCTCTACAACACAGTTACTAAGTGTGTGGCTAAGACTTTGGGAGACTGTGGGTTCGAAACATACAATGAACTGAATGTATTTGATGAAATTTTTGTATGATTATAAACGCATTGAATTTTTAAAGAATAAAAATAAAATATATGACAAAACATAGACGTAAATATTAAGTTTGAGTCGTCAGCAAAATTTTTATTCCTGTTATTATGAAAGCAATGTTAGCATTTATTATGGTAGCAAAATTAAATTTGTCTGCGCAGTGGTCAGAAATACAGACATTAAATATTTTATAAAACTGTGAACCACATTTATTATGACTACGTATATTAAATGTTTTGAAACAAATTAAAGCTATTCGGCAAAATGTTTTTGGCTATCGCATAAACTTACCAGCTTACATAAAATTATCTTATATATATTTAACATGAAAAATGGAATAACGAGATTCCGTAGATTTCATTAGAAAATATGAATTTGTTGGTAATAGGTATTGCTCAACACACTCAATATTCATTATACGTCGTCAAAGTCCACTGCTGAACAATAACTTTCCCAATAGATTACGTCATAAGGCCTATTTAAATAGTTATCACGCTTGAATTGTGAGCTAGCAGCCGCAATTTCTTATTATTATTTTAAAGATAAAGCCCTGATCCCACAGCTGGGCACAGATCTCCCTTCATTTTTTAGAGGGTTTAAGGTTATGGAAGTGTCCGTCGCGCTGCTTCAGTGCGTTATTATATTTAGGAAGATGCTGCTGCCCAATCCTGCTTCGGATCCTGCTTCGAGAATTTAGATATGAAGTTATAACGAGAATTTATTTTATATTTATGTACTTTCTTTCAAATATTTTGATGGATGGGCGGTGGCAGAAGAATCAAAGGGGGTGACATTAACCGTTAGTTTGGACACAGCGAAGGTCTTCGATCGGGTCTGGCACAAATCGCTTCTTTCGAAACTCCCTTCCTGTGGGCTTCACGAGAAAATGTGCAATTGTTTCACCAGTTTCTTTGCTAATAGGAGCATCAAGGTCGTAGTAGACGGTGCATGCTCTGATTATAAGTTTATTAACGCTGGTGTTCCACAAGGCTGCGTGCTACCGTTGCGTCACCAACGCTGATTCTTTTGCATATCAACGATATGTTGCAAACTGGTAACATTCATTGCTATACAAACGACCGCACTGGTAATGCCTTATCATATCAACATTCTGCCTCGACATACCGAGTAGTGTGCAGTTTCGTAGACACCTGGAAAGGAAGGCCAAATGGGCCTCTAAAAAGCTCTGCGTGCTCAGCGGAGCAAGAAAGTATTTCGTGCTGGCACAGTGCTTACAACTTTACAAAGCGCAAGTTCGCCCTCACATGGAATACTTTTCTCATTTCTGGGCCGGAGCACCCCAGTGCCAGCTCCTTCCACTTGACCGCATACAGCGCAGAGCGGTTCGAATCGTCAATGACAGAGGTCTTTCTGATCGGCTCGATTCACTGGCGCTGCGTAGGGATGTTGCATCCCTTTGTGTTTACTATCGCATCTACCACGGGGAGTGTTCTAAGGAATTGTTCGGATTAATTCCAGCCGCCAAATTTCACGAACGCACATCGCGTCAAAATTCACGATGCCATCCTTAACATCTTGATGCTTAGCGCTCCAACACTGTGCGTTTTACTAGGAGTTTTCTTACTCGTAAATCTTCTCTGTAGAATTGTTTATTACCGGCGAGTTTTCTGAACAGAGACGAATTGGGGACCTTCAAGATATCTTCTTTCTAAAATGATGCTTTCTAAAATGTCGGCAACATACCTGCAATTCCCCTGATGTTGCGGTTATTCATGGGTGGCGGTAGTCACTTACTATCAGGTGCCGTTTACCCCCTATTTTATAAAAAAGAAATCTGTATAAAAAGGGTTATTATAAAATAGGAATACATGAATGAAAACAACCCCTGGGAATGAGCTATGATCCCTGCCATGGATCTGTTTAAATTCATGTAAATAATTGTACAATAATATTGTAAAATTATATACTTATGTCGAAAAAGTAACCCCGCTGGGTTTCTTCGCAGGACAGATGTATTTTGCGAACCAGTGATAGATAAAAAATTTGACTTATAATCAATATTATGTAATATTCGGTATTGAATATGAAATATTATATTTTATTCTTATATTTTCTATGATGGTAAAAATGACAATATAGTAGTTGGTTCAATACTTTTTAAAACAAATGAAACAAAGAACAAACTTATTATATTCACCATCCCATAAAAGTTCACTGTCAGATCAGGGTCTCTCCCGTTGTAGGGAGAATTTACTTCACATTAATCGTCACGCTTGACATGAGGATTAGGTTTAGGTGGACATATGTTAAATTAATCGTAATAAACATTAATTTATGTCCCATTTTTATCGAGGTAAGCTACAGTAAAATACGGGCCAACCCGCAAGACCCATCAAAATCCACTGTTGAAAATAGGGCACAGATTGTTTAATAGGGGGATATTTGTCAAAGTCGCCAAGCATTGGTTAGTTAGTTTTTGTATTTTGTTAGATTTTAGACTTTTTAATGAATACATCGGAAGTTACGAGTTTTCAATCGTATTTTGTTAATTTTGGCACGGAACAGCATTTAATGATGTTCCTAATTTGACGCCCACGTGTAAAATACTAGTTCTTAAATGAGCCTGATAATAATACAATCTGTAAGAGTAGTTCTACCAATGTACTTGTGTAAATATGAACTTATTTTAGTAACAATTTTCTGTTTGAGTTACTGAGTTACTGAGGGACTAAGCAATTGACGTATACCGTGAGCGACCCGAGTTCGATCACCGCTGACACCGATAAAAATTTTAATTGCTACTTTAAGTGCTGATTTGCCTTATGCTCGGTGGAGTAAGAAAACATCGTGAGCAAACCGTCCTATCTAAGAAATTAAAAAGATATATTTAGAAGACATGTTAAGTCCGCAAACACTCATTGAAGCATCACAGCAGACACTTCCCTGAGAACATGAGAATACGCTTGTACCTGGACGTGTATAGGATGTAACTTTTATCAGCCTCTTACAGCACAGTGCTGTACATGGGTCTCTCCATTTAAGGATTTGTATTAATTGTCACACTTGCCAAACGTATTTCCGATCGCAGAAGCGGACGTCTCGCTTCTTTGATGATGTTGCCCTTCCGCGGTCTGAGTATTTAACGTATGCTGCATTTCAACTATCGCAGGATTTTTTTTTACTTTTCAACAGTATCCTTATATCGTAGCCACTTGATGAGACAGATTGATGGATTCCTTACGCCGCCAACACTTAATATATATTAAGATTCCTAAAATAATTTTACGATTCAATAACCGTGCAGCGGCCTATGTGGACTCAGGCTTAAATTAACGAATCAAAAAGAAATAGTTTTAAGTATTCCCGTATTGGGTTGGATGCGGTGGCGAAGCTGGAGCTCCAAGCTAGGGCAAGCCCAAGATATAAATTGATAAAAATATAGATCGTTGTTTTTAGCAGTTTTATAAAAATACACCAATCTTGATATGTCTCCACGCTTCAGTTTCATATTCAGTGCTGTCAAGGACGTGTTTAACAAAGCACACAGAAGGCATACCACTGCTAGATAGATTGTATTACATATCAGCAATTGCATAGCTTCGGTGGCTTTGAAGAAAGCCGTTTGGGTTTGTTTAAGCGAAAGAAAAAATATTTACATCCAATACAATACATGAACAAAAGTAAAACACGAACAAAGTACAAACAAACTATGTACAAAATTAAAAAAAATTATTTACATTCTAATGGATAAGAGATAAGATAAGTGGAGTCGTCTCGCTTTCTTATGGAAAGATTTAATTACGTCCACGTAAAATGTTGTTGAACGTTTTAATTGTACCAATAACTGTTTCTTAATTGCGATAATTGATAGGTAAGTCTGAAATACACTCTTAACCTTGTGTATTATCTCAACAAAGTTTAAAGATTTCCTCTCCGATTAGCACTTTAACACACTTCAATTCATCACAAGGAACACTATTATCCTCCATTTTCATTAAAAATCTTTAAAAAGGCATAAATTTTGAACTCGTAATATTAAATCGCTTAAGATAAGCACACAGAGTAAATAAACATTGAAACGTGAAATGAACTTGCAAACGTATTGCCCGCGCTCCTCCGCTTTTAACAAATTTATTCCCAAAAGCCTGGCCTGGCTTGAAATCTCCATACTAATTGCCATATATACAACCGTAGTTATATTTCATTATAGAATATTCTGCGATAGGTTAGAAAGAGAGCGATCGTCTTCTCGAAAGCCCCGTAAAAAGCCCACGCGAGCAAGGGAGACAACTAATTGCTCTATTAAAACTCATTTTTTATGACGGCAGCAGTATCGCTAAGGCAATACGAGGTGATCAGTCGACATGACTGTGTCGAACAGTGGAGTGCGCGGGAAATTTGAAATAGCTTGAAACATTTTACGAGTTATTTTATTAGTAGATATTATTGATTGATTCAGTTTTAATAAGGCAGGCCCGGCTTTTCGGCTTTTATAGAAGCTTCGCCACTGGTTGGATGTCCGCAGATGGAATATAACTTTTTTTGGATTTTCTAGACGAAAGATTCCATACCCATAAGGAGCTGCGTCAAAGAGGTGAAGTAGTCCGGCTTAGGAGCTGCAATTTTTTTATGAAACACCTGCTACGTGAGGTTTGCTTGGCTATGGGTAGACAGCGACGACCATCGGCGCATCTACGGGTGCCTCTATAGGTCCCATAGCGGTAATGCCGAAACAGACCGACTCGGACCACGTCAAAATGGCTACAGATTCGTTGCTACAGCAGATCCCTTCCGCAGAGATCATGATCCTCGGCAATTTTAACGCCTACCACGCCGAATGGTTTGATTCAGATTTAACCAATGATGCGGGGAGATCTATTCATGATTTGGCTAGGTATATGGTCTAACACAAATGTTTACTTCGCCTCCGCGGATTCCGGATGTAGCGGATAATGCACCTTCCTTGTTGGACCTTCCTCTGACCTCTCATCCGGACGGATATCAGATTTCCGTCGACGCCCCTTTAGGATCCTCGGACCATTGTCTTGTCCGGAGTGTGGTGCCACTCACGCTGAAATCGCGGT
Organism: Parnassius smintheus behrii; assembly: GCA_036936625.1. Taxonomy (NCBI): domain Eukaryota; kingdom Metazoa; phylum Arthropoda; class Insecta; order Lepidoptera; family Papilionidae; genus Parnassius; species Parnassius smintheus. The sequence goes on along the minus strand of JAUPFT010000030.1, from coordinate 10,541,642 downwards.
TGCATTCTGCAGGCTGCAGGCTTGTTTGGCACTATAGGTCAGCTGATTGGAATGGGATGCGGTCTTTCTTTGCATCCTACCCTTGGGGGCGGGTTTGCTTCTCGCCGGACGATCCCATTGTTGTTGCTGATTCTGTCGCTGATGTGGCACTTCAGGGTATAAAACTTTTTGTTCCTTCCTCTGTGGTGCCCATCACAGGCAAATCTCAGCATGGTTTGGTTACTCCTGTAAAATAGTATCATGCTATAAGCAGAAGTGCTACCAAGCCTGGGCTGACGCATCATCGTCCAGGAATGTAAGCACCAGCGCTCTGATAAAGAAGTATAATTCCGCTTTCAGGTCCTTCAAAAGAGTCATTGCCAAGGCAAATTCAGAGCACATAGGCAGAAGTGGCTAGAAACTAGTCCGCCTTCCTTCTGGGAACTGTGCATTCTGGTCTCTCGCCAAGGCTGTCCAAGGGAATACCTGTCAGCCATTTCTACTATCTCTGCACAGGGAGGATGACTCACTGGCCCATGCCGCAAAAGAGAAAGCCGATCTGCTGGACTGTTTTTTTGCGTCCAACTCGACTCTCGATTTCGCGGGGAGTATGCCGTCGACCATCCCGCGGTGTGAGTACTCCATGCCGGAGGTGCGGTTCACACAGCACTCGGTTCGCAAAGCACTCCTCCCTCTGTATATACACAAGTCGAGTGGGCCTGACGGTATCCACAATCGTGCTGAGGACGTGTGCTTCTGAGTTGGTACCGGTCTGAACGCATCTTTTCCGGTACTCCTACTCCCTAGGCGTAGTCTCAAAATCATAGAAGACGGCTTTCGTCCACCCGATCTCCACAAAAGGCGACCGTTCAGAGCCGTCCAACCACAGGCCCATCGCCATCACCTCCTTGTTCTCCAAAACAATGAAGTCTTTTTTTTTTTTTTTTTTTATAGAAGAGGGGGCAAACGAGCATGCGGCTCACCTGATGTTAAGTGACTACCCCCGCCCATGATCAACCGCAACACCAGGAGAATTGCGGGTGCGTTGCCGGCCCTTTAGAAAGGAGTAAGCTCTTTTCTTGAAGGTCCCCAGGTCGTATCGGTCCGGAAAAATCGCCGATGATAAACTATTCCACAGAGAGGTTGTACGTGGAAGAAAACTCCTTGTGAAACGTACAGTGGTGGATCGCCAAGCATCCAGATGGTGTGGATGGTATTGGGACGTTTGCCGTGTCGTGCGTTCACGAAATTTGGCGGCTGGGATTAATCCGAACAATTCCTCAGAGCACTCCCCGTGATAGATGCGATAAAATACGCAAAGAGATGCAACATCTCTTCGCAACGCCAGTGAATCGAGCCGATCGGAAAGCACTCGGTCGTCGACGATTCGAGCCGCTCTGCGCTGGATGCGGTCAAGTGGAAGGAGCTGGTACTGGGGAGCCCCAGCCCAGAGATGGGAACAGTATTCCATGTGCGGCCGAACCTGCGCCTTGTAAAGTTGCAGGCGGTGTGCCGGCATGAAATACTGTCCCGCTCTGCTGAGCACGCCAAGCTTTTTAGAGGCCAATTTGGCCTTCCCTTCCAAGTGACCACGAAACTGCACGTCACTCGATATGTCGACGCCGAGGATTCCGATACTGGCTGAGGCAACAAGGGGAGTGCCTTGAAACTGAGGGGATACGACAAAGGGGTTCTTTTTAGCGGTTAACGCGCAAACTTGTGTCTTCTGGGGGTTAAACTGGACTAGATTTAGTCGTCCCCAATCCGAGACTCTGTTCAGCAAAGACTCGACTTCAGACACAAGTTTGTCCCGGCACTCGGAGACGTTTTCCCGAGAAATATTGGCTCGGCCGGTGTAAAGAGCATCACCAGTGCTGTCATCTGCATAGCAATGAATGTTACGGGTATGCAACATATTTGATATGCAGAAGAAACAGCGTTGGCGATAGCACGCAGCCCTGTGGAACACCAGCATTAATAGGCTTGCAATCGGAGCTTGCACCGTCTACAACGACCTTGATGCTCCGATCTGCAAGAAAGCTGGTGATCCAATTGCACAATTTCTCGGGAAGCCCATAGGAAGGGAGCTTCGAAAGAAGCGCTTTGTGCCAAACCCGATCGAAGGCCTTCGCAATGTCCAAACTAACGGCCAATGCTTCCCCCTTGAACTCTACTGCCTCCACCCATCTGTGAGTGAGGTAGACCAGAAGATCACCAGCTGACCGACCAAGGCGAAAACCGTATTGGCGGTCACTAATCAGCTGGTGATCCTCAAGGTACCTCATAAGCTGGCAGTTTACAATGGACTCCATTGTTTTGGAGAACAAGGAGGTGATGGCGATTGGCCGGTAGTTGGACGGGTCTGAGCGGTCGCCTTTTTTAGGGATCGGGTGGACGAAAGCCGTCTTCCACGATTTTGGGACTACGCCTAGGGAGTAGGAGTACCGGAAAAGACGCGTTAAAACCGGTGCCAACTCTGGAGCACACGTCCTCAGCACAATTGGGGGGATTCCGTCAGGCCCACTCGACTTGTGGATGTCCAGGGAGAGGAGTGCTTTGCGAACCGAGCGCTGTGTGAACTGCACTTCCGGCATGGAGCACTCACACCGCGGGATGGTCGGCGGCGTACTCCCCCCGTCATCGAGAGTCGAGTTAGACGCAAAGAAGGAGCCTAGAAGATCGGCTTTCTCCTTTGCAGTATGGGCCAGTGAGTCGTCCTCCCTGTGCAGAGATGGAAGAGATGGCTGACAGAAATTCCCCTGGACAGCCTTGGCGAGAGACCAGAATGCACGGGTTCCAGAAGGAAGGCGAACTAGTTTCTCGCCAATTCTGCCTATGTGCTCTGACTTTGCCTTGGCAATGACTCTTTTGAAGGACCTAGAGGCGGAATTATACTTCTTTTTTAGAGCGCTGGTGTTTACATCCCGGGACGCTGATGCATCAACCCAGGCTTGGTAGCACTCCTGCTTATAGCATGATGCTATTTTACAGGAGCGACCAAACCATGGCTGAGATTTGCCTCCAATGGGCACCACAGAGGAAGGAATAAAAAGTTCCATACCCTGAAGTACCACATCAGTAACAGAATCCGCAACAACGTTGGGATCATCCGGCGAGAAGCAAACCCGCCCCCAAGGGTAGGATGCAAAGAAAGACCGCATCCCATCCCAATCGGCTGACCTATAGTGCCAAACACGGCGGCAGCCTGCAGAATGCAACCGCGATTTCAGCGTGAGTGGCACAACACTCCGGACCAGACAATGGTCCGAGGAGCCTAAAGGGGCGTCGACGGAAATCTGATATCCGTCCGGGTGAGAGGTCAGCAGAAGGTCCAACAGGGAAGGTGCATGATCCTCCACATCTGGAATCCGCGTAGGCGAAGTAACCAGTTGTGTCAGACCATATGCCAAGGCAAAATCATGAACAGATCTCCCCGCATGATCGGTTAAACGTGAACCGAGCCATTCGGCGTGATGGGCGTTAAAGTCGCCGAGGATCACGATCTCTGCGGAGGGGATCTGCTGTAGCAACGAATCCGCAGCCATTTGGACGTGGTCGAAGAGTCGGTCTGTTTCGGCATTACCGCTGTGGGACCTATAGAGGCACCCGTAGACGCGCGGATGGTCGTCGCTGTCTACGCGTAGCCAAAGGATGGACAGGTCCGAACCTTCAAGTCTGCCGAGGCGTCGAGAACAGATGTCCTCTCTGACGTAAACGCAAACTCCAGCCCGAGGCACAAAGGAGTGTTCCAGTTTGTACCCCGGGTAGGAGAGATACGAAACATCAGCCGGAGAGGACACCTGCGTCTCGGTCAGAAAGAGCAGAGCCGGCCTCGCCGTCTCGAGATGGTAGTGGACGGCGTTTAGGTTGGAGTGAAGTCCCCTGATATTGCAGAAATTCACGGACAGCGTGGCAGGGGTCGCCTTGGTCTTGTTGCTCCGTTTGCCCCGAGCAGTTGTAGTCTTGAGCGGAATTTCGCCCCCCCCAGAATACGCGGGGCAGCCTGAGCACCCACGCTCAGAAGTGAAGAAACATGGTCGTGGATGCTCAGCGAGGGATTCTCCAGGGGTGCTGGTACCCTCCTGGGGTAGTCTATCTTTATTTAATTCCGCTACCATGTTGATGGGGGGGGGGGGGGGGGATTTGGGCCTCCGGCCACCTGCACTCACCAAACGAAACGCGGAAGCAGAACTTCCACTTCACGCCGGTATTCTGTGAGGTCGTGGTACCACCCCGGTTTGAGCCGGCCCATACGTGCAACAGCAAAGCTGCCGCATGGCTCTACCACTGTTAAAGTCCATTGTAAACTGCCAGCTCATGAGGTACCTTGAGGATAACCAGCAGATTACTGATTGCCAATACGGTTTTCGTCGTGATCGATCAGCTGGTGATGTTCTGGTCTACCTGACTCATAGATGGGCGGCTGCAGTAGAGTCGAAGGATGCGATGCGAGATTGCGAAGGCCGTCTATCGGATTTGGCACAAGGCGCTTCTTTCGAAGCTCCCTTCCTACGGGCTTCACCAGCTTTCTTGCAGATCGGAGCATCAAGGTTGTTTAAGACGATGCAAGCTCCGATCACAAGCCTATTAACGCTGGTATTCCACAAGGCTGCTCGCTATCACCAACCCTTTTCCTTCTGCATATCAATGATATGTTGCAAACCTGCAACATTCATTGCTATGCAGATGATAGCGCTGGTGATGCTCTGTACACCGGCCGTGCCAATATTTTTCGGCAAAACGTCTCTGAGTACCGGGACAAACTTGTCTTTGAAGTCGAGTCTTTGCTGAACAAAGTCTCGGATTGGGGGCGACTAAATCTAGCCCAGTTTAACCATCAGAAGACAGAAGTTTGCGCGTTAACCGCTAAAAAGAACCCCCTTGTCGTAACTCCTCAGTTTCAAGGCACTCCCTTTGTTACCTCAGCCGGTATTGGTATCCTCGGCGTCGTCATATCGAGTAACGTGCAGTTTCTTGGTCACTTGGAAGAGAAAGCCAAATTGACCTCTAAAAAGCTTGGTGTGCTCAGCAGAGCAGAACAGTTTTTCATGCCGGCACACCGCCTGCAACTTTACATGGCGCAGGTTCGGCCACACATGGAATACTGTTCCCATCTCTGGGCTGGGGCTCCCCAGTACCAGCTCCTTCCACTTGATGGCATCCAGCGCAGAGTGGCTCGAATCGTCGACGACCGAGTGCTCTCCGATCGGCTCTATTCACTGGCGCTGCGAAGAGGTGTTGCATTTGCGTATTTTATCGCAACTATCACGGAGAGTGCTCTAATTGTTAGAATTGATCCCAGCCGCACATTTCAAGAACGCACTACGCGGCAAACCTCCCGATACCATCCACACCATCTGGATGCTTGGCGGTCCACCACTGTACGTTTCACTAGGAGTTTTCTTTCGTGTACGACCACCCTGTGGAATAGTTTAGCACCGGCGATTTTTCCGGACCGATACTATCTGGGGATCTTCAAGAAAAGAGTTTCTTTCTAAAGGGCCGGCAACGCACCTGCAATTCCTCGGTGTTGCGGATGTCACTTAACATCAGGTGAACCGTATACTCGTTTGCCCCCTCTTCTATAAAGTAAAAAAATAATATGTACGAATTATATACCATTTTAAACGAGCTTACGACAGTAGCTTAACCACTCGTGAAATCCGTCAGTCTATGGACCTATTAGTCTGACCTATGGTCAAGCCAAAGAGTATAGTAGGTTTGGCCAAAGACAATTTTTTTAAATGAAGGTAAATATAACTTAGAGTCATTACCATGTTCTTATCCAAAAATAAAAATTATAAACAATTAAAATATCGAATTATTTGTATGAAGGTCACGTGAGCGCTAGAGATATGATTGTAAGACGTTGTTGACAAATAAAATTTTTAATGAAATAGTACAGTAAAAATATAATTTAACATTGCACGAAATTTCCGATTAAATTTTTTTTTTATGAAGTTTAGGATCAGCATAAAATCACAAAATGCCGACAGATCCAGGTGGCGCTTCAAGCGCCATCTTGAAAAGACGTTTTCAGCCGATATCTCGGAAACAATGCACTTTAAGGCAAAAGTTATACAGACAATTATTGTAGAAAATAAAATTTCGCATCTATTGTTTCCAGCAAACTTTTTTGTAAAACTTACAGTTTACGATTTATGGCCCATTTAATGAACAGGTGGCGCTTCAAGCGCCATCTTGAAAAAACGTTTTCAACCGATATCTCGGAAACAATGCACTTTAAGGCAAAAGTTATACAAACAATTATTGTAGAAAATGAAACTTCGCATCTTTTGTTTCCAGCAAACTTTTTTGTAAAACTTACCGTTTACGTTTTTCTAACGCGGCCAATAACTCTTGAAATATTAGATTAATCAATAAAATGCATTTTATTTTGAAAGATCAGTTTATTTTCCAAAACTTTTGTTTAAAACTTTTTTTCTAACATTCATACTTTTTGAGTTATAGGACGTTTCATGTCACGCATAGCTGCCAGCGTCACCCGCCGAGCTCGGCCGACGCTCGGCAGGTGACGCGGCAGCTACTTTATGATTAAGAACCCGGATTTTATTGCTATTATTTCGGGGAATTCCAAGTAAGACGTCATTATTGTTTACTAACTACGACTTACGGAGTCTCATTTTTGAAATTCTAGTTATAGAGTATAAATATCTATTATCAATATTTCGTAGGGAAATAAAATTTTTTTCGAGTTACAAAGCCTAATAATTCAAGATACCGCGTATTTAGGGGTTCAGCGGAAGGGAATGGCAATTTTTTTCGACTTACTGAGGATTTCAACTTAACGAGGTTCGGGTTATAGAGATTCCACTGAATATCATAACACGCATATAATTTTTAAGTAGAGCGTGTCTATCAGCAACTTAATATTACCAAGTTTTTAAGTTTATGTGTGAACTATATAATAATATAATTATTTTTAAATGTTATTTATAATCTTATCTATGGTTTCGAGTAAACTAAGTGATCATATACTCTTTGGTTCTAAGGCGTCCCTCTAAATATTAGTATACTCTTTCGCGCGGTATGACAAGGAGACATTGACGTCTCCATATGGAGACGCCGAGCTTTTAAGGGTTAAGCTACATTTGTATTCATAGTACGGTATGCTCAGAAAATTTTAAAAGACATGTTAAAAGATTTCCTTTATAATACGCAAGATTCAAACAACTTATATAAAGTTTAATTTAAAATCTATTGACTTTTGCCTTACAGGAATACAGATGGCATTACAGGAATACGCACTATGAACGACGTTGCAAACCGTTTAGTTAAAATACCCGAAATATCGACAACTTACCCGCTGGTTTGGTTTTCCGATGGTGAAAACAGAAATTAGATCAGGCAATTGCTTCGAACGCTCACCAAAGCTTCATTTAATCACCACAAGAATTGTGAAGAACATCTTTGGTATGCCGAACGGAATTTGATAAAATTGCAGAAAAATACAATTTCCAAAATTCAGGAACATTTCGACAAAAACGAAAGTGCCGCGGATAAAGGTAATATAGGAACATTTTACGATCGAAAAGTTGTCGGTGGAAATGAGACGGAAATTGACGCACATTTCTTTTGCAAGAAGCTGTCAGGTGTCAATCGAATTTAGCCGAAAATTCAAATCATATTGGAGTAATTTTCAAGTTGGCGAAAAATTCCGATATGAAGTAAGAACGAGGAACATTTCATTTTTATGTAGGTACTTTCGTTCAAACAGTTGTAATGAAACTTAAAAATTTTAATTGAAATGAAAATAAGGATAACAAACGCTATTTGTTTTTTTTTATACTTTCCTATTTTTATATTTTAGATTAATAATATTATATTAAGATTATATCCGTCCCATTGCTAGTCACACAACACGATGGTTTCCTTCCCGATGAGCACATGATAGAATAGACTAACCTCTGTTACAGCGTACTAGTGTATAATATATAGAGGTCAGTGACGTAATAAATAAAGCATCGAAATTGTTTTCGAAAAGTTAAAAATTGGTTATTGCTATCAGATAATTCTTTTAGGGAAGTACATAGCCATGGTTGACATGCTTGGAAGACAGTTTTTTAATTTAGTTCTTATCAGAATCATGCTGCTGCCCATCTCTTGCTCAGGAACAGCTGCTGCACATTGCGCTCTCGCTCATTCGTAACATTTGGTTTAATCTCGACACTTGCTAGAAAATTCCAATTTAGGCCGAAGTCGAAAGTTTGGCAGAAGATGGTTTTTTAGCCGAAGCAAGAATAAAGCCGTTATTTTACTCTGATAACCTGTGAGAGCGTGGTCTTTCCTCGGTCATACTGAACCATTCATGCTACAACCATAATAGGGCTACAGCATGGCTCTACCACATCAATAACTATGGAAAGCGTGTCCCAGGACTAGCGCTGGCAACCTGGGTTCGTGTCCCGCCCGGACCTACGAAACTGTTAGTTGCAATTATAAATAAATGCTGATTTACTAAGCGCACGGCGGTGAAGGAAAATGTCGCAAGGAAACTTGCACGTCTAAGTAACTCATATAATATATTTCGCAAAACATGTCATGTGAAGTTCACGCATTGATAGATAGGTAGATTTATAATCCAGAGGATTTTTATATAAATTTTATTAGTCATTATGTAGATATTTTTTCAAATTACTACTGCCCTAAAACCTTCTTAGAAATGAGAGGATTCCTGTGCCTACCTAGCAGTGGGACAAGTAATTGGTCTTTAGCTATCAAACTGCCGTTTCGCATTTTTGTTTGGCTAAGAATTCTAGTTTAAAATTAGTTTTATTTTAAAAATATGGACTTCATTATTCAAAATTAGTTATTTATTTAATTATTAGCGTTATGGTTTCATCGCTCTTTATCTTTTTAGTCTTATCATCGATACGTTAAAATTCGTATGATTGTGGAAGACGAGTACCGTGGTGACAGCAGCACGGCACAAACGGCCCGCAACCTCAACGACGTTTACGGAGCGAATACTGCAAATGAACGCACCAGCTGTTATTGGCTTGCTCGCTTCCGTTCTGGAAATTTCGACCTGAAAAATGATCCTCGTGACCATCCGAAAACTTTAGTCGACATTGACGGCGATTGTTGAAGCTGAAAAATACAATTTCCTATAAATCCTATAAATCTAATTCCTATAAATATACGGCTGAATTAGCAGCAGCTTTCGATATTAGCATCAAAACAATATCGGTCCATTTGCGTCAAATTGGTAAGGTAACAACGCTTGACAAATGTGTGTCTCAAGAACTCAATGATCGCCAGCGCAAGGTAGGCATCGAGAACTCAACCACCCACGAACCACGAACCAAACCCACTAACTCAATGAGCGCGTCGGGACGTGCCTTGCATTGCTCAACAAACACACAAACGAAGGAATTTTCAGCTGCATTGTTACCTGTGACGAGAAATGGATTCTGTTTGATAATTGCAAGCGCTCAAAAAGTTGGTTAAATCCTGGTTCAGCACCTAAACAATGCTCTGAAAGACAACTTAACCCGAGAAAAGTGATGGACACTGTCTGGTGGTCAAGCGCCGGTGTGATTTGTTATTACCAAACAGGATGATCCTTAGCGCAGATGTGAACTGTGAAGAACTGAATACAATGATGGAGAAGCTCACACGTCTCCAACCGTCCTCGCTGCTCCTGCACGACAACGCACGACCAGTAAATGTATGATTAAAAGAGTAAATATTTTAATCATAATTTTTAACAAACAACCTGTAAACAATTAAAAAATAAAAATAAAGGTTGAACAAAGCTACTTTTACTTTTTAAAATAACACACATATTAGCTTCTGAAGTTGATTTCGACGAATTCAAGCCCCGATTTCAGATTATTTTTATTTTACAGTTTTTAGTTTTGGAAGTAAGTTTTAATTTTTTTTTAATAATTATCATATTGTCATAAAATATAATAACAATATCACAAGTTCTCTGCACAACCGACTGTCTCCAAGTCGGAAGAACTGGGGTTGGAAGCTCTCTGTCATCCGCCGTACTTACTAGACCGTGCGCCTGCAGATTTCTACTTTTTCTAGAAATTGGATAACTTTTTGGCGGGAAAACAATCCTTTAAAGAAATCCTTTTGTTGCCTCCCGTCTAGCTGATTTCTTCAAGATGGGCATCAATAAACTGCCACTTGCCTGGAAGAGATCGCTATGTAGCGATAACGCCGCCAAATTGTACATTTAATCTGCTATCTGTTATGTTCTTTGTAAATTTGTTTGTGGTGTACAATAAAGTATATTCATTCATTCATTCATTCATTCATTCATTAACTTCTTTGGCATAGATGCATCGACTGCATGGGTGATTACTTTGATTAATTGAAACAAAAATACAGATAAGAAATTACGTTAACTTATTTCATAAAAAAACGGCAATTTCACCGGTAAAGATCTAATATAAGTTATAACGCTTTTATTCCATTTCTTACTTTGACTTGACTTACGACACTTTTAAACTTATTCAAAGCGTCGCTCTTCGTAACACTAATAAAATAAAGTCATAAGATCACAAGTATTAATAATTCCCCGAAATGACTTTCGCGACGACGATTTACGCCGATCATCGCTTTTCATGTAGGTAGCGATTATAATAATAATATAATATATAAATATATAATAGATGCTCTCTACTAGAACTAATTATGACGACGAACACAGTCTTGGTTGTTTACTTACAAAAGTTATCACATGATTTTTTATAAAGTAAGGATGACAAACGAGCCTACAGTCCACCTGATGGCAAATGGATGCTGTGGCCCACAGACATCTACGTCTATGCTCGATTAAGAATCAAAACGTTAATACGTTGCCACCTCTGAGCACTAAGATGGAAGGCCTCGTTTTCAGTAAAAAATGGTCTCCGGTTGTCTACACTCACCATGCTAACAGCATTAAGGCATTCTGTGAGAGCGTGGTCCTATCTCGATGTAACCGACCCATTCGTCCTGCAACCATAATATAGCTGCAGCATAGCTCTACCACGTAAAAATTAATGTTTTGTATATATTACGTTGTATTAAATTTAAAAATAATACTTCCACACTAGGAATTTCTAGTTTATCGTGAGCGTTTAGATACTACATAATTTTGTAAATGAACAAATGTCTATACCAGAACAATTATTTGTAGACTCTACCTTTAAATACCTCTTAGGTGCAAATTTTAAACTAGCAAAATACACCTATGTCTATATCTATATATTATGATCTCACAGACTAAAATAACGGCTTTATTCTTACTTCGGCTAAAAACCATCTTCTGCCAAACTCTCGGCTTCGGTTTTGGCCGAAGCTGAAGGTTTCTAGCAAGCGTCAAAATTAAACCAAATGTTACGAATGAGCGAGAGCGCAACGAGCAGCAGCATGTTTCTGAGCAAGAGATGGGCAGCAGCAGGATTCTGATAAGAACTAAATTTAAAACTGTCTTCCAAGCATATCAACCATGGCTATATTCCCTTGAAGAATGATTTGATAGCAATAATAAATTTGTAATTTTTCGAAAACAATTTCGCTGCTTTATTTATTACGTATGACCTCTATATACAGTCAAACCTGGGTAAGTGAGAACTGAATAAGTGAGAAAACTCTATAAGTGAGACTAATAGCCAGGACCCGCCATTTTAAGCTCCCAAAACCTCTATTACCGAGAAATATAAACCTCTGTAAGAGACAGTCGTTTTTCCCTCATGGACCTCCGTAAGTGAGACTGCTACTTATCTATACTTCTATAAGCGACAGTCCAGCTTTATTTATTTATAACTATACTATAGGAACTATAGCTACAATACATACATACGTAAAAGATACACACATACAGTAACAAATGACAAAACAAATTACAAATTTAACATCTGCTATTTTACGACTCATTCTTAACTTTCGTGGAACTTCCTACCATTGTTTTTGTATTGTTTTCTCGTCAATATTGTAACTATTTTATTGGAACTAAATAACGTTGTTATTTTATCGCATTCTTTCGAATGGACACTTGTGCCTGTGCACCGTCCTGTTTGTCGAACTTACTCAGTTTATAGTTAATCAATTGCGAAGGAAAGTTCTGTTCTGTATCATGTCAAAACGGAAAATTAAAGTACTGTCATTAAGGGGATATAGTAAGTCAGCTCAAATTCTAATTTCGCCCCCACTTCCCCGCGCGTCGTATGCTATGTACCGACATGTTTAATAATAATAATAATAAAATAATAACAGTAATCACTAACACTGTAAGTAGATAGGTCGTTAGATACTTATTTCATTAGGTTTATCATATTTATGCCTGTTTCTTAACGCGAACCCAGTCGCTTCTTATTTTTATCACGGTTATTTCCCATTTTAATTTACGTCGTCCTGCGTAATGTGTATTCTGATCGTAAGCGACACAACTTCTCCCTTCAAAAGCCGGAGCGATACTAACGGGGCGCCAGAAATCAAGCTTCAAGACGCCGATAGTTTAGGTAATTTCTTTTTACAGTGAAAATAATGGTATTTTAAAAAAGTAAATAACATAAGCACTGCTTTATAGTTAGTTCAGTTAGTATTGTTACGCGCTCGAATCGACGCACTAGCGCCATCTAGTGTCAGGAACGAGAGCGAGTAGAGCTTTGCAGAGAATGACATCACAGATCTCTCAACCGACAGCACCATCCGAAGAACTAAGTTTCTGGAAAGTCTATACTCGCACACTCGTCCCTTTGCGCGCATTTACCTGAATATTCGGGATGTTTCTTTGCTAATTTAAATAAATAGGCGCTGCAAGATGCGATCGGGACAGAGTTGAACTCGGCGACACAAGCGAAGCTTCGGAGCGGAATTAAGTGAATTAGTGTGTTTAATTATTAGTGTTTTTAACTTTAATTTGTATAAAGTAAATTAAAGTGTTAATTTAGGTAATTCTATCGGCAATTTTTATTGTCACGAACCTCAAGCTCGTAACAATTGGTGTCAGAAGTGGGATAAAATAATGCCGATTTTACCCAAGGAGGAAACGGAGGGTGTCCGTACCCGAAGTCAACGCCAGCAAGAGACGGACCAGAGGAGATTTGGTGGTGCAACGCCGCAGATGTCTGAGGGCCAGCCGCCGGCCACGGAAGCCGGTCCGTCAGCAGCTTCTACGTCTGTGGCACCTGACTTAGGTGCTCTGATGGTGATGCTGCAGGAGCAGGCCCGCCGACAGGAGGAGCAGGCTCGCCAGCAGGCGGAACAGGTCCGTCAGTTGAAAGAGCAGCTGCAGAGCGGACAGGAGGAACTGATGCTCCTCATGAGGGACCTTCATGCTACCTTTGGGAAAGAGATAAAGGAGGTGAAGGATAGGGTTGCTCAACATGACAATCGCCTGTCGGAAGCTGAAACCCAAATCAAGGAAGCTAAAACCCAAATCGACCAAGTGAACAATTGGGTTGACAACGTGATGGCTGACGTGAAGTAAACGCTGAACGAACTCAAACTTGGGGATGGAACTACAGCTCCCGTAGTAGCTTCAGCACCTTCGCTACGTGGGTTTAAGGTGCCACCGTTCGATGGGACTCCTTCCTGGTCAGCCTACAAAATCCAGTTCGAGGCTGTTATGAAAGCGAACGGCTGGAATAAAAGTCAGGCCATGACTGCTCTCACACTAGGCCTGCGCGACCAGGCCTTAACAGTTCTGGAAGCTCTCGGTGAGGAAGTGACTTATGAGCAACTCCTTGAGGCATTGGAGGCGAGATATGGCGACGCTCGCCTGGAACACGTCTTTCGTGCGCAGCTTAAAGATCGTGTGCAGCGCATCAACGAAAACCTGCAGCAGTGGGCTCTAGAGGTGGAGAAGCTGGTGCGAAAAGCATACCGGTCTGTACCTGCGCTCATTGAAGGGAACCTGGTGCAGACATTCATCGACGGCATCCGTGACCTGGAAGTCAGAGCTGCTGTGAGGCTCGGGCACCACGAGACGCTTAAGGACGCCTTGGCCCATGCACTGGAGGTAGAAGCCGTGCGGCAGGATCATCGTTCCCATCGCGTCAGGGAGGTTGCAGCAGCTACAGTTCACGACCGCAACAGAGGATGCAGCCCTAGGTGCTATGGCTGTGGGGAAAAGGGCCACCTTCGATCCAGCTGCCCTAAGCGAACTGTAGAAAGGAGAGTTGATCGATCTCGAGAGGGTAGTGCAGCTAACGGCACTGCCTGACGGCGACAGGATCATCGTTCACCTCCCGCTAGGGAGGTTCCAGCAGTTACGGTTCGCGACCAAAATAAAAGATAGAGCTCTAGGTGCTATGGCTGTGGGGAAAGGGGCCATCTTCGGTCCAGCTGCCCTAAGCACACCCTAGGAAGGGAAGGTGAACGGTCTCAGAAAGGAAGTGCGGCTAACAGCACCGCCCAGCAGCAGCAGGAATACGACTTTACTATCAGACACTGCAGCGGGAAATCTCACGGCAACGCAGATGCATTGTCAAGAAGACCTTCTCCTGAAGATTGCAACCGTTGTAGTAGGCAAGAGAGTAAGGAAGTGGTATCCGTGAGGATGCTCAGGACAGACCACCTCAGCAACGGGTGGAAGGACAGCCTACGACATGCACAGCAGGAAGGTCCGGACATTAAGCCGATTCTGGGATGGATGAAGGCCCGTGCTGCCAAGCCTAAGTGGAGGGACGTCTCAGCGATGAGTTCAACCACGAAAAGCTATTGGGCCCAATGGGACAGCTTGCTGCTTCAGGATGGAGTCCTGTGCCGTAAATGGGACAATGGTCGAGGAGACAGCTGTCGTTTGCAAATGGTTGTCCCTAAAGCTAAAGTGCCGAATGTTCTACAGCTGTGCCATAATGGTCGTTCAAGAGTCCATCTGGGAGTTAAACGAACTCTGCTGAAGGTCCGAGAACAATTTTACTGGGTCCATTATCGTGACGATGTCGAGGCTTGGTGTCGTACATGTACAAGTTGTGCGGCCGTGAGGGAACATCAGACACGTAGTAGAGGAGCACCGAAATTGTACAATGTTGGTGCACCATGGGATAGGACAGCCCTAGACATTGCGGAGCCGATACAGAAAGGCGCAAGAGGGACTCCTAAGATCGTCCATGTGGATCGCCTAGCGCGTTATTATGGGGCCGATAATGCTCGGGATGAGCATGTCTTAGGAGGGGGCAGTGTTACGCGCTCGAATCGACGCACTAGCGCCATCTAGTGTCAGGAACGAGAGCGAGTAGAGCTTTGCAGAGAATGACATCACAGATCTCTCAACCGACAGCGCCATCCGAAGAACTAAGTTTCTGGAAAGTCTATACTCGCACACTCGTCCCTTTGCGCGCATTTACCTGAATATTTGGGATGTTTCTTTGCTAATTTAAATAAATAGGCGCTGCAAGATGCGATCGGGACAGAGTTGAACTCGGCGACACAAGCGAAGCTTCGGAGCGGAATTAAGTGAATTAGTGTGTTTAATTATTAGTGTTTTTAACTTTAATTTGTATAAAGTAAATTAAAGTGTTAATTTAGGTAATTCTATCGGCAATTTTATTGTCACGAACCTCAAGCTCGTAACAGTATGTAAAGTTTCATGATCTTATTTAAAGTATTTTATGAATAACAGCGGTTTATTGTTCAGTTTGGAGGTAACTTTGGATTATTTTTCTATCGAGAAAATTTTACGGAATCGTGTTTTCGTCTAACATAGTCCATAACATTAATCCTCAACTTTACCATATATTTATTTCAAAATTAATGCTGCAATACTTCCGGCATAACGGAGGATCTTGCTAAGCCATTTGAGGTTATATTTCCCCTTAAGTGTTAAACTTAAAATAGTGACATGAAACGTAACCTATACACACTATTAAAATATATATGTACATAATATATGTTGTGCTTATAATTCACCTAATTTTATCATATTACATATTTACTACATTCGTACTTGCTGTGACTTGTTATTGCTGCGTACCTCTATAAGAGAGAAACGCTACCCATGTACCTGCATTAGCGAGAAACTGGGGTTAGTGAGAACTTACTACTTGGACTTATAATATACTAGTACGCTGTAATAGAGGTTAGTCGATCATGTGCTCAGCGGGAGGGAAACCATCGTGTTGTTGGACCAGCAATGGGATGGATATAATTTGTAATTACATCCGTCCCATTGCTTTGTAATTAATCTAAAATACAAAAATAAGAAAATAAGTATAAAAACAACAAATAACGTTTGTCACGCTTATTTTCATTTTAATTAAAATTTTCAAGCTGCTTTACAGCTATTTGAACGAAAGTACATAAAAAATGAAATTTTTTTCGTTATTAGTTCATATCCGAATTTTTCGCCAACTTGAAATTCTTCCAATATGATTTGAATTTTCGGCTAAATTCGATTGGCACGTGACAGCTTCTTGCAAATGAAATGTGCGTCGATTTCCGTCTCATTTCCACCGACAACTTTTCGATCGTCAAATGTTCCTAGATTACCTTTACCTGCGACACTTTCGTTTGTGTCGAAATTTTTTGGCAAACGGCACCTGATAGTAAGTGACTACTGGCACCCATAAATAACCGCAACACCAGGGGAGTTGCAGGTACGTTGCCGACATTTTAGAAAGGACTAAGCTCTTTCTTGAAGGTCCCCAATTCGTCTCTGTTCAGAAAACTCGCCGGTAATAAACAATTCTACAGAGAAGTTGTACGAGTAAGAAAACTCCTAGTAAAACGCACAGTGGTGGAGCGCTAAGCATCAAGATGGTAAGGATGGCATCGTGAATTTGGACGCGATGTGCGTTCGTGAAATTTAGCGGTTGAAATTAATCCGAACAATTCCTCAGAACACTCCCCGTGGTAGTTGCGAGAGTAAACGCAAAGGGATGCAACATCCCTACGCAGCGCCAGTGAATCAAGCCGATCAGAAAGAACTCGGTCGTCGACGATTCAAACTGCTCTGTGCTGTATGCGGTCAAGTGGGTGGAGCTAGCACTGGGGTGCGCCGGCCCAGAAATGAGAACACCCTCCACCTCCCATGGCCCTACCAACCTCACGTTTATACGGACCGAATCTCGAGAGATGCACGCGGTACTTGCTCTGTGCTCTTTCCCGCGTGCACTTTCTTGACTCTCTACAAGTTATTTAATCTGTTCCTGTTCCTTGTATTCCACTCTCCAGTGATGAGCTGGATGAACACACTACGCCTTCGGTTTCGGGCAGAACTCTCCTTTGCCTCTCCATGACTGTTCTCCTCGCATGTCATCCATGCGCAAACTCCCGCAGTCGACCGAAACTGTCGAAACTTACCGTCCTCAAGGTCCAGGTAGTAAACTGGACCCACACTTCTGCGTACTATTCCGTTCATCATCTTACATCTCAGGTCGTCATACAACGCACACTCCCATAGTACGTGATGCCTATTCTCACAGGCAGCACCGCAATCACACGTACCCGATTCAATCAGTTTCATGTCATACAGTCTCTTTTGAAAACATCCATGCCCACTGAGCATATGCGAGACTTGATAGTCCGGCACAACCCAACTTGCGTTGAGTCGCGCCGACACGTCCGGGAAGAAACAGAAAAGCTCCTTCCATTCGTCTCATTTTCCTATCTCTCTTGCCATACGTTCATAACATCCGCCCAAATCTCGCGCTTACGCCTGCTCAACTCCCCAAATTCTGCTTCCACATGCGCGTGATCAATTCTACCAGCACGTGTCACCTCCAGTTCAGCCGGAAGGACGCCGACTAGTACCAGAAGTGACGCAGTGCTGATCGTCCTGTAGCTCTTAGTCAACAAAACTAGTGAAGACCTTTGTTATCTGAGCAGTGACGTGCGCAGCGTACCCGATTTACCTAGACTTACCTTCCTTACCTTCCTATTTACCTTCCTTACCCGATTTACCTAGACTGCCGCTGCATAAGTTACTATACAACTGTCTGTTGGTGAAATAATCTACCAACATCCGATAGATGTTGGGTGAGATCCCTCCCTGTTTAGCCTCCAAAAGTATCATCGGCCGCCATGCATTGTCGAAGGCCCCGAATATATCTAAAAAGACGGCCTGTACATACTTGCGCTGAGACTCGCTCGCAGTACGAAGTACATCTTGCAGCGCTGTAACAGTAGACCGGCCTGGCGAAAACCCATGCTGGTAGTCAGATATACCCCTCATTAGACTCGGGGCACACCTAAGCAGAATTTGCTCCAATATTTTTACAAAAATGGGAAGGAGCGTAATCAGGCGATACGCCTTGGGGTCCATCAATGATCTGCCGTTACCTTTCGGAATCACTATCAACCGTCCATTCTTCCATACGTCCGGGAAAACTCCCTCTTCCACACATTTGCTATACACCCAGTGAAATTCCCTGGGTGCGGCCCTCCATACATTTTTAACACTTTTGCACTAATCCCGTCCAGTCCCGGATCAGTGTTAGGCAACGCCCTGACTATGCCCCTCAGACACTCGATGGTTGGGGGAACGGCAACTGCTCCAGATGGAGTGAAGGCGGCCATAAGACGAACACGCCCATGGTATTCTGTGTCCTTGGACGCATCATCGTCCGGGCACAGAGCCCCCAGCAGATCCTGCATGGCCTCCCTCACTCCCCCAGAATGTCGCTTCACATATACCATCGCATTAATAATGTTGTTGGGAGGGCGATACCTCCCATCCCAGAAATGAGAACAGTAATCCATGTGAGGGTGAACTTGCGCTTTGTAAAGTTGCAAGCACTGTGCCGGCACGAAATACTGTCTCGCTCTGCTAAGCACGCCAAGCTTTTTAGAGGTCAATTTGGCCTTCCTTTCCAAATGACCATGAAACTGCACACTATTCGATATGTTGACGCCGAAGATTCCAATGCTAGCTGAGGCTACTCGATATGTCAAGGCAGGATGTCGATAGGATAAGGCATCACCAGTACGGTCGTCTGCATAACACTGAACGTTACCAGTTTGCAACATATCATTGATATGCAAAAAATCAGCGTTCGTGATAGCACGCAGCCTTATGGAACATCAGCGTTAATAAACTTATAATCAGAGCATGCACCGACTACTACGACCTTGGTGCTCCTATTAGCAAAGAAACTGGTAATACAATTACACATTTTCTCAAACCCATTTCTCAAACTATTTGAAAGAAAGTACATAAAAATAAAATAAATTCTCGTTATTACTTCATATCCGAATTCTCGAAGCAGGGTCCGAAGCAGGATTGGGCAGCAGCATCTTCCTAAATATAATAACGCACTGAAGCAGCCCGACGGACACTTCCATGACCTAAAACCCTCTCAAAAATGAAGGGAGATCTGTGCCCAGCTGTGGGATCAGGGCTTTATCTTTAAAATAATAATAAGAAATCGCGGCTGAATAGCTTTCATTTGTTTCAAAACATTTAGTATACGTATTCATAATAAATGTGGTTTACAGTTATTTTTACATAATTAATATACATACATAGACACTCACGCCTGACACCCAGAGGGGTAGGCAGAGACGGACTTCCATTTGGCACGATCCTGACATTCATCTTTCGCCTCCTTTACATCCATGTATCTACGCATACATGCTCGTCAGTTAAGGGTACTTCTAACGTGGCCCATTTTCAAAATATCGCCGATTTGGTCGATAAACTTTTTTCTAGGGCGTCCCTTCCCGACTTTGCCGTTCACATCTGCAATATAAATTTGCTTTGTCACTCTTTCCTCATTCATTCTTTCTAAATGACCAAACCACCGAAGCATTCCCTTCTTAATCCTGGTCACAACATCATCTTGCATACCACATTTATCTCTTATCACGCAATTTCTCACCCTGTCATTCAGACTCAACCCTAGCATACTCCTTAAAGACCGCATTTCTACAGCATTTATTCTACTTTCGTGCTTCTTCTGCCACACCCAGCTTTCACTAACATACATTAAAGGAGGGACTAACACAGAATTATGAATTACCATACGTGCCTTTTTTGACACATTCTGGTTCTTCATAATAGAGTGTAGTGCCCCATTCACTCTATTCCCTGCATTTACTCGTCGTTCTATATCCTTATCATATCTACCATCCCTGCTAAATACACATCCCAATTACACAAACTCGTCCACTTGCTCAAGTAACTCTCCTTCTATTCTTATTTCACATACCGTGTTAGCGCCACTTTGCACTATCGCTTAACGCTTATAAGGGATTCGTTAATTTTTATCCAATAAGATTACTGCAAAGCCCATTTCCGGTTTCCTGTCTACCGCTTTATGCCCAGCATGTGCATTCGTGTGTTAACGGGCTCACACAAGTTGAGAAGACACGCAATCAACCGCACCGCTTATATCTCGCATCATCGCTCCCGCCTTTGTGTAATTTGGATATTGAATTATACAAGCATATAGTAAAAAGTATAGACATTTGCAATAAAGCTATATTTCGTGATTATCTGTGAAGTTGATAAGTGTGAAGACAGCCGGCAGCCATCGAGACACGAGGCAGATCAGCGGAAGTCCCGGTGGGTGCACATGCATTCCTTCACGTCTTTCCTATATCCCGAATTTACGGGATTTGCAGTATCACGAATAAATTAAATTCCATTCACCGCTCGCACCGCGCTCATATACAGTCCACTATTCTATTTAAATTAATAGCCGCACCGCATAACATTATTTAATACATTTGAACCAGCAGTTTTGTGGTTGAAGACCAAACGCCAAATCCACCATATATTTTTTGGTCACTTCGGCCGGGATTAAATTAACCTTTCGGCCCGGAGAAGTAAATTCATTTTTTTATATATTATAAAAAATTATATACGTATATATTATTAAATTATAATAAATTGTAGTTCTAATTATACTAACTACAATATTTATTTGTCCCGCATCGCTTATAACACGTATTATAATACCTTTGTAACGCATACCACACTGCTTCATTATTCCATTAATGATATTTTTCTTGTTGATTAACCGCCATCTTTCTAGTAACGCGAGATTGCTTCGTTCCCCAGTTAACTAATTCTACCGTCACTTATCGCAATAATTTTAGTCCGCATTTATTTGTTGAAAATGACGACGAGAAGCAAAGAATCTAAACTGGTTTCGGATGAAGAAGTTAGTTTAAAAATTATTATTGCTAAACGTAATTATATTTACGAAAGATTACAAAAAAATTACGAGACCTCAAAGGGCGCATTTAATTCCTTGGACGAGCAGAATTTATTTCTTAGCATCGCTTCGAATATAGAACAATTACGTAGTGAGTTTCAAGAAGTTCTAGATAACTATAATACTAAACATTTAAAATTTAACCCTAATGCAGACGTTGATTACGAGGCTTGGAACTCATTTGAAGATTTATATAGTCGTATTAAGTGCATCGCCTTCCACTGTTACGTTAGAAAATAGATTTCCTACTAAATTAAAAACTTCACTTCCGCCAATTGAATTAACGTCATTTAACGGAGACATACGCCAGTGGTCCATGTTTTATCAACAATTTAAGACATTAATTCACGACAATTTACAATTAACTGATGCCGAACGTGTTTATTATTTGGTTAACAAATTGAGTGACAGGGCGTTATCAGTTTGTGCCGGGTTAGCCCCTACCGCAGAAAATTATTCCATTATTTGGAATGCGCTTTTAGGAAGATACAATGACGAATGCACACTCGCATCTACGTATATTAACCAACTATTGGATTTAACACAGGTGAACGCAAACACAACAGGAGGTTATCATAAATTTATGGACAAATTTGATGCTTCAATTAATGCTCTAAAGCAATTAAAAATTGAGGACTTAGCTGATTTTTTGTTTTTAAATATTGCACTTAGAAAATTAGATCATGACACTGTTAAGTCATTTGAAATGTCTTGTCGCACAATTAGCATACCAAACTATGCCTCTTTAGTACAATTTTTATACGAACAGAATAGGGCTATATGCCATACATTTAATAATTCGCATAATTTATCTACATTCAATAATAATCGAAACAAATCACTTTCAAATAAATTTAGTAAAACATTTATTAATACAGATCCTTCGCATTCATGTATATTTTGTAAATCAAATGATCATGAACACTTATATGTTTGTCCACGCTTTTTAAAATTAAATACACAACAACGTTATGATATTATTAAACAAAACAATTGTTGTATTAATTGTTTTAGTAATAAACACTCGACTTCTTTTTGTAAATCGAAGCGTAAGTGTATATACTGCGCGCGGCGCCACCATTCTTTAATTCATTCCGACCCGCATCAAAATGGTTCTAAGACTGCTTTTCGTAGCAGCAATACGTTACACTCAGAGATTGTGCAGACGCCTAACGCTAATGCACGCAGCTCGCATTCGATTAACTACCGCGCAGTTAACGATAATAAGGTAAATTCTTCTGTCGCTCACAATTCGAATACGGAGGAAAATGAAAAAACACTTACCTCTTCATGTAATATTTCTCGCGATTATAGTACTCTCCCACGCTATACTACTTTATTGGGGACTGCAAAAATAAAGGTCGTAGATAAATACGACAATGAACATTTTATTCGGTGTTTAGTTGACCCCGGATCCCAAAGCGACTATATTACGAAGGATTGTTGTAAACGCTTATTTCTTTCCGTTTCGAATAAAAATCGTTTTACCGAAGTACACGGGGATCGGTGGTGTGTCCCAAAAGATTTTAGGAGTCACTTCACTGCAGTTCACGTCTCGTTTTAATGATAACAAATTTTATCATATTGAACCATTAGTTGTTCCGATCATCACGGGTCAGTTGCCAGATTCGATAGTAGATGTTTCAAAAATTCGCTATTTAGATAAAATACGCTTAGCAGATGATCAGTTTTATCAACCTGGGTCTATAGATATTTTATTGGGGGTTAATACCTACATAAAACTTTTGTCGCCTGAAAACTTAATTCATTCGCAATGGCCTAGTGCCATAGAAACATCACTCGGATATATTATTATGGGTGATGCTGATGTCGCTATATCACATCATTCCCCGCGTTCATTTGTTTCCTGTTCTTACGATACAAATTTAAATCAAAATTGTCTTAATGATATAATGGAAAAATTTTGGAAAATTGAAGAACTTCCGCAAAAAATATATTTGAGCCGTGATGAGCAGTAATGTGAAAACATTTATACTTCTACTACTTACCGCCAAAACGACGGACGGTATGTGGTCGCCCTGCCATTTAAGAAAAGGCCCGACATATTGGGTGACTCTTTAATGAATGCAAAAAAACGCCTCTTACTTTTGGAAAAACGCTTTGACAAATATCCCGATCTTCGCGATCAATACAATGTTGTTATACGGGAATACATTAATAAGGGTATTTTATCCGCTGTTTCTGATAATGATTGTATACAGCCTTCTTTTTATTTGCCGCATCAGCCTGTCGTACGGAATGATAAAAGTACAACGAAGTTGCGCATCGTTTTAGACGCTAGTGCTAAGTCGGATAACGATATTTCTTTGAATGACATTTTGCACACCGGGCAAAATTTACAAACAGACATTTTTATTTTTGTTTATTCGAAGGTTTTGACACGCAGGATGCAAGAGAAATCGGAAAGATTCTTATGGGAGGCACAATGCGGATTTAGACCTGGAAGAGGATGCACGGATCAAATGTTTTCTCTCCGCATGATCACGGAGAAGCTTCTGAGTGTTAACCAGAGGATTTTCTGTGCTTTTGTGGATCTGGAGAAAGCATTTGATAAGGTTATAAGGAAGAAAATGTGGGAACTGTTGCCGGGATATGGTGTGGATGGTCGATTGTTAAGGGCTGTGCAGTCACTTTACTATGACTGTAAAGCCTGTGTGCGGGTAGGGCATGACCTGTCACCCATGTTTAGCGTCCAAGCGGGCGTAAAACAGGGTTGTGTCATGTCTTCCTGGCTGTTCATACTGTATCTCGACAGCTGTTTACAGAAGCTGAAAGATAGCTGTTTGGGTGTGAAATTGGGTGACATAAAAGTTAATTGTCTGCTGTATGCTGATGATGCAGTGCTTATTGCACCATCAGAAGCAGAACTGCAGGCATTAGTCACGTGTATGAAAGAGGAATGTGAAATTAAAGGTCTCCGTTTGAATGCTAATAAAACTAAGGTTCTGGTATTTGAAAAGGACGAAGAGAGAACGAAATGTGAAATATGGGTAAATCAGGAATGTCTAGAACAGGTAAATGAAATTGTATACTTGGGGAGTGCTTTCAGCCGGGATGGAAGATGTGATTTAGATGTGGATAGGCGTGTCGCTGCCGGAAACAAAGTCAATGGTGCCCTGAATGCATTAGTCAAAAGGCAAGGCGTGGTGAAGAGTGCACGCCTTGCAATACATAACGCAGTTTTGGTACCGACTTTGTTATATGGCAGCGAAACCTGGGTATGCCAGAAGAAGCATAAAAGCAAGTTAATGCAGTGGAGATGCGATCTCTTCGTAAAATGTGTGGCGTTACCATAGCCGACCGAAAGCGAAACGAAGAGATTCGCAATATGGCAGGATTGAAAGATGACCTTATCACAAAAATTGATAGGGGCGTACTCCAATGGTTTGGGCACGTTGAACGAATGAGTGAAGACCGAATGGTGAAGAAAATATATAGAGCGAAAGTAAATATTAAAAGGTGTCGAGGTAGACCGAGACTAACTTTCGAAGACCATGTGAGCAAATTGCTCGAAGAGGGGAGGGTCAAGAGTACTCGGATACCTAGACGTGCATGTATGAAGAAGTTAATGAACCTGAAAGAAGCGAAAGAGGTATGTAAGGATCGTGACACTTGGCGATCTGTTCTCTCTGGCTACCCCGTTAGGGATTGTGCGTGACGATAAGACATTTTTAATATTTTATTAAACGTTAGAGTTTATCGCATCGCTTTCTTTGCAGATGTTAGGCAAATGTACTTGTGTATCGAAGTCCAAAAATCCCATCGCGCTTTTCAACGCATTTTATATCGGTTTTCTACAGAAGAAACTATACGAACATATGAATTTAATCGCGTCACATTCGGATTACGCTCTTCCCCTTTCCTCGTACTTCGCACTTTACGCCAGTTAGCCGCTGACGAAAGGGAGTCCTATCCTCTTGCTGCTTCTGTAGTGGAAAGGGATATTTATATGGATGACCTCGTTTCCTCCGCGCCTTGTGTTAACAACGCAGTCAACACCGCCACTCAACTTATCCAAATGTTTCGCCGAGGTGGATTCGATTTGGTTAAGTGGACAAGTAACTGCAAGGAGCTTTTACAACTTATACCAGCATCACATCGTCAACAAGACACGGTATCATTTGATGATAATGACATTTTAAAAATTTTAGGCCTTCGTTGGTATCCCGCTACCGATAAGTTTTCCTTTCTTGTTTCGTCGCCACCGGTCACTTGTACCAAACGCGCTATCCTCTCCGCAACCGCTCGCTTGTACGATGTCTTAGGACTTGTCGGTCCAGTAATACTTTACGCCAAATTATTAATTAAAGCCTTGTGGGTTCTTAAACTTAACTGGGATGAGACTCCACCCACTAATATTGTCAATACATGGCAGAGATATATATCAGAGTTACCTTTAATCTCACATTTACAGATTCCACGTCATATCGGCGTAAATGAAAAATCCCATGTGTCGCTACTAGCCTTGCCGACGCTAGTGAAAAAGCTTACGGGTGTGTCATCTATTCGCATGTTGTTAACGGAAATAATCCTCCAATTATAACGCTCCTATGTTCTAAATCTCGGGTGTCCCCATTAAAGGTTATAACTTTAGCCAGGCTTGAGTTGTGTGCCTTGGTTTTGCTCGCTAAGTTAGTACGCACCGTTTACGATTCGTTGTCATTGAGGCATCCGATCGACAACATTTATGCGTTTTCAGATTCGGAAGTCGCGCTCTGTTGGGCGTGTTCTTCACCGCATAAGTTCAACACCTTTGTTGCTAACCGTATTTCGCAAATACAGTCCTATTTATTACCGGATAACTTTTACCACATCGCCGGCTCGGAAAATCCTGCAGATCGTATTTCGCGTGGACTGTTACCCTCACAAATTTTAAATTGTGACCTTTGGTTACATGGGCCTTCGTGGGTTTCCTTGCCGTGTAAAGAATGGCCTGTACAAAGGTTCGCATCAACTCATATCAGTTTACCAGAAGAAAAGACTGTGTCGCTTGGAGTCAGTGACATGGAAGAAAACCCATTTATCTCGTTAAGCATAAAATTTTCTAATTGGAATAAGTATTTACGATCCGTTGTTTACGTTTTAAGGTTTTTAAACAAATTACCGCGCATAAATAAAATTATAACCGCATCCGACATAGAGATTTCTGAAATCACAGTTATTAAAATTGTGCAAGGCATCGCTTTCGCCGAAGATATAAAAAATATTAAAAAAGGACAACTATGTTCATCAACATTACGAAGGTTATCGCCATTTATCACGGACGATGTACTTCGAGTAGGTGGTCGGTTAGATTATTATTACGGATTCCCAAAAGCATCCAATATTGCTACCAAAAAAGGTGCATATTGTTGATCTTATAATTGATTATTATCACTATAAACATTTCCACGCTGGTCCTCAGTATTTACTTGCTGCATTACGGGAGAAATATTGGATATTATCAGCTCGCCGTGTAGTATACCGCATTCATAGGTGTAACATTTGTTTTCAACATAAACCCAAACCTATTTACCCCATGATGTCTGCCTTGCCTGCTTGCCGCCTAGAGCAGTGTAATGCGTTTACACACACAGGTGTGGATTTTTCGGGCCCACTTTATATCACATTGACGCGTAAACGTGGTATACGAAGCCAGAAGGCTTATTTATGTTTATTTATATGCCTCGTTACTAAGGCAGTGCATTTAGAATTAGCGTCTGATCTAAGTTCGGCAAGTTTTTTAGACGCTTTTAAGAGATTTATCTCTCGTAGAGGTCCGTGTCGATTTATATACAGCGATAACGGTACTAATTTTGTCGCCTCGCGTTCATATTTACATGAATTACATGGATTTTTTAAATCAGAAGAATATTATAAGGCATTCAGTCAGGTGCTCACTGATAATCGCATTGTTTGGAAACTCAACCCTCCAAGCGCTCCACATTTCGTGGGTTCGTGGGAGTCCAATATTAAGGTTGTAAAAACCCATTTGTTTCGCGTAATAGGTAAGCAAATCCTCACGTATGAAGAAATGCTTACTACTCTTTGTCAGATCGAGTGTATTTTAAATTCTCGCCCGCTTTATGTATTAAGCAGTGATCCATCGGAACCTACCGCACTTACACCCGCACATTTTCTAAATTTAAAACCACTTGAATGCTTACCAGCTGCAGATTTAAGCAAGGAACGTATTAATCTGTTATCACGCTTTTCTTTAATAGATTCTTTAGTTCAGTCCTTTTGGAAACGCTTCAGATTCGAATACTTACATACATTACAGAGTAGAGTGAAGTGGAATAAGAACTCTACTGCCATTTCTGTAGGGACGATTGTTCTAATAGACGTGGATAATACTCCACCGCTTCAGTGGCCTCTAGGCGTTGTCACCGAATTGTTTCCCGGTAAGGATGGTGTGGTACGCGTTGCGCAAGTTAAACTTAAGAATTCCACTTTAAAACGCCCTCTTATCAAACTGTGTCCTTTACCAACACAGTGATTAATATAGTTAATTTTACATTATCGTTTATATATTTAGTTTAATTCTTAGGTTATAACGTCGCTTCATTTCGCTACGTATAATATATACATATAAGGTATATTATTGAGGATCTTCAAAATAAACCACAAATTGTTTCTCTGAAAATACAAAGTTTTGTTTTATTTAACACGTCTTTCCAATATTACAACAATTATCAAGTTATGACAATTACACTTCTATCTCACCTGAAAATACAAAGAAACGACATTTAAAGTTTACTAATATTGCTTCCTCAATCGTATCCTTCGGTTTATCTCTCTACAAGTTTTTATAACAATAAAATGCACAAAATAATCTAAACGTCATCCGCCATTGAATCATAGTTTACACATCACTTCGATGCGTCCTCTACCATCTTCCACAGACAACATAGATACGCGAAGCGCAGCAAATTCAAATTAATGAAATATCATTCATTTCATTACATCTCCCCCCCTAAGAGCGAAAATTCTAAGCAATATATCTATACAATGTACCTATAAGTTATCTTTATATTCGTTTTCTTCTCCTTCATCTTCTTCTGTTACGACAGGTTGTAATTTTGTTATGTGAAATAATGTTGATTCTGCTTTTCTGTTGCCTGTATCAAGCCTATAAATTGAATTCGATATTTTCTCTATTATCTTGAAAGGACCTATTTTTAATTCGTCTAATTTCTTTCTATTCAGTCTATTTCCATTTTCTAAATATACACTGTCTCCTACATTAAACTCTTGCATTTTTCTATTTCTATCAAATATTTTCTTGTTGTACTCATGGGATTTTATTGTATTCTCTAATGTCAATCTTCTATCAGCCATCCACTTGTCTTCCTTTTCTATTGTTTTAAATTCATTTGGTAGAATACTGACATTTGTACCATCCAGTAAATATTTTGGTGCAAAACCTGTAACGGAGTGTTCTGTTTCATTATATTTCTGTATACATTCTCTTGCTAGTGTTGTCCACGTTCTCTTATTATTTTTCTCATTCATTTTACACCTTATTTTATTTACTATTGTTTGATTTAATCTTTCATTCAAGCCGTTCGAGAATGGTGTATTCACAGCTGTAAAAATTAGTTTAATATTATTCTCCTGCAAATATTGCTTAAATTCTCTTGAATTGATGCTCGGATATTGATCTGTCAGGATAATTCCAATCTCATCTGTCTCTAGTACTTTCTTTGTTAGATTTATAAAGTCACTTGCATTCTGAGTTTTTGAAGTCGCAATAAATGCATATCTTGTGTAGTGGTCTACTAAAAGATGTAGGTATTTCTTTGTAGACCTAGATCCTCCAAAGCCACCAATAGTATCCATTGACATTATCTCAAATGGTTTTGTAGCTGGTCCCAGTTGTGACATTAATCCAATTTTTTTTTGACATCTTGATTTATTTTTTATGCATATTTCACATGTTTTACAAATATTTATAATATTTTTTGTTAGGTTTATAGCTGTATATATAGGACTTATTTTCTTCTGCAATTGTCTGATCCCAATATGGCATAAATTTTCATGCACCTTTTTTATAAATTTTTTACTAAATTCTTCTGAGAGGATAATCTTTTCCTGTTTCTTTATTTTTTTATAATAGATTTTATTTTTGTGTATTAAATTTTGTTTCTTTTCTTTTATTGTTTCATTTTTCTCTTGGTCTTCAACTATATCTTTTATTTGTATTAAATTAACTATTCTCAATAGTTCCTCACTGTTATCTTCTGATTCTAATACCGGATTTCGGCTCAAACAGTCTGCTTCTACATTTTCTTTACCAGGTATATATTTTACTGTAAAGTCATACTGAGATAGGTAATATGTTAGATCACCCAATTCTTCATCTGTCCTGCATTTAATGTTCATGTTCTCTAGAGGTTTGTGGTCTGAGTAAATAGTGAATTGTTTTCCAATGAGCCAGTGCTGCCAATATTTAACGGCTTCTTTCATAGCAAGACATTCTAAATATATAGCCTTTTTCCGTTTTTGATGTTCGTTCAGTTTTTTTGAGAAATATGCCACCGGTTTGTCTTTACCATCTAGTTGTGTCTGTTTTAATATTGCTCCAATGCCCTCCAAAGATGCATCGGTAAAGATTTTGATTGGTAAGTCTTTGTCGAATATTTCCAAGACCGGTTGAGAACATAAATATCTTTTTATCTGATTAAATGATTCTTCACACTTCTCTGACCATACAAACTTCTCGTTTTTTCTTAATAAATTATGTAATGGATCTAGGATAATTGCACTTCTTGGTATGTATTCATGGTAGAAGTTTATTTTTCCCAAAAATTGTCTGATGTTTTTTTGCGTCTTAGGAGTTGGAAAATTCTTTATTGAAATCAAATTGTCTTTTAATGGTCTTACTGAGTTGTTCTGAATTATATGGCCGAGGTATTTTACCGAGTCTGAAGCAAAGGTACACTTCTTAAACTTCAATCTAAAGCCTTCTTTAATTATTGCCTCTAATACATTTCTTATGTGCTTTTTATGTTCTTCAAAGGTAGACGAGTATATCAAAATATCGTCAATATAGTTTACAGAGTATCCTGTGAGATTGTGTTTTCTTAAAATATTGCTTAAAATTCTCTGGAAAATTGCTGGTGATGTTTTCAAGCCATAAGGGAGGCAGGTCCACTGGAAGTGGCCATCTTGTGTGACAAATCCTGTTTTACTTCTGTCTTCCACCCGTAAAGGTATTGCCCAAAATGCTGAGTTTATATCCAGTGTAGTAAAATACTTGCAATTTCTTGTTTTAATTATTAGATCATCTATCAAAGGAAAAGGTTGAGCTTGTGGTACAACAATTTTGTTCAATTCTCTGAAATCTACACATAAACGGGATTTTCTATTTTCACCTTTTTTAAAAGCCAATGTCACTGGAGCAGCGAAAGGACTGTAAGATTCTTCTATTAAATTATTCTTTAGTAACATGGATATTTGCTCTTCAATTTCTAATTTATCTTCTATTGTACATCTGTATGGTCTTTTACTACAATATTTATTTACTATTAAATCTATGTGAGCTTCATACTCTCTAACTGATCCTATATCATACTTGTCCTTAGCAAAAATTGTTGTATATTCCTTTATAATTTTCTCTATCTCAATTTTCTTTTTATTATCTAAATGATCTGTCATACTTATAAATTCCTTTGTTTCTATGTGTTCATTGAAATTTACTGTATATGTTTCTATATTCTTATCTTCATTTCTGTTATCTTTAGACATTCTGTCTATTTTATTTGTTATTTTCTTTTGTTCTATCTGCAAGTTCTCATTTTGGGTTAATCTGAATTTCTTTATCATATCCAATCCGATTATGAAATCTTCAAAATCTTCATTTTCTACTATGTATACATCCACCTCTTCTTCCAAATCAAATATTTTTATTTTTATTGTTATCAAGCCATCCATCTTCTTCACACCATTAACCGTTTTCATGTATGCTATATTCACATCATCTTTTTTTTCTTTTACTTTTATCAATCTTGAATTTATTAAAGAGATCTGTGAGCCTGAATCATAAATGCCGCTCACTTCTAGTTTATTTTCTAATAATAGCTTGATTTTGATTAATGGTGTACTTACTAGTTTTTTTTACAAGCATTTATGTCTACTTCAATGATGGAGTTATTATTTACATTTTTAGTTTTAAGAACCTTTTCAGGTTCATTTTTATTTTTCTTGAACCAACATGACTCCTCCGGATGATATCTAATTCCTTTGTCCAAAGATTCACAAGTCTTACATGGCTTCTTCTCATTAGTTTTATTTTTATTATAAAATATACCACTCTTTATGTTAGTTGAGTTTTTCTTGTACACCATACCTTCATATTTTCTTATCTCGTTGTACAAATCAGTAGTGTTGTTGAGTTCGTCCCTGTTTAACTTATTTAAGATAAATCCAGGTAAACCAGTTGCAATAAGATCTATCATTGTTTTGGAATCTATAGATTTGTTTATATTTAATATAAGCCATTCTTTTTTTATGGCATAATCAATTAACAGTCCTTCTTTATACCTAAATGCGAGAGCATATGTGACTATGTCCCATCCTCGGTTTTTAAAAGTTTCTAAAAATTTGTCTTTCCATTCACTCCATTCAGAATTTACTGTTAGTTTTATGATCATCGAGCTATACCAATCCAAACAAGGTTTATCTAAAAATAACCTCAATATATCAATTTTTGTTTCATCTTTTGTTATATTGAAGCGCGCACTCTTTTTCAAAAATCTCTATCCATTGCATCGCATTAGGATTCTTGCTTGTGAATTTTTCAATAATAAATTTTTCTGAAATATGTTTTAAGTTATGTTGACTTTCTTTCTTAGTTGTAGTTTCTATTAATTGTTCCAAGATATGTTGCAAACTGTCATCTTTGTCTCTTGTTTGTTTTGTGCTCATTTCTTCTAAATATTGATCTAAAAATTGCATATTACCTTCCTCATCTACATATGTCTTCTTTAGATTTTCATCCAATTTTATCCATACTTTTCTACTTTGGTGTCTTTTCTTTATGCTATTTTTTACTTTTGTGAAAGTGTTCATTTTAACAATATATGTATGATGACTCACCGGCTTCAGCTCCTCGGGTAAAACATAACATTTTCCTTCTTCTGTAGATATTGAGGTTATGGCTAGTACATTAGATTTGGCATTATTTGAGGCTATCATCGTAAACTCGAATTGCAGCCGGTCCATCTTCTCTTAGTTAACAAAAATGTCGTTTTATAAGGTATATTATTGAGGATCTTCAAAATAAACCACAAATTGTTTCTCTGAAAATACAAAGTTTTGTTTTATTTAACACGTCTTTCCAATATTACAACAATTATCAAGTTATGACAATTACACTTCTATCTCACCTGAAAATACAAAGAAACGACATTTAAAATTTACTAATATTGCTTCCTCAATCGTATCCTTCGGTTTATCTCTCTACAAGTTTTTATAACAATAAAATGCACAAAATAATCTAAATGTCATCCGCCATTGAATCATAGTTTACACATCACTTCGATGCGCCCTCTACAATCTTCCACAGACAACATAGATACGCGAAGCGCAGCAAATTCAAATTAATGAAATATCATTCATTTCATTACATACATATAAGTATTTATCTATATATATCTATATTTTTATACTTTACTTGCTAGTTGAGGATACCTCAAGGCCGGGGGGGGGGGGGGTGTTCGCGCCACTTTGCACTATCGCTTAACGCTTATAAGGGATTCGTTAATTTTTATCCAATAAGATTACTGCAAAGCCCATTTCCGGTTTCCTATCTACCGCTTTATGCCCAGCATGTGCATTTGTGTTTTAACGGGCTCACACAAGTTGAGAAGACACGCAATTAACCGCACCGCTTATATCTCGCATCATCGCTCCTGCCCTTGTGTAATTTGGATATTGAATTATACAAGCATATAGTAAAAAGTATAGATATTTGCAATAACGCTATATTTCGTGATTATCTGTGAAGTTGATAAGTGTGAAGACAGCCGGCAGCCATCGAGACACGAGGCAGATCAGGGGAAGTCCAGGTGGGTGCACATGCATTCCTTCACGTCCTTCCTATATCCCGAATTTAGGGGATTTGCAGTATCACGAATAAATTAAATTCCATTCACCGCTCGCACTGCGCTCATATACAGTCCACTATTCTATTTAAATTAATAGCCGCACCGCATAACATTATTTAATACATTTGAACCAGCAGTTTGGTGGTTGAAGGCCAAACGCCAAATCCACCATACCGTTTGGCTTTCTTCTCTTTCAAAAACCATCTCTTTCGTCTTGCTTGCGTTCACTTTCATTCCCCTTTCTTTTAATGCCCAGTTCATTAATGTAACCATCATTTGCAACTCAGCCGCCGATGACGCAAATATGACTTGATCATCGGCGTACAAAAGGTATTTGACGGTTAACTCGCCCATTCTTAACCCACATTCTTCATCTTTCAAAGTTTGCAAACACCTGTCCATAAATAGGTTGAACAGCCAAGGGGAAGCCACACAGCCCTGTCTGACACCTTTAAATATAAATTTAAAGGTGTCAGACTTTAAATATAAATAATAATAAGAAAGTGCGGCTGCTAGCTCACAATTAGAGCGTGACAACTATTTAAACAGGCCTTATGACGTAATCTATTGGGAAGGTTATTGATCAGCAGTGGACTTTGACGACGTGTAATGAATATTGAGTGTGTTGAGCAATACCTATTTCCTACAAATTCATACTTTTTAGTGAAATCTACGGAATCCCGTGATTCCATTTTTCATGTTAAATATAGGTATATAAGATAATTCTATGTAAGCTGGTATGTGTATGCGATGGCTAAAACATTTTACCAAATAGCTTTCTTTTGTTTCAAAACATTTAATATACGTAGTCATAATAAATGTGGTTCACATTTTTGTAAAATATTTAATGTCTGTATTTCTGACCACTGCACAGACAAATTTAATTTCGCTACTATAATAAAATGCTAACATTGCTTTTATAATAACAGGAATAACTTTTTTGCTGATAACCCAAACTTAATATTTACGTCTATGTTTTGTCATATATTTTATTTTTATTCTTTAAAAGTTCAATGCATTTATAATCATACAAAAATTGTTCATTGTGTGTTTCGAGCCCACAGTCTTAGCTACACACTTAGTAACTGTGTTGTGGAGCCATCAATTTAATTTAATAAAATTACCCATGTTGTTTCAGGACTTATAAGACCTTTGTTTAGGTGGGATTTATAACAAAAAAGAATCTGCTAACTATGATGCCTTGTAAGTCATAAAAAGCGACTAATAAGATACAAGGGCATACTGAAAGTTCTGTGCTCCTGGTAGCTCAATAACTGTTCGAATTTCGAATTTTATTCTCGAAATTCGCGCGTCAAATGTTTTTGTATGCAAGTTGAAGTTTGTCCATCCGTAGCAAAAATAAAATTAACGCGAAAAAAATTGAGGGCGATGATTTCAAAAGATTATTTATGTTTCTATCTCTCCCATTGAGCTAATGTACTACGTAATAGAGCAATGACAGTGCATTCAACTACTCCGTTCCATTCAACTGTGGTGCTTACACCGCACTTTAATCAGTCACTCGCTAGGCCCTTGTTGTTGTTGAGTTGTCACGTGTTGTGTTGATTTAAAAAAAAATCACTTGATAAATATATGCCGTCGTGTGTACTTAGATATTGCACAAATAATTCAAGAAATGTCTGTAAAAACCAAGGAATTACTTTTCATCGGTTAATAAGATACTTAATCAAAAAAAAGTATTATAGATTAATAATAAAAAAAATATTCCTAAGACGCTATCTCGTGTCATGGAATATAGATTATGTTAATTATTATAATAATTGATTTGTTTAGATGCGACATTTCTGTGGGTACTTAGGTATAGGACGAATATATTATTATACACATTTTTTTTGTAGAAATATATATAAGTTATCGTAATTAGGCTAAATTTTTTATATTTAAATCTGTTCATTATTTTTTTATTTTATTTTTAGGTTTCCACATCAAAGTCAAAGTGGAATAAATTCGTCCATTTTTAACTCTCGCGTGCTCAGTATTTGAGAACGATTCTTATTCTAGTTTAAATAAATATATTTGTAATTCAAATGTTATATTAATAAGTTTTGTTAAACATACTTTGAGTATTTTTTATATTTGACATAGATACCTTTTAAAATATTGAGATAAAAATATCATTAAAATGTAATTGTGATATGATATTGTGTAATATTATATTAAATAAGCAAATATTATATACAAAATAAATGACAAGATTTAAAAAAAATCTCGATATAATTTACCTATTTAACAATACAATCTACTACTACCTAGATCATTCCAACTATGTTTATTCTATGATAAAAAACAAATCGCGCGAGCAGAGTAGCGCAATTTTTTTGTTTGAAATAGCTGTTCTAGTACGTAAGTACATATTCATTACTTCAATGATTTCTCCACAAGATTGCACTGCTCGTCCTAAAAATTCTTTTGGCGGGGAAGCACATCATTTGAGAACCGTCAGATGTTGGTACCCAAAATTTGAACGACCTACAACTCTCATCTGTGATCATTGATCCGAGCTGTGTGTAAGTGTATGAATATATTTACGTTTGTTTTTATGTATTTCTATTTTTGGCACGATCTATAAGCCTACACGGATAAATGGGTTTTAAAACAGTATGAACTGTAGTAAGTTTCATCTTATATGTGGAAACGACATAGGAATATAATATATGATTATTTTTAAATTTCTGTAGATATTCCACGCAGTCAGGTTTTTCCTTTTACCTTTTTAATAATCGGGCATATTCTTTTAGTGAAATCAAGCCTGAGTGCAGTTTACAATGAACGTCCTTATTTAGTTACTTATTTTTTGTCTTGATGATAATGTTTACCGCATTTAGCATCCCTTCGATAGCTCAGTTGGTAGAGCGGTGGACTGTAGAGTATAAAAGTTGAGATGTAGCCATCCATAGGTCGCTGGTTCAAATCCGGCTCGAAGGAAATTTTTGTACTATTTTTAACATTATTAATGTATAATTGTTAATATAACTAGATAGTCAAATCCGTAAAAATCAGCCGATCATGATTCCTCTACAGTTAGTGCTCTATAGTAATTATAATAGTAGTGAATACATAAAATTAAAAAATTACGTAGGAATAATAATTGTATAGTAAATAATAATGTACAATAACTGATTGAATTTTCATATACTATATAGGTTCAACTATATTTTTTTTAAATCATTCCTCTGCTGTATATAGGCCTCCACAAAGATTGCCTCTCATAGAGGACATTTGCCATGCCCATGGACACCACGCTAAGCAGGCAGGTTTGCCACGGCTTTTTATTTTTTGGTGGTTATCAGAAAGACGCTTTTACCCATTTCCTGATTTGTTTTCACCTTGAAGCGTCTGGTATACCTTGATAGCTTGTCAATAGTCCAATGCTGATTATAACCCCTCCCCCGCAGATTGCCCCGAACAACCTGTCAAATGTGTTTTATTTTTTTATTTTACTTTGTTTCACACGGGAAATATATATTTTATCAAACCATAACTGCTGTGTAGTGGGCGTAAGAGCATACATTACCCCCTCCCCCATCCCCGTTTCTGAAACAGGAATGGACTGTAGCATTTTCTTGACAACCAATAATAATAAAAAACTTTGATTGTCAACCTGCCTGCCAAGGGTGGCAGCTATGGCAAAGTTTGAACACCTAACGGGACCTTAGCACTTGCCATGCTCCTGTTTCAACTTCCCTCTGTGGCCTCGTACGATACCCTCGGCATGATATAGTTTTCTTACGGTTTTGAGTTTTATTATTACTTATTAAATGAATGATCAACAAATGAGCACTTAACTACTGACAACATAATTTTCACCTTTTCATTGTAAGTGTTCACTTTATTTTCATTTCAATAAAATAATTAAAAAGCATTTATAAGATCTATCAGAAAAATGAAATAAAATTTAATATACTCGCCACATGTACTTCTAATATGTACATAGATTTGAACGTAATAAGACATATTTCTACGAACGTCGTTTAGTTGTGGCGTAAAAGAACCCATCATCTGTTAACGTGTGTGTGTTTGTGTGTGTTATATGTGTGTGTGTTTTCATCCCGTGGGTGTTAATCGACTATAGGAAGTGGCAAAAAGATCTTGTCGCTTCAGAGAAAAAGTCGGCTTAATGATCTCATTTTCACCAGAAGTAAAATACCAGGCGGTCCCATAATGAACTGGCCTGATATAGTATATATAGATATATACGCGACATGTCGCTACATGTTGTGTTGCATTAAATAGTACATTTATCGTGCACTTAATATAAGAAACATGCATCGACATGAAATGCTTAGTCTCAGTTTAACAGGCATTTGAATAACGAGAGTCGCGTATTTTTTCAAAATGTCGAAAACTGAGTATCGAAGTGTCATAAAGTTTCTGTTTAAAGAAGGTTTATCCCCTGCCCAAATAAAAGAACGATTGAATGGCGTGTATAAGGAGTCTGCCCCCTCCTACAGCACAGTGAAAAATTGGGTGAAAGAGTTTCGCCTCGGGAGAGAAACCGTCGAAGACTTTGGCCACGACGGTCGACCTGTGGAAGTGCTCACTCCCGAAACGATTGCTCTTATCGAAGAGGAGGTTCTGACTGACCGCCGTTTGAAGATTAGAGAAATTTCAGCAAGGCTTGGGCTCTCTAAGAGTACCGTTCATCGTGCGATCCATGAACATCTTCACATGAAAAAAGTGAGTGCAAGATGGGTACCGAAACTTCTTTCAGCGGTACAGAGACAGGAAAGAGTGCGCTGCGCTTCGGAGTTTTTGGATCTTTGTGGCGATAATCCAAAGACTGTGATCGATCGGCTAGTGACTGGTGATGAAACTATGATCTCGTATTATGATCCACAAAGCAAGCGCGAGTCAATGGAATGGCGTTATAAGGGTGAAAAGCCCGCTAGAAAGGCAAAGGTGCAACAATCTACTAAAAAACTGGTGTGCGCAATATTTTGGGATTTTCAAGGCATTTTCATGGTAGATTTTAATGAACGTAATACAGTCGTGAACGGCGAATATTATGCTTCTTTAATATATAAATTACGAGACAAGATAAAGGAAAAACGAAGAGGCAAGCTGTCTAAAGGTGTCCTGTTGCTCCATGACAATGCTCCCGTTCATACCGCTGGTGTTTCGAAGGATGCAGTTCGTCAATGCGGGTTCACAGAAGTTCAAAATCCACCTTACAGTCCAGACGTGGCCCCGTCCGACTATTATTTATTTCCAAATTTAAAGCGGGACTTAAGAGGAAGAAAATTTTCAAGCGATGAAGAGTTACAGGCGGTCGTCTTCAGTCATTTTGAGGATAAAAAATGTGATTATTTTTATAAAGGTTTAGAGATATAAAGGTTGATTCACAGATTTCAAAAGTGTGTTAGTATTCATGGTGATTATATTGAAAAATAAAATTGGTTTCGTTTCATTTCCTTCATTGGTTCATAGTTAGGCAAATTCATTATGGGACCGCCTACGTACTTTGATCAGCGATGGGAAGCAACCAAGTGTTAATGTAAGAATTATTCAATGCTTCCTGCTCTCGGAGAGACGGGAGACTCATTACAGTTAAACCAGCAATCTTGTAATTATTGTTGATGAAAGCGCCTGGTATTTTTTATTTGCAACGTTGTAAGGAAAGTCTCTATTGACTTTTGATGCATTTTTGTAATAAAAGAATCCTCTTTTACTTCTTAACATTAATTACAAAACTATGACATATACACTGTAACTACTTCTTGTGAGAGTTACGCGTAATATATTTACTATTGAAATACATAACCATTAAATTAAAAAAATATTTATTAAATCATAATAAAAATACTAAAACTAAAACTTTAATAATAACACTTCCTGAGGTATAGTGCTAAGAACGCTGATTGCGTTTCCTCGTTGGCCATAGGTACTTAGCTCTTAAACGAGAAAAGAACCAGCGTTCTTATGACTAGTGGTGACAACGACAGTACAAGCAAACGGTTCTTTAGGAACTTCACCTAATATTTATTATTTTATTATAAGAATACCAATTTTTATTCGTTGCTGTTTGTTGGTATTCTTCATTTTATATCATTAATTTAAATTAGGTTATATTTATTTGTTATTGTGTTTATATTTTTTTTATTACTACCACCTGATGGTAAGTGGCAATGTATTATAGCTCTTGATGATCTATATCGCACTCGATGTATAGCGCACTTGCTTACCAAGACTTTATTTGAATTTCACTAAAGTTTAATTACACATTACACTTGATTGATAAATAAAGCCTATTCACACTTACACCTGAAGCCACTCATGTTGTATGAAAAGACATGTTGGAAAATTATTTCACTCCTTTGTTATTGATAATGAACGACAAAGCAAACCATTTAGACATGAGGTAATTTTCTATTAAGACAGATACACGAAGCTATAAATTGATTTGAAATATTAACTTCTGTGAACAAGCGTTTTAAAATTTTAAATTTATTTTAAAAG
Organism: Parnassius smintheus behrii; assembly: GCA_036936625.1. Taxonomy (NCBI): domain Eukaryota; kingdom Metazoa; phylum Arthropoda; class Insecta; order Lepidoptera; family Papilionidae; genus Parnassius; species Parnassius smintheus. The sequence goes on along the minus strand of JAUPFT010000030.1, from coordinate 10,501,951 downwards.
AGATAAAAAATATGTTGTACATGTGTGAATGAATATATAGTTATGGAAACACTAAAACTGTCTGAGCACTGTTGAAATGTAACGTTCTAATTACATTAGTTGATTTGTCTGCAAGTGTAATATATTATATGATAGTATTCCGGCAGTTCATAAATTTTTATAGAATTGGGTGACATACGAGCACATAGTCCATTTGATAGTAAGTCGAGGCTGTGGTCCTTAGACATAGACAAAAAAAGAGTATGGTGCTTTTAGACCTTAAAATCTTGTAGTTTTACACTGTACCTATTTTCTCAGCAGTTTGTTGGCAGAAAAATGTTACATATACATGACCGTGAAGTGCCGGTATGGGAGTGTTCGCTGCCTCATTTCGCCCCTTGGGTGTGTAGTGGCCCGCGACTGAGGGAGAGACGTCTTTCTTAAAACGACTTAAAAAACTGCGTTTGCCAACCCAGCGGGTGACAACTATGGCAAATATTGCCGTATATATATATATATATATATATATATATATATATATATATATATATATATATATAACTGGGCGAATTATGGGCATGTAAACGGTAACGGTTTTTCGTATAAAATATAGGCTAGATCACTCCTGACATTTCCTTCTATCTGTTTGTGAAGTTTTATCAAAATTGTTTTTATACGTGGTAGAGCCATGCTGCAGTTATATTAGTAGTATAGTTGTAGCACGTATGGGTCGGCTCGACCGGGGAAGGACCACGCTCTCACAGAATACCAGCGTGAAATAGTAGCTTAATGCTGCTGTATTTCGTATGGTGAGTGTAGATAACCGGAGACCCTTTTTACTGGAAACGAGGCATTCCATCTTAGTCCTCACGGGTGACAACGCATCTGCATTTTGATTCGTAATCGAGGATAGATGTAGATGCTTATGGGTCACAGCAACCACTTACCATCAGGTGGACTGTGTGCTCGTTTGTCACCCTATCCTATTAAAAAAAATTGATTAAAGCATTCCGGAGATTAGTCTGGACAGACAGACAAAAGAAAATGTTTCTAATGGTTATTTATGTCTTAATGGCATGCAAAATTGCAACTGATCGCCTGAGATCGCTAACTCTATAAGACTCGATAAATTTCTTTTATGGTAACAAAATTAAATTTTTCTGCGCAGTGGTCAGAAATACATACATTAAATATTTTATAAAACTGTGAACCACATTTATCATGACTACGTATATTAAATGTTTTGAAACAAATGAAAGCTACTCGGCAAAATGCTTTTAGCTATCGCATACACATATCAGACCAGATTACATAAAATTATCCTATGTGTATTTAACATGAAAAATGGAATCACGTGATTTCGTAGATGTAATAAAAAGTATAGATTTATAGGTAATGGGTATTGCTCAACAATCTCAATTTTTATGTTTCCTCCGCAAATTTTTATTGATTCAATATTCATTACACGCCGTTAAGTCTACTGCTGAATATAAGCCTTCCCAATAGACTACGTCGTAAAGGCTATTTACAATAGCTGCCACGTTTGAACTGCGAGCCTGAAGCCGCAGTTTCTTCATCATCATCATCATTACAGCCCTTCGCAAGTCCACTGCTGAACATAGGCCTCCCCCAAGTAATGCCACAAAGCACGGTCCTGAGCCACCTGCATCCATCGACTTCCTGCATATCTTACCAGGTCGTCACTCCATCTAGTGGGGGGTCGCCCTACACTACGCCTACCGGTACGAGGCTGCCACTCGAGAACCTTTCTTCCCCATCGGTTATCGGTTCTTCGAGCTATATGGCCGGCCCATTGCCACTTCAGTTTACTAATCCGTTGGGCTATGTCGGTCACTCTGGTTTTACTGCGGATATCCTCATTTCTGAGTCTATCACGCAGAGAAACTCCGAGCATAGCCCTCTCCATAGCTCGCTGAGCGACCTTGAGCGTCCTCATACGGCCAGCAGTGAAGGACCACGTCTCAGATCCGTAAGTCATCACTGGCAACACGCACTGGTTGTACAATCTAGTTTTTAGAGATTGAGGTATACCTGACGAGAAGATATGTCGTAATTTCCCGAACGCTGCCCAGCCGAGTTGAATCCGTCGATTGACCTCTCGGTCGAAGTTGGACTTACCTAGTCGGACTATTTGTCCCAGGTAAACGTACTCGTCAACAACTTCGAGCATAGTGCTCCCAACAACTACCGGCATAGGTGTGACATGGACATTAAACATGATCTTTGTTTTGTCCATGTTCATCTTAAGACCTATCCGTTGGGAGGCACTATTGAGGTCATTGAGCATACTGCTTAAGTCCTCCAGCGATTCTGCCATAAGGACTATATCGTCGGCAAATCGAAGGTGAGTGATGTACTCGCCATTGATGTTAATACCTTAACCTTTCCAGTCCAGTAGCTTGAAAACGTCTTCCAAAGCAGCGGTGAAGAGTTTCGGGGATATAACGTCACCCTGTCTTACACCTCTCTGCAGTTGGATAGGTTTCGAGCTCTGGTTCTGTACTCGGATAGCCATCGTAGCCCTACTGTACAAACACTTCAGCACTTCGATATACCGACAGTCAACTTGGCACCGCTGAAGGGACTGCAGCACCGCCCAAATTTCGACGGAATCAAAGGCTTTCTCATAGTCCACATACGCCAGGCAAAGTGGCAAATTGTACTCTTCAGTCTTCTGTACAATCTGCCGCAGGGTATGTATGTGGTCTATGGTACTGAAGCCTTTTCGGAAACCGGCTTGTTCGGGAGGCTGGAAGTCGTAATGACGGATTCGTAATGACTCTCGAAAACAGCACGTAGACGCGGCTCAGAAGGGAAATCGGTCTGTAGTTCTTCAAGAGAGCGTTGTCGCCTTTCTTAAAGAACAAGACCCCCGCACTTCTGCTCCACGCCTCTGGAGTAGTGCCACCATGGAGGACGGAATTGAAGAGCTTCTGAAGGACTTCAAGTACCGGTGTTCCACCCGCTTTCAGAAGCTCCGCTGTAATTCCATCCTCACCCGGGGCCCTGTCGTTTTTAAGGTGCTGGAGAGCCATTCTAATCTCGCTTAGACTGACGTCCGGGATATCATCGGAATAGTGTCGGATAAGACTTGCTCTTGGATCGTTACTCACACTTGCGTGTGGCTCCAACGATGATGTGTACAGCTGCCCATAGAACCTCTCAATCTCACTCAAAATCTCAGGTGTCCCGGAAACGATGCTGCCACACTCAGTCTTCAGCTTTGACAGTTGGCTCTTACGGGCAGACAGATCTCTGGCAAAGACTTTGGAGCCCTGGTTCCACTCGATCGCTTCTTTAATACGAGCAGTATTAAAGTTGCGTAAGTCTCGCCGCATGCATTTGGAGATCTGTCTGTTCAGTTGCCTGTATGCTGTCAAATCTGTTGACGATTGCAGCCTCATCTCCCGTCTAACAGCCATGAGATTAAGAGTGTGATCGGAGAGTTTTTGTGTTCTTCTGCGGCGGGTCTTGCAGAACTTAGCTCCGACCGCATGGACAGTTTCCACGAGCTTGTCATTCATATCGTCCACTGTATTGCAATCTTGTAGGCACTGAAAGCGGTTGTGTAACTCGAGCTGAAAGTTTTCGGGATTCTGGATTAGAGCACGAGGGGGACGGAGCGTTGACTTCATTAGACGAGACCTCTCCAACTTAACGTTTAGGTTCAGTGTGCCTCTAACCATTCGGTGATCGCTGCCAGTTTTCACCCTTGCGATCACTGAGACATCACTGAACAGCTGGCGTCTGGTCGTCATAATGAAGTCAATCTCATTTTTTGTCGAACCGTCGGGGCTCGACCAGGTCCACTTTCTGTGGGGCCGCTTCTGGAAGAAAGAGTTCATCATAAAGAGTCCCTCTTTCTCCATAAAGTCGGCCAGCTGCTGGCCCCTTCGGTTCCGTTGCCCTACTCCAAATTTCCCTAACTTCAGCTCACCGCTTTCTCTTGTGCCTAGTTTTGCGTTGAAGTCTCCCATCAACACCGTGTAGTGGGTTTTGGAGGAATGCATGGCTTTGGAAATATCCTCATACATTTCCTCCACCTCCTCATCGGGATGTGCCGAGGTTGGTGCGTAAACCTGTATGACCTTCAGCGAATACCGTTTGGTGATTCTGAGTATCAGGTACGCGACGCTCGTCGACACACTCCCAATCTTTACAACGTTGTTGACGAGAGACTTGTGGACGATAAATCCGACACCTCCTTGGGACAGATGGTCGCCCTCCCGGTGATAGAACAAGTTGCCGGATTCGAGAATCACCGTGTCCTCCCCCTCTCTTCGGACCTCGGATAATCCTATAATACTCCAGCGCAACTTGTCTATCTCTTCTTCCAGCTCCAGGATCTTCTCGTCAGTCCTCAGTGTGCGTGCGTTAAATGTTGCCAGGTCGAGTCGTCGTAGGTGGCAACCAAACCTCCACCGGAGATTCTTAGCACCCCCTGCCCCGCCGTTACCATGGTCGCCACCGTAGCCAGGAATAGCGGGGCCGCCGGGGACTGGGGGCCGTCTGTTTGTGTTATTGTTCATGGGGGGTATATTGCCATAGTTGCCACGCTTGGCGAGCGGGTTGGCAACCGCAGTTTTTTTTTGTGTAATTGTTGTTATCAGGAAGATGCTGCTGCCCATCTCCTGCCTGTTTCCCTCTGTCGCCTTTTACGACACCCACGGGAAGATATGGGGTAGTGGATATTCTTAACCGCCACTACACGGCTATTCGCAGTTTCTTATTATTATTTTATTGCGTTCTTATCAGGAAGGTGCTGCTGCCCAACTCCTGCTTCAGTTTCCCACTGGTGCCTCTTACAACAAACTTGGAATGAGTTAGGGTGGCAACAGAATTCATATCTATTCTCGAGACAGATAATAGAAATTACAGATTACTATTGTCGCAGGGTAGTCGTAGATCTGGCGATGGAAACAGCACGACTAAGGAGGCACCGGCAGAACTTGGTATTGCTGATGTTTTTAGAAACTAACAAAGCTATGGCTTTTATGATGAATAAAACATGAATAAACTTTATACACTAGAGCAAACACAACTGGCAATGCCAGTTAGTAGACTCGTTTTATTCTTTTACAACAACATCAATGAACATGCTTAAAAATTTTGTTACAGATAACCTGTATAAAAATAGTCATTATAATTATTAAGGAAAATAACCCCTGGGAATGAGATGATCATTGCTATGGTTCTGTTAAAATTCATGTTAATAATTGTACACAGTTAAAAATAAATCCGCAGGGTTTCTTGCTGATTATTCTCAGGGCCGAGGTTATTAATACCGACCGACCGGTGATAAATAAAAAAATTACTTTTATTTAATATTAAGTAATAATCTTTGTTGAATAAAAAGTATTACATTCTATTCTTTCTGAACATAGGCCACATATTGTCCAATAGGGGCATATTTGTCAAGGTTGACAAACGCAGTTTTTATTTTTAGTTGTTATTAGAACAACGCTGCTGCCCATTACTTGGTTTGCCTTCTGTCGCCTCTTACGATATCCACAACCGATGTAGTGGATATTTTTACACGCCTTATACGTACATATACGGTGACTTCTCGACCAGGAAAGGATTATTTCAGAATAGTTAAATAATAAAATAATAGTGTTTCGCTTCTATGTTGATGTCTGGTACCTTGCACTAGATCCATCTAGTGTCGGGAACAGTGCAAGGAGAGCTTTTAAGAAAATGCCGTGACTGAACTTTCAACCAACAGCGTCATCTATTATCGAATGGAAGAACTAAGCTTTCTGGAAAGCTCCACACTCAAACTTTCTGCACCTGATCGATCGGGGGCCGGTATTTGCTGGAATATTCTGGATGTATCGGTGAAAAAGGCGTATATAAAGGCGTTAAAGCCCGCCACCGGGGCAGTATTGAATTGGCGATACGAGCGAAGCCTTCGGAGTGAAATAAAGTGAAAAGTGTTAAGTGTGAATAATTATTAGTGTGATTTAAGTTTTAATTGGTTGGTGTTCAGTAATTAAAGTGTCAATTTTGGTAATTCAATCGGCAGTTTTTACTGTCACGAACCCTAAGCTCGTAACAATTGGTGTCAGAAGTGGGATCAAATCATGTCGAATTTACGCTGCTGCCCATTACTTGGTTTGCCCTCTGTGGCCTCTTACTATACCCACAACCGAGGTACTGAATACACTTAATACAATAAACCTTATACACGGTGACTTCTCGACCGGGGAAGGATTATTTCAGAATTGTTACAGAATAAAATAATAGTACTTGAAAGAAGAAGCTCTCATGCACTCATGTGCACTTGAAACCATGTGACTTGTTTCAAATAAGAACTCTGCTTCACGTGAGATTGAAATTGCGCATGTTTATGAGTTATTCTCAATTTTAAACACAACTAAACGTATATTGTACTTAAGTAAGGAGTGTTTTTAATTTACAGCGTACTGATGAGTCGGTATGGCTAAATATCATGGACCAAATTATGTATAATTTTATTAGTTTCGTAGAGAAGAACCTATGGATTAAAAATATTTTTATTGTAAAACTTATTGTTCAGATTTCAAAAGAAGAAGATAGAAGAATATAATTACGAATTCAAAGCTTAGGAAGTGGCCAAAAATTGGCGACGTGGGTTAAAGGCATTGTATGCGAAATGTTGGAAATGTTCACTATCCATGTGAATTTACTTGATGATTTAATTGATAATATTGAAAAATAAATAATTGAAAACATATATTTCCTTTCATTAAGTACCTTAGGCCGCGGACCTAACAACCGTCCCTCGTCCCTCGTCACTCGTAGGTTGTACACCAACTTTTGAAACGCGTGCTAGGCAAGAAGTTTTAGATATAACATTTGATACCAATAACATATCCAGGCAGATAACTGACTGGCATGTTATTAGTGAAAACTCGATTTCTGATCACAAACACATTAAGTTTGTGATTGGAGCATCACCAGCTTATGAAACTGTTGCTTTAAGGGATCAAAAAGTTTCCTTCTGAGGACGTCGGTATGAAAAGTTTAGTTTTTTTTAAATATTTTTTTTGTAGGATTGGGTGACAAACGAGCACACAGTCCACCTGATGGTAAGTTTTTGCTGTGGCCCATAGACATCTACATCTATCCTCGATTACGAATAAAATGCAGATGCGTTGTCACCCGTGAGGACTAAGATAAAATGCCTCGTTTCAAGTAAAAAGGATTTCCGGTTCTCTACACTCACCATACGAAACACAGCAGCATTAAGCTAGTATTTGACGCTGGTATTCTGTGAGAGCGTGGTCCTTCACCGGTCGAGCCTACCCATTCGTGCTATATACTATTAATATAACTGCAGCATGGCTCTACCATGTGAAAACTTCTGTCAACATGTTTTCGGAAAAAATTTGGAAAGCCGAGGGGTTGAAGAGTCCCCTCAAGCCTTGTTGAAGAATAAACTCTACGCGTGCTCAATCAAATTTAAATCCGGGGACAGGGTGGTCCAGTAAAGGTCGTCACGGCCCGTCTTATTGAAACAGTGTTTCCTTTTCTTTCGTATTATAAGCTAGGGCTTGAATACAATCCTAATACAAAACTTTATTGTTAGTATCTATGTGTGAACTACGATTTAAGAAGAGACCTTCTAACGAAAGAAGTCCTTCACGCGATGCCTACGCCAAATTTAAATTTTGTTGTTAAATGGTATATTTTATATATAAATTCGCGTGTTTCCGCGAGACTGCTATCGTGAAACTGACTCTAGTTTAATTTTGGGACTAATTTTATGCTACTTTTGCTAGTTAGACGGACTATGTTGCTACAACCACTGAGTTGCCACTTGAGCTGCATGTAGGCAGGTTTCTCATGCATAAGCATAAAATCATGATGTATTTGTTTTTCAAACCAAATGTTCGTTTTCCGTAAATCTCGAATCCGAAGTCTTTGAGCCCATGGGTTGACTTCGAGCAGTCTCCTCCTCACAATTTGATCACTCACCAGTATATGTTTTTTCAGCAGCATCTTCAAATAAAATTACATCGCAACGTTAGGTTGTCTTTACATTTTAATTTGTGTAAATCGCATTTGACTTGTCCTGCGACTATTCATTGTTCGCCAGTGAGACCATAGTGTTGATATAATGCTTTGACTGGTGATAATGGCATCAGATATATCGCAATGGATCGCGCCTGTTGCCATTATACGTACCCATTGCTCATAGCGTATATTCTCTGATTATATGTCGACGTTCCATGGTATAAATAATCAACTGTAATAAATTTTAGTTAACAACTTTTTGAAAAAGATAGATGTCGTTTGAAATAAATTTAGTCTTTAAGTCACACAGACAAGGAAATTTACTATATTAAAGTTATGTAATTCAATTTAGCACGTTAGTTAGTCATTTTTAATTTGAATATAAAAATAAATGTACCACGGTCAAATTGACATTTCAGTCTTTGTATGGCCAGCATTTATAAGCTTTTTGTACATTATAAACGAGAAATATCTCGAGACAGTGTTGATGAGTGTATACCTAATAAATATTAAATTCCTACAGGCTCTGAAGCGTGCTGCAACTACATTTAGATTGTACACGAAAAGGTTGGCTCGACCGGGAAAGCACCACGCCCTCACGTATACCATCTGAATGCTGATTTGCTTCGTGTGGTGCCTGTTGAAAACCGGAGACCGTTTTACTGGAAAGAAGAGACACCGCATCTGAATTTTTACATTTAACCAAGGTGGATGTAGATGCCTATGGATCACACCACCTACATACCAGCAGGTGGACTGTGTGCTTGTTCTCAACCCTTATTCTATAAAATATATAGACATATATTCTGCTAGTTTGATATTTGCACCTAAGAGGTATTTGTAGAGTCTACAAATAATTGTTTTGGTATAGATGTTTGTCCATTTTTATTAATTTATGTAGTATGTAAACGCTCAAGATAAACTAGAAATTCCTAGTGTGAAGGCATTTTCTTTTCAAATTTAATACAACGTAATATATAAAAGCATAAATTTTTACGTAGTAGAGCCATGCTGCAGCCATATTATGGTTGCAGCACGAATGGGTCTGGTCGATCGAGGTAGGACCATGCTGTCACAGAATACCAGCATAACTATTTTATGCTCAATGCTTTTGTGTTTCGTGCGGTAAGTGTAGAGAACCGGATACCCTTTTTACTGAAAACGAGAACTTTCATCTTCGGCCTCTGAGGTGGCAACGTATTAACATTATGATTCTTAATCGAGCATAAATGTGGAAGAAGTGTGGACCACAGCATCCATTTGCCATCAGGTGGACTGTGTGCAAGTTTGTCATCCTTATTCTATATAAAAATATGAATGAAATAATAATACTTTGAAAGCTGTATTCAAATGATAGCTTTTGTAAGGAAACAAACAAATCTGTGTTCGTCGTCATAATTAGTTCTAGTAGAAAGCATCTAATGTGCTTAGTTCGGCTTGGCCCTCATTTCATATACACATTGAATTGTGAATCACTAGGATGAAAAGCGATAAGCGTCGATCAGAAAATCATTTTTAAGAAATATTAATACTTATTATCTTATGACTACAACATTTTATTAGTGTTATGAAAAACTTTAAAAATGTCGTAAGCCAAGTAAAAGTAAGAAATTGAATAAAAGTTTTAGAAACTTATTTTAGATCTTTACCGATGAAATTGCCGTTTTTTATGAAATAAGTTGACATAATTTCTTTTATTTTTTATTTCAATTAATCAAATTATTCACCCATGCAATCGATGCATCTTTGCCAACGAAGTGGCTGTTTATTTATGCTCTTCTTAAAGAAAGCTGCTAGATGGCGGGCAACAAATTCGTCAAAGGATTTTTTTTTCATGCCAAAAAGTTATCCGAATTTTGGAAAAAGTAGAACTCTGTAGGCGCACGGTCTAGTGAGTACGGCGGATGACAGAGAGCTTCCAACACCAGTTCTTGCGACTTGGAGACAGTCGGTTGTGCAGTATGTGGTCGTGCGTTGTCGTGCAGGAGCAGCGAGGACGGTTGGAGACGTGTGAGCTTCTCCATCATTGTATTCAGTCCTTCACAGTTCACATCATATTTTTTATTTTTTAAAAATTCAATGCATTTGGGTTTTCGTATGTACCGCAGAGACATTTAACCTACAAGAATTGAGCATGGACAAACATTCAGATCCGCGACAATTATTTATAATCATACAAAAATTGTTCATTGTGGGTTTTGAACCCGCAATCTCCCAACGCCACACACATAATATCTGTCAATTTAATTTAATAAGTTTACCTTTGCTGTTTCAGGACTTGTAAGTCCTATGTTAAGGGATATATAAAAAAAAGAATGTGCCAACTGTGTTGCCTAGTATGTCATAAAAAGCTCCTGGTCGCTCAATAACTGCTTGAATTTCGAATTTTGTATTATCTTTTAAAAATAATTTTTGGCGGAAATTTGCGTGTCAATTGTTTTTGTACACTAAATTGAAGTTCGTCACCCGTAAATGAAATTAACGCAAAAGTATAGGGCGATGATTTCAAAAGATTATTTGTCTCTATCTCTCCGCAAGATCGCACTGCTCGTCTTAAAAATTCTTTTAGCACGGAATTAATTTAATAATTAAGTGTTTATGGTTTGATATTGCTGGTGAATCATACATATGTGAAAAGGAACCAGGAACGAGAGGTCGCTTGATCCGGCTGGTTCAGCAGCGGATTTCCTAACCTCCTATGACACCTACGTTGGGTTCGGGAACAACGTTTGTGAACTCGCAACGGAGTAACACACAAGGGCGTCGACCTTGTGTGTTACTCCGTTGCGGGGTAACACACAAGGTGTCACCTTAACGTAACCACCGTAACGCCACTTAATTACATCAATTTGTGCTATCACTCTCTCACGGTTTGCCCAATATCTTTATTTGTATAAGACATACATTTATACATTTTATTCATAAAGATAGCACAAAAAATATCTATACTATGATATACATTACATTTTTATATCACAAAAAACCTTTTATTTATTCAACAAAATATGCACCAATTTAGAATTCTTAAATATCTAACATATAAGGTTGAAACAATGTTCTTCATTTGAAAATATAAATATCTTAACTAATACAATAGTTTAATTTACATTTTTCCTGTACATTTTACTATTAAAAACACTTTTAAATTTCTTACACAAAACTATCAATATTTCACGACAATATATTTTATAAACACTGGCAGGGTATGTGCATCAGACGCTATAGGTATGAAAAAATTGTTTTAAACTATGATTAAAACTACTTTTACGGATTTTATCGCGTTTATTTTTACTTTTTATTTTTAATAACCCGACGTTTCGGGCGCTTTCCAGCACCCATGGTCACGGGGGACTGAGATGACTGACGTCCCGATGTCATTGTTAAACCCGATGTCATTGTTATGGTCCGATCTATGCAAATATTTTGCATAGATCGGACCATAAACAATAATTAAAAAAGCTGAAGGTACTCCGGGCTTAACAATGACATCAGGACGTCAGTCATCTCAGTCCCCCGTGACCATGGGTGCTGGAAAGCGCCCGAAACGTCGGGTTATTAAAAATAAAAAGTAAAAATAAACGCGATAAAATCCGTAAAAGTAGTTTTAATCATGTGTAGTGTTCGCGTAAATATAAGAAATCATTATGTTTTAAACTACTATATTTTAACTCATAATAGAGTTTAATTTGTAATTTTGTATGTGTATAATACTCTAATTCATTGTCTTTGACGCAAAATGTACTTAACATATGTGGGTTGATACCTTAATAAATAAACTTTATTATTTTTATTATTAAATCATAATAAAAATACTAAAACCAAAACTTTAATAATAACACGTTCTGAGGTATAGTGGCAAGAACGCTGGTTACGTTTCCTCGTTGGCCATAGGTACTTAGCTTTTGAATGAGAAAAGAACCAGCGTTCTTATGACTAGTGGTGACAAAAAGTTGCGAATACAATTCTTTAGGAACTTCACGTTTCGTATTTATTATTTCATTATAAGAATACTAACTTTCATTGGTTGATGTTTGTTGGTTTTCTTAATTTTATTTCATTGATTTAAATGAGGTTATATTTTTTGTTATTGTGTTTACATATTTTTTATTACTAGCACCTGTTGGTAAGTGGCAATGTACAGGGTGTCCAGTGGCAGATTTCAAAGTTTGAAAAATAATAAAAAAAGAACGACACGTTTTATGCAAAGTATTTTTATTAAAATATAAAGAAAATAAAGGCGGATTTTATTTTTTGAAAACAACGTTTTCTAAATGGCGGCCATCGACCCTAACACACTCCTCGAGTCTGGAACGCATGTTTTCGAAAACTCTTTTACAAAGCGACTGGGGAATCTTGCTGATTTCTGCTCGAATGTTTTCTTTCAGCTGTGTCACAGTGGTCGGATTTGTTTTGTAAGCGATAGATTTTAAGTATCCCCATAAGAAAAAGTCACACGGACTTAGGTCTGGTGACCTGGAAGGCCAAGGTATGGTGCCGTTCCGGGATATGATTTGTTCGGGAAACAACTCTCGCACTGCACTCATGGCCACATTAGCAGTGTGAGCTGTGGCCCCTTGCTGGATCCACGTATTCCGGTTACAGTATGGACTATTCTGTAATTCTAGTCTAAAAAAATCACTGATCATCTCAGCATATCTCTCGGAATTTACTATTACAGTTTGGCCACGTTCATTTTCGAAGAAATAAGGCCATATTATGGCAGACGCAGATATTGCACACCATACTGTGACTTTTGGTTTGTGTAAAGGCTCTTCATGCAATTTTCTCGGGTTGAAAATATCCCAATAACGAAAATTTTGTTTATTTACATATCCTCCGATATGGAAATGGGCACTGAAGAATATGTTACCCATCCGAGTAGCAGTTTTAAATCTCAACAACTTCGTCTCTGCGTAAGTTTTCCTTAATTCAAAGTCAGATTCGAGTAAATCTTGGACGATTTGGATCCTATAAGGATGGAATTTAAGTTTTTTTCGCATTATTACCTGTAAAGTTGATTTACTAATACCCAAAATCGATGAACGTGCACGAGTGATAAACGAGGATTTTCAATCACAGAAGCCATAACACGTTCGACATTTTCGTCCGTGGCTACCGTTGGTGTTGGTCCTGGTCTGGGTCTATTTATTGTTGATACCGTTGCTCTAAACCTTGCTACTCAAGACTGAATCAGGTTGATTGATGGTCCATCACGAACTCGACGAATACCGTAGTGATTATTAAATCGACGACGGGCTTCAGACAGCGAAAATCCACTCGAAAAGTACACCTCGACGCCAAAAGCGCGGAGCTCTCCACTCCACGGATCCATGGCTACTAAAAAATCCGTATCCCTTGCGCGTCGAATAACACCCTCCGCGCCCTTCTCCTACGTTGCGTTCGAAAATTAAGTCTGTTCAAAGTTTGAAATCTGCCACTGGACACCCGTTATTATAGCTCTTAATGATGTATATCACACTCGATGTATAGCGCACTTACTTCATCATTACAGCCTTTCACAAGTCCACTGCTGAACATAGGCCTTTCAAAAGGTATGCCACAAAGCACGGTCCTGAGCCACCTGCATCCATCGACTTCCTGCATGTCTTACCGGGTCGTCACTCCATCTAGTGGGGGGTCGCCCTACACTACGCCTACCGGTGCGAGGCTGCCACTCGAGAACCTTTCTTCGAGCTTTCAACCCGCTTGCCGGAGTGACAACTATGGAAAATATCGCTATATATATAATTGGGCGAATTATGGGATGCAAAATTGCAAATGATCGCTGGAGCTCTATAAGACTCGATAAAATTTTTACTATGGTAACAAAATTAAATTTGTCTGTGCAGTGATCCGAAATACAGACATTAAATGTTTTACAAAACTGTGAACCACATTTATTATGACTACGTATATTAAATTAATGTCTTGAACCAAATGAAAGCTATTCGGCAAAATGTTTTTAGCTATCGCATACACATACCAGACCAGATTACATAAAATTATCCTATGTGTATTTAACATGAAAAATAGAATCACGTGATTTCGGAGATTTAATTAGAAAGTATAGATTTATCCTATATATATGCTTCCAGCAAGCGTCGAAATTAAACCAAATGTTACGAATGTGCAGCAGCGGTTCCTGAGCAAGACATGGGCAGCAGCAGGATTCTGATAAGAACTAAATTAAAAACTGGCTTCCAATCTTGTCAACCATGGCTATATACATCCCTTAAAGAATTATCTGATAGCAATAATCAATAATGTAACTCTTTCGAAAACAATTTCGACGCTTTATTTATTACGTCACTGACTTACGTATATAATATACCTCGGCGGGAAGGAAACCATCGTGTTGTGTGACCAGCAATAGGACGGATATAATTTGTAATAACTTTCGTCCCATTGCTTTGTTATTAATCTAAAATATAAAAATAGGAAAGTATAAAAAAAAAAACAAATAACGTTCGTCATCCTTATTTTCATTTTAATTGAAATTTTCAAGTTTCATTACAACTGTTTGAACGAAAGTACATATCCGAATTTTTTGCCTACTTGAAAATAACTCCAATATGATTTTAATTTTCAGCTAAATTCGATTGGCACCTGACAGCTTCTTGCAAATGAAATTTTTTTTTATTTTTATAGGATAGGGTGACATGTGCGTCGATTTCCGTTTCATTTCCACCGACAACTTTTCGATCGTAAAATGTTCCTATATTACCTTTACCCGCGACACTCGTTTTTGTAGAAATATTCTTGAATTTTGGAAACTGTATTTTTCTGCAATTTTATCAAATTCCGTTCGGCATACCAAAGAAGTTTTTCACAATTCTTGTGGTAATTAAATGAAACTTTGGTTAGCGTTCTAAGCAATTGCGTGATCTAATTTCTCTTTTCACCATCAGAAAACCAATCCGGCGTGTTCGTTGTCGACATTTCAGCAATTTTAACAAAATGATTTGTTTCGTCGTTCGTAGTGCGTACAGCAAACGAGTGGAATATCTTCTCACATCTGTATGGCCTATCAAATATAATAAGGCAAAAGTCAATAGATTTTAAATTAAGTTTTATATAAGTTGTTTGGATTTTGCGTATTATAAAGGAAATCTAATAACATATCTTTTAAATATTTTCTGAGTATACAGAGCTATGAATACAAAGGTATAGAAACTTGTATAATATAATAGTGTTACGCGCCTTAGTCGACGGCATTAGCGCCTAGTTGCAACTCGAACTCTCGGTACCTTGCGCGTGTTTACTTGAATATTCTGGATATTTCCGTGCTAATTTATATAAATAGGCGCTGCAAGATGCGATCGAGGAAGTATTGAATTCGGCGAGACAAGCGAAGCTTCGGAGCGAAATAAAGTGAATTAGTGTGATTAATTATTACTATTTTTAACTTTAATTAGTGTAAAGTGAATTAAAGTGTTAATTTAGGTAATTCTATCGGCAATTTTTATTGTCACGAACCTCAAGCTCGTAATAATTGGTGTCAGAAGTGGGATAAAATCATGTCGATTTTACCTAAGGAGGAAACGGAGGGTGTCCGTACCCGAAATCAACGCCAGCAGGAGACGGACCAAAGAAGATTTGATGGTGCAACGCCGCAGACGTCGGAGGACCAGCCGCCGGCTGCAGGCCCGTCAGTAGCTCCTACATCTGCAGCACCTGACTTAGGTGCTCTGATGGTGATGCTGCAGGAGCAGGCTCGCCGACAGGAGGAACAGGTCCGTCGTTTGGGAGAGCAGCTGCGGTGCGGACAGGAGGAACAGGCCCGTCGTTTGGAAGAGCACCTGCGGGGCGGACAGGAGGAACAGGCCCGCCGATTGGAAGAGCAGCTGCGGGGCGGACAGGAGGAACAGGCCCGCCGGCAGGAGGAACAGGCCCGTCGTTTAAAAGAGCAACTCCAACGGGATAAGGAAGAGCAGATGCTCCTCATGAAGGACCTTCACGCTATCTTCGGAAAAGAGATACGGGAGGTGAAGGATAAGGTTGCTCAACATGACAACCGCCTGTCGGAGGCCGAAACCCGAATCGACCAAGTAAACAATCGGGTTGGCAACGTAATGATGGCTGACGTAAAGAAAACGCTGGAGGACCTCAAACTTGGGGATGGAATAACAGCTCCCGTAGTAGCTACAACACCTTCGCTACGTGGATTCAAAGTGCCGCCGTTCGACGGGACCTCTTCCTGGTCGGCATACAAAATCAAGTTCGAGGCCGTCATGGAGGCGAACGGCTGGAATAAAAGCCAAGCCATGACTGCACTCATCCTAGGCCTGCGCGACCAAGCCTTAACTGTGTTGGAAGCTCTCGGTAAGAAAGTGACCTACGAGCAGCTTCTTGAGAACTTGGAGGCGAGATATGGCGACGCTCACCTGGAACACGTCTTTCGTCGTCTTTAAAGATCGCGTGCAGCGCAGCAACGAAAACCTGCAGCAGTGGGCCCTTGAGGTGGAGAAGATGGTTCGAAAAGCATACCAGTCTGTACCTGCGCTCATTGAAGGGAACCTGGTTCAGACATTCATCGACGGCATCCGTGACCTTGAAATCAGAGCTGCTGTGAGACTCGGGCACCACGACACGCTTAAGGACGCCTTGGCCCATGCACTGGAGGTGGAAGCCGTGCGGCAGGATCATCGTTCCCATCACATCAGGGAGGTTGCCGCAGCTACAGTACGCGACCGCAACAAAGGATACAGCCCTAGGTGCTATGGCTGTGGGGAAAAGGGCCATCTTCGATCCAGCTGCCCTAAACGAACCCTAGAAACGGAAGGTGAACGACCTCAGGTGCAGTGCGGCCAACAGCACCGCCCAGGAGCAGCAGGAAAACGAGTAAAAGCCAGAACTGCGGGGCGGGTGCCGGCTGATGTTAAAAGAGCCCCAAGGATCTCGATCTCACAAACCCATGATGGGAACATTCTAATCATCAAGGGCGAGGTCAACGGAACGCCGTGTAAACTGACCATAGACATTGGAGCCTCTCGTACGGTTGTTAGTTCCCAAATTATAAGTCACTTCCTTGGGGACTCCGCATACAACCGAGAACGCATTAATTTGGTAACAGCCGCCGGTCAGCGTATACCCGTCCGTGGAGAGAAGGAGATGGAGTTGAAACCCTAGTTTCAACACCATCTCCTTGTTGCCTACAACGTGATCTATCTGCATAATATCATCGTGGCTGATATAATGGACGACTGCATCCTTGGCCTAGACTTTATGAGGAGTAATTGTTGTGAGATCGACGTTAAGCAAGGTGTTTTGAAATGTGGACATTAGGAACTTTTTATGGAAGGTGCGTTACCAGGGAACGTGCACAGCATTAAGAAGATTGTTCTTCCGCCGAAATCAGAAACGATTGTGCCGGTTAGTCTTCTTCGAAACGCTGGGCAAGCTCACCGTTGTGTACTTGTGGAAAGGGTAAACAATGACCTTCCATGGAAAGTAGCTCGAACCTTGTTCAGGACCACTGACATCTCAGGAGTACGTTTGCTGAACATTTGTGACCGGGAACAGATTATAGAAAAAGGCACGCTGGTTGGTACTTGTGAGGAAGTGGATTGGTTACGTCGGTGCCGATATCTATCGAGTGAGACCCCTAGCAAGGATGCACAAACGAGAGTGACCACACTTATGGAAGACTGTCGCAGCGTTCTCTCCCCGAACGAAATGGTTAAGGCAAAGTTGTTACTCAAGTATGCCGATGTATTCTCATCAAACGATGCTGACATAGGAGAGACTGGCTTAGTTCAACACAAAATAAACACAGGAGAAGAATTGCCTATCCGTCAGCGACCAAGAAGACTGCCGGTAGCACGTGAAAAGGAAGTAGAAACCATGATTGAAGGAATGGTGAAGGATGGTGTTATTGAACCTTCCTCTAGTCCATGGTGCTCACCCGCAGTGCTGGTAAAGAAGAAGGATGGCAGCATGCGGTTTTGTGTTGACTACCGCCGTCTGAACGACGTTACGAAGAAGGACAGCTATCCCTTGCCAAGAATTGATGACACGCTGGACATGCTTACAGGAGTAAAGTGGTTTAGCACGCTGGATCTAAAAAGTGCCCACTGGCAAGTTGAAATTGACTCTAAGGACAAGGAGAAAAAATGTTTTGTTAAGTGCATAATTGTTGGCAATTTTATTTTAATAATAGTTCATAACATATTATTATTTATTTTGTAGGTATTATATCCAGACTTATATAATATTTATTTGTTATACATTATACAGGTATATATTTAATTTTTATTGATTTTGTTATAGCTTAGTTTATGTTATAGTTTTGATTAGCATGTGTGATATTTTAGAATTTGATGATAGTTATTTTTCTTGCTCTTCTTCTAGCTCATCCGATAAGACCTATAAAAGCGCCTTAAGCGATGATTACACTCATTTACATGATCAACTAGTAGCCGTATTCTGTAATTATAGTAAAAATCTTAATATAGTCCATATTAACGCTCAAAGCATTCATGCTCATTACGCTGATCTTTTATCAACCTTCGATTCTAAATATGTTGATGCCATACTTGTTTCTGAAACTTTTCTAAAGCCTGAACTTCCGTCGGTACAGTATTGTCTCCCTGGTTTTCAACTTATACGTAATGACAGGGTCGGCAAAGGTTATGGTGGAGTGGCAATCTATTTGAGAGCTGACATTCCTTATAAAATAGTTGATCATTCACCCAATATATACACAAATTTTGCTGAACATTTATTTATTGAAATTACTATTAATCATTCTAGGACTTTGCTTGGGGTCTACTATCCCCCCTCTCGCAATATAAATTATTTTTCTTCTTTGGAAGAAAAACTTGTAAATCTAACTCCGCTTTATGATAATACCATTATTTTAGGTGACTTTAACACATGCCTGTTAAAGAACGATTCTCGTAGCAAAAAACTGCTCTCCCTGGTGTCATCTTTTAATTTACACATTCTTCCTCTTTCTGCTACTCACCATTCGCCTAATAATACCCCTTCTCTTTTAGACCTTATTCTTGTTTCTGATGCTGACCGGGTTGCTTCCCATGGACAACTATCTGCGTCTTTCTCTTACCACGATCTTATCTTCCTCTCCTATAAAATTCAACGTCCTAGGCGTAAATCGAAATTCTTACTCCTAAGAAGCTTTAAATCAATTAACCTGGAGCGTTTGAGAGATGATGTAAATAATATTGACTGGTCCCCTGTTCTAAATTCCGAAGATGTCAATCATAAGGTTTATGCTTTTAATCACCTCATTTTAAAACTATTCGATACACATGCACCTCTTAAGCGAGTCAGGGTTAAACACTTTCCAGCCCCCTGGCTTTCAGAGTCTATAAAAGCAGTAATGGCCAAAAGAGATAAGGCTAAGAGGCGTTATAAGAAGCACCCTACTAATGAAAATTTATTCACATATAAAAAACTGCGTAATCGCTGTAGTAAGATGTGTCGTGATGCTAAGAGGAGACATATTTATAATGAGGTTGAAAATTCTCATTCCGCTCAGATGTGGAAATTTTTTAGAACCCTGGGTATTGGCAAATCATATATTGATTCTAATATCTCGTTTGGTTTGACTGCACTCAACCGGCACTTTTCTGAGCCTCCGATTTCTATTGATGACTCTATTAAGTCTACTACACTTAATCTTCTCTCCAATATTCCTAAACCGCTGTGTTCTCCTTTTAATTTCAGTAAAGTTACTGATGGTGACATAAAAAAATGCCTTTTAGCCATTTCCACTAAAGCTATTGGCTATGACAATCTTTGTATGCAAATGATTAAACCTATCACTAATGAACTTGTCCCTATTATCACTCACATTATCTCTTCTTCGCTTGAGACGAGCTCCTTTCCGACTTGCTGGAAAAAAGCATTCGTCATTCCCCTTCCAAAAACTTCTAATCCTAAATCTTTATCCCAATTCCGCCCCATTTCCATTCTTCCGATCTTATCTAAAGTACTAGAAAATATAGTTCAGAGGCAACTATCTCAATTCCTAACTGTTCACAGCCTGCTGAGTCCTTTTCAATCTGGTTTTCGTCCAGGCCATAGCACAGTCAGCGCTCTGATTAAAGTGTCTGATGATATTCGCTGGGCCATGGACAAAAGACTTCTCACTGTTTTAACATTATTGGATTTTAGCAGTGCATTTAATTCCGTTGATTATGACATACTTCTTGGTATTCTTGCGTCCTTAAACATTTCACCATCAGTAATCTCTTGGTTTAATTCTTACCTTAGGGGTCGCTCGCAGTGTGTCCGCCATGAGGAGGATTTCTCCGAGTGGTGTGATCTTACGGCGGGTGTTCCTCAGGGTGGTGTTCTTTCCCCACTTCTCTTCTCTATTTTTATCAATGCTCTCACTACTGTTCTCTCCTCTCATTATCATCTCTATGCTGATGACTTGCAATTATACCGTCATTTCAAAGTCCAAGATATAGATGAGGCTATTAATAAGATGAATGCTGACTTAAGTAGCATAAGCAGTTGGGCAAAATCGTTTGGTCTTCGTGTTAACCCTGCTAAATCCCAAGTAATGATTATCGGCAGCTCATATATGCTTAATTTATTAGATCGTTCGAAGATCCCTGCAGTTACGTATGATAATACTCAAATTCCATATACAGAGACCGCTAAGAACTTAGGTGTTATTTTTGATAATAATTTGTCTTGGGTCGCTCACATTAATATGATTAGCAGAAAAGTGAACTACTCTTTTCAATCTCTCAAGCGTCTCCAGATGTTTTTACCGTTAAAAACTAAGATAACCTTAGCTCAAGCACTTCTTCTTCCTCTCATTGACTACGCTGATATTAGTTTTTTGGATGCTTCAGAGGAGCTGTTGAACAAACTGGAACGTGTTCAAAATTTGTGTATACGTTTTATTTTCGGTCTTCGTAAGTTTGATCATGTTTCAGAGTACAGGGCTCAATTAAAATGGCTTCCTATCCGTAGACGTCGAGACTTACATGTGTTATCATTTCTATACTTTCTACTCTTTAATCCTCTTGCACCTCCATATCTCCGCGAGCGTTTTGAGTATCTTGTACCCCGTGAAACTCAGTGCCGGACCACTAAACAACTACTTCTCAAAACTCCTTCTCATTTCACAAGTCGATGTGGTGGATCCTTTACAGTAAGGGCGGTCAAGCTATGGAACTCACTCCCACATGACATACGTGCTAGCTCTTCTCTTGATATATTTCGGAGCAGAGTAAAGAAATATTATCTGTCAACTTAGAATTATAAATATTTACATATTTTATGTATTTATATGTATAATTGTATATATATGTATGTGTACGTATGTATGTATGTATATATATATATATATATATATATATATATATATATATATATGTATATAGATATATATGTATATGTGTGTGTATATGTGTATATATGTATATATTTGTTGTCTTTATTGGTATATATGTATGTAAATCAATAGAAATAAGAATAAAAGAAATAAGAAAATAAATTATACTTATATGTTATATACTTATATGATAATTGTTAACTGTAACTTATAGCCAATTTCTATTAAGTAGCGTTATGTTAATTATTAAGTACGCACGCTGCTACCTACTTGCTTTATATATAAAACTATTTCTCTCTCCCAATAGGTTTGCTGGAAGAGAACTCTTATTAGGGTTAAGCTCGCCTTTGTACATTTATTTAAATATTTAATAATTGTTACCAACTTATTGTGTGTACAATAAAGAATAAAGAAAGAAAGAAAGAAAACCGCGTTCTCGACGGGAAAGGGTCTGTGGCAATTTAAAGTAATGCCGTTTGGGTTGTGCAGTGCTCCAGCAACGTTTGAAAGGCTGATGGAACTTGTACTCACCGGGCTAATTGGCGATGCCTGTCTGGTCTACTTGGATGACATCATCGTGGGCCGTACGTTTGAGGAACACCTTCAAAACCTGGAACGCGTGCTCATGAAGATTCAGAGTGCCAACCTCATGTTGGGTCCGAAGAAATGTTCACTATTCAAACGGCAAGTCAACTTTTTGGGGTATGTAGTATCGGAAGAAGGTATCCGCTCGGATCCAGAGAAAATAGCAGCTGTCAAGAATTGGCCGGTTCCAAAAGACAAGACGCAGGTTAGAGCATTTTTGGGCTTGTGCTCCTATTACCGGCGATTTGTGAAGAACTTTGCAGATATAGCCAAACCTCTGCATAAGCTAACCGAGGAGAAGCGACATTTCTGCTGGGATGAAAGTTGCAATATCGCATTCCAGGAGCTCAAGGACCGCCTGTGCAAAACACCTATCTTGGGATACCCTGATGCAAGCAAAGAAATTATAGTTGACACAGACGCAAGTGATATAGAACTTGGCGGTGTGTTGTCTCAACGGAATGGTGACCAAGAGGTCGTGATAGCGTACTTCAGCAAGTCATTGTCAAAACCGGAAAGGAACTATTGTGTCACAAGACGCGAATTGCTAGCGGTGGTAAAGTCATTGCAGCATTTTAGCAAATATCTTCTGGGGCGGAAATTTCACTTACAAACTGACCATGCTGCACTAAAATGGCTATTGCAGTTTAAAAATCCAGAAGGACAAGTTGCGAGGTGGATTGAACTACTGCAGGAATATGACTTTGAGATCGAATATCGCAGCGGGAAATCTCATGGCAACGCAGATGCATTATCACGAAGACCTTGTCCTGAAGATTGCAAACATTGTACTAGGCAGGAGAGTAAGGAAGTGGTATCCGTGAGGATGCTCAAGACAGACCACCTCAGCAACGAGTGGAAGGACAGCTTACAACATGCACAGGAGGAAGATCCGGACATCAAGCCGTTTCTGGAATGGATGAAGGCCAGTGCTCCCGAGCCCAAGTGGAGTGACGTCTCAGCGATGAGTTCGACCACTAAAAGCTATTGGGCCCAATGGGACAGCTTGCTGCTTCAGGATGGAGTTCTTTGCCGTAAATGGGAAAATGTTCGGGGAGACAGCTGTCACTTGCAAGTGGTTGTCCCTAAAGTTAAAGTACCGGATGTTCTACAGCTGTACCATAATGATTGTTCCGGTGGCCATCTGGGAGTTAAACGAACTCTACTGAAGATCCGAGAACGGTTTTACTGGGTCCACTGTCGAAACGATATCGAGGACTGGTGTCGCAAATGTACAAGTTGTGCGGCTGTAAAGGGACCTCAGACTCGTAGTAGAGGTGCATTGAAGTTGTACAATCTTGGTGCACCATGAGAGAGAATAGCCATTGACGTGACGGGGCCGTTTCCGGAGAGTGAAAGCGGTAACAAGTATTTCATGGTTGTGATGGATTACTTCACTAAGTGGCCAGAAGTCTTCGCCATTCCAAATCAAGAAGCTTCAACAGTTGCAGATAAATTAGTTCATGAAGTCCTCTGTCGTTTTGGAGTACCTTTAGAGATTCACAGCGATCAAGGAAGGAATTTTGAGTCTCAAATATTCCAGGAAACTTGCCGAGTTATGGGTACTCATAAAACAAGAACGACTTATCACCTTATCTTATCTTCCTTTCCTATCTTATCTATACTTATCACCCGCAATCTGATGGAATGGTAGAACGATTTAATCAGACATTGGAGAGGTACCTAGCAAAAGTTGTAGACAATCGGCAACGAGATTGGGACAAGCACATACAACCGTTTTTGTTGTCATATCGAAGCGCTGTTCACGAAAGTACATCAGTGACACCAGCTTTCGCAATCTTTGGGAAAGAATTACGGCTGCCTGCGGACCTGATCACCGGGATACCACCTGATGCTCCACGCAGTATAACCGATTATGCAAATGACTTGCGGAACAAAATGAATGACGTTTATGAGCACGTCAGACAATCGGGCCAGCAAATGTCTGAAAAGATGAAATCCCGGTACGACCGCAAATTGAACAACAAAGGGTTCGACGAAGGTTCACTAGTGTCGTTCACAATCCAGTCCGCAGCAAAGATCTCCTAAGCTTCAAGCTAAATGGGATGGCCCGTACCGGATTATGACCAGGATCAACGATGTAACCTACCGGATACAGAAAGGTGCAAGAGGGACTCCTAAGATCGTCCATGTGGATCGCCTGGCGCGTTATTATGGGGCCGATAATGCTCGGGACGAGCATGTCTTAGGAGGGGGCAGTGTTACGCGCCTTAGTCGACGGCACTAGCGCCTAGTTGAAACTCGAACTCTCGGTACCTTGCGCGTGTTTACTTGAATATTCTGGATATTTCCGTGCTAATTTATATAAATAGGCGCTGCAAGATGCGATCGAGGAATTATTGAATTCGGCGAGACAAGCGAAGCTTCGGAGCGAAATAAAGTGAATTAGTGTGATTAATTATTAGTGTTTTTAACTTTAATTAGTGTAAAGTGAATTAAAGTGTTAATTTAGGTAATTCTATCGGCAATTTTTATTGTCACGAACCTCAAGCTCGTAACAATTGGTGTCAGAAGTGGGATAAAATCATGCCGATTTTACCTAAGGAGGAAACGGAGGGTGTCCGTAACCGAAATCAACGCCAGCAGGAGACGGACCAAAGAAGATTTGATGGTGCAACGCCGCAGACGTCGGAGGGCCAGCCGCCGGCTGCAGGCCCGTCAGTAGCTCCTACATCTGCAGCACCTGACTTAGGTGCTCTGATGGTGATGCTGCAGGAGCAGGCTCGCCGACAGGAGGAACAGGTCCGTCGTTTGGGAGAGCAGCTGCGGGGAGAGAGCTATATAATAGCTTAAGCTACTGTCTTAAGCTCGTTCAAAACCGTATATAATTCGTACATATTATTTATTTTATTTGTAAACACTAAGTAAGCGAGAGATACCCAATCTGGTATCACCATTATCCAATAGATGGGAATGTAGTTAAGCCCTTGTTTATAATAACTCACGTAGCACGCAGTACATAAAAAAATTGCAGCTCCTTAGCCGGACTACTTCACTTTTTTGACGCTTCTCCTTATTACACCTTATTACTGGTATGGAATCTTTCGTCTAGCAAATCCAAAAAAAGTTGTATTCCATTTGTGGACACCCAACCCGGTACCGAAATACTTAAAATTATTTCCTTTTGATTTATTAACGAGTAAGAGTTTAACAGGCTTAAACTCCACCGCTTAACATAGGTTTCCCATAGATTGCCCCCATGGGTCATTTACCATGGCTGCCACGCGTGGCAAGCGGGATGGCAAGGCAGTTTCTACTTTCTCGTTGCTATTACGAAGACACTACTGCCCTATTAATTCTTTCTGTTGACTTTTACAATACACCATGAGGTAGTTGTAATACAATACACAATGATGTAGTGGGTATTCTTACACCGCCACTGCACGGTCATTGAATCGTAAAATTATTTTAGGAATTTTAATATGTGTAAGTGTTGGCGGTGTAAGGAATCCATCAATCTGTTTCATCAAGGGGCTACGATATGAGGATGATGTAGAAAAGTAAAAAAAATCCTGCGATTGTTGAAATGCAGCATAGCATCATACGTTAAATATTCAGACCGCGATATCTTTAAAATAGTAATAAGAAATTGCGGCTGCTAACTCACAATTCGAGCGTGATAACTATTTAAACAGGCCTTATGACATAATTTATTGGGAAAGTTATTGTTCAGCAGTGGACTTTGACGACGTGTAATGAATATTGAGTGTGTTCAGCAATACCTATTACCTACAAAATCATACTTTCTAATGAAATCTACGGAATCTCGTGACTCCATTTTTAATGTTAAATATATATAAGGTAATTCTATGTAAGCTGGTATGTGTATGCGATGGCTAAAACATTTTGCCAAATAGCTTTCATTTGTTTCAAAACATTTAATATACGAAGTCATAATAAATGTGGTTCACATTTTTATAAAATATTTAACGTCTGTATTTCTGACCACTGCGCAGACAAATTTAATTTTGCTACCATAATAAATGCGAACATTGCTTTTATAATAACAGGAATAAAATTTTTGCTGATGACCCAAACTTAATATTTACGTCTATGTTTAGTCATATATTTTATTTTTATTCTTTAAAAGTTCAATGCATTTATAATCATACAAAAATTGTTCATTGTGTGTTTCGAGTAACTGTGTTGTGGAGCCATTAATTTAATTTAATAAATTTACCCATGTTGTTTCAGGACTTATAAGACCTTCGTTAAGGTGGAATTTATAACAAAAACTAATCTGCTAACTGTGTTGCCTAGTAGGTTATAAAAAGCGACTAACGAGATACATAGGGCACACTGAAAGTTCTGTCGCTCAATAACTGTTTGAATTTTGAATTTTGTTTTGGGAATTCGCGTGTTAATTGTTTTTGTACACAAGTTGAAGTTTGTGATCCGTAGCAAAAACGAAATTAACGCGAAAAAATTGAGGGCGATGATTTCAAAAGATTATTTCATTGAAGTAATATGTACTTACGTACTAGAGCAGCTATCTCAAACAAAAAATGTGCGCTACTCTGTGTTCGCGCGGTTGGTTTTTTTATCATAGAATAAACATAGGTAGAATGACCCGTAGGCAATAGTAGATTATATTGTTAAATAGTTAAATTATATGGAGAACTATATTTAAATTTTTACATTTATTTTGTATATTATATTTGCTTATTTAATATAATATTATAATGATATTTTTGTCTGAATATTTCGAAAGGTATCTAAGTCAGATATAAAAAAAATACTAAATAAATGTTTAACAAAACATATTAACATAACATTTAAATTACAAATATATTTATTTAAATTAGAATAAAAGTCGTTAAAAAATTCTGGGCACGCGATAGTTAAAAATGGACGAATTTATACCACTTTGACTTTAATGTGGAAACCTAAAAATAAAATAAAAGAATAATAAGCAGATTTAAACATGAAAAATTTTGCCAAATCATAATAACTTATATATGTTTTTACAAAAAATGTGTAAAAACATATATAAGTTATTATGATTTGGCAAAATACTTAAGTACCCACAGAAATGTCGCATCTGAACATATTGATTTCATAATCTATATTCCATGCCATGACATGGCGTCTTAGGTTCATAATTTGTTTTATTATTAATAATAAGTTTTTATTTATTAACTTATTAACCGATGAATAAAATGCCTTCGTTTTTACTGACATTTCTTGAATTATTTGTGCAATATCTAACTACACACGACGGCAAATTTTTATCAAGAGAATTTTTTATATCAACACAACACGTGACAACTCTACAAGCGTCTAGCGAGTGACTGATTAAAGTGCGGTGTATGCACCGCAGTTGAGTGGAAGTGGAACAGAACAGCTGAATGCAGTGTCGCCTCTAGTACTTAGTACATAAAAGCTCAATGGATTATTTATGTCTCTATCTCTCCACAAGATTGCACTGTTCGTCCTTAAAATTCTTTTGACAGGGAAGCACATCATTTGAGCACCGTAAGATATTGGTACGCAGAATTTGAACGTTTTGCATGATGAAAATAGTGAAGGTCGAAACTCATCTGTGATCATTGAGCCGAGTTGTATGTAAGTGTATGAAAGTATTTACGTTTACATTTATGTATGTCTATTTTTGACACGATCTAATAGCCTACACGGCTAAACGGGTTTTAAAATAGTATGGACTGTAGTAAGTTTCATCTTAGTTGTTGAAATGACATAGGATTATAATATATGATTATTTTAAATTTCTGTAGATATTCTACGCAGTCAGGTTTTTCCTATTACCTTTTTAATAATCGGGCATGCTCTTTTGGTGAAATCGAGCCGGAGTGCAGTTTACAATGAACGTCCTTATTTAGTTAATTATTTTTTGTCTTAATGATAATTTTTACCGCATTTAGCATCCCTTCGATAGCTCAGTTGGTAGAGTATAAAAGTTGAGATGTAGCCATCCATAGGTCGCTGATTCAAATCCGGCTTGAAAGAAATTTTTGTACTATTATTAAAAATATTAATGTATAATTATTAATATTACTAGATAATCAAATCCGTAAAGATCAGCCGATCATGATTCCTCGGGACAGTTAGTGCGCAATAGTAATTATAATAGTAGTGAATATATAAAATTAAAAAATTACGTAGGAATAATAATTATATAGTAAATAAAAATGTACAATAACTGATTGAATTTTCATATACTATATAGGTTCAACTCTATTTTTTTAAATCATTCCTCTGCTGTATATAGGCCTCCACACATATTGCCTCTCACAGAGGACATTTCCCATGGACACCACGCTAAGCAGGCAGGTTTTTTTATTTTTAAGTGGTTATCAGAAAGACGCTTTTATCCATTTCCTGATTTGTTTTCACCTTGAAGCGTCCGGTATACCGTGACAGCCTGTCAATAGTCTACTGCTGATATAGCCCCTTACCCATAGATTGCCCCGGACAATCTGTCAAATGGGTTTTATTTTTTATTTTACTTTGTTTTACACGGGAAATATATATTTTATCGAATCATAACTGCTAAGTAGTAGGTGTAAGAATATCCACTACCCCCTCCCCCGTCCCCGTTTCTGAAACAGCAATGGACTGTAGCATTTTCTTGATCAAAATCAAAAATAATAAAAAACTTTGATTGTCAACCTGTCTGCCAAGGGTGGCAGCTATGGCAAAGTTTGAACACTTAACGGGTCTTTAGCACTTGCCATGTTCCAGTTTCAATTTCCCTCCGTCGCCTCGTACGATACCCTCGACATGATATAGTTTTATTACGGTTTTGAATTTTATTGTTACTTATTAAATGAATGATCAATAAATGATCACTTAACTACTGACAACATCATTTACACCTTTTTATTGTATGTAAGTGTACACTTTATTTTCATCTCAATAAAATGAATACGTAAATAAAAAGCATTTATAAGATCTATCAGAAAAATGAAATAAAATTTAATATATTCTATATTTATATTATATTTTGCTATATCTATATGCTATATAGATATAGCAAAATACTTTTTAGATTTGAATGTAATTACACACATTTCTACGAACGTTGTTTAGTTGTGGCGTAAAAGAACCCATCATCTGTTAACCTGTGTGTGTTTGTGTGTGTTTTCATCCCGTGGGTGTTAATCGACTATAGGAAGTGGCAGCAAGATCTTGTGGCTTCAGACAAAAAGTCGGTTAAATAGTCACATTTTCACCAGATGTAAAATACTTTGATCAGCGATGGGAAGCAACGAAGTGTTAATGTAAGAATTATTCAATGCTTCCTGCTCTCGGAGAGACGAGAGACTCATTAGAGTTAAACCAGCAATCTTGTAATTATTGTTGATGAAAGCGCCTGGTATTTTTTATTTGCAACGTTGTAAGAAAAGTCTCTATTGGATTTTGATGCATTTTTATAATAAAAGAATCCTCTTTTACTTCTTAACATTAATTACAAATCTATGACATATTACACTGTAACTATTTCTTGTGAGAGTTACCGTAATATATTTACTATTTAAACACATAACCATTAAATTAAACAATATTTATTAAATCATAATAAAATACTAAAACTAAAACTTTAATAATATTTTTTTTATTACTACTACCTGATGGTAAGTGGCAATGTATTATGGCTCTTTATGATCTACATGGCACGCGATGTATAGCGCACTTGCTTACCAAGACTATTTGAATTTCACTAAAGTTTAATTACACATTACACTTGATTGATAAATAAAGCCTATTCACACTTACACCTGAAGCCACTCATGTTGTACGAAAAGACATGTTGGCAAATTATTTCACTCCTTTGTTATTGATAATAAACGACAAAGCAAACCATTTAGTCATGACGTTATTTTTTATTAAGACAGATACACGAAGCTATAAATTGATTTGAAATATGAATTTCTTTGAACAAGCGTTTTAAAATTTTATAGTTATTTTAAAAGAGATATAAAATATGTTGTATATGTGTGTATGAATATATAGTTATGGAAACACTAAAATTGTCTGAGCACTGTTGAAATGTTTCGTTCTAATTACGTTAGTTGATTTGTCTGCAAGTGTAATATATGATACGATAGTATTCCGGCAGTTCATAAATTTTTATAGAATTGGGTGACATACGAGCACATAGTCCATTAGATAGTAAGTCGAGGCTGTGGTCCATAGACATAGACAAAAAAAGAGTATGGTGCTTTTAGACTTAAAATCTTATAGTTTTACACTGTACCTATTTTCTCAGCAGTTTGTTGGCAGAAAAATGTTACATAATAATGAAGTGCCGGTATGGGAGTGTTCGCTGCCTCGTTTCGCCCCTTGTGTGTAGTGGGCCGCGAGAGACGTCTTTCTTACAACGATTTAAAATAAAAAACTGCGTTTGCCAACCCAGCGAGTGACAACTATGGCAAATATCGCTATGTATATATACATATATAACTGGGCGAATTATGGGCCTTGTAAACGGTAACGGTTTTTCGTATAAAATATAGGCTAGATCACTCCTGGCATTTCCTTCTATCTGTTTGTGAAGTTTTATCACAATTGATTAAAGCATTCCGGAGATTAGTCTGGACAGACAGACAAAAGAAAATGTTTCTAATGGTTATTTATGTCTTAATGGCATGCAAAATTGCAACTGATCGCCTGAGATCGCCAACTCTATAAGACTCGATAAATTTCTTTTATGGTAACAAAATTAAATTTTTCTGAGCAGTGGTCAGAAATACAGACATTAAATATTTTATAAAACTGTGAACCACATTTATCATGACTACGTATATTAAATGTTTTGAAACAAATGAAAGCTACTCGGCAAAATGCTTTTAGCTATCGCATACACATATCAGTCCAGATTACATAAAATTATCTTATATGTATTTAACATGAAAAATGGAATCTTAAATGATTTCGTAGATGTAATAAGAAAGTATAGATTCATAGGTAATAGGTATTGCTCAACAAACTCAATTTTTATGTTTCCTCCGCAAATTTTTATTGATTCAATATTCATTACACGCCGTCAAAGTCCACTGCTGAACATAAGCCTTCCGAATAGACTACGTCGTAAAGGCTATTTACAATAGCTGCCACGTTTGAACTGCGAGCCTGAAGCCGCCGTTTCTTATTATTATTTTGTTGCGTTCTTATCAGGAAGGTGCTGCTGCCCAACTCCTGCTTCAGTTTCCCACCGGTGCCTCTTACAACAAACATGGAATGAGATAGGGTAGCAACAGAATTCATATCTATTCTCGAGACAGATAATAGAAATTACAGATTACTATTGTCGCAGGGTAGTCGTAGATCTGGCGATGGAAACAGCACGGCTAAACAGGCACCGGCAGGACTTCGTATTGCTGATGTTTTTAGAAACTTATAGGGCTATGGCTTTTATGATGAATAAAACAAGAATAAACTTTAAACACTAGGGCAAACACAACTGGCAATGCCAGTTAGTAGACTCGTTTTATTCTTTTACAACAAAATCAATGAACATGCTTAAAAATATATATAATAAATTTGTTACAGAAAACCTGTATAAAATAGTCATTATAATTATTAAGGAAAATAACCCCTGGGAATGAGATGATCGTTGCTACGGTTCTGTTAAAATTCATGTTAATAATTGTAGACAGTTAAAAATAAATCCGCAGGGTTTCTTGCTAATTATTCTCAGGGCAGAGGTATTTTGCAGACCGGTGATAAACAAAAAAATGACTTATTTAATATTAAGTAATAATCTATATTGAATAAAAAGTAATACATTCTATTCTTTTATTTTCTATGATGGTAAAAAATTGATAACATAGTAATGGGTTAAAAAAACTAATGAAATCGAGTTCCTTTACCTTTAGATCTAGGTCTCTCCCGTTGCAGGGAGGATTTGCTTCACATTAATCGTCACGCTTGGCTGGCTGTTTAGGTGGGCATACGAGTTAGTTAAACTAATCGTTATGAACATTAATCTTTGACTTAATTTTAACGAGGTACGCTGTAGTAATATATAGGCCAGCCACATTATATATAATAGCCAATAGCACAAGTAGGCTATCTCAATCTATTAAAACCTCACTCCTGAACATAGGCCACAGATTGTCTAATAGGGAGATATTTGGCATGGTTGGCAACCGCAGTTTTTATGTTATTAGAACAACGCTGCTGCCCATTAGACATAGACATAGACATAGACATAAGTTTTATTTGCATCAATACACTCACAAAATATACATTTAAAAGTAAATAAAAACATAAAAACACACAAAGTACAAAATGGTAAACATAATAAAAAATAAGTCTCGGCAAGAGTGAGTGATGTGATGCCAAAAAGGATTCCGACTCAGCATATGCTACCACACGTACTGCAGCAGCGCTGATTTTCAGCGGAGCCCTGAATAGTATTTATTCGATATTGCGCCCGCGCTGTTATCGGTGCTAATATTCCATTAAAAATAAATAAATCAACCATTCACTCAAAGTGTACATTTTTAAGAATAACCATAATTGTTAAAAAAATACATATACATACCCGTGCATATACACACTCGCACATAAAAATATATTACATTTTAGATTGTATTATATTCATATTAATTATTCGTATATATTTGTTACAGTACTTATGAAATAACCTGCCACTACACGTGAAATCATGATTTTTGAAATGCTAAAAGGTGTTTTTTTAGTTGAGCTTTAAAACCGTTTACAGATTTAGATTCCCGTAAAGGTGGTGGTAAATTATTCCAATATTTAGTGGCCATGTATCTAAAACTACCACGAAACGCGGCTATTCGGTGAAATGGTATTGCCAGAATTGGTGTACCCGTTCTGATGCTTCGACAATCATCTGCTCTTCTCCATTTTAATTTTTGAAAGAGGTATTCCGGTCTTTGTGATTTTATGCATCCGAACAGAAGCGTGGCTAGATGTAAATCTCTCCTCAATGACATCCTTAATATGTCCGACTTGTTAAGATATGGATGTACATGATGATATCGAGGAATATTAAAGATGTACCTTGCACATGCGTTTTGCACCCTTTGTATTAACCTATTTGTTTTAGCAAATAGTCTAGGACCATACACAGTATCCGCGTACCCGAATTTTGAAAGTACGAGTGACTCACATAGGCGCAAGCGGACGTCTTCACTGAGATAATCACGCACTTGGTAGAGTACTTTGAGTCTATAGAAACAGTTGCGTGTGATCTCAAGTACATGATTCTCAAAGCAAAGACCCTGGTCCATCAGCAATCCAAGATTACGAGTCTCACTTACACGTTGTTCGCGACGGCCTAACAACGCTAAGAAACGAAGTTATAAAGAATATTGTTTTTGTATTAATAATGAAATTACCGACAAAACTGAGTGAAAACGTGTATTAATATAGTTATTTAGCATGTTTATAACTCTTAGTATATTTGTATAGAATGTCGTTTTGATAACAAGTGATATAAACAACTTTTATTATATACCAAAAAATCGACCAATCACAGCGCGTCTTATCGTGGAAAAGTTTTTAATTAACTGCGTAATAGTTCATACTAAAATAAGGAAAATAATTTTATGTTCTAAAAGATATATAAATATGACATTCAATTAGCATATGGCTTATAGATTAAAGAAGT
Source organism: Parnassius smintheus behrii (assembly GCA_036936625.1). Lineage (NCBI taxonomy): Eukaryota > Metazoa > Arthropoda > Insecta > Lepidoptera > Papilionidae > Parnassius > Parnassius smintheus. The sequence continues at coordinate 10,468,424 of JAUPFT010000030.1, read as the reverse complement.
GTAGGGATATTTTTGTATAATTAAACGAATTTCGTAGTTATAGAAAAATCAAAGAATCAATGTACCCAAATATTATGAAAATTTTGGACATTTCGTTTAATAACTTTTTACATTGTTAATATTTTGAGTAACCTTTATGATCTACTAATAAAGTACCAGACTACCGATTTAATGATGTATAGCATGTTAGTGTAGCAATTAGTTTTGTATAGAAAATATTGCAATTTATGCCATTTGTATAGTGAAAAGTTTATGCAATAAAGAGGCAAACGGAAAATGGCAAGCGGCTCACTGCAAAGTATTGCCCAAGTCTACCTTAGGGGCTCGGGACCCAGTACCAGTAGTAGTGTGAAGAACTACCAGTGACAGTGAAGTGAAGTGAGTGGTATCCGGTGGTAGCTGAAGTGACTAGTAGCAGTATATAGTGAATAGTGAAAGTGTTAGCTAGCCGAAAAAGGTCGGAACTGACATTCGCAGTTACATATCGTAAAAGTGTTAGCTAGCCGAAAAAGGTCGTAACTGATATTCGCAGTTACATATTATAGTGAAAGTGGTAACTGATATCCGCAGTTACACAAGTGATAAAATCAACTAGTTTAGTTGATAATAGCTGCTAGTCAGTAGTGTTAGAAAACCAGCTACTACCAATAGATCTTTGATACCACCGTACAATTTAAAGAAATCTTTCGAAATATACAGTGACCAACCAATAGTGAACAACCGTAGTTTAACAACCGTGATCGATCAATAGTTATAAAATTTCGCGACTAAACATTCAGTCGAACCGCTGGCCACTACCTTGCTATTTGTATTTGTTAATCGTGCATTTTGATTTGAACCACAGTCCACAATATTTCAGCGGCACCCACAAAGACGGCGGTGAAAGTACCCACCGGAACCTATAGGTGTAGGACGTGAGCAACTCGCGAAGTATCTTCAACAACATTTACTCCGGAGAGTTTCGCCCGTCCGGCACATTCGTTGGTCCTTCGAGCCGGATATATCCGTTTGTATTTCGGAACCGGGTAAATAGTCACCACCGTATTAAAACCGCAGAATTTTCAGATTCAAGATGCCGATCACCCGTTCGCAAGGAAGGGAAGCCAAGGCGTGGACCGTCGGTCTGGAAGGAGGTTCGTCGGCCAGTAACGCCGCCGTCCACCACCAGATGCCACCACGCTCACCGTCAGCGATAGAGGGCGCTGAGGCGCCATGCTGCCCCCCCGAGGGGGGGATACCCCTGCCCGAGCCGACCACTACGGCCCGCACAACGAAGCAGAGGGAACATATAGAAGGCAACGATGACTTTAGCCGTGCATCATCGCCAACAGCCCGGGAAGACACCCACAACGAAGAGCCACCGATGGGCCACACCGATTGCAGTACGAAGTCAAAGAAGACTGTTCGGCCCAATAGAAGAATTCTGAAGGCTCGTGAAGAAGTATTGAAGATCAAACTAGAACTTGCGCAGATCTCTTTACAGATGGCTGAAGAAGAAGACGAATCAGACGACTATGATGAAGATGGTCACTCCAAAAGTGAGTACGTTCGATCTTGGCTCGAAAACTCTGTAGCCAAACAAAAGTCAAATCAAGGCGCAACCACCGGAGGGAAGGCCCCATTTAATAAAACCGTCACAAAGCCAACCCCGGACGTTGTCGACCTCAGTGAGCCCCAAAAGGAGCTCACGAACCAGGATTCCTATCCAGAAGACGTACAAAGGGATCCCAAGCCACAGAAGCTCAGCCAGGAACCCATCGTTAATGAAGACAGGGGGCTCCTACCGATTGTATCAGAGCTCACATACCAGGATTCCTATCCAGAAGATGTACAAAAGGATCCCAAGCCAAATAAAGCTAGCCAGGAACCTGTCATAAGTGAAGACAGGGGGCTCCGTCCATTTATATCGGAGCTCACGTCCGCTATAGCCGCGCTCGCTGACAAATCAAAGTTAGAGAGTGCGCCACTATCGTCGCATACTTTCGCAGCGTCAAAAGCTATAATGACACTGCCAAGCTTTAGCGGAGCACATACCGAGTGGCTTTCATTCCGTGCCATTTACGAAACAACCCTGAGGCTACTTCAATGACATTGAAAACACTGCTAGACTAAGACGAAGTCTACAAGGAAGAGCCTTGGAAACAGTCAGTTCAGAACTTATTGGGCATGCTAAGCCAGATGAGATTATGCGAGAACTGGAGTTACAATTTGGGCGTCCAGATTCAATCGCGCAAGCAGAAACCGAGAAGTTACGAGGATTAGCACGCTGTACAGAAGCGCCCAGAGACATCTGCACATTCGCGAGCAAAGTGAGGGGAAGCGTCGTCACTCTTCGAGCCCTAAACCGAGATCATTACCTCGTCAACGCAGAGCTGCTACGACACCTCACCGACAAACTGCCAAACTCTATACGTGCCCAGTGGTATAGAGTCTACACCGAAAAATATGACTCTAAACCAGACCTCGGTTGCTTCAGCGATTTTATTACCGAGCAAGCTCGCTTCTGCAGTGCATTTGCGCCTCCAGAAATTATTAACGAAGCACAAAGCAATCGTACAGTACATAGAGCACACGCGGCTACTACTAAGCCGTCTCCGAAATGCAGAGTGTTCGAAAAAGAGGGTCACTACGGATCCGAATGTAAAAAATTTAAGGAAGCAGATATCAACAAAAGATGGGAACTCGCAAAGCAAAATAATTTATGTTTCCGCTGTTTACGTTATCGAAATCAGACACACAAATGCAAAACCAATAAGTGTGGAATAGAAGGATGCACCGCGACACACAATCGACTTCTCCATAGTAATACAAAGGAGAAGACTGAGGTCAAACAAAAAGAACCTCAAGAAACTGTTGCTAACTCATTCGGTGTGTCAAAGCATCAAGCATATTTAAAAATAATTCCAGTGCGAGTAATTGGACCGGCGGGAGCTGTAAACACACACGCCCTGCTGGATGATGGGTCAACAGTTTCACTAATGGATGAAGAGATCGCCAAACAAATTGGAGCTAAAGGGCGGTTCGACCCGTTTAAGATCACCGCTATCGGGAACACTACCCTCGATTCACCGGAATCCCGAAGGATCAAAGTATCGCTGAAGAGTCTCCACAGCAAAAGGGTGCCATTCAGAGCACGCACGGTCGCAAGCCTAAACTTGGGGCCACAGGCTGTGCGTGCAGTAGACATAGCCAAGTGTAACCACTTGAAAGACCTAAAGGAGCAGCTAATATATGACTCCGGCAACCCAAGGATCCTAATAGGACAGGACAATTGGAGACTTCTGATAGCCACTCAAATCCGTAGAGGTCCACCGCACCAGCCAATCGCCTCGCTCACAGAATTAGGATGGGTGCTACACGGGGCACACACTAAAGCCCCGTATCAGCGCGTCCACGCGGCCAATGAGCTGCACAAGAGCGAGGGAACTATAGATGACCAACTCCGCGAATATTTCGCGCTGGAATCTCTCATTATCAATCCGAGAAGACCAGACTCCGATCCAGAGAAGAAAGCTGAAGATATACTAAATAGCAGCACCCGTCAGTTACAAGACGGGCACATAGAAACAGCGCTTCTCTGGAAGGAAAAGGATATCGAGATGCCTGGTAATTACGAAACAGCAATAAAACGGCTCGTTTTCATTGAAAGAAAATTAGATCGAGACGAAGATCTAAAAAGGAAGTATGATGAACAAATGAATTCCCTTGTACAAAAAGGATACTCCGAGATAGCACCGAAAACTAGCACACCGGGAAGAACATGGTACCTACCCCATTTCGACGTCCATAACCCAATGAAGCCAGAGAAGTTTCGAATAGTACACGATGCCGCAGCCAAAACAAAGGGGGTGTCGTTGAACGACTTCCTGCTCACGGGTCCAGACCTACTGCAATCACTACCAGGGGTCATGATGCGTTTTCGCCGCCATAAAATCGCTGTCTCCGCGGACATAGCCGAAATGTTCATGCAGGTTAAAGTCAGACCCGAAGACAGAGATGCCTTAAGATATCTCTGGAGAGGGGATCGACGTAATGAAGCTCCACAGGAATATAGAATGACGTCGATCATTTTCGGTGCAGCTAGTTCACCCTGCACAGCCATATTCGCGAAGAACTGGAACGCTAAAAAATACAAAGACAAGTATCCAGAAGCCGTAGAAGCTATCATCCAAAACCACTATATGGATGACTATCTCGATAGTTTCCAGTCTCTGGAAGAGGCAAAGCGAATATCTAAGGAAGTACGCGACATACACAAAAACGCGCACTTCAACTTAAGAAAATGGGTTTCCAACGCACCAGAAGTTGTAAAAGAATTAGAACCTGACCATGAAGCATCTGAGTCAGTCGATCTGGGAAACAAAGGAACCGAGGAAAAGATACTCGGATTAATCTGGAAACCAGGTACCGATCAGCTGAGCTTCAACCTAAAGCTCGCTCGACTTCCAATCAATTTGCTGCATAAAACACCGACCAAGAGGGAAGCACTTAAAATAGTAATGTCGCTGTATGACCCGCTCGGCCTCGCCTCCCCAGTTACAATTCGAGCAAAACAAATACTGCAGGAAGCATGGAGACGAGGAACAGACTGGGACCAGGAGTTGGACGAAGACCTGACTAAACAATGGTTCACATGGATCCAACCTCTGGAACAGCTGAAATCAGTAAGCATCCCAAGATGCTACCCGGGATTCAGCGACGCACGTTCACTCCAAGTCCACGTGTTCACCGATGCCAGTGAGAGCGTCTACGCAACGGCAGTCTACTGGAGATCAACCACACCCGATGGGACAGTACATGTGAGCCTCATCATGGCTAAGGCGAAGGTAGCTCCGCTGAAAGTAACGTCCATACCTCGCCTCGAGTTACAAGCCGCCGTGATGGGAAGCCGCATAGCTGCCGCCGTCATCCAGGCACATTGCGTGACGCCCGAAGCCGTAACATATTGGACTGACAGCAAAACTGTCCTCACGTGGATAAAAAAGGGCTCCAGGAGTTACAAACCTTTCGTTGCCCACCGAATAGCAGCAATCGAGGAACATAGTAAAGTAGAGGACTGGCGCTGGGTACCTACCAAATTGAATATAGCTGACATTGCCACGAGGGACGTACCACCGAACTTCGACTCCAATCACGAGTGGTACAACGGCCCATCGTTTTTGTATAAAGAACCCTCAGCATGGCCCACCGAAAGACCCACGTCATCCGAACCTACAGTTGAGGAAAGATCCCTCACCATTAAGGAATCGTATCAATCTCCGATACTCCGAGAAGCTGTTCCCGATCCAGCAAGGTTTTCGAGATGGGAACGCTTATTGCGAGCTACGGCTAGAGTGCTTCAATTTATAACACTCTGCCGCAAAACCACAGACAGGACCTTCTATAAAAGAACCAAAAGGGACAAAGAGGAAGATCCCGACTGGAGGAAATCGAAAAATAATCCGCGACAAATCGCGCAGCCTCCCAGTCAAGGGAAAAATAGAGATGTCAAAAGGTACATCACACTAGAGGCCGAATTCATCAGAAAGGCCGAAAAGCTCCTGATACGTGCTATACAAGAGGGCTCCTTCTCACAAGAGATAACCGATCTCCGTAATAATAAAAAGGTCGCTCATGATAGCCGCCTACGACCGCTCCAAATAGAATTGAAAGACGGCATCATCGCGCTACGAAGTCGCATAGCCGCCGTGAAAGGAGTCACAGAAGACATGAAGGGGCCAGCTATATTGGATGGTGATCATTACATCACGCAATTATACATTGACTGGACGCATCGTAGCCTGCATCATTGCGGAACCGAACCTACCATCAACGAGGTTCGACAGCACTACTGGGTGATCCGACTTCGACCCACCACGAAAAAGATAGTGAGCCAATGCATACAGTGTCGCATCAGAAAAGCACAACCATCAGTGCCAGCGACCGGTGACCATCCCAGTACACGTCTCGCTCATCACCAGAGACCGTTCACCTTCACCGGTCTGGACTATTTTGGGCCACTTTCAATTACTGTGGGACGTCAACATCAGAAGAGATACGTAGCTCTCTTCACCTGCCTCACATCCAGAGCTGTCCACTTAGAAGTTGTCGCAAATCTTAGCGCTGACTCAGCAATACTGGCATTAAGAAGATTCGCAGCTCGCCGAGGGTGCCCCACCGAGATTTACTCCGACAATGGCACCAACATGCACGGCGCAGACAAGGAACTTCGGGAGGCTTTTCGAGAAGAAGCCAGTCGACGAGGCATAGTGTGGCGTTTTATAACCCCCTCCGCGCCTTTCATGGGAGGAGTGTGGGAACGTCTCATACGGTGCGTGAAGACGGCACTATACACCGTCCTTCATGAGAGACATCCGCATGAGGAAGTATTAGCCACGCTGCTCTGCGAGGTGGAGTACACAGTAAATAGCAGACCATTGACTCACATCTCTGTAGACAGCGACGATGACGAATCCATCACTCCAAATCACTTCCTTTTAGGAGGATCTGCGAGATTGCCGACACCTGGAGTATTTGATGAAAAAGATATGAATAGCAAAAGACACTGGCGACGCTCTCAGATACTCGCTGACATGTTCTGGCAGCGTTGGGTCCGAGAGTATTTACCGGAACTTCAAAACCGGCGGGAGGCCCATGGGCGAGGTCCCAATCTCCAGGTGGGCGATCCAGTCCTCATAGCTGACGGCCAGTTACCTCGTAACACCTGGCCACGAGGGAGGGTGGAAGCTATTTACCCCGGTGCGGACGGACAGATCCGCACTGTGGAGGTACGCACAGCAAACGGTCTAATCAAGAGGCCAACCAGGAAACTCGTGCCGCTGCCGAAGTAGAAGCAACGTCGCTCACCGAAATGGATGCAGCGCCGCTGTGAGAAAATCGTCGCGACGCTGCACGGCGGGAGAGATGTTCGCGACGGCCTAACAACGCTAAGAAACGAAGTTATAAAGAATATTGTTTTTGTATTAATAATGAAATTACCGACAAAACTGAGTGAAAATGTGTATTAATATAGTTATTTAGCATGTTTATAACTCTTAGTATATTTGTATAGAATGTCGTTTTGATAACAAGTGATATAAACAACTTTTATTATATACCAAAAAATCGACCAATCACAGCGCGTCTTATCGTGGAAAAGTTTTTAATTAACTGCGTAATAGTTCATACTAAAATAAGGAAAATAATTTTATGTTCTAAAAGAGTTATAAATATGACATTCAATTAGCATATGGCTTATAGATTAAAGAAGTGTAGGGATATTTTTGTATAATTAAACGAATTTCGTAGTTATAGAAAAATCAAAGAATCAATGTATCCAAATATTATGAAAATTTTGGACATTTCGTTTAATAACTTTTTACATTGTTAATATTTTGAGTAACCTTTATGATCTACTAATAAAGTACCAGACTACCGATTTAATGATGTATAGCATGTTAGTGTAGCAATTAGTTTTGTATAGAAAATATTGCAATTTATGCCATTTGTATAGTGAAAAGTTTATGCAATAAAGAGGCAAACGGAAAATGGCAAGCGGCTCACTGCAAAGTATTGCCCAAGTCTACCTTAGGGGCTCGGGACCCAGTACCAGTAGTAGTGTGAAGAACTACCAGTGACAGTGAAGTGAAGTGAGTGGAATCCGGTGGTAGCTGAAGTGACTAGTAGCAGTATATAGTGAATAGTGAAAGTGTTAGATAGCCGAAAAAGGTCGTAACTGACATTCGCAGTTACATATCGTGAAAGTGTTAGCTAGCCGAAAAAGGTCGTAACTGATATTCGCAGTTACATATTATAGTGAAAGTGGTAACTGATATCCGCAGTTATACAAGTGATAAAATCAACTAGTTTAGTTGATAATAGCTGCTAGTCAGTAGTGTTAGAAAACCAGCTACTACCAATAGATTTTTGATACCACCGTACAATTTAAAGAAATCTTTCGAAATATACAGTGACCAACCAATAGTGAACAACCGTAGTTTAACAACCGTGATCGATCAATAGTTATAAAATTTCGCGACTAATCATTCAGTCGAACCGCTGGCCGCTACCTTGCTATTTGTATTTGTTAATCGTGCATTTTGATTTGAACCACAGTCCACAATATTTCAGCGGCACCCACAAAGACGGCGGTGAAAGTACCCACCGGAACCTATAGGTGTAGGACGTGAGCGACTCGCGAAGTATCTTCGACAACATTTACTCCGGAGAGTTTCGCCCGTCCGGCACACACGTTCCACCGGTTCTCCACGTATGCTTATAATAAATTTCTTTTTCATTATACGATCAACCTGTCCTTTTGACCCTAACAACATGAATTTTGATTTAGATGGGTTGAGCACAAGTGTATTCGCTTCTGACCACAATGAGATGCGATGCAAATCCTCAATTATTTTTGCTACTGCACTTTCTTCTTCGCTAGGAAAAAATGGGAGATAAATCTGTATATCATCGGCGTATAGGTGGAACTTGCTGTGCTTTGTATGGTGACATACGTCTGCTGTGTATAGAATAAAAATAAGTGGACCAGGTATAGATCCTTGAGGTACTCCCCTGGTTACAGGGCATGGAGACGAGCACAGCTGAGCGCCATCGTTTTTGTTAATAGTTACTATCTGTGTCCGATTGGATAAATAGCTGTCGAACCATCGAACAGCAGGCAATTGAAAACCATAGTAACTCATTTTGGATAACAATAATGGAATATTTATGGCATCAAATGCTCGGGAAAAATCAAGCAAGACCAGTATCGTGCCCTGTCCATTATCTTGTGATATCAAGATATTGTCAACCACATCCATTAAGGCTGTTACTTGGTTTGCCTTCTGTCGCCTCTTACGATATCCACAAAAGAGGTAGTGGAAATTTTTACACACCTTATATACGGTGACTTCTCGACCAGGAAAGGATTATTTCAGAATTGTTACAGAATAAAATAAAAGTGTTGCGCGCCTAAGTTAATGTCTGGTACCTGCCACTAGAGCCATCTAGTGTCGGGGAACAGAGCGAGGAGAGCTTTAAAAAAAATGCCATGACTGAACTTTCAACCAACAGCGTCATCTAGTATCGAATAGAAGAACTAAGCTTTCTGGAAAGCTCCACACTAGAACTTTCTACACCTGATCGATCGGGGGCCGGTATTTGCTGGAATATTCTGGCTGTATCGGTGAAAAAGGCGTATATAAAGGCGTTGAAGCCCGCCACAGGGGCAGTATTGAATGGGCGATACGAGCGAAGCTTTCGGAGTGAAATAAAGTGAACTAAAGTGTTAAGCGTGAATAATTATTAGTGTGATTTAAGTTTTAATTGGTGTTCAGTAATTAAAGTCTCAATTCTGGTAATTCAATCGGCAGTTTTTACTGTCACAAACCCTAAGCTCGTAACAATTGGTGTCAGAAGTGGGATCAAATCATGCCGAATTTACGCTGCTGCCCATTACTTGGTTTGCCCTCTGTAGCCTCTTACTATACCCACAACCGAGGTACTGAATAATTTTACAAACCTTATACACGGTGACTTCTCGACCGGGGAAGGATTATTTCAGAATTGTTACAGAATAAAATAATAGTACTTGAAAGAAGAAGTTCTCATGAATTCATGTGCACTTAAAACCATGTGGCTTGTTTCAAATAAGAACTCTGCTTCACGTGAGATAAATAAATTGCAAACACATTAAGTTTGTGATTGGAGCATCACCAGCTTGCGAAACTGTTGCTTTAAGAGATCCAAAAGTTTCCTGCTGAGGAGTTCGGTATGAAAAGTTTAGTTTATTTTTTTATTTTTTTTTATAGGATTGGGTGACAATCGAGCATACAGTCCACCTGATGGTAAGTTTTTGCTGTGGCCAATAGACATCTACATCTATCCTCGATTACGAATCAAAATGCAGATGCGTTGTCACCCGTGAGGACTGCCTGGTTTCAAGTAAAAAGGGTTCCGGTTCTCTACACTCACCATACGAAACACAGTAGCATTAAGCTACTATTTGACGCTGGTATTCTGTGAGAGCGTGGTCCTTCCCCGGTCGAGCCGACCCATTCGTGCTACAACTATACTACTAATATAACTGCGGCATGGCTCAACGATGTGAAAATTTCTCTCACCATGTTTTCAGAAAAAATTTGGAAAGCCAAGGGGACTCTTCAAGCCTTGTTGAATAATAAACTCTACGCGTGCTTAATCAAATTTAAATCCGGGGACAGGGTGGTCCAGTAAAAGTCGTCACGGTCCGTCTTATTGAAACCGTGTTTCCTTTTCTTTCGTATTATAAGCTAGGACTTGAATACGATCTCAATACAAAACTTTATTGTTAGTATCTATGTGTGAACTATGATTTAAGAAGAGACCTTCTAACTAAAGAAGTCCTCCACGCGTTGCCAATGCCTACGCCAAATTTAAATTTTGTTGTTAAATGGAATATTTTATATATAAATCCGCGTGTTTCCGCGAGACTACTATCGTGAAACTGATTCTAGTTTAAATTTGAGACTAATTTTATGCTACTTTTGCTAGTTAGACGGACTATGTTGCTACAACCACTGAGTTGCCACTTGAGCTGCATGTAGGCAGGTTTTTCATGCATAAGCATAAAATAATGATATATTTGCCATTCAAACCAAATGTTCGTTGGCCGTAAATCTCGAATCTGAAGTCTATGAGCCCATGGGTTGACTTCGAGCAGTCTCCTCCTCACAATTTGATCACTCACCAGTATATGTTTTTTCAGCAGCATCTTCAAATAAAATTACATCGCAATGTTAGATTTTCTTTACATTTTAATTTGTATAAATCGCATTTGCCTTGTCCTGCGACTATTCATTGTGCGCTAGTGAGACCATAGTGTTGATATAATGCTTTGACTGGTGACAATGGCATCAGATATATTGCAATGGATCGCGCCTGTTGCCAACATACGTACCCATTGCTCATAGCGTATATTCTCTGATTATATGTCGACGTTCTATGGTATAAATAACCAACTGTAATAAATTTTAGTTAACAACTTTTTGAAAAAGATAGTTTTCGTTTAAAATAAATTTAGTCTTTAAGTCACACAGACAAGGAAATTTACGGTAGTAAAGTTATGTAATTCAATTTAGCACGTTAGTTAGTCATTTTTAGGACGGGGGTTAGTCTACTTGTAACTTTTTGAAATTATAAATAGGACTAGATTAACACCTATTCTGCTCTCCTGTCCGGCGAGCAGTTTGGCATATGGCTCTGGGGGAGAGCGCAGGTCGTGTTGATCCCCAGGGCAAGTCTGAGGAGTTCTCTCTCACGTAGTTGCCGCCTGTTATTTGGTCTGGTTCAATAGGAAACAGACAGAACAGAAACACTCGGACGATTCTCTTTTTCTTTTCTTTTCTCCCTCCCCCTTTTCCTATCACAACCCAATCCAAGGTGTCAAGCGTACCGTGCCGATGGATGCGTGGCTGGAGGGAGTCCAGTCGCAAACGGTGCCTACCCGAGACCAAGGCAATTCGGGTAGTATTTTAGCCCTTCCCTCGGCATGCTGGGCTCTGCCGGGGTATATACTATATAGTATTTCCCTAGCTACCCGTGGGAACAAAATGAATGAAAACCGATTTTTTTTAAAGACAGTGAGAAGTCTCCTTTAATGGAATTAGCTGCAGGTTTGGAAGAGGCTCTTTTAGCCTCACCATCACCCTGCAACAGTGCGCCCCAACCTGGGACGAGCCGTGAAGTGGAGGGCACGTTTGCAGCCGAACCACAATTGGAAACGAACCAGGGAGGGGAAAAGAAAAAGTTCGCTAGGCCTAATAAGCTTAGTGGGGCTGTGAGGAAAAGGTAGCGAAGGCTGATAGCAGCTGAAATTGGAGCCGAAGGCACTCTCTCTCTGCCAATAGCCTTGGGACGAAATTCCTCTGCCCAAGCCTCCCCCAGTTCCGAAGGCGAAAAAACGCAGTCGGTCTGAGGAAGAGTCCCCAAAAGACCAGCCCAGGAAGACTGTGAAGCTGGCAACGGGGAGAAGAAGCTCAGCTTCAGTGCCGTAGCTGGCACCGCGCGTATAGGAATTCGCAATTCGAATACTATGAGTGTGGAGCAGATGCGGCTGGTCCACCGGGCACTAACACAGGCCATCGCTAGGACGGCCTGTGGGTCGCAACCGGGAATGGGCTCAAAATTTTCCGGTTTCACACTCAAGCCAGGTTGGATTCTGGTAACGTGCCTGAATAAGGCAAGCTGGGACTGGATTGTGGATGAAATCGGAAAACTAAAGCCCTGGTCGTAGGCAGAGCTCTCGGTAATACCCGAGGGCGAACTGCCGAAGCCTACGCTGGGCATTACCTACTTGCCCCGCAGCGAAGCCGACTCTCTAGAGGAGGTGGCTGTGCTGTTGAGGGCACAAAATGAAGGGCTCCATACTAAGTTATGGAGAATCCTCCACCGTAGGGACGAGGAGAATGGGTTCCTAGTAACCTTTTCTCTAGGCGACCCATCGGCGGAGGCTCTTCGGAAGGCAGGTGGCAGAGTCATCCTTGGTTTTAAGATGATAACTTTGAAAGTCTCTCGGGGTGAGGCTGGAACGCCACCGGTGAGAGTGACGAAGGCCCAAGGCGCAGATTTCACTTCAGTCCGACGGCCTCCGCTGGTGTCGTCCAGGCCGGGCGGGAGGGGAGGTGGGAGCTGTTCGAAGAAAGGTAAGGCGGGGGTCAAGTTCGCAGGAAAAGGACGTCCTCGTCCTCAACAAGTGGAAAAGACCCCTGCCCCCCACGCCCATAAATGGCTAAACCCAAGGGTAAGACGAGGGTCCTCCAAGCAAATCTTCACCGTGCAGCAGCTGCTTCTGCCGTGGTGGAGGTTTGCTTTGCAGAGGACAACATTGACCTCACCCTTATACAAGAGCCTTGGGTGGCCAACGGTCAAGTTCTGGAATCGGCGGCTGCCGGTAAGATTCTTGTCAATACCAAAGACCCAGAGCTTGTATAATTTATAATAAAAATATTGAACTATTAGCTGTTCCAGAGTACTGCAATGATGACCTGGTTACAGCCTTCATAAATCTCAAGGGATGCACAGGGGCCAGAGTAATCATTTGCTCAGCCTATCTTCCCGGCGAGAACGCAGATCCTACCATCGAGTTAAAGCGAGTGGCGGAGTTCGCCCGAAAACACAACGCCGAACTTGTGGTGGGTTGTGATACTAATGCTCACCACACAGCCTGGGGAAGCACCAACATCAACGAAAGAGGTGAGTTACTTTATGATTTTCTTATCTCCAACCGCCTGGTAAGCCTAAACATAGGTTGTACACCAACCTTTGTAACGCGTGCTAGGCAAGAAGTGTTAGACATAACCTTTGCTACCAATAACATGTCCAGGCGGATAAATGACTGGCGTGTTAGTAGCGAAAACTCGATGTCTGATCACAAGCACATTAAGTTTGTGATTGGAGCATCACCATCCTTTGAAACCTTTACTTTTAGGGATCCGAAAGCGACCTCCTGGGGTATCTATAGAGATAGCCTAAGGAGGAATTTGGAAACGTTTCCTAAAAGCATCAAAACAATTGAAGGTCTGGAGTCAGCGACAGAGACAGTAACCGTAGGTATCTGTGAAGCCTTCGAGGACAAATGTCCCGTCAAAACCAAGACCTCAACACGAAAAGTTTCTTGGTGGAATTCTAAGCTGAAAGACCTTAGGGAAAAGACCAGGAAACTATTTAATAGGGCTAAGAAAACCATAGAGTGGGATATTTATAGTGCAGCCCTAACTGAATATAATAAAGAAATTAGGAAAGCCAAGAGAGCATCGTGGAGGAAGCTATGCGAGGAAGTTGAGTCTTTGCCTCGCAGTGCAAGACTACACAAGATGCTATCGAAAGCTAAACCTAATCGGATTGGGCTTCTTAAAAAGCCAGATGGTAACTTCACTAATAGTGAAACAGAAACATTGGAGTTACAGGCGTCAACCCATTTCCCAGGGTCATACAAGACTTCAGCCTTGAACTCTTTCAGAGCCCTACGAAGGCCTTGCAATGAGGACTGGCGTAGGGCTGCAAAGATAATAAGGCCAAACCCGGTGCAGTGGGCTGTTGACTCCTTTGAACCATTTAAATCAAGCGGGGAGGATGGAATAATTCCCATCCAACTACAGAGGGGTATCGACATCCTTCTTCCTTATCTGGTGAAAATCTTCAGAGCAAATTTTGCATGGGGATATATTCCAGAACGATGGACAATTGTCAAGGTTCTAATTATACCTAAGGCTGGTAGAAAGGACTACGCTTTACCAAAGTCCTTTAGAACTATAAGCCTATATTCCTTTCCTCTTAAGACATTGGAAAAGGTTGTAGATAGATATATAAGGAATGTAGCTCTAGCTACGAGGCCCATACATTACAACCAGCATGCTTACCGCAGAGGCAAATCTACGGAAATAGCCCTGATCAGTGTCATTGACAGGGTCGAAAAAGCACTGGAGGATAAAGAAATAGCTCTTTGTGCCTTTCTAGATATTCAGGGGGCCTTCGACAGTAGCCCCACATCACTGCTGATTGGGGGCCTAGCATATAAAATTGTTGACCCCACAACCATCAGATGGGTGAAGTCGATGCTCTCAAACAGAAAGGCAAAAATAGCGCTGTTTCAAGCTTGACTTCAAGATTGAGGTTGCAACCACAAGAGGCTGCCCACAAGGAGGTGTTTTGTCACCCCTTCTTTGGACTTTTGCGGTTGACCAACTATTGTACAAAATGGCAGCCCAATGACACATTGGGTTATGCTGATGACCTTGTGATCATTGCAAGGGGCTTTTGCCAAAGTACTTTATCGTCAATAATACAAAGAGCCCTAAACACCATAAATAACTGGTGTAGGGATAACAGTTTATCAGTTAATTCTGATAAAACTGTTATAATACCCTTTACCAAAAAGTGACGGTTGAACAAATTAGGTGGTCCTATGGCTGTACAGCAGCATAATGAGGCCAATTCTCACCTACGCCTCTATTGTCTGGTGCAACAAGGCCAACCAAAAGACGACTGCGGACAGACTAAATAGTCTACAAAGGACTGCCTGCCTAATGGCAACTGGAGCTATGCGATCATCGCCTAGAGCGGCTCTTAATGCACTTCTATGCCTAACGCCCCTAGATCTCTATCTAGACAAGGAGGCGAGGGCTAGTTTGTATAGGATTAACGCCCAGGGCGGTCTGAGCTTGCTCTCCTACAGATTGAGATCCATGCTCGACTCAATTAAGGAATCACCGGTCTTATGCATGATCTCAGATATCATGCGTCCACTATACACTTTTGATAAAAAGTATATAGTGGAATTACCCTCCAGAGAAGACTGGCTGAAAGGCCAGGTTATCTGTGAGGTCGGTAGCCTCATATGGTATACCGATGGGTCTAAAATGGGCCTCGACGTAGGCTTTGGAATTTACGGGGAACGCCCCAAATACAAATTTTGTATGAATTTGGGTAGATACACCTCTATCTTCCAGGCAGAAATTTTCGCCATACTTCGGTGTGCGGAAATCAATCTGCAAAAACACTACGTCAACCATAAAATTTACATAAACTCTGCTAGTCAAGCAGCACTGCTAGCGCTGAGATCAAACTTAGTGAATTCAAAGCTAGTTGAAGACTGCGTGAACCGTTTAAACGCTCTGGGTTGTAACAACAGGGTCGTTTTAAGATGGGTTCCGGGTCGCGAGGGCATTGTAGGCAACGAATTTGCCGACAAACTCACACGGGAGGGCTCAAAGTGCACACAATTTGGACCCGAGCCATTTTGTGGATTCTCAAGAAGCCTAGACCGATTGACCCTTGAAACTCTTTATCACAATAAATCATTTAAGATCTGGTCTGACACACCAGGCTAAAACATTCTAAAACCTTAATCCGGGCTTTTGATGGTAAATTCGCTTCAGAAGCCCTGGGATTAAGTAAAAATAAATTGCGCAGAGCCGTGGTAGCTCAGTGGTTAACGCTCGCTGTAAATATAACAGAACGCGAGTAACCCGGGTTCGATCCCCGCCCGCACCAATGAAATTGTTAATTGCAATTTTAAGTGCTGATTTACCACGTGCTCGGCGGTGAAGGAAAACATCGTGAGGAAACCTGCATGTCTGAGGAACACGAAAAAAATATTTCGAAGGCATGTGAAGTTCGTCAACACGCATTTGGGCAGTGCGGCGGACACTTCCTTGCCCTAAACCTTCTCAGAAATAAGGGGAGGCCTGAGCCCAGCAGTGGGACGTATATAGGCTGTAACTTTACTTTTAAATTGCGCATTCTGGCAAGAGCCCTAACTGGACACTGTTGTCTTAAAAAGAATGTCCATCCTGGGGCTAAGCAACTCAAGGATGTGTCGGTTCTGTTCCATAACGGAAGAAACGCCTCTACACATCCTAACCGATTGCGGACCCTTAATGCGCAAACGTAACACTCATCTGGGACACTATCTACTCCGCCCAGAAGAAGTGAAATTGCTCACGGCTAAGCAACTCCTTCGATTCATTGAAAACATAGGGCTTAGCAGTGAACTATAGCCATAGCGGCGATCACAATAGATCTTCTAGGTCGCAGTGATACTGGTCTCTTTACCTAGACCTGCATAGCTGCTCGCACATAATAAAAAAAGTAGTCATTTTTAATTTGAATATAAAAAATAAATGTACCACGGTAAAATTGACATTTAAGTCTTTGTATGGCCAGCATTTCTAAAGTTTTTGTACATTATAAACGAGAAATATCTCGAGACAGTGTTGATGAGTGTATAATAAATATAAAATTCCTACAGGCTCTGAAGCGTGCTGCAACTACATTTAGATTGTACACGAATAGGTTGGCTCGACCGGGAAAGCACCACGCCCTCGCGTATACCATCTGAATGCTGCTTTGCTTCGTATGGTGCCTTTTGAATACCGGAGACCATTTTACTGGAAAGAAGAGACACCGCATCTGAATTTTGATATTTAAGCAAGGTGGATGTAGATGCCTATGGATCACACCACCCACTTACCAGCAGGTGGACTGTGTGCTTGTTCTCACCCTTATTCTATAAAATATATAGACATATATTCCGCTAGTTTGAAATTTGCACCTAAGAGGTATTTATAGAGTATACAAATAATTGTTTTGGTATAGATGTTTGTCCATTTTTATTAATTTATGTAGTACGTAAACGCTCACGATAAACTAGAAATTCCTAGTGTGAAGGCATTTTCTTTTTAAATTTAATACAACGTAATATTAAAAGCATAAATTTTTACGTGGTAGAGCCATGCTGCAGCCATATTATGGTTGCAGCACGAATGGGTCGGCTCGACCGAGGTAGGACCACGCTCTCACGGAATACCAGCATAAAATAGTAGCTCAATGCTTTTGTGTTTCGTGTGGTAAGTGTAGAGAACCGGGGACCCTTTTTCCCGAAAACGAGACCTTTCATCTTAGGCCTCTGGGGTGGCAACGTATTAACATTATGGTTCTTAATCGAGCATAAATATAGAAGAAGATCTGTTTACGAAGAAGTGTGGACTACAACATCCATTTGCCATCAGGTGGACTGTGTGCAAGTTTGTCATCCTTATTCTTTATAAAAAATGAAATAATAATACTTTGAAAACTGTATTCAAATGATAGCTTTTGTAAGGAAACAACCAAATCTGTGTTCGTGGTCATAATTAGTTCTAGTAGAGAGCATCTAATGTGCTAAGTTCGGCTTGACCCCCATTTTATATACGCATTGAATTGTGAATCACTAAGATGAATAGTGATAAGCGTCGTTCAGAAAGTCATTTCGGGGAAATATTAATACTTGCGATGTTATGACTGTAACATTTTATTAGTGTTATGAAGAGCGACGCTATGATAAACTTTAAAACTGTCATAAGCCAAGTAAAAAGTAAGAAATGGAATAAAAGCGTTAAAACTTATATTAGATCTTTACCGATGATATTTTCGTTTTTTAATGAAATAAGTTATTGTAATTTCTTTTCTTTATTTCTTTATTTCAATTAATCAAAGTAATCTTATTTAGTCGATGCATCTTTGCCTACGAAGTGGCAGTTTATTGATGCCTTTCCTGAAAAAATCAGCAAGACGGGAGGCAACAAATACAACGACAAAAGTTATCCAATTTCTGGAAAAAGTAGAAGTCTGTAGGCGCACGGTCTAGTGAGTACGGCGGATGACAGCTTACAACCCCAGCTCTTGTAACTTGGAGACTGTCGGTTGTGCAGTATGAGGTCGTGAGTTGCCGTGCAGGAGCAGCGACACGATTGAACAAAGCTGGTTGGAGACGTGTGAGCTTTCCATCATTGTATTCATTTCTTCACAGTTCACATCTGCGCTAAAACTCATCCTGTTTGGTAAGAACTGTGACAAATCACGCCGGCGCTTGACCACCAGACAGTGAGGGGGACTAGGGTTAAGTTTTCTTATTCTTTAGGTGCTGAAACAGGATCCAACCAACTTGCTGAGCACTTGCAATTGTAAAACAGAATCCATTTGTTGTCGCAGGTGAGAATGCAGGTGAAAATTCCTTCGTTTGTGTGCTTATGGAGCAGTGTAAGGCAAGTCTCGATGCGATTATTGAGTTCGTGGGTTTGGTTCGCGGTTCGTGGGTGGTTGAGTTCTCGATGCTTACTTTGCGCTAGCGATCATCGAGTTCTGAGACACCAATTAGTCTAGCTTTGTTACCTTACCAATTTGACGCAAATGGACCGATATTGTTTTGATCCTAATATCGAAAGCTGCTGCTAATTTAGCCGTAGATTTATAGGATTTATAAGAAACTGTATTTTTCAGCTTCAACAATGGCCTTTAGTCGTCATGTCGACTAAAGTTTTCGGATGGTCACGAGGATCATTTTTCAGGTCGAAATTTCCAGAACGGAAGCGAGCAAACCAATAACAGCTGGTGCGTTCATTTGCAGTATTCGCTCCGTAAACGTCGTTGAGGTTGCGTGCCGCTTGTGCCGCGCTGCTGTCACCATGGTACTCGTATTCCACAATCATACGAATTTTAACGTATCGATGATGACGAAAAAGACCAAATGCGATGAAAACATAACGCTAATCATTAAACAAATAACTAATTTTGAAAAAAGAAGTCCATATTTTTAAAGTAAAACTAATTTGAAACTAGAATTCTTAGCCAAACAAAAATGCGAAACTGCGAAACGGCAGTTTCATAGCTAAAGACCAATTACGTGTCCCACTGCTAGGTAGGCGCAGGAATCCTCTCATTTCTAAGAAGTTTTTTAGGCAATAGTAATTTGAAAAAATATCTACATAATGACTAATAAAATTTATAAAAATATTCCTCTGGATTATAAATCTACCTATCTATCAATGCGTGTTGGTGAACTTCATATGTTTGCGAAATATATTATATTAGTTACTCAGACGTACAAGTTTCCTTGCGATATTTTCCTTCACTGCCGTGCACTTAGTAAATCAGCATTTATTTATAATTGCAACTAACAATTTCGTAGGTTCGGGCGGGACACGAACCCAGGTTGCCAGCGCTAGCCCTGGGAAATGCTTTCCACGGTGGTAGAGCCACGCTGTAGCCCTATTATGGCTGTAGCATGAATGGTTCAGTATGACCGAGGAAAGACCACGCTCTCATAGGTTATCAGAGTAAAATAACGGCTTTATTCTTGCTTCGGCTAAAAAACCATCTTCTGCCAAACTTTCGGCTTCGGCCTAAATTAGAATGTTTCTAGCAAGTGTCGAGATTAAACCAAATGTTACGAATGAGTGAGAGCGCAATGTGCAGCAGCTGTTCCTGAGCAAGAGATGGGCAGCAGCATGATAAGAACTAAATTAAAGAACTGTCTGCCAAGAATGTCAACCATGGCTATATACTTCTCTTAAAGAATTATCTGATAGCAATAATCAATTTGTAACTTATCGAAAACAATTTCGATGCTTTATTTATTACGTATATAATATATAGAGGTCAGTGACCTCTATATATTATATACTAGTACGCTGTAACTGAGGTTAGTCTATTCTATCGTGTGCTCATCGGGAAGGAAACCATCGTGTTGTGTGACCAGCAATGGGACGGATATAATTTGTAATTATATCCGTCCCATTGATTTGTTATTGATCTAAAATATAAAAATAAGAAAAGTATAAAAACAACAAATAACGTTTGTAATACTTATTTTCATTTTAATTAAAATTTTTATACTTCTTTTATTTGAACGAAAGTACATAAAAATGAAATTTTTCTCGTTATTACTTCATATCCGAATTTTTCGCCTACTTGAAAATTTTCCAATATGATTTGATTTTTCGGCTAAATTCAATTGGCACCTGACAGCTTCCTGCAAATGAAATGTGCGTCGATTTCCGTCTCATTTCCACCGACAACTTTTCGATCGTAAAATGTTCCTATATTACCTTTACCCGCAACACTTTCGTTTTTGTCGAAATATTCTTGAATTTTGGAAACTGTATTTTTCTGCAATTTTATCAAATTCCGTTCTGCATACCAAAGAAGTTCTTCACAATTCTTGTGGTAATTAAATGAAACTTTGGATAGCGTTCGAAGCAATTGCGTGATCTAATTTCTCTTTTCACCATCGGAAAACCAACCCGGCGGGTTCGTTGTCGACATTTCAGCTATTTTAACAAAATGGTTTGTTTCGTCATTCGTAGTGCCTACAGCAAACGAGTGGAATATCTTCTCACCATCTGTATGGTCCATATAATATAATAAGGCAGAAGTCCATAGATTTTAAATTAAGCTTTCTATAAGTTGTTTGGATTTTGCGTATTTTAAAGGAAATCTAATAAGTATATCATATCTTTTTAATATTTTCTGAGTATACAGAACTATGAATACAAATGTATAGAAACTTGTATAATACAATAGAAACAAACAGAAGTTGTTAGCTTAAGCTACTCTGTCGTAAGCTCGTTCAAAATCGTATATAATACGTACATATTATTTATTTTGTTTGTAAACACTAAGTCAGCGAGATATGCTCCATCTGGCATTACCACTTCCACTAGACGGGAATGTATTTATGGTGATGTGTAGTGTTATGCTACTTACATATCATTTTACACTATTTTAAATTTATTTTTCCATTCTGTTTTTGATTTTCTGCATTCACCTCAAAACTGGATATTTTGCATCACCTTTATTTCCATAGGATCCTGTAACGTTTTTAAACCATAAGAACACAATAACAAATCATTTTCACTTCGTATATTCACGCTGTCAGCATTTTTTAAATCGGTGTCGATGGAGTCTATCCTTTTCGATCTTTTATTTAGTTCTCCGTAACTCTGCAATTTCGGGCTTCGTGCGCGCTGTTGCGCTACCTTTTTTCCTATATCAATAATATCTCATCTTTCACTTAAATCTTGCCGTTTCTCTATTACGAGCCTGAAACCAAAATTTGACATGTTTTGATATCGTTGTTTATCTGGTTGTCATGGCAATTTTTATTCAAATTCGTTACCGGTCTGATATTTTTACTTCAATACTTCCACAAAAATACTCTTTTCCTCTTGGCCATTTACAAAAATTTTGCTTTTAATTTAAATAATTTTCCGTTCTTATCCGAGATCTGTCGTCGCGCGCGGAGCTCCCTAAAAAAGTATAAGAGCCGAACAATCGGCCAATTAAGAGAGTCTCGCTTCAGCTTTCAAACTAGAAGCATCTCCTAAAGGCCTTATCCCGGGGCCGCACTGCCCCGGGATCCTGCAAGCCTCTGCCTTCACCTGAAGTCGTCGCCTAGCCACGCCTACGCCTCCACCTACTAGTGCGCTGTGTGTGCCTACTCCAGACACTGCGTGTGCCTACTCCAGGCGAAGCGTGTACCTTCTCCAGACGCTGCGTGTGCCTACTCCAGGCGAAGCGTGTACCTACTCCAGGCGCTGCGTGTGCCTACTCCGGGCGCTGCGTGTGCCTACTCCAAGCGCTGCGTGTACCTACTCCAGACGTTGCGTGTGCCTACTCCAGGCGGAGCGTGTACCTACTCCAGGCGCTGCGTGTGCCTACTCCGGGCGCTGCGTGTGCCTACTCCAAGCGCTGCGTGTGCCTTCTCCAGACGCTGCGTGTGCCTAGATCAGGCGCTGCGCACCTACCACAGGCACAACCTGTGCATACTCCGTGAGCGGTGAGCACCACTGCCAAGCGCGGTGTGCCACTTTGGTCTTCGGGCTCCGTTTCAGTACTCATTTATCTTTATTTTTTTTTAAATTGTAATTCACGTCACCCATCATCATCTTCATACTTTTTTATATATATAAAACTGTAAATATCTTTTAAAATTTTTAATAAATTATTCGTTTTTGTTCTATTTTTGTTGTTTCGTTGTTGTTAGGTTAGGTTCTTTTTTTTAATTGTCGCTTCACGATAGATGTGGGTGTCAAAAGCAGATTAATCACGCTTCAAAAATGCAATATTTTGTCATTAAAAACTACTAATTCACATTTATTTAAATTCATTATGAAAGTAGATTTTTCTTAGTGAACTATGGTGGCCAAAACACGATTGACACATTTTGGCTCGATAGAAAAAGATCGCAAAGTTTCTTCAAAATCTAAAATTTTAGATAGGTGTTATGGACGGCGAGTGAAGTCGACCGCACCTACTTCGACACGTCCCGCGCGCCCCGCATCGAGGCAAGGGCCCCGCGCGGACGGCACTCCTACCAACTCGGAGCTTACGGCGCACCGAACTTTGAAATAAAAGAAGCGCTTCTGGATGCCGATTCTGCATTCGATCGGCGGCAACTCGAGCGGAAGCAACTCAAGCAACACCAAGCAACCCGAACAGAAGAACCAACAGGAATCCCTATTAGTGTTATTGTAAATAGTGTAAATATAGTGTGTCATTTTGTCAAGCATTTAATTTCTACTCAACCCCTTCATAGTCAGACAGATGTCACTGTTTTAAAAGTAAATAGTAGCTCCTAGCGTATTCAACACAATACAATAAATTAAATACAGTCCACTCGCTTTTATCCACCACATTTCTTTGGTCCATCGTCGCCGGATTGAAGACAGAAGATCAAGATCATCAGTGAAGAAAGAAGATAGAAGATTATCTTAAATCTCTCCCTGTTTCTGAATCGCCGTCAAACATTATCGTCGTTAGTCGTTTTAACGACTAACTTTCTCGTTTCTACCGCGTTTACGCGGCTGGCCGAATACCACCTAACGGTGCCAAACGGTATTCGACTGGTAACGCCCCTTGTGGCGGGAACGGCAACCCATATGTGCGTCTTTTTGAAGACGATCGGAAGCCGTAACGTGGGACCATGGGTAAGACGCGAAGCCAGGAACGACGACGAAACGCCGGTAGGAGTACGCGTGTTCGAGGAAGCCCCCGCGTCTCCACTCGATTATCTGTCGACATCCGCGCAGCACAGCAGACATCAAGCAGTTAGAGATTCAGGAAGATTTAATTAAGAAGAAATACGCTAGGGACATTGCACAGTTGCAAGAAGAAACCGATAGGGAAAGTTTCGATAACGACAATGGGAGCCGTGTGGATCAGTGGTTAGATAACGTAGAGCTTGTGCGGGGGAGCCGCCCCTCCAACAGTCTCAGCCCGCGCCCCGCGTCGACGTAGTGTTAGCCCCACCGGAAAAGGGGACCCATTATGACGCTGCACTACCCGTATATTGTAAGGACGCCCAGGGGAGGATGGTTGCGAACAACGATCAGCCACGTCATGGTAACCACACAGCGCAAAGGGACTTGCTAGGAGCCGCCGCCGAATCAAAACGATCGAATCACCATGTAAGGGTGACGTCGCCGACGCGCGCCCAATACCGCACTCTATCGCCAGTACGTTGTAGGTCATCATCGCCGCAAGGAACGTAGATCGTCGTCACCGTATCGTCGCGATGTTCATAGGACACGATCGCCTTATAATCGCGATACATCCCTAGATCGTCGTGTGTCGCCGGAAAGACTAGTAAATAGGGATAGAGATAGGTCACTCACCCCGCGAGGGAAAGACCGGGGAATCGAATGACTTGCAGAAGCTTTAGAAAACATGGTGAGATGTAGGCCCGCCGCCGCGAAGCAAACACAGGACCTGCCTATTTTTAACGGTGCGCCCGCGGAATGGTTAGCATTCAAAGCCGCCATGAAAGAATCCACTCGGTTGTACGGATTCACTAATACGGAAAATATGGCAAGGTTAAGGAATTGTTTACGTGGTGAAGCTAGGGAAGCCGTCTCCGCGTTATTGTTTACCGCGAGGGACCCAGCCGACACAATGCGTACATTAGAGCAATGTTTTGGCCGACCGGAAGTAATTATCGATCGAGCGTTAGAGGATTTGCGATGCCTTCCGCGTCCGGGTCAGACAGCTCAGGAATTAAATGTGTTCGCGATAAAATTACAGAACGTAGTCTGTGTAATGAAAAACGTAGACGGTAAGGATATTTACAAAATCCTATGTTAATACGGGAGGTCACGAATAGGTTAAGCCCTCATCTACGGTCACGATGGTGCGACTATGCGGAGCATTACGGCAGTACTGAAGAACCGGACATCGTCACTCTGTCTAGGTTTATGATGAGAGAAGCCGACCGAGCGTTAAGTCATGCTTATACGTCCGTCACGCCGGTTAAGGAAATGCCCGCAAGAAGAGAGACGCCGCCGTCAAGGAAAATTATAGTAACACGCCGCGCAGAGGATAGGCCCCGTGACGTGAAGATGTTTACCGCACGCGCAAACAGTGAAAGTGTTAAAAAGTGTCTGTGTTGTGGTGGTGAACATGTGATAGTGAAGTGTAGAAAGTTAGCGCAGATGGACAATGATAGCCGGTGGAAATGGGTGAAGGAAAGGGAGTGTGTTTCAAGTGTTTAAGCAGTAAACATCGGCGTCTTAAGTGTAGGTATAAGGCATGCGGCGTCGACGGCTGCACCGACCCTCATCACGCGTTGCTGCACGTGAAAAAGACCCAAGCCCCGGAAGCATCTGTCGTCTCAGATGAAACAGTGCTCGTCACGTCTAATACGGCTAACGATAAAACAGTGTTATTAAAAGTGTGTCCTATAATAGTGCGTGGACCGCGAGGTAAAGAGATCGAAACCTACGCGCTTCTCGACGAAGGGTCCACGATTTCGTTAATTGACAGTGAGTTAGCTCGTGAATTAGGTAAGGAAGGGCCGACGAGGCCACTGACTATACAAGGCTTATCGGATAGCCAACGAGAGGCTAATAGTCGCGTAGTGAAAATAGGCATACGCGGTAAAACGAGAAACGAGTCGTATGTGATAAACGCTCGTACGATTAACAACTGGAATGTAGGATCGTAATCCGTCGGTAAGGAATGTCTACGGTTGAAACATTTAAGTAGCTTACCAAACGCAGTGTGCTATAATAATGCTAAACCTAAAGTGCTTATAGGTTCGGATAATTGGCATTTAATAGTATCACGGGACTTACGAATAGGACGTCGTAAACAGCCTATTGCCGCTAGGACGTTATTGGGATGGGTTGTTCGGGGAACCGCACCTCGCGTTATATGTAGGCAAGATAGTGAAACCGTTCTACGTATATCTTACGTTAATACGCGATACGAAGAAGACGTGAAAACGTATGTCAATCCGGACGAGGAGTTGACCGATCTCCTCAAGAAGCAATATGAGATCGACTCGATAGGTATCTCGCTCAAGAGTAAGCCACGACGGGACGATGAGCGTGCTGTTGACATATTCCAGTGCACCGTTAAGAAAGTCGGCGAACATTACCAAGTCGGATTGCCATGGAGAGACGACGACGTCAAACTGCCACCGAGTTATGATATGGCAGTACGCAGACTCCGAACCATTGAGAAGAAAATGGATCAGTCGCCGGAGTTTAACGAATCTTATACGAAGCAAGTGAACGACCTTCTGGAAAAGGGTTATGCTAAAGAAGCTGACGGATCGGAACGAGAGGATCCGAAGAGTTGGTACCTGCCACACTTCGCTGTACGGAATCCAAACAAGCCGGGAAAGCTGAGGCTAGTTTTTTTTTTTTTAAATCTTTATTAATATAAAATACACAGATTTAAAATAATAATAAACATCGCCAAACTGTGCAACAGTTTGTTGGCGATAATGGCGCTCTTTTGTTATACATTAATATGTATTTTTTTGTTACATACATACTTATCTTAGGTATATTTATTACAATAAATATCTCTATCTTTAATTAATACTTATTATAGGTAGTACATTATACTTTTCATAGGAATGTATTTTTCAGTCTTTTCTTTAATGTTACTGTGCTTATGTCTTTGGACGTATCTCTTATAAAATGTATTCTATTATATATTAGCGGAGTTAAATATTGCCTAGTTCTCTTACCATAATGGTTTCTTATATGTGGTATCACATATTTACCCTTCTCAACTTGCCTGGTACGATATTTATGCGTTATAGTTTGTTTAAATTTATTTATTTTATATTGTTCTAAAGCAATTAGGTAATCTACCTTTTGATGCACTGGAAGTATTTTACATATATTAAATAATTTGTCATAATTTTTTTTACACTGTAATTTTACTTTTTTACTTACTAAATACTTAAGTAGTCCAATCTGTAAATGTTTTATACGATCTAACTGTGTTTTGAAAGTTAGCCCATAACTGCTCAATCCATAATTGATTACCGAGTCAGCCAGTGCATAATACAGTACGTACAAGACTTTTCGATTCATGAAATTGCTTAAGTGAAAGAATCTACCCAGTATTGATTGCAATTTATTACACACACCATTGACGTGCAGTTTCCAGTTCATATTACTATCTACTGTTAGGCCTAAGTATCGGTATTTATCTACTACATCTATGTTTGTGCACTGGCAGCCAGCTTTATTGAGGTGTAGACACTCGTATGTATGACCAATTATATTTATGTTTAATTTACCTTGCTTAAAGACGTTACTGTGGGGTGAACTTATATACATAGCCTTTGTTTTGGATAAATTTATAATTATACCGTTATCATGTGCCCATTTAATTATGTTTTCGAAGTCCTCCTGTATGTATTTTTGTGCATCACTCATGTTATTGGTTGAGTACATTAGGCACATGTCATCTGCATACATAACCGTTTTACAGTGCTTTATTACATTAATGACACTAATAACATGTATAATATACCCAACTGGACCGAAAACCGATCCGGTTGGTACTCCAAGACTCACGCTTATATCGTCCCCTGTTACTCCGTCTACCAATGTACATAAGGATCTATTTTGCAAATAGCATTTAAACCATTGGTTGATGGGGCCTCTGATACCACATTCATCCATCGCACGCAGTAGTACCTCGTGTTCCAGGGTGTCGAATGCCTTCATTGAGATTGTTGTTGATATAGTCGGTGAATTGCGCAAGTGCAGTGTCCGTGCTGCGTCCGCGACGGAACCCGTGCTGCGCATCTGATATAATGTTATATTGCTCTAAGTAACAACTTATCTGATTCACTATTACTTTTTCTACTATTTTATTTATTACCGATAATATAGCAATTGGTCTATAGTTACTATAGTCCGTGTGGCTCCCCTGTTTATATATTGGTCGTATTATTGCTTTTTTTAATATATCCGGGTAAACTCCCCCACCCACACTCATATTTATAAATTTAGCTATTACTGGGCTTATTTCTTTCTTTACCTGCTTTATATCTTGTACTCTAATTTTGTCTAAACCCGGTGCTTTATTAAAATCTAAATTATTTATATATTTTTCTATCGTATACGCTCCTACCTTCTTAAAGTAAAAAGACTTGTCACTTGGTTTTACATATGAAATTCTATCCAAAAAAATTTTTTCACAGTTATGCTTTATTTTCTGTACTTCCCCTGTGAACGTTTCAGAGAACTTATTGCAAATATTATACACACTGCTGGTTTGGCCTAAATATTTTAAAATAACGTCATCTAAACCCGGTTTAGGCTTGCCTATCCATTTATTTATGTTACACCATATTTTTCTAAAATCATTGTTACATTTTTATATCTCATTCTGCCTGTATTTATTCTTAGCTTTATCTATTAATTTATTAACCTTATTTCTAAATCTCGCATACATTAGTCTTTTATTCATATTCTTAGGGGATGATTTCCAAACTCTGAACAGTAAGTCCCTATGTTCTATCATTTTACATAGTTCTTTATTAACCCATGGTTGCGTAATTCTTTTTTTCTTTGGTGTTTTCTGTAACTTACACTTATCATATATATCTATAAAAACCCTATGTAATTTTTCATACAATAAGTTAGGACAACTCGTTTCCATGACATCAGACCAATCAATTGTTTTTAAACTGTTGCATACCATATTTTCGTCTAATATGGTTTGTAATTTACAATTATTATTAATGTTGGATACATTCCCAGTTATTTTTACGCTAATTCCAACCATATAGTGATCCGAGACGGTACAAGTTAGCAAGTGTGTGCACGCGTCTAGCAGCCGGCCGCGGCTCGCCCGCACGCACACGTGGTCAATATTCGAGGAATTCACTCGGCCATCCACGATCGCTTCGCGCGTTATCTCTGACGTAGGAATTGCACTCTGTAGGCCGTTTTCACACAACATGTTTTTGTAGGCAAATAAATTCGTATTTGCACCTTGCGATATATCAATGTTGGTATCTCCAATTAAAATTATTTCTTCTGAGGATGGGATATTTTTCAGTATGGTATCCAGTTCTGTGATAAAAACTAACTTATTTGAGTTTGGTGGTCTGTATATAGCCAATATATGTGTAGTTTTACTTCCAGTTTTTAGTTTTCCATGAATTATCTCTGTTGCTTTTATTGGTATTTGTGGTTTTTCTGTGGTAAAATATAAGTCATCTCTCACGAATATGAGTATCCCACCGCCTCTTCTTGTCTCCCTAATGTTAGAATACACCACATAACCAGGGATCTTATATAGTGATACTTCTTCGCTTTTTATGTTTACTTCTGTGAGAATGATGACATTTAGCGTTCTTTTTGTTATACAGTGGCATAATAAAGCAAGAAGTTGGTTGAATGGTTTTCGTACAGAACGTATGTTCAGATGAATTATATTTACATTATTATTCGAGAATTGTTGAGACCAGGTGTTTATATCCTGATATCTAGTGTATTCAATGTCATTTAAATCCAATTCACTGTCTTGGTTATCGAATTTTAAAGTTCTTGAAATCACATAGTGTGTTACGCGGTCCATATAGTTTTTGTTATTATTGATTAAATTATTGTTTGTTCTTATTATGTTTTTCGCGCAAGACTTTAATATCGCTTTCTGTTCTTATGCGAATAATTTTTTCCTTCTCGCTTTTCTTGACTAATATATTAAAGTTTTGAGTCCATATGAATTTATATAATTGCTTTAATTGATTCCTGGCTTCCCAGAATAGTACTCTGGTCTCTTTGGTTAAATCTTCATTTATGTATATACGCATGTTGTTGTCGTTGCCATATACATCGCCATTGGTTAGTTGAACTCTTCTTTTTTGCATCCATTGATCTCGAGCTTGCTTTGACCGCAGCTTCACTATAACTGGGCTTGGTCGTTCTATCCTCGTCTTTGTTGTGGTTGGTGGGCTCCTTCTTTCGACACTTTCTATACCTTCTGGGTTCAAACTAAGCTTTATGGCAACATCTTTGACTACCTCTTTTATATTTTCATTATCTTTGTTCTTCATTAGGCATGCAATTTCAACATTTTTTTCTTTTTCCTTCTTCTCCAAGCTAACAACTCTTTCCTCTAATGCAGCATTGCATTTCTCAAGGTATACGTTCTTTTGTTCTAACGCTTTTATTTTATTTTCCGCAGTCTTTTTGAATTCCAGCATTTCTTGGTACTGCTCAACATAAAAATCAACTGTCTCCACAAGTTCATCAAGTTTTTTTTCGACCTGGAATATCACCTTCAATTTATTGTTCACCTCTACTAATAGTGATTCTACTGTAATGTTGTGCGGATCTATGTCGATGATCCGTGATTGTATTTTAGAGCTCGACTTTTGACACTCCTCTCATACTTCGGTTTGCAGAAATTGCTTTGAGTTTCTCACACATTTCTTATGATACACACTTTCACATCCACCTTTACATTTTAATACCTCGTCCTTAGCCATTGATAAAAACAGTTTACATTTTTTGCCCTGCACCATATTTTGTTTTTTTTTTCGACACGCGTAGGAACACAAACTCCGATAAGTAATAATATCTAACACACGTCCGCACGCGGAGCGCTCGCGACGAATTTTTCGACGCAGCAGCTCGCGCATTAGGCAAGTGTCTGAATGATTATCTGCTAGACGGCCCCGACTTGTTACGTAATTTGCCGGGTATATTATTTCGGTTTCGTGAAAACGAGATGGCGGTGTCAGCGGACATTAGAGAGATGTTTTTGCGCATTAAAATCGATCGCCGCGACCAACCCGCGCAATTATTCTTATGGCGAGGTAACGATCGTAGTAGTTCACCGAAAGAGTACGTAATGACTTCTATGATATTCGGAGCAAGAAGTTCACCGTTTCTTGCGCATAGTGTTAGGGATCATAACGCGCGCATTTACGCCGATACACATCCGCATGCCCTCAACGCTATTACCAATAGTCATTATATGGACGACTACTTAGACAGCTACGCGACGTTACACGAGGCAATCAAAACGGCTAAGCAGGTCACCGAGGTACACAGCAAGGCAGGCTTTACGTTAGCAGGTTGGAATCCGAACCACGTAGCTTTGTTAAACGACAAACCGGAAGAATTATTAGCACGTAAACCTAAGGAGGTAGGCGCTACACAAGACGGTCCCGGTAGGACATTAGGTTTACTATGGATAGCGGAAAAAGACGTTTTAACGTTTAACACGTCTATGAATAGGGTGCCGCACGACGTTAAATTACTACACCGTCCACCGACTAAGAGGGAAACGCTGATCGCGGTTATGTCCGTTTTCGATCCACTAAGGCTGCTCAGCTACCTCACCATTATCGCGAAGATTCTGCTACAAGACCTGTGGCGGATGAAGAGAACCGGTTGGGATGACGAGATTTCCGAAGAGGCCCCGGACGAATGCGCGAGATGGTTGCGAGCCGTTGGGGATGTATCACGGTTGCATTTCCCGCGGTGTTATGCTCCTACGGGGGGAGTAGTAAATCGTCAATTACACATTTTTAGTGATGCGAGTGAAAGCGCGTACGCATTCGCAGCTCATTGGCGTATCCGTTATCGCGACGGTACGATACGAGTCACGTTAGTAGCGGCCAAGGCGAAAGTCGCACCGATTAAAAGTCAAAGTATACCGCGACTTGAATTACAGGCGAATCTAATAGGTGTACGACTTGCCGAATTCGTACAAAGCGAGCATATGATGAGATCGGATAGGGTAGTGTTCGGGACAGACTCTACAACGGCGCTCCATTGGATTAGAAATGATACGGCGCGTTACGCTCCATACATGGCACTTAGGCGTATGGCGGCTAGGCGCGGGTGGCCTAGGGTTATCTACTCGGACAACGGCACCAATTTCCACGGAGCAGACACCGAATTACGACGGGCCATGGAAGAGTGGGCACCGCAGCTGAAGGACTTCGCGCTCACTCATCGAACGGAATGGAAGTTCATCGCACCGGGTGCGCCCAACCAGGGAGGCGCATGGGAACGGTTGGTGCGTTCCATCAAAGCAGCACTCGAGACTACTCTTTGTCAAAAAGCCCCAAGGAGGAAACATTAGTAACGTTATTGGCAGAGGCTGAAAACACCGTAAACTCCAGACCTCTCACTCACGTGCTAGTCGGGATCGATGACGAGGAAGCCCTGACTCCCAACCACTTTCTTCTGTTGGGACCATCCAACATGCCAATCACCGCGACGTGTTCACCAGGGGATCGACGAACCTGGAGGGCTGCACAAGGACTGGCCGACGAATATTGGCGACGCTGGGTTCGTGAGTACCTACCAACCCTGGTGCTCAGAGGAGCATCGAGAAATGCCCAGCAGCCCAAAATCAAAGAACTTGACCTGGTTATCATAGCAGACGGCAACCTCCCGAGGAACGTATGGCCAAGAGGAGTCGTCACGAGGACCTTCCCCGGAGTGGTTCGAAACGTAGAAGTTAAGACAAGAGACGGTTTGCTGAGGAGGCCGGTCAGGAAGATCGCCGTCCTCCCGAAAGAAGAAGGCTCGTAAACTACGCCGGGGGGAGGATGTTGCGGACGGCGAGTGAAGTCGACCATCGCCCCGCACCGCACCTACTTCGACACATCCCGCGCGCCCCGCATCGAGACAAGGGCCCCGCTCGGACGGCACTCCCACCAACTCGGAGCTTACGGCGCACCGAACTTTGAAATAAAAGAAGCGCTTCTGGCGCCGATTCTGCATTCGCAACAGCAAGCATCCCGAACAGAAGAACCAACAAGAATCCCTATTAGTGTTATTGTAAATAGTGTAAATATAGTGTGTAATTTTGTCAAGCATTTAATTTCTACTCAACCCCTTCATAGTCAGAGAGATGTCACAGTTTTAAAAGTAAATAGTAGCTCCTAGCGTATTCAACACAATACAATAAATTAAATACAGTCCACTCCATAGAAAACAGATATTCCGTGTTCTGTGGTCCACTCGCTTTAATCCACCACAATAGGGTTGATGCGCCGGTAAGCCGGCCGGGTCTAGATTTCGGCCTTTGGCACGAGGTGGTGCAGTAAGTTTGGTTTAATAACGGTTTTAATAAATATTATCGTACGAAATGAAGTTTAATGCATTTTTAAATAGTTGCGCTATATCTGATAACATTAATTAATTAGTACACATTTTATCACGTCCGCTGTCGTCGTATAAACGTAACCATAATATATTAAAAAAATATTGATAACCGTGGTATACCATTGAGAGGTAGTGAAAAATTAGGCATCCAAACCGGTCTGAATACCTTCTTTAGTACAAGTAACGACTCAAACAGTGAGCTAGTAGCAAGTAAACATGTAAATATAGGTACTTAGTATATCTATAAAACAAACTGATAAGTAAAAATTTGTTATCGGTATGAGTAAAGTGACCATTTATTTTTTCCTCAGAGCGGGTCACCTCTAAAATTACGAGTCGGGCCAAGAATCATTTATTGGGTTTTTCTGTCATAAAATTCTCAGTTGCGGCCTGGAATATTTATTACGAACTTATTGAAGTTGGCGGGGTTTCACCACCGTGCCTCCGGAAGCACGTAAAGCCGTTGGTCCTGCGCCTGATCTCTCTCCCGTCGTCTTGGATTACCGTTCCATCGGACTATAAGAGTGAGGGAATAGGGTGCTTTCGCATACACTTGGGCAATTTAATACTGTCCTGCGCAGATGGCAATTCTCCGTTGAGAATGGCTGCCGTTACCAAAATTCAATCTGGAAACCTTTGTTTAAATTTTGTAAAGATTAAGTGAGAATGAGAATTTAAAAACATATAAAATCTGGCTGCTGGCTTTTTAATTTTTCTGAACAGCAAATAAATACTAATTAGAAATAACATATGTTATTTAATAATTTATTGTAGGCTAATTAAAAATTGTCACTTCGTAACTTTAAGTTCAAAAGTGTAGGTTTTCAGAATAATCACGTAACTAGTTAGGCTATGCTGGCAAACCTGGTACGCACGGTGTCAAAATGATGGCACGGGACAGTTTGCATGATGCAACGCTTTTATTTCATTATGTCAAGCGAGACATTTTAAAGTATTTTGGGGACAGCGGGACACAAACCTTTCAATCAGGACCGTCCTGCCTAAAGTAGGAAGTATGGTCACGTTAGATATGAAGGAACTCGTATGTTGTAAATATACTTTGACAAAGTGACGACTCCGTGGCGAACTAGCTTAGCAATGAGTGGCTGCGCTGGGCGCTGCTGGTTTGAATCCCGTACGGAACAAGTATTTGTATGGCCTATAAATAATTGTTTCGGGTCTGGATGTTAGGCCTCGTGCAATTTATGTATGTTGTAAACTGCCTCCACGATACAGAAGAAATTCCTAGTGTGGGGGTAACGTTATAAAAATACTGGTAAAAACACTTGAGTATGCCTAGGCTGCCTAGTTTATTTTTATGTACTTCATGATTATTTTATTTTTAAATCATCGTCCAAGATGCTTGCAATAAAAATGTATAAAAAAATACTTTGACAAAGTGACGGCTCCGTGGCGCACTGGTTTGACAATGAGTGGCTGCGCTGGGGGCCGTGGGTTCGGGTCCCGCACGAAACAAGTATTTCTGTGGCCTACACATAATTGTTTCGGGTCTGGATGTTAGTCCTCGTGCAATTTATGTTTTTTATATAAAAGCGTTGCATCTTGCAAACAAACTGTCACCCGTGCCATCTCCATCCGTCAAATGTTGATATATATATATATGTCTATGTCGTCGATATATGTCGTCGATATTTATAAATCGCGATATATCGATATTCAATATTTATCATGAAGTATTGAATATATACTAATTTCGATATATTTTAAAATCGACAAAACATTAAGCAACAAAAGAAGCTACAAAAACATTCATGTGTCGTTGTGGTTTTTTTTGGCATCCAACAGTCCAGTAATACCATTTTGAGCTTTATGTATTACATTATAAAAAACACTACGATATATCGATATTTATCACGTGAATATATCCATACTGTTTAAAAATATCGATACGATATATATATCGATATAGCTTTTCTTCACTTACTTCTTTCACTTAATTTTTATGCTACTAAACTACTCGTAAACTAAAACTTACATCGTCGGCTCAGAATACACAAAAATGTTTTAAATTAGGTATTATACAACGGTTAAATATTCAACTTTATTTATAAATTATTTAATTTATCATTACTTTAAGGTAAAATATGCTACTTATTCCATTTGATAATAGACAACGCTGTTTGGAAAACTAAAACAGTTCGTTGTCGTTGTTTCAAATTATTACACAGAGGTTAAAATTAATTTTAAACTTTATTTATACATATGGTAATTATTTGAAGAAAAAAAAACATTCGACATCGCGCTCATAACTAACAGAATCATTTATAATATAAGCTTAACACCTAAAGGAAGCGAATATTTAACCTTCTTTTTAAAAAAATCCGTAACGCTATAACTCATAGGCTACTTTTCATGCTCCGAATAACTACTTACATACAAAATATTATGTAAATCGTATCAGTAGTTTTTGTGGGAATCTTGAATACAAAGAGAAACAGACCGACATAAATTTTAAAAACCACTAATTTGACTTCAGAATATTTTATCTATAAGTACTTGTTTTTTCTGAATATTTACGTAGTTACGCTAGTTTTCGTTGCAAAAATAATAGCGCTGCTGTCGATTTGTGAATACTTTCATTTATGGGCGTATTTGACTTCCGCACAAAATTAGGAGATGCGACGTTACCGTTCCGTCACCGTTGCCAACGTGTTACTTGTATTTGGTGATATATGGTTATGACTGCCTCGTTGGTCTAGTGGTTGTAGTAGTGCGACTGCTGATCGTGAGGTCCTGGGCTTAATAAATCCCGGGTCGGGCCAAAAAATCAATTATTGAGTTTTTCTGTCAAGAAAAATCTACAAAAAATTACGAGAATAACCGTGTTTTAAATTTTTTTCTATCTTCAAAACTGACCGAGATATAAAGGCGCAAAATTAACATTTTCGGTCTAAGCCGCGGGCCGAGAGCGACATCTTTGATGACGTCACGATTTGCATCTTCGTGCGAGAGACCCGACGCGCACTTAGAAAATCAAAACATTTACTCGAATGTGCCCGTCGTGCGCGGATTTACTTGCTATATATTTTTAACAAGAAACATTATAGAACATGACACCATCTATTAAATATTGTGCTGTGTCTCAATGTAAAAATACGGCCACAAAAACACCTGAAAAGTTGTTTTTAATGTGCCTAGAAACCCTACCATCAGAAATAAATGGTCAAATGCTATGAGAAGAGCACATCCTTTAGGACCAAACACGGTAGCATATTGTTGTAAGGATCATTTCGATGTAAGTATTCAAATAATAATAATCTTCACATGATAGCTCTTGGTTATTGGTAGTAAATGCTTTCTATTAGGCATGTTGGTACCTACTCGAGTCGCAGTGTTTAAGTAACTAACGATTCATTGAACCTTTCCACGCTTAATGATCATTATAATTTCAAGAAGAAACAATACCTAATACCTACATATTTAACTAAAACTACTTCAGTGTAAATAAACATCCAAACTTGGATAAAGTACTTACCTATGTAATGTAGATAAGTCAATGACCTGTCGTGAGTTCGTAAGTTTAGATACCTACCTATGTTTGCAGCAAATTTTATAATGCATATAAAGGTTAAAATATGGAATATGTTAACAAACGTTTTTATATTTTTTACGATATTTCGAGCAAAAACTAAACACATCGCAGAGCTGTTCAACCTGCATACTTTGCGGGCCGCAAATAATGAAAGAAGTTTGATTATGAAGTGTAGCACTTAATTTTTTTTCTATTTTTATGTATTACATAGTTAGTACATATTTTAAATATTGATGGAATACAAATTACGAGGTTCCTTATTTTTTTATAGACTTTAAATAAGTTTGTATTTTGTTCTAGGTCGAAAACGATATGGAAAACTACGTGAAGTACAAACTAGTTGGTGGTCTCCCCAAACTTAAAAAAGATGTTTTGCCTCACTAGTTTGCTTGTCAAAATCGGTATACAGAAAAACCCCAAAGATTTTTACTATCAAAACTAAATGCCAAATCTAGGTCAGAAACCGTTGCACATGCGATTGCCACTACTTCACAAGATATATGTTCTCGATCCTGTTACTACTCTAGATGATAATATTGACATTGAACCCTGCCTGAAGAATATATAACTACGCTTTTAATCATAATAATAATGCGACCCTTTTGCTATTAATATTGAAATCATCTGATTTTTAGATAAAATCATATTTTTATACACCGAAGGTATATTTGTAGTAAATTTCTTTATATACAACAGGATTTTTTTAACCCTAAAAACCACAAAGAGGTCAGGGTACACTTATGAATAATAAGAAAACAAAACTAGTTAGAGGCAGATAGTAAGTAGGTAGGTAAGGAATGTTTACGTATTTTTTTATTCTTATTCTTATCATTAGCAAATGAAACCCAGAAGTATTAATGTAATAATGGGTACCTAGGTTATAAAATATTATCTTATTCTTATGCGTATTTCAGCCGCGACAAAATCTTTGTTTCTTAGAAAATATTCCGCCACCATCATGTCACGGACTATTGGAAGATTGTCAGATTGACCTTTTGAAACCCTTCTTCCAATATTAAATACTTAAAAACACCAGAGCGCACGAGGGCAAATAACTCACCCGCGAAATATTACTACAAAAATTGATTTATATATTAAACTCAATGACTACAAACGTATGATCGGCGCGCTGGAACGGTATAACGGCGCGGCCGCATGGAATCTATGACGTCATGCGCTACTCGCGGGCCCGGGCGAGATTTTAAAAATGTAGGTACGTAAATTTTCCACGCCTATAACTTCGGTAATAGTGCACCGACCGATGTGAAATAAAAACTTGAATTATGTGTTTGGTCTAGACATTTTACCTACGTACTTAAAAGTTTAATATTGTAACCTTGTTATCTTCTCCATTGTAGAAAAGTAGTAGAAAAGAAGTTTGTTTTATTATATTGTGACTAATAACCTCTGACTAATAACCTAATATGGTCTGGCGAAGAAACTCATTTTAATATAAGGTTTTACTGCATTAACTGCCAATGGGTTGTTAATTTTTACAATAGAACGTTGCATATTGTTACTGACCTAACTCCGAAAATATAATTTATTTACTTGATCGTTTTGATGTTCTCACTACATCTTAAGGATGAGTGCGACTATTGTACCTATCTGTACGAAATTACTTTCTTGTGAAAGGCTATTTTTGTTAAATTATGATATTATGTTTAGTTTTACAGTTAGTTGAAATACAATTTAATTTTTCACACACGTTTTCTAAGCTTCTAAGCGTTTTATCATTTCTAGAACGAAACATTTTATAAAACACCAAAGTGACTATTTTACACCGCATGGCCTCCCTACACTAAAATAAAAATAAAACAATAACGAAAAATGTCAATAAAGTAATGACCATTAATGTGTGTCTTATACACAAGCAATTAAAATATAAATATATTCATGGTTATATGGACGTCAAATATCGTGCGGTATGAATGTTAATCACGTCAGCAACAATACGCCACAGTTTATTGTAGATATTAACAACCCATTGGCAGTTAATGCAGTAAAACCTAATATTAAAATGAGTTTCTTCCCAAGGTCATATTAGGTTATTAGTCACAATATAAGAAAATTAACTTCTATTAAACCTGTCAATATCTACAATTAGTACTTATTTATATTAGCAAAATAAATAATAATATAGTCAATCTATAATGTATCACGGCTGGGCAATGCTAGATATTTTTTCGTATTTAGTAAAAGAATAACTAGTTGGTAAATTAATCATGATATCTATCTGTTTTTTTTTTCGCTGGAGACAAGTGACTAAAAATCTTACTAAAAGTGGAATGTATGGATAAACATGTTCCGCTTAAAGTATTGAAGCATTTTTGCAGTTTGTATGAAAAAAAATTTAATAATATTTTACTTTTATATGCGATATATTATTTTTACTGGTTTTTAGTAATCAAAGAGAGGTATCATTGAAAACTTGTTTTAACCCCCGTTTATAAAACAGTGTTAGCAAGTATCGTACTGTAATAACAAAATATAAAAATACGATATTGAAAAATAATATCGATATTGTACGCGAGACCAGTATCATACAAATAATATCGATACCATTTGGTATCCAAGTAATTTTTAAAATGGCGACCATGAGTTTTTCTGCCATCAGATTGGCGCCACTTAGAAATGAAGTGAAATATTTGACAGATTTCTTAGTTTTGTCAGAAAAGTGTAAAGGTTAAGGTTTCTATCTAAAATAATGACCATATTTTTTTAATAATTAATCAAAACTCCGCTGTATTTCCATCTTCGCCCGGGGAGTTGTCCTTTTTCTGTTCTGGAGAGATATTATCAAAATGGTGTCAGATAAAACTAGCTCTTGGATCGTTACTCACACTTGCGTGTGGCTCCAACGATGACGTTTAAAGCTGCCCATAGACCCTCTCAATCGCACTCAAAATCTCAGGTGTTTCGGAAACGATGCTGCCACATTCACTCTTCAGCTTCGACAGTTGGCTCTTTCCGGCAGACAGATCTCTGGCAAAGACTTTGGAGCTCTGTTCCGCTCGATCACTTCTTCAATACGCACTCTATAACTAGTCTCTCTATAGCCACTCAAAGATCCAAAAGGTACTGCATAAAATACGGGTGCTTAGATAACAATAGGAATATCAACTTTTGATTATTTACTGTGCCAATGGATACCAAAAGGTAAGATATTATTATTTATAGGTAGATCTAGACAATCAGACTTGGAACAGGAAGTCAATGGATGCAGATGGCTCATGACCGTGCTTTGTGTCGTTCTTTGGAGGAGGATTATGATCAGCAGTGGACTTGGGAAGGGTTTTAATGATGATAAAATCTTCTACATCTTTATCATCAGCCCGTAAAAGTCATGGATATGGATATTTCTCAATATTGTCATCCACGGTACGAAGTGGATAGATAAATTTTCTAGCATCGTCACAAAATAGCAAATACTTGAGAGCAAATAGGTATTTTTGAAATTCGCAGTGAAACAATATTTCGATATACAGTAGAGCGTCGATTATCCGAATTAATGGTATATAGAATAAAACCGGTTTGTTCGGATAATCAAACTATATTATTGTGTGAATAATATACTAATAAAAACATATTTATAATATGTAATATAAATTTAATCTATTACAGTTGTAATACAAGCTACTATTGATACGATTATTTACTTTGCACAAGGTGCCGCTAATTCACGACGCGAGGCAAGAGTTTTTCATGGCAAAGCCTTCCAATTGAGTCCAGTTTCGTCAGGATTGTAAACGATTTCTAAAACATAATTTTCTTGTTTAAATACGTCACTTAATTTGATTTGGAAAGAATCAGCTGCTGAAGAACCAGCAGATAGCTTTTCTCCTTGTATTTGAAGCTCATGAATGCCTTAACGTGCGTGCTTGAAAGTTCGACGGCCCTCCAAGTCTTTCATTTAATGTTTTGCCTTTTCACATAGAACGGCATCATAGAATAGGTTCTCCTTGTGATTTTTTTGTGTAAATCACTTGTAAACAGCGTCATCGAGATCGGTGTTCGTGGCATGCTTCATAGTTTTACGAATTGTCGACCCATCGGTAAAATCATGTTTGGATGTAGAATTGGATATTGTTGTCTCTTAGTTTTTATATCCGTAATTGTCGACTTAACCATTTTGTACTTCTTAGATAACTTAGTTGCAGATTCGGCTTTCTCTAATCGTTTGTTAATCTCGTATTTATCTTTTATGGAAAGTTTACATTTAGGCATTTTAAATTGTGAACTAATAGTGCAAAATTAACACATAAGCGTATAGCGCTATCGGTACAGAACGTAGGCCAACACGGAACACTGCGTGGAGAAGCAAGAAGGTGGTCGCATCCCAATGAAGTGCCGAAGTAACAGTTCGGTTAAGCGGTCGTTCGGTTAATCGACATTCGGATAATCGACGTTCTACTGTACTTCAAATGAAGGATTTTTCCCTAAAATTTTATATATAACGAATTTTAAAACTAAAGTTCGCGAATAAAGCCTCACTCGACAGTCTCATTAGAGCTTTCGTTTCAAATTAGACATACTTATAGCGAAATACACTTTGGAATCCAAGCGTTATAATTGAAAAAACTTTAGGCCGTAATTTAAATAAGAGGTCCACATTGTTTATTTTCGACAGCACTAATAACGCATACGTACGAGTACTTAATTATTCATGTGCGTTTGTTTTAATAAAACAATATTTAAATATTTAATATCTACACATAAAATCAATCTGTAAAAAGTAGTGTCGACAATTCTAATATATTCTTGAAAAAACAAGTACTTATAGATAAAATATTCTGAAGTCAAATTAGTGGTTTTTAAAATTTATATCGGTCTGTTTGTCTTTGTATTCAAAATTCCCACACAAACTACTGATACGATTTACATAATATTTTGTATGTAAGTAGTTATTCGGAGCATGAAAAGTAGCCTATGAGTTATAGCATTACGGATTTTTAAAAAGAAGGTTAAATATTCGCTTCCTTTAGGTGTTAAGCTTATATTATAAATGATTCTGTTAATTATGAGCGCGATGTCGAATGTTTTTTTTTTTTCAAATAATTACCATATTTATAAATAAAGTTTAAAATTAATTTTAACCTCTGTGTAATAATTTGAAACAACGACGACGAACTGTTTTAGTTTTCCAAACAACGTTGTCTATTATCAAATGGAATAAGTAGTATATTTTACCTTAAAGTAATGATAAATTAAACAATTTATAAATAAAGTTGAATATTTAACCGTAAAACCACGCACACAAATAATTTAAAAACACAATTATTACACAGAGGTTAAAATTAATTTTAAACTTTATTTATAAATATGGTAATTATTTGAAAAAAAAAAACATTCGACATCGCGCTCATAACTAACAGAATCATTTATAATATAAGCTTAACACCTAAAGGAAGCGAATATTTAACCTTCTTTTTAAAAAAATCCGTAACGCTATAACTCATAGGCTACTTTTCATGCTCCGAATAACTACTTACATACAAAATATTATGTAAATCGTATCAGTAGTTTTTGTGGGAAACTTGAATACAGACAAACAGACCGACATAAATTTTAAAAACCACTAATTTGACTTCAGAATATTTTATCTATAAGTACTCGTTTTTTCAAGAATGTATTAGAATTGTCGATACTACTTTTTACAGATTGATTTTATGTGTAGATATTAAATATTTGAATATTGTTTTATTAAAACAAACGCACATGAATAACTAAGTTCTCGTACGTATGCGTTATTAGTGCTGTCGAAAATAAACAATGTGGACCTCTTATTTAAATTACGGCCTAAAGTTTTTTCAATTATAACGCTTGGATTCCAAAGTGTATTTCGCTGTAAGTATGTCTAATTTGAAATGAAAGCTCTAATGAGACTGTCGAGTGAGGCTTTATTCGCGAACTTTAGTTTTAAAATGTGTTATATTTAAAATTTTCGGGAAAAATCCTTTATTTGAAGTATATCGAAATATTGTTTCACTGTGAATTTCAAAAATACCTATTTGCTCTCAAGTATTTGCTATTTTGTGACGATGCTAGAAAATTTATCTATCCACTTCGTACCGTGGATGACAATATTGAGAAATATCCATATCCATGACTTTTACGGGCTGATGATAAAGATGTAGAAGATTTTATCATCATTAAAACCCTTCCCAAGTCCACTGCTGATCATAATCCTCCTCCAAAGAACGACACAAAGCACGGTCATGAGCCATCTGCATCCATTGACTTCCTGTTCCAAGTCTGATTGTCTAGATCTACCTATAAATAATAATATCTTACCTGTTGGTATCCATTGGCACAGTAAATAATCAAAAGTCGATATTCCTATTGTTATTTAAGCACCCGTATTTTATTCAGTACCTTTTGGATCTTTGAGTGGCTATAGAGAGACTAGTTATAGAGTGCGTATTGAAGAAGTGATCGAGCGGAACAGAGCTCCAAAGTCTTTGCCAGAGATCTGTCTGCCGGAAAGAGCCAACTGTCGAAGCTGAAGAGTGGATGTGGCAGCATCGTTTTCGAAACACCTGAGATTTTGAGTGAGATTGAGAGGTTCTATGGGCAGCTTTAAACGCCATCGTTGGAGCCACACACAAGTGTGAGTAACGATCCAAGAGCCAGTCTTATCCGACACCATTTTGATATCTCTCCAGAACCTTAAAAAGGACAACTCCCCGGGCGAAGATGGAATTACACGAAGTTTTGATTAATTATTAAAAAATATAGTCATTATTTTAGATAAAAACCTTAACCTTTACACTTTTCTGACAAAACTAAGAAATGTGTCAAATATTTCACTTCATTTTTAAGTGGCGCCAATCTGATGGCAGAAAAACTCATGTTCGCCATTATAAAAAATTACTTGGATACCAAATGGTATCGATATTATTTGTAAGATACTGGTCTCGCGTACAATATCGATATTATTTTTCGATATCGTATTTTTATATTTTATTATTACGGTACGATACTTGCTGTTTTATAAACAGGGGTTAAAACAAGTTTTCAATGATACCTCTCTTTGATTAGTAAAAACCAGTAAAAATAATATATCGCATATAAAAGTAAAATATTTTTTAATTTTTTTCATACAAACTGCAAAAATGCTTCAATACTTTAGCCGGAACATGTTTATTCATAGTTCATTAGACTTTCATGTAATCTTTGGCCCGTTTACTAATCTAAATCGTTTCCTTAATTTATGTTAATACCAATAATAAAAATTACGATTTGTAGTGAGCTCAAAAAAATTGTTTCCTTTATTGTAAAGAAATAATTTATATAGAAATTTATTACTCTAATGACTAATATTAATTAATATCGACTATTTAATTGAATTAGTATTGAATGGTTATTTTTGCATTTTAGTTTAGGATTTTTAAAATTCAAAAATCAAATTCAAAATTCAAAAATTTCAAAAATCTATGAGATGCCGAACACAATTTGGAAAAATAATTGAAAAATACAACTTCCGAAATTCAAGAAAGTTTCGACGAAAAAGGAAGTGTCGCGGGTAAATATAACCTAAAAACAATTTATGATCGAAAAGTTGTTGGTGGAAATGAGACGGAAATCGACGCACATTTCGTTTAAAACCAATCCTGACAGGTGCCAATCGAATTTGACCGAAAATTCAAATCATATTGGAAAAAGTTCGACTTGGCGAAGAATTCGGATATGATTTAATAACGAGAAAATAGTTCATTTTTATGTACTTCCGTTCAAATAGTTGTACTCTGACCTATAGTATCGAATATAATCTAATATATAAAAATAAGAAAATAAATAAAAATACAACGAATTACATCTGTCAGCCACATTTTTATTTTTATTAAAATTTTCGCGCTTCTTCACAACTATT
Organism: Parnassius smintheus behrii; assembly: GCA_036936625.1. Classification (NCBI taxonomy): domain Eukaryota; kingdom Metazoa; phylum Arthropoda; class Insecta; order Lepidoptera; family Papilionidae; genus Parnassius; species Parnassius smintheus. The sequence continues at coordinate 10,424,281 of JAUPFT010000030.1, read as the reverse complement.
TGAACGGAAGTACATAAAAATGAACTATTTTCTCGTTATTAAATCATATCCGAATTCTTCGCCAAGTCGAACTTTTTCCAATATGATTTGAATTTTCGGTCAAATTCGATTGGCACCTGTCAGGATTGGGTTTAAACGAAATGTGCGTCGATTTCCGTCTCATTTCCACCAACAACTTTTCGATCATAAATTGTTTTTAGGTTATATTTACCCGCGACACTTCCTTTTTCGTCGAAACTTTCTTGAATTTCGGAAGTTGTATTTTTCAATTATTTTTCCAAATTGTGTTCGGCATCTCATAGATTTTTTGGCAATACTTCGTGTTTAAACTTAACTTTGTAGAGTGTTCGAACAAATAACATGATCTCATTCCGTTTTCTATTGTCGAAAAACCAAGCCAGGCGCGTTTGTTGTGGACGCTCCAGGCATTTGAACTAAACGGTTTACCACGCGGCAGCTTTTGCTGTTGCACTTTTGGGCTGACTCGACCCGGGGTGATACCACGACCTCATTTCGTCTAGTCAGTGCTGGTGGCCGGGGGCCCAATTTCTTCCCCACCCCCACCACCCTTTAACATGGTAGCGGAGTTAAATAGAACACTACCCCAGAAAGGCACCAGCACCACTGGTGACGGAGAATACCTCGCTGAGCATCCACGCCCAAGCTACCCTATTCTTCCTGAGCGTGGGTGCTAAGGCTGCCCCGCGTATTCAGGATGGGTAGGCGGGTCTAATTCCACTCGAGACTTAACCTGGTAACGCAGTCCGTGATTGGCTGCAACATCAGAAGGCTTCATTCACACCTTAACGCCGCTCACTACCATCTGAAAACGGCGAAGCCGGCCTTGCTCTTTCAAACCGATACACAGGTGTCCTCTCTGGGTAATAATTAGTATCTCTCCTACCCGGGGTGCAAATAAGAACGCTCTTGTGTGCTCTGGAGTTTGCGTGTACGTCGAAAGGACATCTGTTTTCGGCGCCTCGGCAGCCTTCAAGGTACAGACCTATCCATCCTATGGCTGCGCGTGGACAGGGACGACCATCCCCTCGTCTATGGGTGCCTCTATAGTTCACTCCCATAATTTAATACCATCTGAGACCGACTAATCGACCACGGCAAAATGGCTGCAGACTTCATGCTACAACAGGTCCCATCCGTAGAGATCGTGATACTTGGTAATTTTAACGCCCACCACGCTAAATGGCTTGGTTCCCGTTTCACTGTTCTTGCGGGTAGATCTGTTTATGACTTTGCTTTGGTATATGGTCTGACACAACTGGTTACCTCGCCTACGTAGGTCCCAGATGCGGAAGATTATGTATCTTCCCTGGTGGACCTTCTGCTGACCTCTCATTCAGGACTCCGTCGATGCCCCTCTTGGCTCCTTGGACCATTGTCTGATCCGGTTCAGTATAGATCAGACGATTAGGACTTCTCGCTGGATGATCCCGGCATTGTTGCTGATTCTGTAGCTGATGTGATGGAACTTTTTATTCCATCATCTGTGGTGCCTATCGGAGGTAGAACCCAGCCATGGTTTGGTCGCTCCTGCAAAATTGCATTACGCAATAAGCAAGAGTGCTACCAGACCTAGGCTCTCATCAACGTCTTGGGATGCAAATACCAGCGCTCTTAAAAAGGTATAATTTCCGCCTCTAGGTCCTTCAAAACTGTTATTGCCAAGGCACAGTCAGATCACATCGGCAGAATTGAGAGAGAAACTAGTTTGACTTCCTTCGGGAACACGTGCGTTCTGGTCTCTAGGCAAGGCTGTTCAAGGGAACTTCTTTCAGCCATCTCTCCCATCTCTGCATAGGGAGAACGACTTACTGACTCATACCGCAAAGGACAAAGCTGATCTGCTGGGCTGTTTCTTCGCGCCCAACTCGACTCTTAATGACGGGGGGAACACACCGCCGACCATGCTGTGGTGTGGGTGCTCAATGCAGGTTGTGCTGTTTAGCCAGCATTCATCACGCAGAGCACTTCTCCCTCTGGGCGTCAAGAATTCAAAGTGTGCCTGATGGCGTCCCTCCTATTGTTGTGAAGATGTGTGCTCCGAAGTTGGCACTGGTTTTAACGCGTCTTTTCCGGTACACCTACTCCCTAGGCTTAGTCCCAAAATCATGGAAGACAGCTTTAGTACACCCGATACCCAAAACTGGAAATAATGGAAGCCATTATAAGCTGCCAGCTCATGAGGTACCTTGAGGATCACCAGGTGATTAGTGATCGTCACAACGGTTTCCATAAGTGTCGCTCAGCTGGTAATCTAGGGGTTACCTAACTCGTAGATGGGATGAATTCACCGAGTTCCGAAACAAAGTCTAAAGTCGAAATTTTGTTGAACAAAATCTCGGACTAGGGGCGACTAAATCTAGGCCAGTTCAATCCACAAAAGACAGAAGTTTGCACATTTATCGTAAAAAGAACCCCTTCGTCGTATTTACATTGAGTAAATACGACGAAGGGGTTCTTGTTCAAGGCTCTCCCCTTGTTGCCTTAGTATCGGAATCCTCGACGTCAACTTATCGACGTGCAGTTTCGTGATCAATTGGAAGAGTAGGCCAAATTGGTCTCTAAAAAGCTTGGCGTGTTCAGCAGAGCGGGACAGTATTTTCAGTTGACGGTAAAGAATTGTTCGGGCTAATTCCGCATAATTTCACTATCGCACATTGCGACAAAACTTGCGATACCATTCTTACCATCTGGATGACTGGCGGTCTACCATTGTGCGATTTAAAAGAAGTTTTCTTCCTCGCACAATTTGCTTGTGGAATCGATAACCCCCAGAGATTTTTTCATACCGATATGACTTAGAGACCTTCAAGAAAAGAGCCTTCACCTTTTCAAAAGTCTGGCAACGCATCTGCAACTCTCGTTGTCGTCTCGTCTCGTGGTGTTGTATTTGTTCATGGGCAGCGGTAATCACTTACCATCAGATGAGCCATTTGGTGGTGCTCGTTTGCAGGCGGCAATCCTATAAGAAATAATCGTTCTATAAAAAGTTTAATAATGTATGTGTAAAAATGTACAAAATGCATAAAAATGGTGAATGGAGGCGTTGCAAATCCTCCTTCTCTGGGTTGGCCTGAGTTGACTTTTTCGAAAATCTTTGTCTTTTAATTAAATCTATGTCTTGTTCGGAATCGTACTTATTTTGCTTGTTTGCACAAACATTAAGTCAACACAATATTGGATTTTGTCACTTTTTGTCACCCACATACTACTAAGTGGGAATATAGTGAAATATTGGTTTATATTAAGTAAAGTTCAGGTAGCGGGTGTTTCATACAAAAATTACAGTTCCTAAACTGGCTTTACTTCACTTCTATGACACTCCTCAATATCTGTATTTCATGCACATATATGGAACCTTTACGACTATGCAAGTCATATCTGAAAAATATTATATTGCACGTTTTATTTATCCGTCAAAATATAATATTACAATGTGATTTTATGTTCGGTTCGTCAGGTAGAAATCGCTTAAAGCGAAAAATGTTACTTCCAGTCAATTAATTCGATGTGATCCCTTCGTAATTCATAAGTTTTCCGTTATTGTAATAACTTTGTTCAAATGCAATAAAGGCTTATCTATCTATCCATAATCCACCTGTGGACAACCAATACGGGAATACTCAAATTTAATTCTCTCTGATTCATTCATTTCAGCCTATTAAAGTCAATAGCTAAACATAGGCTTCCATAGATTGCCCCCATGGGTTATTTACCATGGTTGTCGACACTTGGCAGGCGGGTTATAATCGTAGTTTTTATTTTCTCGTGGCTATTTTTAGGAAGAAGTTACTGCCCATGGCCTATTTAGCTCTCTCTGTCGACTGTTACAATACGCCCGGCACGTTACGAGGTAGTTGATATTCTTACACCGCAACTGTACGGTCATTGAATCGTAGAATTATTTCAGAAATCTTAAAACATATGTCAAGTGGTGGCAATCTGTTTAATTAAGTGGATATAATATGAGGGTACTATTGGAAGTGCCAGAAAAGTCTTATGGCTTTCGATAGTTCCAATGCCGCATACGTTTAATACTCATACCAGTGAAGGGTAGCATCCTCAGAAGAGAGAGACGTCTGCTTCTGCGATCAGAAATCCATCTGCCAAGTGACCCATGACCCATGTACAGCATTGGGCTGTATGTAATGTTAAAATTTCAAGTTACAGTCTATGTTCATCCAGACACAGGCCTGCTCTGGTTTTCTGAAGGAAGGGTCTGCCATGATTCCTCAATGAGTGTTTGTGAACTTCACTGTCTTCTAAGTAAAATTTTTGAATTTCTCAGACAAGGCGGTTTTCTCACGATGTATTCTTTCAACAACGAGCGTGTGGAAAATCAGCACTTAAAGTAGCAATTAAAATTTTTAGTGGTGCCAGCAGGGATAGAACTCGGGTTGCTCACGTTATACAGAAATTGCTTAATTTCTTAGCAATTATGGCTCTCAATGAGATGCAGAGTTAGAAGAGGAAAATTGTAACTTAAATGAATTCATATTTACTCAAATAAATATAAACTATTCTTGCAGATCGTATCATCAGATTTATATTAAAATATTAAAATACGAGTAAATTTTTTAAAACAAACGCCCATGAATAACTAAACACTCGTATGCATTACTAATGCTCGTATGCGTTGCTAATGACGACTCCGTGGCGCAGTGGCTTAGCAATGAGTGGCTGCGCTGGGGGTCGCGGGTTCGAATCCCGCACGGAACAAATATTTGTACGGCCTACAAATAGTTGTTCCGGGTCTGGATGTTTGTCCTTGTGCAATTTATGTTTGTAAACTGCCCCTACGATACAAGAGAAAATCTTAGTGTAGGGGTAACGTTTTTTAAAACAATGAAGAAAAAAGAAAAAGAATGCTGTCGAAAATAAACAATGCGGACCTTCGGCTGAAATTTTTTCAATTATAACGCCTGCATTCCAAAGTGCATTTTGCTGTAGATATCTCTAATTTGAAGCGAAGGCTCTGATGAGACTGTCGAGTGAGGTTTTATTTGCCAACTTTGGTTTTAACTTTAGTTATATTTAAAATTTTTGGGAAAATGTTCAATATATATAATAATCGATATATCCCCTTGGTCCCGTGGATGGGAATTATGAGAAATGCTTGAAGATAAGGATCTGTGACTTCCTATATATTTATCTCGTTTACCACTCACCCACTGACACACCATTACAGCCTAAAAAGTCCACTGCTGTACATAGTCCTCCCACATAGATTGCTTTATGGGGGAGATATTTACCATGGTACAGACGGTTTTTTTTTATTAAGTTGTTATTAGGAAGATGCTACTGCTCATCTTCTGGTGCATTTTCCCTCTGTTATTTTCTACGACACCCACAGGATGATATTGGGCTGTGGATATTCTTAGGCTGATTAGTGTTCATGTTTACGCCAGGTGACGAGAAGAGTACTAGAAGTCTCGCAAAGGTGTGAGAAAGTCACCATAACACACCGATATAATTACGAAGAGCCAGCGACGTCAATGTAATTGACAGAGTGAGAGCACAGGTGAGAGACTGACTAGTGACAAGTGACCATTTAGTGGCGTAAAAATAGGGGTGCCAAATACTATACGATTTATCGATATTTCCTAAGATTTACTATGGCCATAGATTACCATGTTTATTGTATGACAAAAGGTGATGTAATACTGTTTGTATTATCAACTTTTGTCATGGAATAATATTAATACAGTATAACAATGTCCTACTTTAATTATAATGACAATATACTTTTGTACTTATGCTATACTATAATATTAATTACTCGTATAAAATATGTAGCTGGTCTTTTTTGTAGTATAAGAGTGATAAACGTGCACACAGTCCACCTTATGGTAAGTGGATGTTGTGGCCCATAGACATCTACATTTTTAACCTCGCTTAAGAATCAAAATGCAGATGCGTTGTCACTCTTGAGGACTAAGATGAAATGCCTCGATTCCAGTAAAACGGGTCTCCAGTTCTCTACACTCACCATACGAAACACAGCACCTTGCCACAGCATTTTACGCTGGTATTGTGAGAGCGTGGTCCTTCCCCAGTCGAGCCAACCCATTCATGCTAAAAAATAATAGCTGCAGTGTGGCTCTACCATGTTGGAGTCTATTCTAGTCTAGTCTAGAGGATTAGTCTGCAATATTGCTCATTTTTAATCATTTATAATTCATGCAGTAACGATAACTATTTTTAAATAAATGTTTTGTTAAAATTTTAATTGTCGTAAAGTTGATACCACACCACACACTTTTCTAAACCATAATTAGAAAACCCTGAATAATGATTATGATGAAATACGTAGATTTTGTTCACTTTAGTTTGTGATCATATCCTAGACGGCCCAAACCATTACATAAGATTTGATAGACCACAAATCCTCGCGAAAGAACACCGTTTCCTACCAAGGATGATACGTGAGGCTATTGAAATTAAAACACATCCTAATTTCAATAGAGAAGAAGGCTGGGTACTACCACCTGCTTGGGATCCTATAATCAATAAAATTAAAACTAAGCCCAAGCATACCACTGCAAGACTTCAGGACATAGTCAGTTTATTTTGCATAGATTGTACCATAAACAATAATTAAAAAAGCTGAAGGTACTCCGGGTTTAACAATGACATCGGGACGTCAGTCGTCTCAGTCCCCCGTGACCATGGGTGCTGGAAATCGCCCGAAATGTCGGGAATTAAAAATAAAAGTAATTAAAAGTAAAATAAACGCGAAAATCCGTAAAAGTAGTTTATATTTGCACTTTATTAGAAGTAAATTCAAAATAAGATGCAGTTTAAAAAATATGCAACAGATCATTAAAAACCAAAAAATCGATTACCTACAATCGATTGGACATCCCTAATCATTTTTCGACACCACAGATGTTTGGCGAAGATGGCAGCGATTATTATAGCAGATGATATATATTATTATTAGTCGAATAGAATACTTTCGAATGTTTATTTTAGCATGCAGCTAGTCCGTGTTATAAATGTGTTTGCAACTGATATAATAAACAAGATAATTAATTATCGTGTATGTCCAACGCTTTTATTGAACGGGGCGATTCTGGACATTGTCATTTAGTTAACAACTATTTGAGCAAGAAAGATTTTATTTAAAAACAATTTATTCTTGAAGTAGCACAACAAAGTTATGTACCTACATTGAAGTAATATGTACTTACGTACTAGAACAGCTATTTCAAACAAAAATGTGCGCTACTCTGTGTTCGCGCGGTTGGTTTTTTTATCATAGAATAAACATAGGTAGAATGATCCGTAGGTAATACTAGATTGTATTGTTAAATAGGTATATTATATCGCGAACAATATTTAAATTTTGATATTTATTTTGTATATTATATTTGCTTATTTAATATAATACTACATAATTTTATATCACAATTATATTTTAATGATATTTATATCTGAATATTTTAAAAAGTATCTATGAGAAATACAAAAAAAAAACATACTAAATGTGTGTTTAACAAAACTTATTAACCTAACATATAAATTACAAATATCTCTATTTAAATTAGAATAAGAGTCGTTCATAAATGCTGGGCACGCGAGAGTTAAAAATGGACGAATTTATGCCACTTTGACTGTGATGTGGAAACCTAAAAATAAAATAAAAGAATAATAAACAGATTTAAATATGAAAAATTTAGCTTAATTATAATAACTTATATATGTTTCTACAAAAAAAATATGTGTATAGTAATATATCCGTCCTACACTTGAGTGCCCACAGAAATGTCGCATGTGAACATATTAATTTCATAATCTATATTCCATGACACGAGATGGCGTCTTAGGAATAATTTGTTTTATTATTAATCTATAATACTTTTTTTATTGATTTAGTATCTTATTAACCGATGAAAAGTAAATCCTTGGTTTTTACTGACATTTCTTGAATTATTTGCGTGATATCTAAGTACATTTATACATGGCATATTTTTATCAAGAGATTTTTTTTAAATCAACACAACACGTGAAAACTCTACAAGCGCCTAGCGAGTGACTGATTAAAGTGCGGTGTATGCACCGCAGTTGAGTGGAACAGAGTAGCTGAATGCAGTGTCGCCTCTAGTACGTAATATATAATAGCTCAATGTGTACCTAATTAAATTTTACCGCTTCCGTCATTTTTTTTAATTTGAATACAAAAAATAAATGTATATATGGTCAGTACTTTTAAGATTTTTGTACATAATAAACGCGACATACCCCTTGACAATGTTGATGTGTGTCTAATATTACATTTCCTACGTGGTAGCCACACTGCAACTATATTTTGAATGTAGCACGAATGGGTCAGCTCGACCGGGAAAGCACCGCACCCTCACAGACACCATCTGAATGGTGCTTTGTTTCGTATGTGCCTGTTGAATACCGGAGACTTTTTTTTACAGGAAATATGAAACAACGCATTTGCATTTTGATACCAAGGCGGCTGTAGATGTCTATGTGTAAAAGCATCCACTCACCGGCAGGTGGATTGTATGCTCGTCTGTCACCCTTATTCTAATAAAAATATAGACATATGGACCGCTAGTTGGAAATTTGTACATAACAGGTATTAGCATAATCTACAAATAATTGTTCTGGTATAAATGTTTATCCATTTGCAATTTATGTAGTACGTAAACGCTCACGATTAACTAGAAATTCTTAGTGAGGAAGTGTCTTTTTAAATGTTATGACGTTTTTGAGGACGAAGTGACAAACCAACAAAGAACAAATTGAGGATAAATTTTTGTGCGGATTCTGATGCGGTTTGCGGCAGTCAACGCAGTTTTTTTCAGCTTAAAAAGTGTTATAAAAATTGATTTTAGGAAATTTTTCAAGTTATTTTCAAAAAACACTTTTTAGAGGTTTGTTTCGACAACAATATATCTCGAACAAATCAACTTATTTGGATCTGGTTTACGTCAATCGAAGTCGTTTTTTGAATAGAAGAGCTGATTAGATTTAAGAACTAACTACTTGTTGAAAATTTAAAAAAAGCTCGATATTCACACACCCAGAGAGAGAGAGAGAGAGAGAGAGAGAGCGAGAGAGAGGGAGACAAACGGACATCATTGCAAGAATAGCCAGAATAATTTCCTAGGACCTCGAAATGTCGAGATCTGATGAGAACTCGATTTTCAAAAGCCGGGGCGAAGACAATGACTTCAGAAGTTAAATAAATATTTTACCGATAAAATAACTATATTTTTGAAGGCTGCATGTCATATGATAACTTTTGTAAGGAAATAACTAAAACTGTGTTTGTTATCATAATGAGTTCTAGTAGTGAGTATCTAATGTGCTAAGTTCGGCTTGACCCCCATTTCATAGATGCATTGAATTATGAATCACTAAAATGACAAGCGATAATCGTCGCTCATAAAGTCGTTTCGGGTAATTATTAATACTTATTATCTTATAACTATAACATTTTATTAGTGTTATGGCGAGCGGCGCAATGGAACACTTTAAAACTCTCTTAAGTCAAAAGTAAGAAATGGATTAAAGGCGTTATAGCTTATATTAGATCTTTATCTATGAAATTGCCATTTTTATGGAATAAGTTAACATAATTTCTTTTTATTTCTATTAATCAAAGTATTCACCCATGCAATCAATGCATCTTTGCCAACGAGTTGGTAGTTTATATGGGTGTATATGGTGCTCTACTTAAAGAAATCAACTGGGTATGAGGCAACCATTTCTTCTAAGGCATCTTGTGCTGCCTCTTGAGTATTGAATGTTTTTCCCGCTTAAAGTTATACAAATGTTAGTAAAAATTAAAAGTCTGCAGGCATAAGGTCTGGTGAGTACGGCGGATGACAGGGAGCTTCCAACCCAGCTCTTGTAACGTGGAGCCCGTCTGTTTTGAACCACGATCCATCTAACTTGCTAAGCGCTTGCGATTGTCAAACAGAATCCATTTTTCGTCACAGGTAACAATGTGGTTCAAAATTCCATCGTTTGTATGCCTGTTGAGCAGTGCAGTTGAGTTTGTGGGGCATCAATTAATCAAGCTTTCTTACCTTGCCAATTCGATGCAAATGGACCAATATTTTTTGACGCTAACGTCGAAAGCTTCTGCTTATTCTGTCGTAGATTTAGCTTCCACAATCGCCTTCAATTCGTCATTATCAACGAATGTTTTCGGACGAACATAGAGTTCATTTTTCAGGTCAAAATTTTCAGAAGGGATGCAGGCAAACAGGTTTTGCGTTAATTTGTAATATTACCTCCCTAAACGTCGTTGATGTTGCGTACCGCTTGTGCTTTGTTACTGCCACGACGCAACGGTACTCTTATTCCTTATTTACTAGAATCTAAGATTCAAATGCGATGAAAACATAACGCTAATCAATAAAAAAATTGCTAATTTTCAAAAACTAATTCCATGTTTTTAAAATAAAATTAATTTGAATTTTTAACCAAACATAAATTATTTTTATTTGAAATGACCGGTGCTGCAGAACGGCAATTTCATTGGTAAAGACCCATTATTAGTCCTATAGCTGGACACAGGCCTTTTAGGGCAGTAGGTTTTTGAAAAAAAGGCGCTAAATGGCTTATTATGGTATATCAGAACATTTTGAGATAACTTATTACGTATGTATTTATTTCTAAATTCAATATACACGTAATAAGTAATAAAAATTTATTATAACAGTGGTAAATTTAGTGTAAAGAAATAATTTTTAAAGAAATTTATTACTCAAATGTCTATTTGTAGTTTATATTAACTATTTATTTAAGTCGTAATTTATTAAAATGTAAATTAATGTACAATTATTTAATAAACTTATTGAATTTGTATTAAATGATAATTTTTGCACATTAACTTGGTATTTATAAAAAATTTAAACTTCGATAAATAATTAAATTATACTGTAACTGACCTGTATGCCTAGTGCGAGTTCCACAAAATATGTGCCGTTTTTTTTTGTTTAGCAAACTCTACAGTTTGCTAAACAACTTTAACAGTGTAGCGATTTAAGGAGTTTACAAGTTGGTTTAAGTGAGCAAAAAGTGTTTTGTGAGCTTAAGATTGGTGAATCTTGTTCAGTTCAGTTCTTAGAACAATTAAATTTTTTATCTAAATGTGTTTAAAAGTCATAAAGATTATTGTATAACCTAAAAATTCGTTATCGTCCTTTCTCACTTGAGGCCACGTATATACAGTAATCTATGGGCCACGACGATCATTAGTCTATATAGTAGGTTTCCCTGTCTACGCAATCGAAGCTAACCATCGATACGCGTTTGCTCTGTAAATGGCGTTCGTTCCTTCCTTTATGTTGGTAGCACTTTCGCGTCGTGAGATAAACTAACCAAATTTAGGTGAACATATTCACTTAGGGTTCTTAATATCAGTAGCTGTCTATCAAAGTTGTGGTTATTACATCAAATCAAATCAAATCTTTTTATTTCAGACAATATAGGTCCATAAGGGTTAGTAATTAATTCTAATAGTAAGGGGGTTAGTAGTACTATATTATAATAATAATTTAATTTAAATAATTAACATCTTTATAATATAAATATAATATAAATAGCATCTTTCATGTTTATAATACTTTGACAGTTTGTGTTTGTTTACGTCATAGAGGAAAGTAATATACAATAATATAGACGTGGGTCGTTACGTCATTTTTAAGAAACGTAACGAAACCAGTGACTTGATCGGCGTCACCTGTTTCAAAACTAGTGATTTTTGTAACTGGCTATTTTTATTTGGCTACTGTGACTGTTTGCGTAAATATCACCACCAACTATACAGTTACACACGAAACGTTTTTGTAGCTATACAGTAACTGTATACCGTTAAATCAATAAATTAACTTCCCTTCATACTTTTTTCAGGTTTAGGACTTTATGATTGATTTGCGTTTACTATGACACTAAGACTTTCATAAAATTATTAATGCAGGCATATTTACAAGTCAATTTGATTGTATATACAATGATTATTGATATTTACAGTTTATTTACACTTTTTCAACGTTTTCACTATCATTTGTTTTTGCACTTTTATTTACACTGTACAATTAATTTGTTTGTTTGGCTATTTACACACAGTTTTTAAGTTTTATAATATTATAAACATTTAAATTTTTATACACATTTTTAGTTGTATTTTAATTTTATGAATAAACGAATTCATGACTCCGTCAAAAATGTTTTAAAAATTATTTTAGTTTAATTCAATGTGACTCGCTTCCCGGAATCGCAAACTGTTGAAATTATTTACAAACAGAGATTACTCTATTTTATTGTCTATGTTTTTAGTCTTACGTATGAAAATTAAACGTACAATAATACTGTTACTTACGATGTTTTGTTTATTGTTGTATGCCACATGTGCGCTTTGCGTTTGCGCTCGACCGACCGACAGTCGACTCCCGCAATAATCATGGTTAACAGTAATCATAATCACGCATTTACAAAAATCACTACTTGTAACATGACTCGAAACTAGTGATTCGGTTACATGCCGCGTAGCCAGTTACTGTATCTAGTGACGTGAAATAACGCTCACGTCTACAATAATATGTTATATATATGTTTACGTGAAGTTGCACTTGTTTCTTGAAAATAATAAATTATAAGTAAAAAACGTGAAGACTAGTTCGTCTTAATTCGATTTGATGGTGACATTTATGGAGCAATTAATTTATTTAGTGTTTAGGGAACATATGTTGTGTATTTTGTACCTAGGTTTCACGGACTATAATTTATTGGTTCTAGGCACGGATATCTCAGCAAACCATCCTCCAATGCAAGAGGTAGGATGACTTGGATAAAAAATTGTGAGGAACTAGCTCAGTTACTGAATAGTGATGGTAGCGGCGGTGATATATAAAGTACTGAGAAATGGAAGAAGGTACCTCAAAATGGTTATTTATTTTATACATACTTTGGTTTAAGCTGGGTTGCGAATCTCTAATTTTATGAAAAAATTGCTTCTCTGCTCGTTTTAGGGTTTGGAGTGATCTTTCTAGGGGATTATATATTTCATAAATTGTATTTTTTTCAGGGGAATTATATTCAGGGTAATCCCATAGTGAATATTGAACAAGGTATACCGACTCCACAACCACATCACTTAGTAGAATGTAAGTTGCAGTAGTAGGATATCAGCATATTAGTAACAGTATATAATAATTTTTATTTTATTTTAGGTCCTTCACAGTCTGGTCAGGAAAATATTGCCTCATTACTGCCACCATCGCTTCCGAGGGCAATATCTTCACCATCTATTGCCTTTGCAGAGGAATTTCAAAGTAATATATAACATACTTATTAGACAGTATAAAAACTTCAGACTAGTACTGAGTTTGTTCCTGGTATTAAACCCAGAAATTCTTGCTTGGCAGCAGCACTTGCAACCACCGAATAAATTAAAAATAATAAAAGATACATGAGCTATTCAATATTCACTCAATGGGTTAAATATTAATAAATCTTACTTTTAGATAAAAATTAGTTAATGTTATAAATTTATAAGCCAACTTGTCTGTCTTTTGTGTTTTTTGTACACAAGTAGGTACTATATTAATTTTGTTGAAAATTTAATTTATATTTTTCAGATTTTAGGTTCTCAAACTTGCAACGAACCAGGGCCATCAAGACGTCCCCATGTGGCCCAAGAAAATATTGTGACATCTCCGCTTGTTTCATTTGTGGAGGTAAAAGTGGAAAGTAAGATAGAACTTTAATTATTCATGAAGGTGATAATTTAAAATAAATTTGTTAACATATTAACATTATATAAATTATTACAGATACAAGCATGCTCTCTCCAACTATGCCCTCATCTCAAGTCCAAGAAATTCGGCCAGGGCCTGCTTTGTCCGAGCAATCAACACCTCGCCATGCTAGACCTATTGGAACACACAACACACAGAGTAGGCAGCACAACAGTTTCTCCAAGCCGAAGAACACTGGAGAAATTTTAAAAGTCAACAACACTAAGACTTTATGGACATGAGAAGAGAGCAAAAACGAATCAGGGAGTTGGAAGTTCAGGCTCAGAGAGAGTGGCAAGCATTAGGATTTATTAATAAATCCTAATGCTTGCCACTCTCTCTGTCTAATAAATTCTTTAGATATTTTAGATAAATTAGTTAATAATTATTGTAAAGATCAGTCAATTAATATTGGTTTATTTTAACTCTATTGCTATTAATATTGTTGTTACTTATACTGTTACTATTAATTATTTAATTAAATTTGTGATAATGATTATTGCTGATTAATAAAAGAAAGGTTTAGAAGCTTATTAAAATTTATTTATTTAATCCTTATTGTAATCTTCTTGCTAATTAATCTCTTAACATTCTTTTTTTTATAGGAAAAGGGTGACAAGCGAGCACACAGTCCACCTGATGGTAAGCGGTTGCTGTGGCCCATAGACATCTACATCTATCCTCGTTGGCGAATCAAAATGCAGACGCGTTGTCAGCCTTGAGGACTAAGATGGAATGCCTCTTTTCAAGTAAAAAGGGCTCCGGTTCTCTACACTCACCATACGAAACACAGCAGCATTAGGCTGCTATTTGACGCTGGTATTCTGTGAGAGCGTGGTCCTTCCCCGGTCGAGCCGACCCATTCGTGCTACAACTATACAACTAATATAGCTGCAGCATGGCTCTACCACGTAACCTCTTCTACCTCTAATTTAATCAGAGGTAGCTTTTGTTCTTTCTGTATAGCTTATTTGGTCACATTCTATTGTACTTTCAAATTGCAGACCTAAAAATGATCCAAAATTAATAAGTTTACTATTTATAATATTTTTTATATAATATATTATAGTAATTTGATTTGAAAATAAGATACCCACCAATATTTTCCTCTGTGTCCTCAACACCAAAATTAATAATTATGTATGTAGCACAGAGCATGCTAAAATAATGTGTGCACATTTTACAGGCTTGTATTGCAGAACTCTATCCTTGTGCAGACATCGCATAAAATAAGTATCTGCCGAATCAAATAATTTGCAGGTTGTTTTTAAAATAAGTATACATTTATTACCGTTGACAAACTGCTTGTCTAGCAGCTGGAGTATCAGGGAACCGAATATATTTATTAATTATATTTTTGTGTGTCAGCGCCTTGGTAACTTCTATGTAGGTACACACTGCACATTTTTTGTGATATGTGCTTTGCAACTCCAACTGGCCTTTGGTAGGATCCAGTTGCAAAGAAGAATAGAGCATTGAGCACCTGCAATTAAAAAGAGAACAAACTTATACTTGCACTTGTTTTAAACTTGAGTTGCAAAAATGTAAAAAAATTAAATGATTTAAAAATTAAATTAAATGACACTTTATGTTCCAAGGAAACGCGTTGAGAGGACCTAAGATTTGTCAAACTGCTTAGCTCTTTACATAAAAACTTGAATTAACTGCTGCTTAAAAAAACTCATTTTAATTACGTATTTTAGGTAAAATTTCATATAGTAAGCCACACCAACCCGCCATTGCATGTTTGTGTATCTATCTTTATCTAATCTTAGCGACGATATTGTTTTCGCAACTTGTGTAAGTGAGATAGATATATGTTTATTTAAAATTGTTATTAGTTTCAAAGCTACGTCGTCGCGTTTCGATAGTGGTTACACTTTTTTCGACGCGCGGTAATGTGGTTTGCTCCTCTATACATACTCTGTATATACACAGTAATCTATGGTGCGAGTTTTTTACGCGTTCGATAGCGATAAAGTTAACTACGATTTGTATGGAATAAAAAAAGCGCCAACTAGTGACAATAATTTGAAACGCAATTCCTGAGTGCGAGTTTATTACATCGTCGATATCGACCATTGAACGTTGGGTGCGTTTGGCAGAAAAAAGCGCTATCAAGTTTCTAAACAGTTTTCGGCCAGGACACGTTTGCTAACTTCAGTAGCGCTGACACAATCCGCCATTTTGCTTATTTAATTTGTTTGTTTTGAAGTAGAGTTTATAATTTGTTTTTACATGAATGAACATATAACATGTTATTAAAAATCCATGATTGGTAAGTTTTTAATATGAATACTTTACAAACATATATTTAAATTAGGTTAGGTTCCCTGGTTTAAACCAACTTCGTGTCCTCGAGGAAAATAGCTACTTACCCGCCCGATCGCCATTTTGCTTAAAAGCGCTTACTAGCGCTTTTTTCTGCCAAACGCACCCATTGACTAGCATTTGACAGTGAGAACGTTAACGCTTGTGATTGGTCGTTTTAAATGCTCTCGAGTATATTGCGAGTGTGAATGGCAATTTCAATCGTTCGAGACGTAACATAAACCATTCTCAAATCAACTTCAACAAGGGCCAGCCCTTTATATCTTTATATAACTTATAAAATAGTAAATTATATAAAGATGTTACTAATAAAATAATATTGTTTATATTTAATAATAATGATGTAATATTAATGTAACAATTCAACTAATAATTTAGGAATTTATTTTATAATATTTCTAGATTTTTTGTAGTAATTCTTTATGTATTAAATTGTTTATTTTTGAATTAAATAAGAATATTTGTAAACAATTTTAAACTTATCGCAATTTAATTTTTAGCTACTAGCATTGTACTTTATTTAATTTTTGAATGCCACTTACGTCAAAACATGCTAGTTGCATATTACATACGGTAATGATTTTTTATTAAATTAATCGTGTTTTTATGCAAATAATTTTTCTATATTATATTATAATATAATAGCCACTCGAGAACCCTTCTTCCCCAACGGTTGTCGGTTCTTCGAGCTATATGGCCGGCCCATTGCCACTTCAGCTTACTAATCCGTAAAAGCTAGTATAATTTACAATAAAAATATTGAATTCTTAGCTGTTCCAGAGTACTGCAATGATGACCTGGTTACAGCCTTCATAAATCTTAAGAGATGCAAAGGGGCCAGAGTAATCATTTGGTCAGCCTATCTTTCTTAAAGAACTCAGATCATACCATCGAGTTAGAGCGAGTGGCGGAGTTTGTCCGAAAACACAACGCCGAACCTGTGGTAGGTTGTGATGCTAATGCTCCACTCAAAACCTAGGGAAGCACTAATATCAACGAAAGAGGTGAGTTACTTTATGATTTTCTCATCTCCAACCGCCTAGTAAGCCTAAAATTAGGGGTACACCCTAACCAACCTTTATAACGCGTGCTAGGCAAGAAGCGTTAGACATAACCTTTGCTATCATAATATGTCCAGGCGGATAAATGTTAGTAGTGAAAACTCTATGTCTGATCACAAACACTTTAAGTTTGTGATTGGATCATCACCATCCTATGAAACCATTGTTTTTAGGGATCCAATAGAGACCTCCTGAGATATCTACAGAGATAGCCTAAGGAGGAATTTGGAAACATTTCCTATAGGCATCGAAACGATTGCCTGGAAACTATGCCAGGAAGTTGAGTCTTTTCCTCGCAGTGCAAGACTACACAAAATGCTATCGAAAGCTAAACTTAATCAGATCGGGATTCTTAAAAAGTCTGATGGTAACTTCAGTAATAATGAAACAGAAACATTGGAGTTACTAGCGTCAACCCATTTCCCAGGGTCACATAAGACTTCTGCCTTAATTCTTTCAGAGCTCTATGAAGGCCTTGTAATGAGGACTGGTGTAGGGCTGCAAAGACAATAAGGTCAAACATAGCCTGGCTGTTGACTCCTTAAAACCATTTAAAACAAGCGGGGAGGATAGAATAATTCCCATCCAACTACAGAGTGGTATCGATATCCTTCTTCCATATCTGTTGAAAATCTTCGGAGAAAGTTTTGCATGGGGGTATATTCCAGAACGTTATACAATTGTCAAAGTTATATTTATACCTAAGGCTGGTAAAATGGACTACGCTTCACCAAAATCCTTTAGACCTACAAGCCTATCTTCCTTTCGTCTAAGACATTGGATAAGGTTATAGATAGATATATAAGGGATTTAGCTCTAGCTACGGGGCCTATACATTACAACCAACATACTTACCACAGAGGCAAATATACGGAAACAGCCCTGATCAGTGTCATTGACAGGGTCGAAAAAGCACTAGAGTATAAAGAAATAGCTCTTTGTGCCTTTTTAGATATTGAGGGCGCCGGGCCCCCGACAGTAGCCCCACATCACTGTTGCTTGTGGGCTTGACATCTAAAAAAGTGCTCACAACCATCAGATGTGTGAAGTCGATGCTCTCAAACGGAAAGGCAAAACTAGCGCTGTTTCAAACCTCGATTGAGGTTGCAACTACAAGAGGCTGCCCACAAGGAGGTGTTTTCAAGGAGGTCTCGTCTAATGAAGTCAACGCTCCGTCCTCCTCGTGCTCTAACCCATAATCCCGAAACCTTTCAACTCGAGTTATAAAACCGTTTTCAGTGCCTAGAAGATTGCAATGCAGTGAACGATATGAATGACAAGCTCGTGGAAAATGTCCATGCAGTCGAAGCTAAGTTCTGCAAGATCCGCCGAAGAGAGACACAAAAACTCTCCTATCACACGCTTAATCTCATGGCTGTTAAACGGGAGATGAAGTTGCAGTCGTCAGCAGATTTGACAGCATACAAGCAACTAAACAGACAGATCTCCAAATGTATGCGGCGGGACATACGTAACTTTAATACTGCTTGTATTGAAGAAGCGATCAAGCGAAACCAGGGCTCCAAAATGTTTGCCAGAGATCTGCCAGAAAGAGCTAACTATCAAAGCTAAATACTGAGTGTGGCAGAATCGTTTCCGGGATACATGAGATTTTGAGTGAGTTTGAGAGTTTCTATAGGCAGCTGTACACAGCATCGTTGGAGTCACATGCGAGTGTGAGTAATAATAATTAAAGTAATAAAAAAAATTACTGTTAATAAATTAATGTTAAATGATTGTTATTATGGATAAAGTAGACTTTATCATATCTAAAAACTTTACATTAAGTAAAGGCTGGTTTTAAATCGTTACATGAAAACTAACCACCATAGCTATATGAGCTCATAGCTATTAACTCGGCTGGGCAGCGTTCGGGAAATTATGACACATATTCTTGTCAGGTATACCTCAGAACCTAAAAACTAAATTGTACAACCAGTGCGTGTTGCCAGTGATAGCCTATAGAACTGAGAAGTGGTCCTTCACTGCTGGCCGTATGAGGACGCCAAAAGTCGCTCAGCGAGCTTTGGAGAGGTATATGCTCGGGGTTTCTCTGCGTGACTAACTTAGAAATGAGGCATTTAAACCGCATTAGAACCAGAGTGACCGACATAATCCAACGGATTAGTAAGCTGAAGTGGCAATGGGCCGGCCATATAGCTCGAACAACCGACAACCGTTGGGGAAAAAAGGTTCTCGAGTGGCAGCCTTGTACCGGTAGGCGTTGTGTAAGGTGACTCCCCCCACTAGATTGAGTGACGACCTGGTAAGACATGCAGGAAGTCGATGGATGCAGGTGGCTCAGGACCGTGCTTTGTGGCATTCTTTGGCGGAGGCCTATGTTAGACTTTTGATTAATGTTCAAGATCATCACTAAAAAAATAAATAGTTTAATTTTTAATATATATTTATTAGTAAATAGTGTGCAAACTAATCGTAAATTCAATCGCATTAAGTACGTATGATTTTTTTTATTGTAAATAAAAAGTTGTTGAACACGTTTAAGATGCGAATCATCATATGAGTCTGTGCATTTAAAACTGTAGTGTGTAATGGTGTCACCGCTAGGAATGTAGTCTTGTTTAGTATCTTACCGGTAACCGGTAAAACTTGAGTGTATTTATTTTGAAATATTTCAATAATATTTCTTGTTATTAATTTTGTACAATTCTATGCTAAAAGGTAAATACTAAAGTATTCACTTTGTAAAAATGCAATAAAAAATGTTTTTTATGTTCCAAATACACGATTCTTCATAAATTTTATGAAAAAAATAATATGTTTTTTATGTTCCAAATAAACGATTCGAAATATAAGACAAAACATAATTTGCTGCCAAAATGTATTACAGATAGATAAATAGAGTTGTTCGGAATCATGTGTATGAGAAATCTATACTTTACTATTAGTACCCGGTTGACCGAGCTTTGCTCGGTAATTTTCGCTCGGTTTTTTTTTGATTCGTGTCTTTTGGAAATAATATTTAGATACAAATTACATACTGATGAAATACGAATAATATTTTTTTGATCGTAGCGACATAATAGAAAAAACTGAACTGGTTATTTGATTAAAAAATCATGAGTGCTTAAAAAATCATGAGTGCAATTAGTTTAATTTAAATTTTCGTGTGTTTAAAAAATACTAAAAAAAGGGCTCGAAAAAATAGATTTTCTCAAAAAAGAACTTGAAAAAAAAATTTAAAAAAAGTCGGTCGGTCGGTCTGGGCTCGAACCATGGTATTACGGTTTTGCGACCGCCCAATATACCATTAAGCTATTTGTAATCATTAATAAGCCGTCAAAATTTACCTTCTTATTCTAACGATATTATAGCAGTTTTTCATTGCCTAAAAACACGGACAAAAAGACATTTTCTAAAAATAAATCCTAGCTAGATCGATTTATTGCCCCCGAAACTCCCTGCACACAAAATTTTATGAAAATCGTTGGAGCCGTTTCCGAGATCCCGATTATATATATATATACATATATACAAGAATTGCTCGTTTAATAGTATAGGATAATGCGAATGTCTGTCTCAGGCTTTTATGGCTAAGCCGTTGAATATATTTTGATAAAATTGAGATAGTTTAATGCCTAGTTAAGTCAAAAAGTGATATCACAGCTAAGTAGGTTGTAAAGGCTACTTTAGTTTAGTCGTTATTATCCGTTAAACCACCAATTTGTATAAATTTTTTATAGGTAATGCTAAGCCATACAACGAATTTTGACGAGATTTGGTATTCAGATAGCTGGAAAGATTAAAAAGGTTAGATTACCTTTTATCCTCAAAGTAATTACGCGGTATGACTGAATTCCACGTGGATGAAAACGTATTCGTAGACTTATTTAAATTAGTATTTCTTTATTATTTATTATCTTTGAAACGTGTTGGTTAGTTTATCTACGTTAGTTAATATCCACAAATTGCAGAAGGTTGCTATGAATACAAAACTAACTAAAACTAAATGTTGGTCCATTAAGAAGGTACTTATTTCCCTTAATAAATAAAACAGTTTTTACGGAATAATAAAATTTATTCAAAGTTATGGAATAGTAACATTAGCTTACTATATCTACTAGGCTTACTAGACCGTAAGAATTCAACCCATCCGAAAACATTAATCGATCGCGTGTGTATGTCTACTATTTATTATTTATGCCCGAATCTCCAGTAAAACTGCAACTACTGCATATATATATATATATATATATATATATATATATATATATATATATATATATATATATATATATATATATATATATATATATATATATATCATACTTTTTCATCCGATATCGCACTTACTTTATGTCGGCTAACCAATACTGTACTATTTACTACTGTTGGTACTTTTTTTGATATTTTTTATTTCCATAAACCGTTTTTGCAGTTTTACTGGAGATTCGGGCATAAATAATAAATAGTAGACATACACACGCGATCGATTAATGTTTTCGGATTGGTTGAATTCTTACGGTCTAGTAAGCCTAGTAGATATAGTAAGCTAATGTTACTATTCCATAACTTTGAATAAATTTTATTATTCCGTAAAAACTGTTTTATTTATTAAGGGAAATAAGTACCTTCTTAATGGACCAACATTTAGTTTTAGTTAGTTTTGTCCGACTAGGTAAGTCCAACTTCGACCGAGAGGTCATTCGACGGATTCAACTCGGCTGGGCAGCGTTCGGGAAATTACGACATATCTTCTCGTCAGGTATACCTCAATCTCTAAAAACTAGATTGTACAACCAGTGCGTGTTGCCAGTGATGACTTACGGATCTGAGACGTGGTCCTTCACTGCTGGCCGTATGAGGACGCTCAAGGTCGCTCAGCGAGCTATGGAGAGGGCTATGCTCGGAGTTTCTCTGCGTGATAGACTCAGAAATGAGGATATCCGCAGTAAAACCAGAGTGACCGACATAGCCCAACGGATTAGTAAACTGAAGTGGCAATGGGCCGGCCATATAGCTCGAAGAACCGATAACCGATGGGGAAGAAAGGTTCTCGAGTGGCAGCCTCGTACCGGTAGGCGTAGTGTAGGGCGACCCCCCACTAGATGGAGTGACGACCTGGTAAGATATGCAGGAAGTCGATGGATGCAGGTGGCTCAGGACCGTGCTTTGTGGCATTACTTGGGGGAGGCCTATGTTCAGCAGTGGACTTGTGAAGGGCTGTAATGATGATGATGATATATATATATATATATATATATATATATATATATATACTTTTTTACTTTTAACACAAAATGGGTCTACCCAACCCCTTGTGAGAAGCGAGGCGTGAGGTGAATATATAGTATTTAGTAATGAAGAAGATCGAATCTAGAAACTTTATTGAAAAATTTTAATGTTTATCCGCTGTATAGACAGCGAATAAATTTACAATTTAATAAAATTTAGTTTAATTTAATTTAGTTGAAAATTGAATTTATTTATAAGTCATTAAATTAATGTTTCATCGTATTTTATAACCACTATTTAGCTTTTCATTAAGCCAGGTACAAATTTAAAAGCAACAAAATTTTCCAGCTTATCGGTATCGATAAAATTTTGTAACATCTCTAGTGCTTCCAAAATTTGTCAATAGAGATGTGTTTATACGTGTGAATTGATAATATGTTAGTGTAGTATTAGGGGCTACACGGGCCCCGCCTACGCCCCCGTAGAACGGGTATATGATATTATATATGTATTATATATATGATATTATATATTATATAATATCATATATATAATATATGATATTATATATGTATTGTAGTATTCTATGCTTTTAAGTCATAAATCGTCCGTACAGCTTCCTTTTGAAAAACACATATGACTTCAATGTCAGTCGCATTACCTCATAGCAAGATTCTATAAGACATTACTCTATGAAAGTAACTAAAATAAACTAATCTAACTGTCCCAACATTGGTGAGACTTTCTAATCTTCCTTACAGCACATGCATCAGAACTAAGTCTGCCTGCTAATTAAGATATATGGGGGCCCAACTGAAGCTTCGCGTCAATAGTAATACCAAGAAAAATAGGGAATTTTAAAAATATATTTAAAATTATCTTTGATTCATTAATTTCAGCCTGTCAAAGTCCCCTGCTAAAGATAAGCCATATTAGAAATACACTGCTGCACATTTCCTATGTAGTACTCTCTATCGACTCTTATGGCACACACACGGAACGATATGATCATCATCATCATTACAGCCCTTCACAAGCCCACTGCTGAACATAGGCCAACCCCAAGTAATTCCACAAAGCACGGTCCAGAGCCACCTGCACCCATCGACTTCCTAAATGTCTTACCAGGTAGTCACTCCATCTATTGGGGAGTCGCTCTACACTACGCCTACCGATACGAGGCTACCACTCGAGAACCTATCTTCCCCATCGGTTATAGTTTTTTCGAGCTATATGGCCAGCCGATTGCCACTTCAGTTTACTAATCCGTCGGGCTATGTCGGTCATTCTGGTTCCACTGCGGATATGCTCATTTCTGAGTTTATCACGCAGAGAAACCCCGAGCATATACCTCTCCATAGCTCGCTGAGCGACCTTGAGCGTCCTCATCCGGCCAGCAGTGAAGGACCACGTCTCAAACCGTAAGTCATCACTGACAACACGCACTGGTTGTACAATCTAGTTATATAGGACAGTCATTCAATCGTAAAATTAAAATAGAATTCCAAAACATATTATGTCGAGTAGGGGTGGCGTAACGAATCCATCACTCCGTTTTATCCCGTAGCTATCATATAAGATTTCTCTACTTCTGATTTACAGAATCGTCTGTTAATGCCAGAAGAATGTAATGGCTATCTATAGTTGACAATATGCAACTCAGACCTGTGAAGGGCAATAACGTCAAAGGAGCGAGACGTCTGCTTCTGGGATCGGCAGTCTGCCAAGTGTGACAATTACTAAAAATCCTTACAAAGGGAGAGAAGGGTTACTTGATTATATATCTTAACGGGCCGATAAAGACTTAAAAGCTCAAGTTACAACCTATATCCCACTTATGTTCCACGGTTGAGCGCAAGCTTCCCTTGATTTTCTTGGAGGGAAGTGCCTCCCGTGCTGCTCTCTCTATCTGTGATGGCGGACTTCACATATCTTAGGAATATATTTTTTTAATTTATCCATCGTGTCTGATAAACAAGATGGATGGATAAATCAGCACTTAAAGTTGCAATTAAAAAAAATCGGTTTTAGCGGGAATCGAACTTCGGTACAGAATAAATAACAGACTCGGGTTGCTCGCGTTTATATGGCATTGCTTAGTCCCTCAGTTACCATAGTTCTCGATACGATGAAAGCCCTGATAAAGAGTTAAGAGAGAAACATTTTTTACGAGTTTTTTTATAGATACGCAAATACATTGAATAAAACTATTCTTACAGATTATGTCATTATCAGGTTTATTTAAAAACATTTAAATATAAAATTTTTAAAATAAATTCACATGAATAATTAAACACTCGTGTGTTGTTATTGAAGTCGTAAATAAACAATGCCGATCTCTTATTTAAATTACGGGAAAATTGCATTCTAACGCTTGCATTCTAAAGTGCCTTTTGCTGTAGGTACGTCTAATTTAAAGCGGATGTCGCTCTCACTTTTTGTCACTGATAGAAGCTCCAATGAGACTGTCGAGTGAGGCTTTATTGGCGAACTTTAGTTTTAAATTTTGTTATATTTAAAATTTTCGAGAAAATTCTTCATTTGAATTATATCTACATATATTTTCACTTTTCAACTTCAAAAATAATAATTTGCTATTTTGTGGTGATGTAAGAGAATCGATCTATCCACTTCGCCCCGTAAGAGAGAGAAATGCTTAAAATACAAGGATCGTCTTTGAATTCCTATAAATTCATCTCGTTTACCTTTACAGCCTATAAAGTCCACTGCTGTCTATGTACACCCTATGACGAAACCTATGAGGTAGGCCTATGCCCACCTACATACATACATAGTTTTCTTATTCAGATGCTGCAGCTGATAGAAGGAAACTGTACAGTTTCCCTCTGTCGCCTCTTGCGCCACCTGCAGGATGATATCGGTTAGTTGATATTCTTACACCGCTACTATATGGTTGGCGTTCTCGTTTACATCAGGCATTACATCAGCAATTTGAAGGAGCATCAAAGGTGCAAGATGTGTGGTATTGCTATCGTCATGACGACAAACTGACGATAAAGGAACATTCACTCTACAGCAAGAGGTACCATGTCCATGACTTTTTTGGGCTGATGATGACAGAGATGTGGAAAATAACTTAGATGTAGAACATATTTCTTAGAAACTTAACCAGCTTAGACTTGTAGATCTGCAAAATCGCATACATTCTAAAACGTGAAATAACCAATTATATTTAGATGTATTTACAATTGCAAAAAAAAGGATTGCGTAAATGTACGGGTCTTTTAATCATTTTCAGACAATATAAAATCACTAAAAATTATCTTCTATAGTATAATTATGAAAAATCCTTTTTGTAAAAACGCTGGAATATTAAAATAAAAATTATAATTTTTTTTACAGAACTATGGTCAACTACTTGGTACTGGAACATTTCTATAGTGGTCAATACACTGTTAGATCGGGGAGTAGGCATGCTTTTAAAATAAGAATTTGAGGAATAAAATCTAAGAAGAGGTAAGGAATATTTTAACAGATTATGAATTACGAGGACAATAATATATAGGAAAACAAGGAATGCCCGAACGCAACGTATGTTAGGTCTCACCTGACTGTGGTCCCGATGGTGGAAACTTTTACTGTGCTTGCAAACAATAACATAAAAACTGTGTCAGCATTCTAGCTTCTAGACCACTCAAGTGATGTTTAGTAGTAAGCAATGTTTCTGGGGTGCTCTGCAATATTGTATAAATACTACTTATAATCGCAAAAGAACTGTAATATTAGGAGAGTAAGAGAACGTAACTGGTTCGACCACAAGTAAGTAGCTGTTACACCAAAAGAACTAACAATTATTTCACTCCCACGATTTAAATTAAACTTCGCTGTGAATGGTACTTAACTTTATTTTCAGGGACAAGTAAATTATCAATAACAATAAAATTAAGAACTGTTCTACTTACTAAGTTCTCTAGCTCGTACCTCATCATGTGTAATATGTTATGCAATACTCATACATTACGTAATTAAACCTAGATAATAAGATCGAGCTACCTTTATTAAAATTAGCGCAAATCGCGGTGATAAACTATAGAACATTTAGCTGCTTAAGTCATTTATACTTCGATCGTTCCAAATCAAAAGTGTGTTATTTAAATGTGTCAAAAATTTATATGCTCAGTTCCGAATGATAAAATAAAATTATGTGTATTTTTTTATAGGACAGGGTGAAAAACGAGCACACAGTCCACCTGATGGTAAGTGGTTGCTGCGGCCCATAGACATCTACATCTATCCTCGTTTGCGAATCAAAATGCAGATGCGTTGTCACCCGTGAGAACTAATATGGAGTGCCTCGTTTCCAGTAAAAAGGGTCTCCGGTTCTCTACACTCACCATAAGAAACAC
Source organism: Parnassius smintheus behrii (assembly GCA_036936625.1). NCBI lineage: Eukaryota > Metazoa > Arthropoda > Insecta > Lepidoptera > Papilionidae > Parnassius > Parnassius smintheus. Next base: position 10,397,539 of record JAUPFT010000030.1, on the reverse strand, counting down.
AGCAGAATTATGCTACTATTTTACGCTGGTACTCCATGAGAGTGTGGTCCTTCCCCGGTCGAGCCGAACCATGCGTGCTACAACTATACTACTAATGTAACTATATATATATATATATATATATATATATATATATATATATATATATATATATATATATATATATATATATATATATATATATATATATATATATATATTAGTAGTATAGTTGTACGCAAAACGTATATATAACTATATATACGTTTTGCGTAAATCGGACCACAAATTAATATTAAAAAACTGAAGGTAGCCGGACTAACTATGACATTGGGACGTCAAACATCTCAGTCCCCCCCGTGATCATGGGCGCTGTAAAGCACCCGAAACGTCGGGATAATAATAAAAATAAATTAATGTAATTAAACGCGATAAAATCCGTAAATAATAGTTTTATTCAATACTAATATAACTGCAGGATGCAGCAGAGTCTACCACGTATGTAAAGTGTCTCACCTAATTTAAGAAGCACCTCCCGCTCTCCCTCAATTGGGTGCACTATTCCCGTTATCCCTAATCCCAGCACCACTACATACTCCCAACACCACTACATTAGGAAAGACACACGAGGCATCCTTAGGTCAAAGAGACTCCGCGGTGGCTGACCGCTAAATAAGTTATTGACTCAGCTGTTACATCCACGTGTCAGAGCTAAACAGTACCCGAAACTAAAGCTTTGGTGAAGAAGCTTATTGTGATAGTTTATTGGTATATTATTTGTTTTATTCATAAAAGATAATTGCCATATGGTACCACAATTTCTACTGACAAGAAATGCAGTGGTTGTGGAGATGCTGGCATCTATAAAGCCCAGGTGCTCGTGTATGTCTATGGGCCACAGTAGCCAGTAACCATCAGAAGGACTGTGTGCTCGTTTTGTCACAATTATTCTATAAAAGATATGTATATAGTTTATAGTTTACATTTTTGGAGTCTGGAACAACACTAAGGGAATTGCAGGTGCATTGCCGGCTTTAAAATTTATTAAGTCTTGAATCTTTGAAACGCTTCCGTAGATAAATAAAAACAATGCAGTAAGTATCTTCAACGATAGAATACAAGGTAGAATCAGACAACGGTTTTATGGCTTTAACAACCCTCATATTTACTAGACGTGCCATTAGCAAATTGCAATCATTATAAATAACCAAGCGACTCATTTTCTCTAGACAGTTGGGGAAAAGTGTAAAAATATAGCCATGTGTAGTATTTTTTAAAATATAATATGTATTTTGCAAATTCTAAAGTACAATTTACTTTGTAATAAAAAGAGAAAGTAATGAATACTTTTATTTGCAACGAAAAATTTTCAGATGAGAAAATTATGACTTCCCATAAAATTTGCTCCGTATTGCTCAATTTTTTACAAAAACGTATTTGCAAAAACGGAAGAGGCTACCAATCGATGGTAATTTTTTTGAATGTATCTTAAGCGATAAGTTCGGAAATTGTAAACCGGTTTTAATGCTCCTTTTTTATTAAGAATTTGTAAAAATAAAAATTTTGTTCAACCGACTTCAATGTAAATAAAAGGGGAACATCATCAATGTATTCGAAATCAATTACATACGCATTATCAAGGATAACTAAAAAACTGCTGGTACAATCTTGATTAAATTGATATGGAACTACACGAAAAGCACCTGCTTTCAAATAAAAAAAAAAGAATTATTAAAATCAGTTCACCCAGAAAAAGTTTTGAGGTAGTATACATAAAAAAACATACAGACGAATAGAGTACCTCCTCCTTTTTGAAGTCGGTTAAATAGTTATACTTCAGGGGTTGTCGTATATAAATTTGGAGAAAAATGTCACCTCTGATTGTGGCAAAATAATTGATGGAACTGTTAATGTAACTATTAAGACAATATTGAGATTTTAATATGTGACTGAACTCCTTCTAAGCGGCTGGAACGATTTTGACGAAAATTTTTGTATGATAAAGTTTATTCGGGAATGGTTTAGTTTAAAATGGGATGCAGTACCTAAGTGGCGCTGTTGTTGAGATCCAGGAATCACCCGGGTGAAGCTGGGGGAGTATATATATGCAGCATGTAGGATATATATATATGTATATATATATATATATATATATATATATATATATATATTTATATTTATATATATATATATATATATATATATATATATATATATATATATATATATATATATATATATATATATATATATATATATATATATATACATATAATAAGATCAGGGGCAATGATGCAACCGTTGCGGTTTTTTAAAGTTGACTGCAGATGTTTTAAGGGTGCATTAGAAAGCAGAAGAGATAGAAATTTACCATCGAATAAGCGAACTGTAAGCTCGCTTGTCGTGTGTGACATAAGTAACATTACAAAAAAAAAACACTTGACAAGTTTGTCTATATATTTTTATTTCCGTAAATAAATATCTGGCGGTCATTTACCTGGACATATATTTCACAAAATATCGTCGCTCTTGTTAATTTAAGAAAGCAGTTACTTCATGAGGTCAATTATTTCTTTCCGAGATAATATTTCATTAACCCTCTCAGGTGTGATGGATGTTAAGTCAATATAAGCCTTTTCTTTTTAAAAAGTCCCTTGACCACCTCTGCGCGGACGTTACACTGTCGTCCTTAAGGGGATAGAGTAAGTCCGCTCAAATTCTAATTTCGTCTCCACTTGCCCGCGCGTCGTATGCTATGTACCGACATGTTTGTAATCACTAATACTGTGAGTAGAAAGGTCGTTAGACACTTATTTCATTAGGTTTATCATATTTATGCCTGTTTCTTAACGCCAAGCCAGTCGCTTCCTATTTTTATTATGGTTATTTCCCACTTTAATTTTACGTCGTCCTGTTGCGTAATGTACATTCTGATCGTTAGCGACACAACCTCCCCGTTCAAAGGCCGAAGCGAAGTGACCGTGCGCCAGGAAGAACGCTTCAAAAGGCCGATAGTTTAGGTAATTTCTTTTTACAGTGAAAATAATGGTATTTAAAAAAAGTAAATAACATAAGCACTGCTTTATAGTTAGTCCAGTTAGTATGCAAAGTTTCATGATCTTATTTAAAGTATTTTATGAATAACATCGGTTTATTGTTTATTTTGGAGGTAACTTTGGATTTTTTTTCTATCGAGAAAATTTTACGAAATCGTGTTTTCGTCTAACATAATCCTTAATATTAATCCTCAACTTTACCATATATTTATTTCAAAATTAATGCTGCAATATTTTTGGCATAACGAAGGATCTTGCTAAGCCATTTGAGATTATATTTCCCCTTAATATTGCTTGTATTTATAGGTTTCTTAACTTACTTCAAGCTAAGGAAATGTCAGTTTCGCTGCCGTTGGCGAACTTGAAATGAATTCAAAATATATTTTATTATTTTCCAAACGTGCATTCTTTTACATGTTTTCCTTCGTAGTAAATCAGCACATAAAATTGGAATTAACAAATTTTATTGCTGCCGACAGGGATAGAACCCGGGTCGCTAGTTGTTAGACTGTGAAATTTACGGCGACCACTTAGACTCTGAGCTACCACGGCTCATTTGTATGTTTCTGTGTTTACCCATCTGCTGGTTATTCTTTTATTAATTAACTGATAACTATGTTTAATAATAGATTTATTAAACATAGTTATCAGTTAGCGCACCGGGCTACATAAATATAATAGATATTTCTCGGTATCTGCAGTAGACGCCTAAAAGTTAAAGTTACAGTCTATATACGTCCCAATGCTTAGCAAAGGCCATTTCTGAGTAGATTTTAGGGCAAGAATATGCCCGCCGCGCTGCCATAACGCCTGACGGCGAACTTCAGGTTTCTTCGAAATATTTTTTCTTATTTCTTAGATATTCAGATTTCCTGGCGATGTTTTCCTTCACCATCGAGTACGTGGTAAATCGGCACTTAAAATTGCAATAAACAATTTCGTTGGTGCCGGCGGGGATCGAACCCGGGTTGCTCGCGTACTGTGAAATTTATAGCGAGCGCTGACCATCAGAGCTACCACGACTGAATGCAGTTTGTTGGCGGTGTAAATAATCCATCACACCATTTCTTCCCGTAAGTCAAATATGGGAAATGCTTAAAAGAGTAATTACTTCCGATAAATTTCTCAAACATGTAGGTTATATAACGATATTTTCCTTCATCGCCAAACACGTGGCAAGGAAGCTCTAAAAATTACAATTAATAATATAATTGATGTCGGCGGAGATTTTAGCTATTATAATTGTTAAATTAAATGGTATTATTGTTATGGGAAAATAGTGTTAATGGGCAATGTTCTTATATATAATATATAATGTACTTATATATAATATATCAATCGCGTAACGTTTAGCATACGGTAATAAACTAGAACATTTTGTCGCAGCTGATTATTTAAATTAGACATAATTAAACATGATAAGGAATCTCACGCCTCTTAACATTTAATTAAAAGGTAGATGTAGAGCGAAGTTTTAATATCTGTAAATATTAAAATAATCATAAACTCAAACAATTTAAGAACGAAAGGAAATTTTACACGGTCTTCATCGTTGCCTCTTTAGCTCAGTGGTAGAGCACTGGTCTCGTAAACCAGGGGTCGTGAGTTCAAACCTCACAGGAGGCATTCATACACCACTATATTTTTGAACTACTAAATTCATTAAATTTACCTTTGTACATACATAAAATAAATTTGAATTATTTTATTCAATTACTCTTATAACAAGTATTTTTTTTTAATTTTTAAGTAATTTGTCGTAAAACTTTTACTACTTTATTAATATCGATTCGGCAAAACGAAATGGTGTACAATTTGTTTGGTTATCGATTATAGGTTATGAATAAATCAATAATCTTACAAATTGCATCCATATTTAAAACCATATCAAGCTTGTCGGGAATTAGATAAGCAAATAATTAAAATACATAGTAGATACGATTGCAATAAAAATAAAAAGTATCCTTCGAGCCGGATTTGAACCAGCGACCTATGGATTTCAACTAATACCCTCTACAGTCCACCGCTCTACCAACTGAGCTATCGAAGGCTTGTTGGACTCGAGCTAAAATATCTATATTAGATATAATTATTATAAAATAGCAGCAATGAAAGTGATTGTTATTGAGTATGAATATATATATCTCAACACTAGTTTAGAGTTTAATACCTACAGGTAAATATAAGTAATTTTAGTTACTTTTAAACAACAGGAAAAGTTAACCCTCAGATAAACGAAATAGCCGTTTTGTCGTACTGACCATTTTGAACTGTATTGTTATACTGTGCTATTGTTTTACTTGACATTCTAAATTCAAATAAGTTTTATATTTAAGCCATATTGTTTTATTTTCAAAGTCTGTTAATCATTTCTATTATTCTGCAAATATAGTACACGGATATGCGTAAGACAATGTACTATATTGGGTTTTCGTTGTTAACCTTACAAAAAATCCTCGTGGCCGCCCGAAAAAGAAGCTTGTTGAAGATGAGCTGACTCGTCTTAGTTTCGTTAAGATTCGTTTCAAACTACAACTGAGCAAGTTTCGGCTTTTGATGTTAATATAAATTAATATGAGATCATTAGCGATACATCAGTAAAACTAATTATTTTGGCAAATGGTTACCTCCCAACCTGAGTGACACACAGCGAGAGGCCCGCGTCTAAACTTGCGATATATTACTGAAAAATTAGGATCCACGCTCTCAAAGAATAGCAGCGTCAAAAAAACAGCTTAATGCTAAAAACGTAGCTTTTGCCGGCCTTTTAGAAAGGAGTTTTTTTTTTCTTTTTACTATTACTACACTACTACAGACTTCCTTTGGGCACGATCCTGACACACCTCTCTCGCCTCTTTCACATCCATATATCTACTCATACATGTTCGTCGGTTAAGGGTACTCTTAACCGACAAGCATGTATGCGTAGGTATATGCCGCAATACCTCTTATAGGCCAACATAATAATAAAAATATATAAAATTATCGTGCAATAGACGTTGGGGTAAATATAAGCGCGTCGGCACTATATTTTATTGTAAGTCAAGAAACGTATAAATACAAGAAATATTAAGGACGACAGTGTAACGTCCACGCAGAGGTGGTCAAGGGACTTTTTAAAACGAGCAGGCTTATATTGATTTGACATCCATCACACCTGAGAGGGTAAATGAAATATTATCTCGGAAAGAAATAATTGACCTCATGAAGAAACCGCTTTCTTAAATAAACAAGAGCGACTACATTTGGTGAAATATATGTCCAGGTAAATGACCGCCGTATATTGATTTACGGAGATAAAAATATATAGACAAACTTGTCAAGTGTTTTTTTGTAATGTTACTTATATACACTAGTCATACTGGACAAGCGAGCTTACAGTTCGCTTACTCGATGGTAAATTTCTATCTCTTCTGCTTTCTAATGCACCCTTAAAACATCTGCAGTCTACTTTTAAAAAACCGCATTATACCACATAAAGGGTGCATTAGAAAGCAGAAGAGATAGACAGTCAGCTCATCTTCAACAACCTTCTTTTTTGGGCGGCCACGAGGATTATTAGTACGGTTAACAACGAAAACCCAATATAGTACATTGTCTTACGCATATCCATGTACTATATTTGCAGAATAATACAAATAATTAACAGACTTTGAAAATAAAACAATATAGCTTAAATATAAAATTTATTTGAATTTAGAATGTCAAGTAAAACAATAGCACAGTATAACAATACAGTTCAAAGTGGTCAGTACAAGAAAACGGCTATTTCGTTTATCTGAGGATTAACTTTACCTGTTGTGTAAAAGTAATTAAAAATTACTTATATGTACCTGTAGGTATTAAATTCTAAACTAGTGTTGATATATATATATATATATATATATATATATATATATATATATTCATACTCAATAACAATCACTTTCATTGCTGCTATTTTATAATAATTATATGTAATATAGATATTTTAGCTCGAGTCCAACAAGCCTTCAAAAGCTCAGTGGGTAGAGCGGTGGACTGTAGAGGGTATTAGTTGAAATCCATAGGTCGCTGGTTCAAATCCGGCTCGAAGGATACTTTTTATTGCAATCGTATCTACTATGTATCATAATTATTTGCTTATCTAATTCCCGACAAGCTTGATATGGTTTTAAAAATGGATGCAATTTGTAAGATTATTGATTTATTCATAACCTATAATCGATAACCAAACAAATTGTACACCATTTCGTTTCGCCGAATCGATATTAATAAAGTAGTAAAAGTTTTACAACATATTACCTGACAATTAAAAAAAATACTTGTTAAAAGAGTAATTGAATAAAATTATTCAAATTTATTTTATGTATGTACAAAGGTAAATTTAATGAATTTAGTAGTTCAAAAATATAGTTGGGTATGAATGCCTCCTGTGAGGTTTGAACTCACGACCCCTGGTTTACGAGACCAGTGCTCTACCACTGAGCTAAAGAGGCGACGATAATGATCATGTTTAATTTCCTTTAATTCTTAAATTTGTAACTACACTAACCTACCTATGTAACTAGTACACTTAGTATAGTACCTATATAACTGAATTGTAGTCAGTGACGATCGGGCCGGCGCTGTTGTTACACGCGAATAAAATGTAATTAAACGCTATCTCTTACAAGGACTTATTTCATTTCTCGACACACTACACAGACATTAGTTAAAGTGGTGACCACATTCATGTCGATATAGTTGGCCCACTTAGTATTTCCTTACAAGACTATAGGTATCTGGTCACAATAATAGATCGACAGACCGGTTGGCCAGAGGCATTTCCAGTAAGAGATATATCTGCGGAAACCGTTTCTAAGGTAATTTTCGAGGGATGCATTTCGCGTTTTGGCTGCCCCGTTCAGCTTACCAGCGACCAAGGCAGACAATTTGAAAGCAACGTTTTTCAAAATTTAATGAAATATTTAGGTGTTTATAAAACCAGGACTACCCCGTACCACCCACAGAGCAATGGGCTGGTTGAGAGGTGGCATAGATCCCTCAAGGCCGCACTTATGGCCAGGTTGGATTCTAAGACTTGGGTTGAGGAACTGCCTATAGTTTTGTTAGGCCTGCGAGCAGCTCCGCGTTCAGACACAGGCGTTAGTGCCGCCGAATTAACATACGGTCAGTCTCTAAGGCTGCCCGGAGATTTTTTTGGTGATAAATGTAATTCAAAAATTTTAAATCACAGCGAATATGTCGAACGTTTACGAAAAATGATAAGCGAGCTGAAACCTAAGCCTACGGCACATAAAGACTCTCGTACAGTATTTGTTCATAGCGATTTAAATAGCTGCACGCACGTTTTTGTTAGGAGTGACCTCATACGGAAATCATTACAACCTCCATACGAGGGGCCTTTCAAAATTTTGGAACGAAAAGGAAAAGTTTTCCTAATACAAATGCCCGGTAGAGATGTATTTATATCCGTAGATAGGCTTAAACCTGCTTATATTAGTGATAGCCAAAATATAAAAAACGTAGATAATAGTAGTGATAAGGAAATTTCTTTAAGAGATGGTAATATTAACATAAGCGGAGCGGATACAAGTGATCGCCCGCTCAGCTACACCACGCGTAGCGGCCGTATTTCAAAGAAGCCCGTACGTTTCAATTTATAATTTACATAAGTCTACTCAATAAATATCATTTAGCGTTAAATGGTGTTTGACGATATCAGACGTACTGTTTCGTTTATCTAGCTTGTAAGTAGTGTTTAAGAGAATATGCCCTAACAATTTAAGCAGATTCAAAACTTGTATTATATAATTATTAATGAAATGAATTAAAATGTGTAATGTAATATACCTATGTTTTAACGTTTATAATTGCAACTCGCTGTTATTGTTAAATGCATGTAAGTCGAGCGTTGATAGCTACTGACGCATCAAATGTAAATCTCAGTATTAAGACATATGATACCAAGTGTTTGTGCATTGCGAGTGATAAGCAGTACGTTGTCACCCGGTTCTGCCTATACCTTATTGTTTGTATATCCAAATTTAATTGTATCTTAAAATAATTTTTTTTGGGGGGGAGTGATGTAACTACACTAACCTACCTATGTAACTAGTACACTTAGTATAGTACCTATATAACTGAATTGTAGTCAGTGACGATCGGGCCGGCACTGTTGTTACACGCGAATAAAATGTAATTAAACGCTATCTCTTACAAGGACTTATTTCATTTCTCGACACACTACACAGACATTAGTTAAAAATTGTTTGAGTTTATGATTATTTTACTATTAACAGATATTAAAACTTCGCTCTACATCTACCTTTTAATTAAATGTTAAGAGGCTTGAGATTCCTTATCATATTTAATTATGGCTAATTTAAATAATTAGCTGCGATAAAATATTCTAGTTTATTACCGTATGCTAAAAGTTACGCCATTGATATATTATATATAAGAACATTGCCCATTAACACTATTTTCCCATAACAATTATATCATTTAATTTAACAATTATAATAGCTAAAATCTTCGCCGACATCAATTATGTTATTAATTGTAATTTTTAGAGCTTCCTTGCCACGTGTTTGGCGATGAAGGAAAACATCGTTATAAAACCTTCATGTTTGAGAAATTTATCGGAAATAATTATTCTTTTAAGCATTTCCCATATTTGACTTACGGGAAGAAATGATGTGATGGATTATTTACACCGCCAACGAACTGCGTTGAGTCGTGGTAGCTCAGATGGTTAGCGCTCGCTATAAATTTCGCAGTTCGCGAGCAACCCGGGTTCGATCCCCGCCGGCACCAACGAAATTGTTAATTGCAATTTTAAGTGCCGATTTACCACGTACTCGACAGTGAAGGAAAACATCGCCAGGAAATCTGAATATCTGAGAAATAAGAAAAAATATTTCGAAGAAACCTGAAGTTCGCCATCACTCGTTAGGGCAGCGCGGCGGGCATATTCTTGCCCTAAAATCCTCTCAGAAATGGCCTTTGCTAAGCAGTGGGACGTATGTAGACTGTAACTTTAACTTTTAGGCGTCTACTGCAGATACCGAGAAATATCTATTATATTTATGTAGCCCGGTGCGCTAACTGATAACTATGTTTAATAAATCTATTATTAAACATAGTTATCAGTTAATTAATAAAAGAATAACCAGCAGATGGGTAAACACAGAAACATACAAATGAGCCGTGGTAGCTCAGAGTCTAAGTGGTCGCCGTAAATTTCACAGTCTAACAACTAGCGACCCGGGTTTGATCCCCATCGGCAGCAATAAAATTTGTTAATTCCAATTTTATGTGCTGATTTACTACGAAGGAAAACATGTCAAAGAAACCTGCACGTTTGGGAAATAATAAAATATATTTTGAATTCATTTGAAGTTTGCCAATGGCAGCGAAACTGACATTTCCTTAGCTTAAAATGACTAATGAAAAAATAGTTCAGTTTTATGCGCTTGTCTCTTTCTGAAGTTATATTGCATTGATTTATATATTACAGTAGATCAGTAATAACTGCGCCAAAGCGTGTCCACTGCACATACGACCACAGCCATATGCCTAACTAATGTCAGTTCAGTGTTCAATGTGACGCCGAAAGAGGTGAGCCGCGACAAAAAAATGGCTAAATGCGTAGTGAGAGAATGCTATTCAAGGTCACAAATACGTAATAAATCAAGAGGAGTCACTTTCAACACATAATTTTTATTACTTGTTTTCATATAAACGTAAAAAACCTCAAATAATTGAATAAAATTATCGAATATTGCCATTTAGGTTCAATGTTGCCACTTTTCCGCATTTGTGGTTATCCTACATTAATGGGAGCCTATATAATTAATGGAGTAAGTTATACCTCTGATTTTTAATATTTTGGAAATTATAATAAAAACTACGTTTTAATATTCATACAAAATAATTAATCTATTAAATATATTTTATTACCTGCTTATTTTATATTAATTATTACTTCATATACATTTTATATTAATTATATTTTATCACCTATTTTCTATTGTTTGATTTATTACGAGTAGTACAATAAAAATACTTATAAAAATATGTTTTATTTCATCATTATGTTTACTTCTATTCATCTGATAAGCTTTTTATCCTTTTTTCTAAGGAGACGCAATAAAGATTTTAAAATAAAATATACTTTTTTAATATAAAAACCATTAACTGCAGCTTAAAAAAAACTCATTTTTATTGCGTATTTTAGGTAAAATTTCATATAATTACCAACCCGCCATTGCATGTTTGTGTGTCTATCTTTATCTAATTCTAGCGACGATATTGTTTTTTGCAACTTGTGTAAGTGAGATAGATATACGTTTATTTAAAATTTTTATTACTTTCAAAGCTACGTCGTCGCGTTTGAATAGTAGTTACACTTTTTTCGACGCGCGGTAATGTGGTTTGCTTCTCTAGTGTTGTATAACTCAATGTTATATTGCATATACTGCAGGGGTTCTTAAATTCAGAATAATAAAATAATCTGATATGTGGTAAGCAAAGCTCGATTAAGCCATCTAGATGCCATGCTTGCTAAGCAGCTTGCCGTGAGAGAGGTTTGCTACAAAACGATGAGCATTGGGAAAATACTCTAAGAGAAGCATCGCTTTTGCAATATCCAGCACAACTCAGGGAGTTGTTTTTAGTTATACTTTTATTTTATCAGCCATCGGAACCATTGAAATTATGGGAAAATTTCAAAGACGGTTAATGTGAAGATATTAGACATAAAATCAGACAGCAATATCAAGACTTCGCGTTACCATACAGTGAGGAAATTTATAACGAAGGTTTGATACAAGTAGAAAATAGACTATTTTCCTGGAAACCCCAAGGCAATGCGACTGGACCCGTCTTCCTTTTTCAACTTTTTATATGACGCAAATGCTTGCTAAGATCTAATAAGGCGATGGCAATAATCTGATGGTCAGAATTATTGTCTGTTGAGTTGCGGCATAGTGAATCCAACAACACTTTTTTAATTTGTCGGTCTTAATATATAGGTAGTAGCTACCCCCCCCCCCCTCGGTCCCGATAGTGTGTACGTACTCCATCGATTTTATCTCTAGAAAAGTACATGACATTTTGAAGTGTGACGCCTGTGGCAATTTTAGCAGCTGATAGATTTATAGTTTAAGAATGCGGAAAATATGAGCATAAAAAATTTTGCTAGAAGTAAGAATGTACTTCTAATTTTATAAAAAATATAATACTTTGTAAATATTTTCCGTACTTAATGAGCAAAAAGGCGAACAAAGTCTTTTTTATTTGAAAAATATATCCACGTTATAAATTAGGGTTCGATGACACGGATATAGGTAGTTAAGTTAATTATATCCAATTGACTATAAAGCTATAAATTAATTAAATGCTAATTAGCTAATTACAGACTTGGAAATGCTACGTTTTTAATTATAGCGAGCTACTAATTAACAGAAGTTGTAATATTTTTAACGAGCAATGCCATATATTTTGTTTTTTATAACTTTAAAATTGACCACGTATTTGATAAGCTTATTTTTTTTCTAAATTAAATGCATAAGAAAGCTCAAGCTCAGCGAGCGTCGGATTGGGTTAAGGTTTGAAGTGGGGATATTCGTAGGAATCGGGAAGGTTCGGGATTTAATTTACCCGTCGCAGATTATGCGTCCGGGTTTTCACTTTTTGTTTTGTTATTGCTATTTATAATAAAAATATAGTTTAGTGAACCGGTTAAAATCGAAATTTTGTACTACTGTAAAAGTATTTTCATCTGGATTTAACACATACAACACCTGTTCACATCTGAGTAGGACAGGATTATAATGCCTCAGTGTATGTGCAAACGCAGATGCACTCTCTATTCCCTCACTCTCATACTCCGATAAGATACTTGGGGTAGCACACATCTGCATAATATAATAATATAGGTAAAATAAGAGTTTGGACAAGCATGAGTTTAGACTTAATAGGAAGGAAGTATTTGACCAGCACCGTGGTCACTTCTATACGCTGATGATGTAGTACTTATATCCGAATCGATGGCGGAAGTACAATTAGATCTGATAATATGGCAGAAGTCCTTAGAAAGAAGAGGGTTGAGAGTCAATAGAGAGAAGACTGTATATGTACTGTAACTTTTCTAATGCCAATGTGAATGTTATTCCTTGTCCTTCTATTGAAGGCAGACCTCTTGCAGAGTTGAAGAGTTTAAATATCTCGGATCCATTGTAGCACCAAAGGCATGTATAGAAAGAGACATACAAAATAGAACCCAAACAGCTTGGTTAAAATGGAGATCGTTGTCTGGCATTCTACGCGACTCCCGTATGCCTATTAAAATAAAGGGCAATGTATACAAAAGAGCAGTAAGACCAGCTCTGCTAAATGTATCTGAGTGCTGGCCGATGAGAAAGACGGATGAACAGAAACTTCACGTCACTGAGATGAAAATGCTACGTTGGTCTGGAGGAGTTTCTAGAACAGATAAAATAAGAAACGATTACAATCGTGGTAGTTTTAAGGTTGCTATGGTGCACGAAAAACTTAGAGAAAACCGTCTACGCTGGTACGGACACGTGATGAGACGGGATGATGACCATATGACTAAAAGAGTTATGAACATAGAAGAGGAAGAAAGGCGGTGGACGACCACCAATAACCTGGCTGCAAACACTAAAAAACGACGCGAAATCTACTAACATATCAGAAAAGACAACCTACAATCGCACGATGTGGCGCAAGATTACTAGGAGGGCTGACCCCAATTAAAATGGGACAATAGCCAGGGAGAAGTAGAAGAAGAAGGAAGGAAGTATTTGAGACGGTAAAGGGAACGTAAGGTCGCAATGACTTTCCTACTTACCTAATGCTAACCACAAATCAGATTACTTTATTATTCTGCATTAAAGAAACCCTTTTTTTTGTACATGGGGAAATGCCTACGCATACCCGCCTCGCGGGGGCAAGGACGGGTTATGTCGGACTCGCACCGACTAAAACCCCATGGTGTTCCACCTTTGTCGCATATTGGCAGGGCTACGGGAACGCTTTCGCACACATCCGCGGCCCTGCTAGCGCCTGCCGCTCCATGGCAGCACCTCCTCGGGAGAGGAAAATTCCTCCCCGTTCTCCTTCACAGGTAAGGCGCACCAGAACACATGGCGCGCCTTCCTCCACGGCCTCCAATTACGTCTGTGCAACAGACGCCCCCGCGTCCGATGCACAAAGGCCATGGGGCCAGGAAAAACGAGCACTTAGAAGTACTAGCCTTCCCGACCCCAGCGGCGGATCTGGTCTATGGCTTCGCTGCCAACCAAGATTCGGCTACGGAGGGTAGTGAGAGCGGCGCCTCGCAATACCGACAATCCTCTCCCCCCGCAGCCCCACCACCACCGCATCAACGGTGCGGCCCCGTTTGAGTCGCGGAGGATAGGGCGAGTGGCGCATCGCCATACCAACACTCCTCTTCCTCCGCGACTCCACCTCGGCTGCAGCGGTAGGTGGGGAGGACACACCTCTCACCGCAGTCCACCAACACACATCCGAAGTGGACTTCCCAAGCCCACTCGGAGTGGCCACCTCGGGCCGGCCCTCCACCTCGGACCAGCCATATGGGTTCCTCTTTGTTTCGCCGTGGGTGACCAAGCCACGGCTTCTAAGCCCCCCCGCCACGACAAGGCGAGAACCCGTTCGGGGGGGATTAAAGAACCCCTGCAGTATATGCAATATAACATTGAGTTATACAACACTAGAGAAGCAAACCACATTACCGCGCGTCGAAAAAAGTGTAACTACTATCTAGGCATGTCGATCTAAAATCGATTAATCGGAAAATCGATTCCTTGGAGTAAAATAATCGATTATTTAGACGATTCGGAGCACCGCATCGATTCACTGAATCGATACAAAAACCTCTCAAATCGGGCTGATTCATTTGATTCGAAAACTAACGATAAAATTCCCAAACTGGCTGGGGTAAGATTTAATTTTTTGCTGTTGGGAGACGCAAAAACAACCGGTCGTACTTTGTTAATAATTTGATCGCAATATATATTTGAATAAAATAAATATTTATGAACGCATCCAACAATCCATCGAAAAGTTGTCATTTCATTTTCATTTCTAAAATTCTAATTCTAATCTTACCCGTGGAATATTGGTCTAACTTAATCTGTGTTGTAAACCAAGACTACATATCGAAGACAAAGAAACCTATAGACTAATGATTAGCGTGGCCTGGAGTGAGAAAGGACGATAACGTAGTTTTAGGTTATACAATAATCTTTATGACTTTTAAACATATTTAGATAAAAAATTAATTATTCTAAGAACTGAACTGAAAAAGATTCACCAATCTTAAGCTCACAAAACACTTTTTTTCTCACTTAAACCAACTTGTAAACTCCTTAGATCACTACGAACTGACAAAATTGTTTAGCAAAGTGTTGTTTGCTAAACGATAAAACCGGTACGGAGAAAGGGACAAAGAATCACACCGCTCTGTCTCATTTCTATGCAAGACGTATGCATAAATCTATCTTTTTCGTGTGCGAATACGAAAGATGGCGTCAATTTGTCTATAGGTTTCTCTGTCTACGATACATATAAATACTACAATATAATATGATAGCTGTGAACCTGTTTGAACTGTGAACTTGTGAATTTACTTCATTTATTATTAAAAACATACTGTGAGCTGTAAGTACAGACAGAGTATTTTTTGAATATCTAGATACTGTAAATAAATATTATGTGTTGACATTTATGGCGGTTTATAGTAAGGAAATAGGTAACCAGTATTGTGTTGGTATATTATTTAAATTTGATAAATAGTGAGTTATTACATTGAAACAGATTTATCGAGAAATGTACTTTGCAGTATGCATTTTCGTTAAAGTATTGTTGTTGTTTTTAGCCTAAAATGTCAAATAGAAGTGATCATGGATTCACTTTGTAAAAAAAAGAGATCGTGCTACTTCTAACTTTGATCCTTCAATCTTCTCTGTTACCCATACCATGTTAATTCTCTTCCAAAATTTTACAAAAGCTCTTTCAATTTTTCTCCCGTCACTGATGAGGATATAAAAAAGTCAATTTCTTCCATCAAGTCCGCCGCAGTAGGCTCTGATGATGTAAGCAGAATCATGATCAATCTCATCCTCGATTATGTCTTACCAGTACTTACCCACATAGTAAATTTTTCATTAAATACTGGGGTTTGTCCTTCACTATGGCGAAATGCTTTTGTTCTGCCACTTCCAAAAATAAATAATCCTAGTTCTGTTTCTCACTTTCGTCCTATCTCTATTCTTTCTTTTCTATCAAAAGTACTTGAAGCAGACAAATTTCTGACTACGTTTTTAAAAATAACTTTTTAAGTACCTGTCAATCAGGTTTCAGGCCAGGACATAGTACAACAACAGCCCTGCTTAAAGTTACGGAAGATTTACGTATAGGTATTGAGGAGTCAAAATTAACTGTATTAGTTTTAATAGATTTCTCAAACGCTTTTAATGCTGTTGATTATGACATCCTTCTTACAATACTTTGTCACATTGGTTTCTCCTCATTAGCGCGGGAATGGTTCGCATCCTATCTTCAGGGACGTCAGCAGGCTGTTCGCGTGGGTCCAGTTATTTCTGACTGGTGCACGCTAGTTGCTGGCGTTCCTCAAGGCGGAATTCTCTCACCTCTTTTGTTTTAAATTTATGTAAATCTCATTACATCTCACATTCGCTGCACTTACCATCTCTATGCCGATGACTTACAAATATATGCTCAGTCTGATGTTAACGATATCGAAGATGCGATCACTGAGCTAAACTCTGACCTCACTCGTATCTCTGATTGGTCTAGCAAATTCGGTATTACTGTTAACCCTACCAAGTGCCAGGCAATTATAGTTGGAAGTAGCCGTCGCTTATCTACATTGGATTTTAATTCACTGCCACCTGTAAATTTTAATAATGATGTCATACCTTATTCAGCTACTGTGAAAAATCTAGGACTTATCATTGACAGCAGTCTAAGTTGGCGGCCGCAAGTCACGGAAGTAAGCAAAAAAGTTATCAACGCCTTGCGTTGTCTGTATCGACTCAAGAATTTTCTTCCAGTGAGAACAGAGGTAATGTTGGTTCAAACGCTCGTATTACCAATACTAGATTATGCAGATGTATGCTATGCTGATGCCTCTCAAGAACTTCTTAACAAACTGGATCGTCTTCTCAATAATTGTATTCGCTTTATCTTTGGCTTACGTAACTTCGATCATGTTTCTTCATTCCGTTCTCAGCTCAAATGGCTGCCTCTTCCACTTCGTAGATCTTTTAGAATCCTTTCTATGCTATTCTCTATTTTACACGATTCGTTTGTCCCTGCATATCTGAAATGCAAATTTCAGTATCAGGGCGATTCTCATAACCGATGTCCCCGTTCCGCGGAAAATCTAACTCTTCATGTTCCTTTCTGTCGCACGGGCTTCTCTTAAAATTCTTTCACTTCAAACGCAGTAAGACTCTGGAACATGTTACCCAGAAATATAAAAGAAGCAAAAACTAACCCTATCTTTAAACTTTTACTCTGGGAATATTACTTAACGAAGCAGTAGTAGTTTCGGATAATAATAAAAAATTTAAAAACTTCGGAAACTGTTATATTCTCAAGTATGTATAGTATAAAAATATCATATTTATTTATTGTGTATGTATTTATTGTGGGTATTTGTGTATATGTATAAAATACTATTGTATGCATGTAAGTAGTAATGTAAATGTATATGTATGTGTATTGTATTTATTATCATTATATTATAATTTTGTATTTTTTCCTTAAACCTTTAATTTTTTTTTAATTATGAGTTTTGCACCCATCACTAGATTCTCTGCACAAACCAAAGGTAGACTGGTAGAGAATGCCTTTAGGCATTAAGTCCGCCGTTTTGTATATTTCTTTTATATGTGCAAAAAAGCTTAAATAAATAAATAAATAAATAAATCGTGTGGCGTATGTGCGAACCACTCCTGACACAAGCGTTTCAAGCTTACCAGTAGTGGTTAAAAGAAATATCAGTAATGTTAATTAATAATAAATAACGAAAAAAATCGCAAATTCTTGAAATTTCATGTTTGAAAATGTCGCGATTAATCGAAAATCGATCTTTTAATCCTCGATTTAATCAATAATCGATTCTAGTATCTTCGAATCAAATCGATACAGAGATCGATTCTTTTAAGAGTGAATCGACATGCCTACTACTATCCAAACGCGACGACGTAGCTTTGAAACTAATAACAATTTTAAATAAACATATATCTATCTTACACAAGTTGCAAAAAACAATATCGTCGCTAAGATTAGATAAAGATAGACACACAAACATGCAATGGCGGGTTGGTAACTATATGAAATTTTACCTAAAATACGCAATAAAAATGAGTTTTTTTAAGCTGGTTTTTATATTAAAAAAGTATATTTTATTGTAAAATATTTATTGCGTCCCCATAGAAAAAAGGACACAAAGCTTATCAGATGAATAGAAGTAAACATAATGATGAAATAAAACATATTTTTATAAGTATTTTTATTGTACTACTCGTAATAAATCAAACAATAGAAAATAGGTAATATAATATAATTAATATAAAATTTATATGAAATTATAATTAATATAAAATAAGCAGGTAATAAAATATATTTAATAGATAATTCATGAATAAACTAAATTAAGAATAATTAATTATTTTGTATGAAAGTTAAAACGTAGTTTTTATTATAATTTCCAAAATATTAAAAATCAGAGGTAACAAATTAACTTACTCCATTAATTATATAGTCTCCCATTAATGTAGGATAATCACAAATGCGGAAAAGTGGCAACATTGAACCTAAATGGCAATATTCGATAATTTTATTCAATTATTTAAGGTTTTTTACGTTTATATGAAAACAAGAAAAAAAAATTATGTGTTGAAAGTGATTCCGCTTGATTTATTACGTTTCTGTGACCTTGAATAGCATTCTCTCACTACGCATTTACCCATTTTTTTGTCGAGGCTCACCTCTGTCGGCGTCACATTGAACACTTAACTGACGTTATATATAATATAATATATAATATTCGGCTAAATCACCGAACATTCGAACCGAACATTTTCATAGTGTCCAATGTATTGAAATATACGAATTAAGTAATGCGATGTACTTTACTGTTGAAAGTATATTTTATTTATGGGTTAAATCTACTTACTCTCAGAGTGCCTTAAATGCATAAACCTATACATTTATGTTTTTGAGGCACTGTGTTTATTTCCGATTATGGAAAATAGAAACTTGATAAAATGTAATGATTTCTTAAATTTACGCGAACACTACACATTGAATAAAACTATTATTTACGGATTTTAACGCGTTTAATTACTTTAATTTTTTTATTATCCCAACGTTTCGGGTGCTTTACAGCACCCATGGTCACGGGGGAGGGGGGACTGAGATGTTTGAGGTCCCAATGTCATAATTAGTCCGGCTACCTTCAGTTTTTGAATATTAATTTTTGGTACGATTTACGCACAACGAGCTTATAGTATCATGAAGTCTTGCAGTGGTATGCTTGGGTTTGGGTTTAATTTTGTTAATTATAGGATCCCAAGCAGCTGGCAGCACCCATCCATCTTCTCTATTGAAATTTGGATGTTTTTTAATTTCAATAGCCTCGCGTATATCATCCTTGGTAGGAATCGGTGTTCTTTTGCGAGCATATGTGGTTTATCAAATCGAATGTAATGGTGGGGACGATCTTGAACATGTTCACAGACTGCAGACTTCCCGGAGCGTCGGTGCTTCACGTCAGCTATATGTTCCTTCACGCGGGTTTTTATAGATCTTTTTGTTTGACCTATGTAAGAGAGACCACATTCACAATCTAGCTTGTACACGCCTGCATCCTGCAGAGGAATATTAGATTTGATGGATGGTAAAAATTGATTAATCTTCTTCGGCGGCTTGTAGTATGTTTTAATGGAAGCTCGCTTCAAGATGTGGCCAATCTTGTCTGTGACTCCTCTGACATACGGTAGTACAGCAGGCGCGCGCTCGACTGTGGCCGGCATCACTCGTTCACTGTGACGTAGGCGCGGGACCCGAAGCTTATTGTCTTGCAATACTTGCTTGACGTGTTGAAGCTCGGCGGCCAGATGTTTTCTGTCACAGATCCCTCGTGCTCTCTGAAACAAAGATTTACCCACGGTAGCTAACTGTGACGGATGATGGTGAGATTCACCATTTAGATATCGGATGGTATGGGTCTTTTTTATATACACAGTATGACCAATAGTTTTATCAGGATTTAGGATGACTAAAACATCTAGGAAGGCTAAAGAATTATTTGCCACTAACTCCATTGTGAATTGAGTTTATGGAGTTAAGCTGGTCTAAAAATGCAGTTACTTTGTCAGATGGTAAGATTGTGAAAGTGTCGTCTACGTAGCCTTGGATTTACAGGAGCAGTAAGAAGAGCTTTCTCCTCCAAGTTCTCCATGAATATGTCGGCGACTATGGGAGATACAAGTGACCCCATCGCCACACCATCTACTTGCTTGTAGAACTCCACCTTCCACAATAGATAGCCAGATGTGAGGCAGTGTTCAAGTAATATTGCATATTCTTGAGGCATGTTATTTTCTTCCAGCTGCTTGGGATCCTATAATTAACAAAATTAAACCCAAACCCAAGCATACCACTGCAAGACTTCATGATACTATAAGCTCGTTTTGCGTAAATCGGACCAAAAATTAATATTCAAAAACTGAAGGTAGCCGGACTAACTATAACATTGGGACGTCAAACATCTCAGTTCCCCCGTGACCATGGGTGCTGTAAAGCACCCGAAACGTCGGAATAATAAAAATAAATTAAAGTAATTAAATGCCATAAAATCAGTAAATAATAGTTTTGTTCAATTGACAAAATGTTTTTGGAATCAAACAGAAACAAGAAACATTAAATTACATTAGTACATTTCACTTTAATTTGGTCGTCAGTTTCTCTAAAATAAGTCAAAATAGTAAATCTCCTGCCGCTCATTTTTATCATATAATTATCAATTTTCACTAAGAATAAAATTGTTACGGTTCTTTACCTTATTCACTAAGAATAAAGAGCCATGAAAAAGATTATTTCGAAGACATGTAAAGTTCGCCAACAAGCATATTGGAGCAGTGCGGTGGACAATTCCTTGCCCTATAACCCTCTAAGAAATGAGCGGATGCCTGTGACCAGGAGTGGGACGTATATAGGCTACAACTTTAACTTTAATTAAGAATAAAACAACGAAATACTTTTTTATCACAAGAATAGTCAAAACATAAGCATGTGCCGGCAATTTGCTCAGTACTAGATAATGCAATAACATGTCAGGTGTGGCGAGAAGCGAGAGGCAGGGTGAAATCCATATTCGGCCCATCCCTACTTTTGAGTGGACTTTGGATATCACAAGCTCAAATTACATATAAATTGTGACATTACAATTCATAACCTATTTTTGCATTCAAAGAGGTGTAATATATTCTTTAAATGTATACGCGCACCTCTGAAGTAAAACAAATATTACCTATTTAAAAAAAATCGTTAAAATCGGTTTACATTCAAATTGAGTAACATAAAACAAAACAAAACATACATTCGAATTGAGAAACGTATTCTTTTTTAAAGTTGACTACAAATAAAGATCAATAGGCCATATGCGTTTTATTTGAGCAGTAAATTTGCTGGAAGCAACAAATCTACAATACAAATAACTTTTAATGTATTTTTCATGATTCCTTTTTGAGAGTCGGACTACTTTTACGTATATCAATAACTTCTAAGGCTTTCACCAAAGTTTTGATGAAATATTATTTACAAAATTTGAACGACAAAAGAGCCTGATGTTAAGTGGCTTCTGTAGACTTCATAATTCTGTCCACTATTAAGAATCAAAATGCAGATATACGTTATCATCTCTCTATAATATCTCTATATTATCATCTATCCACGATATAAATAAAAATATTATTTTTATTCTATATTAGATTACAAAATACTTTTTAAAAGTCACTACAGAAGATATATATACTACCAACTTAAAACAAAAGAGTTCGTTTTCAATTTTGAGGAGTAAGATGAAATGACTTACAGCATTACATTTATAGACACGTATTTCCATATCGTACAAATCGGAATTCAAGAGTGTATACTACCCATGGTTTTCTAGACAGAACAGTATACCTATGACCAACCACCTTATGACGTACCGTAATTGCGTATTGTACTTTGTGACAATGTATTCGGTACGCCTATGTTCTGCAGTGGACTTGTGATGGGCGGTACTAGGAGAAGTTGTAGCATTCCATTCTCACGTGCAGTGTTTTCAATAATAATGTAACTATGTCAAGCTTTATATGTACGTTCATTTACCGAGAGTGTACTGACATCAAGCTTAATTTAAACTAGGTATGTCCGTGTTGCGGACAAAGGTGGGACGAAGTTATAACTATAGTAAAACTTATTATATTATTTATATAATGAGGGTGACGAATGAGCACACAGTCTACTTGACGGTTAGTGGATGCTGTGGCCCATAGACATTTGTATCTATGCTCGATTAAGAATCAAAACCCAGATGCGTGGCGAACTCTAAGGAGTAAGATGGAATACTTAATTTTGAGTGAAAACCCATTCGTGCTATAACCATAATATAGCTGCAGTGTTACCAATTAATTTTTATTATTTTATTAAATTAGCCAATTAAAATTAGTACGCAAGAAAAAGTAATGTATTGTTTAAGGTCCAAGTGGCACAAATTCCATCCGGTCGATGCGATCTCCGTCATCAAGCCACGTTAAGGGATTTATAAAACACAGTCTCTATAATTACATTTAATTTCCTGCTAATTATTTTCTAACCATTTGAAAATTCTTGAAATGGTTCTTTTCTCATAACAACGGCTAACCACAACTCTACCTAAGTAGTAGTAATTAGTAAATTGGCTAAAATTTAAAATTCCTTCTACAAAAGCTTAGTACGTCAGAATAAACTTTAGTACATAATAAAATCGTAATACATACATAGTTCTTTTATCAATTATTATCTAAATAATATTTTAAGTCCTAATTAAAGAAAAGTAATTTAAAAAATACTGTTAATTCATTTTCAAATTGTTATTATAGATAATGTAGACTAATCCATAAAAATTACATTAAGTAAAAGCTGTTTTTAATCTTTACATAAAAATAGCCGCTCATAAAACTATGATAGTTTTGTGAGCGGCTAGGAGTGTATAACTTTCAGTGTGCCCAATGTATATCTGAAATAATTACATTTTCCTTATGTGGTAAAAACCTGTCTTATCTCGAATATTGTTTAGAAATAATCTCAAATATAGACACCTCTCATCGATTCCTGTACTGTTAGGATTGTTAATTAGGTTATATTACGTGATTAAGATCCATTATTCATCACTCATCCGAAGTGGCAATGGCCCGGCCATATAGGTCGAAAAACCGACAATCGATGTCGGAAAAAGGTATTTGAGTGGCAGCCTCGTATCGGCAGGCGACGTGTAAGGCGACCCCCAACTATATGGAGTGACGACCTGCTAAGACGTGCAGAAAGTGGATGGATGCAGGTGACTCAGGACCGTGCTTTGTGGCATACCTTGAGGGATGCCTATGTTCAGCAGTGGACTTGTGAAGGGCTATTATGATGATGATGATGTGAACAGGTTTGTAAAAGAACACTGAGGCTATAATTTTATACGAATAAATACAAAATTCCAACGAACTACGCTGTAGTGAGAAGTGCGGGGAAGCGAAAAGTGTGTTGTGTAGTGTTTGAAATCTTTTATTAGACGAATGAGTGTAAACAATTAATCGTATTAAAGAAATTTCAATAGCATTCTAAATTAAAGTTATATTTATAAAGCGAACCGAAAACTGACATAAAAATACTTCTTTTTCTTGAAAAATATATAATTAAATTTCTGGGCATAATCATTTCCATATCACAAACAGCTTTTTAATGTATTTTTTTTGCGCCCCTTCTGAGAGACAGCTCTTTTGTACATCGAAAATGTTGAAAGCTTTTATCAACTTTTCGGCCGAATTCAATTAAATGAAATGTTACTTTTTGTAATATCACGTTTAACTAAATATATTTAACATCTATAAAGTTGAATTTCTTGCTGCTGAATCATTGAATTTTGATGCGAGCTTATTTGTATGAGTAAATTAGATACTGTGGCCTATTAAGAAATCAAGGCAGAATATTATTCAAGGCAGAAGTCTTATGTGACCCTGGGAAATAGGTTGACGCCAGTAACTTCAATGTTTCGTTTTCACTATTAGTGAAATTACCATTATCAGGCTTTTTAAGAAGCCTGATCTGATTAGGTTTAGCTATGGACAGCATTTTGTGTCGTCTTGCACGGCGAGGCGAAGACTCAACTTCTTCGCATAGCTTCCTCCACGATGATCTCTTGACTTTCCTAATTTCTATATTATATTCAGTTGGGGCCGCACTACAAATATCCCACTCTTTTGTTTTCTTAGCTCTATTATATAGTTTCCTGGTCTTTTACCTAAGTTCTTTCAGCTTAGTATTCCAACAAGGAACTGATCGTGATTTGGTCTTGGTTTTGACGCAACAACTGTCCTCGAAGGCTTCACGGATACCTACGGTTACTGTCTCCGTCGCTATCTTCAGACCATCCATCGTTTTGATGCTTTTAGGAAATGTTTCCAAATTCCTCCTTAGGCTACCTCAGATCCCAAAAGGTCGCTTTTGGATCCTAAAAGCAATAGTTTCATAGTTTAATGATGCACCGATCACAAACACATTAAGTTTGTCGGGCATCACAAACTTAATGTGTTTGTGATCTAACATCGAGTTTTTACTACTAATATGCTAGTCATTTATCCGCCTGGACATGTTATTGGTAGCAAAGGTTATGTGTAACACTTCTTGCCTAGCACGTGTTACAAAGGTTGGTGTACACCCTAAGTTTAGGCTTACCACGTGGTTGGAAATAAGGAAATCATAAAGTAACTCACCTCTTTCGTTGATATTAGTGCTTCCCTAGGCTGTGTGGTGCGCATAAGCATTACAACCCACCAACAGTTCGGCGTTGTGTTTTTGGGCGAACTCCGCCACTCGCTCTAACTCGATGGTAGGCTCTGAAGATAGGCTGAGCATATGATTACTTTGGCCCCTGTGAATCGCTTAAGATTTATGAAGGCTGTAACCAGGTCATCATTGAAGTACTCTGAGCTAAAAATTCAATATTTTATTGTAAATTATACAATCCCTGGTTCTACTATCTTTAGTATTGACAAGAATATTACCGGCAGCCGCCAATCCTAGAACTTGACCGTTGGCCACCCAAGGCTCTCAAGGTATGAGGGCGAGGTCAATGTTGTCCTCTGCAAATCTAACCTTCAACACGGCAGAAGCAGCTGCTGAATGGTGAAAATTTGCCTGGAGGACCCTCGTCTAACCCTTGAGGCTAGGTATTTATGGTCGTGGGGGGGCAGGGATCATTTTCGTCTATTGAGCACGAAGAAGTCCTTTACCGGCGCTATTGGACCCCGCCTTAACTTTCACTATACCGCTACCCCCCCCCCCCCCCCGGACGACACCAGCGGAGGCCGTTGGACCGAGGCGAGATCAGCGCCTTGGGTCTTCGTCACTCTCACTGATGGCGTTACAGTCTCTAGAGAAAAGGTTACTAGGAACCCATTCTCCTCGTCCCTACGGTGGAGGATTCTTCAGAGCTCATATGGAGGCCATAATTTTGTGCCCTCAACAGTACAGCCACCTCCTCTGGAGAGTTAGCTTTGCTGCGGGGCAAAAAGGTTATGCTCAGCTTAGGCTTAGGCAGTTCGCCCTCGGGTATTGTCGAGAGCCCTGCTTCCGGCCAGGGTTTCAGTTTTCCGATTTCACCCATAATCCCGTCCCGGCTTGCCTTATTTACCTGAATTGTGAGTGAAACCCGAAAATTTTGGTCCTATTCCCGGCTGCGCCCCACAGGCCGTCTTAGCGATGGCCTGCGTTAGTGCCAGTTGAACCAGCTGCATCTGCTACACACTCATAGAATATGAATTGCGAATTCCTACACACGTGGAGCCAGCTACGGCACTGAAGCTGAGCTTCTTATCCCCCGCTGCCAGCTTCACAGACTTCCTGGGCTGGTCTTTGGGGGACTCTTCCTCGGATCGACTGCATTTTTTCGTCTTTGGAACTGAAGGAGGTTTGGGCAAAGGAATTTCATCCCGGAGATTCTGGCAGAGAGAGAGGGCCTCTTTGGCTCCTATCTCAGCTGATATCAGCTTTCGGTTCCTGTTTCTTGCTGCAACACTAAGCTTATAAGGCCTAGCTAACTTTTTCTTTTCCCCTCCCTGGTTCGTTTCGATTGTGGTTCCGCTGCAGACGTGCACCTCCACGGCTCCTCGCAGGTTAGGGCGTAGTATTGTAGGGTTGGTTAGGCTAAAAAAGCCTCTTACAAACCTGCAGATAGTTCCATTATAGGAAATTTTTTATTATTCTTTGCAAAATTTCGATTTTCGTCCATTTTGATCTCTCGATTAGCTAGGGAAATATTCGGTCACCCCCAGCAGAGCCACGCATGCCGAGTGAAGGGCTAAAATACTACCCGAATCGCCCTGGTCTCGGGTAGGCACTGTTTGTGACTGGATTCCCTCCAGCCACGCATCCATCGGCACGGCATTCTTGACACCTTGGATTCGGACAGGATAGGAAAAAAGGGGGGTGGGATAAAAAAAGAAGAAGAGGATTATCTGAGTGTTTCTGTTCTGTCTGTTTCCTATTGAACCAGAAATCATTGAGTTACCAAATAACGGGCGGCAACCACGTGAAGAAAGATTTCCTCAGACTTGACCTGGGCATCAACACGACCTGCGCTCTCCCCCAGAGCCATTCGCCAAACTGATCGCCGGACAGGAGAGCAAAATAGGTGTTAATCTAGTCCTGATGATAATGCCAAAAACTAACCTCCGCTCTTTCTAACAACGTGCTATATATACTTATATAATTTTTTATGATGTTGTATATATTATAACCTGTGTTATACACACAGTAAAATTATTTGAATCATCATAGCCATTCACAAGTCTATTCCTGAATGTAGGCATATTATTTACGTATTTATGGGTAAAGTAAAGTTACAGCCCTCACTATACGTTCCACTGTTGAGCACAGACCTACTCACGTTTTTGAGAGGGTTAAGTACGTTTTTGAGAGGGTTAAGTTTAGAACAAGGAAATGTCCGCTGTGCTGCCCCACAGTATGTGTTATTTCTACACGATGTTTTCCTTCACTACCTTCGATCAACAAAACCAATTAGAAAATACATAAATTAATTAACATTTAGTGTAAAATCAACCTTAAGTTATAACACATAAAGTTCTTTTTCCCGTTATTGCTTTGCTCTCACGTGCAAGAGCTCACGTCTCATGTGCGCTCTTATTTACTGAGATGGATTTCTTGCGCCGATCCGACATCTAGTTGGTATTGTTGATCGAAGTTCACTACCGAGCTTGTGGTGAATCAAAAAACTAATGGTCCCCACACACGGTCAGTTAAAATGATTAGTTGAACTGACGTATGTCCAAAAACTGACCGTGAGTGTGGAATCGTAAGTTGAAATTTTTAACTGACGAGAACCCACGGATTTTTTCGGTAGTACTGCCAGTTGAAACTGCTCTGTCGAACTGGCATACATCCAAGTACTGATCGTGAGTGTGAGCTTAAGTTGAAATTTTGAACTGATGGCACTCCACGGACTTATCCGGGCGCACCGTAATCCGCTGGCTCAGTTCGTTTTAATTACCTTACCGGTAATCTAACCTAATTTACTAACTTTGTTAGTAGCTACTTACATTATTTCTATGCTATTTACATTTTATTTTATTTTATATATTTAAAGAATTTCTTTTGAAGGAGTATGAGAACTAAAGTGACTGTGATGATGTTACCTTCTTTATGATTGACTCAGAAGGTGGGTAAAGGATCTTAGTGATGCTAAGTAGAACAATGTTTTTTTCAACTCATTTTGAAAAAGGTTGTTTGGTGATGATATCACCTAGCTGATGGATCCCGAAGGTGGGTTTAAAACATCTCAGTGACTTCACTTCATAGAATCTTTGTGTTAGGATCTCAGTGACGGCTCTATTTTTATATTTTCATTATTTTTATTTTATAGGAGTCGCGCAATTTTATAAGTGACACTTCTTAACTAAATATTAAAATTTATGTCCCCCCCCCCCCCCCAAAAAAAGGTGGAGCAAACATAAAAAAATAAAGAAAAATAAGTCGTTAATTATCGCGATGATGGACGTTGAATGTAGGTGTGGCCACGACTTAACGCGTTAATTTGACAATAGCATTAACGATGCCGTTTGCCGTTTGGCGATAACTCGAGTGACATCAAAAAGAATAACGCACGAAATAACGCGATGAAGTGGCCACACTACGTTTGTCGCATGCACGATGAGCGGAACGGGGTCGCACGTATGACTATGATGAAGCGGAATAATAAAAAGCTATTACTTTTTTTGAGATTCTGAAAACAGAGCCATGTTTATGGGATCCAAGACTCAAAATTTTAAGAATCGTACATCGCAAAATGATGCTTTGCGAAGAATTATGTAATTATTATCTTATAAAACAACTTTGAAAAATTAGAAAGATGAAGGAAAGCCTAATGAGTTTTTATAGAACCATTTTTAACAAATATAAAAAATCTTCAAGGAACATTAATGCCAACTTTAACGCTGTTTAATAGAATTGAAATTTAATGACGTTGGGTGTTCAAGTGTAGCCACTCACTTTATTGCGTTAAATTTAAAGCAATAATTGCTGCGTTTATGGGCATTGAGGTTTCTCGTTAGTGTAACACCAGCATTAGCGCGTCCGCTCGATGACGCAGCCACACGATGGTCGCGCACTGGACTAAGCGTTGAAATATGAATATCGACAGTGGATATTCATTTCAATAAAAAGTTTAAAATTTTTATTTTTTACCATAAATCATCTACTACTACCCAATCTACTGTACTTTATGTTATGCTTTTAATTTTTCCCCGGTTTATTTATATGCTTATTATCTTAAAAAGAAATGTAATTTTGTAAAGTATATCTCTGTGGGTATTAAAATTACTATAATCTACGGAACTTAGTACTACTTTACTAACTGTGTGTTTAGGCGGGAACTTGACATTTGACGGATTTTCTCTTCTGTTATGGCACATTTACACAGGGTCAGTAGCTGTCTGAGCTGACGCCGAAAACTGACTCTTACTATTTACAAGCAGTCAGTATTTCGTCAGTAGGCGAGTATATTTCTTTTGGTGTACACACGTTCGAGAAAAATGAATTCTCGAAAACAGCAAAAAATCAAAGTTAATAATTTGTTGAGAAAATTTACCTTTGTGATGATGCAAGAACTAACTGGTATGTTAGAAGAAGAGATATCTAAACAGAAACGAATTTGGGTAAGAAAATGGATAGATGACAGAGATAAAACTGAAGGTTTTGCTCTGTTGTTAATCCAGTTGAGAATGGAAGATCCTGGGGAATACAAACTGGCTTTGAGAATGACGCCAAAAAACTTTGACGATTTGCTTATGTTGCTATCAAGCTCTATTCAGTGTCAAGACACATTTATGAGAGACGCCTTGCCAGCCAAAGTGAAACTCGAAATTACGCTGATATTTTTGGCTTCTGGAATGTCGTTTCGGAATCTCAGTCACTTTTATCGTGTATCGATACCATCTTTTTCTAATTTAATACTGACTGGACTGACCAGACTGGGTGGGATAAAATCCCAAAGAACTGTTGCTTGAGGCAGTCATCTGAGTTACATCGGGGGGATAAAATCCTAAGGAACTACTGGTGCCGCTGTTTGTCGTAGAAGCTGGACTAGGAGTGTAACGGTTCTGCTGACGCTGTGTATAAGTAGTAGAACTCAAAGAAAAGTGAGTACTTAGGTAAATATTCACGTTTCTTCTTCTATTTTCTATATCTGCCAGTCTTCATTTGGATAATGTTGTTTGTATTTCTTCCTGTGCAGTTATACATTGCTCCGCAGAGA
Organism: Parnassius smintheus behrii; assembly: GCA_036936625.1. Lineage (NCBI taxonomy): Eukaryota > Metazoa > Arthropoda > Insecta > Lepidoptera > Papilionidae > Parnassius > Parnassius smintheus. The sequence goes on along the minus strand of JAUPFT010000030.1, from coordinate 10,367,368 downwards.
GTTTTTTTAACTGAGAAGCCACATGCTTTCCGTAAATATCACAATCACTTTCTTCGTCTGATGGAATATTGATACTATGTGATACATTTTTTATGTCTTTTATCATATCGGATTTCTGAGACAGTTTGCTACGTTTTGACCTCGGTCTTGTCGGTTGATTGGAGTTTTGTGTGATCGGCCCGGATTCTGAAGCTGGTGAATTCACAGTGTTATTATTTTCTGCGTTAAATATTACCTAATCTTCATCATCATCACCAGAAACAGGAATATTGTTGGGAGTGTCCGAATTATCGTGAAAATAAGTAATTGGTTATAATAACGAGTACCATCGATTTAATAATATGAAATACCCTACTAGGCGTAAATTATTAGTATAACTACCGTAACGTATAGCTAATTACATACATACAAACCTTATACCTACAATTCTACCTACATCATACATACGACCCGTATGGCGCGGCGGTAGTGAGGCTGCCTTACATTCTTAGGGTCCCGGGTTCGAATCCCGGTAGGTGCAAATGTTTGTGTGATGAGCACAGGTAGTGTTGCCCAAAATCGGTCTTGGTCTTGCAGTCTTGGCCTTTTTCTTGCATTTTTGCAAGACCAAGACCAAGAACAAGACCGCCCAATTTTAGCAAGACCAAGACCAAGACTGACCGTGCAAGATTTGAGCAAGAACAAGACTAAGCCTGCGAGACTCTTGCATCTTGCAGTTAGGAATGAGTGTCGTTTCAAGGAGTATAGGAGTTCGGCTATACGCTTAGGAACTCTATGAGACGCAAAAAATATATAAAAAAAATTTGGAAAATTGGACTTATGCGCATTACAAACAATACCATAAACATACATAGCGGATGAAAATATCCATTAAAAGAAAAAACGGTGCATCCCTAGTTTTGACCATCGGCACTTTGATAGTGCGCGGCCTCTTGTTGTCGGCATCATCAAAGGTCGAATACTGACCTGTCAAAGAAATTTTGCAGCTATTCGGAAGTACAAGGTCAAGATACACGCGCTGGCGGCTTCTATTGATATCGCATTCAATCGTCGCCGCCGCGCCGCACGCACTACGTTTGACACTGTTTGAATGCTGCCACAGAGTACGTGTTCCAAAGAATAAAATAAGTTTCCGGGTGCTCAGAATGGACACGAATATATTATGCTGATCTCGCAAGGAATATTGTAATTAGATAATGGTAAGGATAGGTAGATACCATAATAATTTATTCTAGTAAGTAATTATTATAATATTAACTATATGGGTTTATAATAATTACTTACTATTATTATTTTTACCTAATAGATAAACATGTTCAATAAGTTCACTGCTAATCTCGACTTTTGGAAGTGTGTGTTTTTGAACACAAAGTGTTCGAATATGTCGTCACCCATTTGATAAATATTGTAGACACTTTTAACACACTTGAAACGTGTAAACATTTTGTACAATGATAATCAAATAATATAAAAAGTGTGCATATTAAATAAAAAGCGTAAAATAAGATCTATGTACTTTTTAGGAGCCCGAGTATCTCTTAGAGAACCGTTTAAAGAAATTAATTGCATCGAGTTGATGTAAGTAATAGTGATTTGCACAATTTTAATAGCAGAAATAAAAATAAAATCACAATACCTGCTTTCCGGTTACACAAAGTATATAATGCGTTCTTGGGTAGCGATATACACTTTTATAATAAGATTCTAAAAGAAATGTTAGATCTTTCACCTTTTCAATTTAAGTCAGACAAAAATGCTTGGAACTGACCGCTCGTACCACACAGGAGTAACTAGAAATTTCTAAACCGATTTGGTATCTACATATACATTTGACATTTTATGTTTGACTTATCGCTTTACATAATTATAGAACTATTGTAAAAATATTTTGAAAAGAGCAACTACTGAGTTTCTTACTTTCTTCCATGATTCTTCTCAGTAGAATCAGAAACCCTGGACATGGAAAAGAAAAAATTGGGGAAAACAGTGATTATATGACTATACAAAATTGTATTTTTAATGTCTACTTGAATAAAACATATTTGAATTTTGAATTTCAAACGAGTGAAGGCAAATTTAATTTAATTAACGTAGATTAATTCAATCACAAGAAGAACATATTATACACAATTTTATTTACATATTTACATTTCATTTTTACGTAGGCACATTATACCTGTCTGGCAACGCATCTCCTTTATTAATCTTCTGAAGAATCATTAATTTTATCAAAGGATGCCGAAATTTCCTTTGTCGGTCTTTCGGCGTGTACTTAAAAATAATACCTAGGTGGATTGAAAAGTACTCGGCCTAACACAAATCCATTCAATTCTAAAAATCAAATCTACCCACATTATTTAGATCAGTTCAGACTAGTTCATTGTGTGAAGTTCGAAACGTGTGCGATAATTAGTTGTGATTTTATAAATTTATTAACAAAGTAATCGGACATAATTTCCGCGAATGGAGCAAATCGAGCAGCGTGCCGTCATTAAGTACCTCCATAAGAAGGGGCTATCATCAAAAGCCATCCATAATGACATGGTCCGTACATTAGGCGATTGTGCTCTGTCATATTCATCCGTCAAAAAATGGATAGTAGAATTTAAGCGTGGTAGAGAGAGTGTGAAAGATGAACCCCGCTCTGGAAGGCCTTCGACGTCAACTACTGACGAAAATATTAAAAAGTACTTGATTTAATAATGGGAGACGCAGATTAAAAATTAGAGAGATAGCCGAGATTATAGGCATCTCTTATGAACGAACTCAAAACATTATTGTCAACGAGTTGGGTTTCCACAAGGTGTCTGCGAGGTGGGTTCCGCGACTGCTTTCAGTTGAACAAAAAAGGACGCGATTGACTATTTCACGCGACTGTTTGGAGTTATTTGAAGCCGATGCAGATGATTTTTTGAATCGTTTTGTTACTATGGACGAAACATGGGTTCATTACTGTACACCGGAAACAAAACAACAATCAAAACAGTGGAGAAGACCTGGTTCACCACCCCTTAAAAAGGCTAAGTCGATTTTGTCGGCAAATAAGGTGATGGCTTCAGTATTCTGGGACTCGAAAGGTGTGATTATGATTGATTATCTTGAAAGGGGTCAGACTATAAACTCTGATTACTACTACACCTTACTACGTCGTTTACGAGAGGAAATAAAAGAAAAACGTCGAGGAATGCTCAGAAGAAAAGTCCTGTTTCATCAAGATAACGCCCGTGTTCACACGTCAGTACGGTCAATGGCTGAAATTCACAACTGTGGCTTTGAACTGTTACCGCATCCGCCGTATTCACCTGATCTGGCACCATCAGACTTCTTTCTGTTCCCTAACCTAAAAAAGCACTTGGGAGGTCAAAGATTTTCGACAAACGACGAGGTCAAAGCAGCTGTAGACGCATATTTTGACTCTAAGGAAGAATCATTTTTTTTCAACGGTCTAAATGCTTGGAAGGGGAGGTGGCAAAAGTGTATTGAACTTGATGGTGATTATGTAGAAAAATAAAAATATAACTGATTTAGTATGTGTTTATTTTCTTGGTTAGGCCGAGTACTTTTCAATCCACCCTCGTAGTATTTATTTTAATTCCAGTCATTCTCAATTGAGCTTTCCTTCGAGTCTAATGTATTAGTTGTTTTTACTCTATTCCTTGTTGTTCTTGGAGTTATAAGTTTACAATTTGACATGACTGACTGTCGGAGTAGTGAGAGTTGGAGTTATAGATCTAAAAGACCTAAAAGTAAATTTGATGAGTTTTTCGACATAATTCATGCATCCCTAATTGCTTTTTATAAATTATTACAACATAAAAAGGTTCACTTCAGGCTTAAGGAAGCATCTAATATCTTTCCACAAAAGGGAATCACAAATATTTCTTCCTGAAAAACCAAAATTAGGTGGAGATATCACAAGCTTTTTAATAACCACCGGAAAATGTGGACAGGTAAGAAAAAATATACTAATCACACAATTAGATAACACATATATTATGTAACTAGCGGCCGCCTGCGACTTCGTCCGCGTACAATATCTGATTTCCTATGAGATTTTGAAATTTTCTCGTTGCAAAAGTCTTACCTAAGTATAAAGAGGCTATATAGGTAAAGCTTAACTAAGCAAGTATTTATTATTTAAAACTAAAAAAGTGAATGTCGATCTTCATATCTATACTTTAAAAATATAGGACTTGCATGTAACCATTTTACCCCAATTTCACCCCCTTAGGGTTAGGATTTCGTAAAACAGCTTATTCAGGATTTTATTATCGAAAACTTATAACTTTAATGCCGATTTTCGTGTCTCTAACTTCAAAAACGTAGGACTTTCACACAAACTTCCAACTCCCATTTCACTCCCTTAGGGATAGATTTTTTCAAAACCGTTTCTTAACTGATCTCTATGCCATAAAAGAAACCTACCTTACAACTTCAAGTTTGTATGTTTTATAGTTCCTGAGATATCGTTATAGTCAGTCAGTGAGTGGTAGTTATATATATATATATATATATATATATATATATATATATATATATTTTAGTGTTAAATATGTATTTATAATTCACTCGTATTTTCATTTGTTTTTGTAATCAGCGAGACATATGATTTACTGTTTTATTTCAGTCTGAAAATAGCAGTGACAACATCACGACAGCTACAGTTGATTGGATGGTTAAAAAATATCTTCCCTTCTCATTTTTCGATGACGAAACTACACAAGTATATTTTCGATCAATTTGCCCAATATGGTGTTTTCTAAAAGTTCCACACTTAGAAGGAAGGTCAAACAACGGTTTGAAGAGCTTCAATTGAATCTTAAGAAACGACTACAACAATTTTTATCTAAAATGTCATTTACCATTGATGGATGGACGTCAATTGCTGGTAGGAGTTACTACGGGGTCACTATTCATTATATAGACAACGAATGGAAGTATCGATCTGTAGTCCTTGATTTTATACCATCACGCGGTCGACATACTGGGGAAGACATTGCACCGATTTTCCACGAATGTTTATTGGAATATGACATAATTGATAAAATACAGGGTATCACGGTCGACAACGCAACTGCAAATACCAAATTTATGTATGAATTGGACAAACAGCTGCCACACTTTGATTCAGAAAATCAACATTTCCGGTGCTTTGATCACATTTCGAACCTTGGTGTACAAGATTTATTAAAGACCTTAGCAGTTAGAACAGCAGTATGAAGATAATGAAGACGAAACTGAGGAAGATGAAGAATATGCGCCAAATATTTCTGACTCACGTACAGCTATAACAAAATTACGCAGTATTTCCAGTAAAATAAAAAGAAGTGAGATATTGAAGAGGAAATTTCAGTCTGCTTGTGAAGCAGCTGGCGTGCCATCAAATCTGAACCCCATACTCGACTGTCCAACGAGATGGAATTCCACACATGATATGATTGGATTAGGTTTAGAAGTGAGAACTGGCATTACCATATTGTGCACTTCTGTCACCGAATTGAATGATTTTCAAATCACAGATAGTGAATGGCATATACTCGAAAAAATACATAAGTTTCTAATAAACTTTAAACTTCTATCAACGAAACTTGGTGGAGAAAAATATGTTACATTACCGCTAGTCATTGTATCATTCAATCTCTTGCTCCATAAAATTGAATCCATGGTAAAACAATTAGATGAGAAACCTAATCAATTCGAAGTGGAAGTGGAAGATAAGAAAATGCTTAAACATAATAAAAAGAGCAACTGGATTTATTGTACCTCTTTAATTTTAGACCCAAGGCATAAGACTCAGACTTTTGACATGACATTATGGGGGAAGCAAATTAAAACAGAAAGCCTGCGCAAATTTAATGAACTTTATAAAGAATATAAAAGTCTGCACTCAGTGAATACATCTCTAGAATCACCAAGAAATGAAAAGAAAGTATGTGAATATGATGAAGATGAAGACGTGATAGACTTTGAGAAATTGTATGCATGTCCCTCGACGTCATCTGTATCTGGATCTTTTCATCAAGGCTTAGTTATAGACGAGTTGGAGGAGTACCTAAGTAAACCCAGAGCCTCCAGTTCGGAAGACATTTTAGAGTGGAGGAGGACGCACGAGACGGAATATCCAACTTTATCGAAGATGGCCCGTGATTTTCTTTCAATACCTGCAACTTCAGTACCTGCTGAGAGATTATTTTCTAAAGCATCATTAGTAATTAGAAAACATAGAAATAGGTTAAGTGATGAGTCAGCCAGATGGTTACTTTGTATTAATTCTTGGTCAAAAGAATTAATATAAAGTAACAGTAATGTCAAAGCTGTTGTGTACTGTTATGTAATTTAATATGTATTGTATTTTATTTTTTTATTTAAATAAATGGTAAATTGTATAAATCTTTTATGCCATTTCATATAAGGGTCTAGCAATCTCTTTCTAGATAGATAATGTTCTTTATAATACAGTCAAGTTAATGTCATTAATTTGTTTTTTATATGTTTTGACTAAGTTTTAGCACATGTAAGCTTATTAAATGTAAACGTTTATTAAGAAACAGACTAACTCCCGTGGCCGTGAGACTTGGTAGACAGCTCAGTTGGTTAGAGCATCGGCACGGATCGCTTAGGTCGTGGGTTCAAACCCCACCCGGTATTAGTAGATTTTTCGAATTTCTCATTAAATATTTAGACATTTATTAATTTGGTTGGTCTTTCTATGGCTATGTTAATTCAAGCTCAAAATGTGCCTACTCTATTAAGTTGTTCTAAGATCTAAAGTAACGTTTAATAAATAACAATAGGCTAATAGGTAATTGCGAAACTTGCGAGACTCTTGCTGCAAGACCAAGACCAAGAACAAGACTGAGAGCGCAATACCAAGACCAAGACTGGTTAAGTCTCGTCTTGTTCTTGCATTTGGGCAACACTGAGCACAGGACATTTGTTTCCGAGTCACGGTTGTTTATATGTATTATAATAAAGTATATGTGTTATAATAAGTATGTATTTACAAACAAGAAGTATCTATGTAGTATATCAACTAACTGGTGTCCACGACACAAGCCTCGTTGCTTATTTTGGAACTAGATGGCGCTGTGTGTAATAATGCCCAGCGATATTTATTTATTTATACCTACCTACACACATCTATACTAATAATAATAATATATTTGATTGTTTATTGTTTGTTTAATACATTTTTATTATTTTTCCTTTGCAGATTCCAGATGGAGAGGATGAATGGAAAATTATCGAAGACGGATTTAATACCAGATGGAACCTCCCCTCGTGTTACGGAGCAATTGATGGAAAGCATGTCATTATCAAAGCGCCACCAAATAGTGGAAGTGAATTTTACAACTATAAAAAAGCCAATAGTCGTCAATTTATCGCCGTTTAGAAGATGGATTACTGCCAGTGGATGGAATCATTGTTGGCAATGCAGCGTTTCCGTTAAAGGTTTCTCGTGCAAGGCGTATAGTGGAAAATGCTTTTGGAATTCTAGTTTCTAGATTCCGTGTGTTCGAAAAAGCAATTCCCACCAGTTTGAACACAATTGATGCAATCGTATATGCATCCTGTGCCCTTCATAATTGGTTGCGAAAAAAAACTGACTCTTACATAACACCTACTTGTGTAGACAGAGAAGACTCTGAAGGACAAATAACACCAGGTACTTGGAGATCGAAAATAACTCCATTAATAAGTATAACTGATCAACTTGGAGGTAACCATTCCGTAAATGCCAAAGAGAGAAGAGATTTATTGAAAAATTACTTTATGACGAATGGAAGTGTACCGTGGCAGTTTAACAGAATTTCTTAAATTATATTTGTTTTATTTTAATACTAAAATAAATAAATATTGTGGGTAATTACTTTTGTTTTCCTTTGTATAGATACATTTCTTATAAAAGCGTTCATTTCTTCGAAGCATTTCATCTTTGGAGTATAGACATTTTCACCAGCGCCTGCTTTTGAGGAGTTTTTTTATTTTATCCAGTTCCAAGTAATAAGCTGCCCTCAAGCTTTTAATTTTGTTTTTGACCTCGGTAGGGCCAAACCCTTCTAAATTTATTTCTCGTGCAATATTCTGTAATGCTGTTGCACGCATTTCTTTATTTCTATAATTTCCTGATTTGTTATCCCACAGGCATTCATTATCGCGGTATAGTTCAATAAGCTTTAAGTTTTCCCTCTCGCTCAGTTTTTGCGTCATTCTGTGATGCGGTCGACGCAGCGTGATCTCCGTAGAATTGAGTGGCAGCGACTGACTTCGGCATTTACACGGCGTCAGTTGCGCTGGCGCGAGTGGTGGAGGGGCGGACTGACGCCAAAAATATGAAGCGGGAATATTAAAGTCAGTACCGACGTGCCAGTACTGTACTGACTTGAAATCATTTTACACAATGGCAGTGCCAGGTCAGCACTGACTTGGCAGTGGACTGACGGCAGTTACTGACTCAATGTAAAATTGCCTTTATGGCGTTTAAATAATGGTTTGAAGTGGATTTTGATACGTAAAGGTGATGCGATTTTTTATATTGTCTGCGCATGTGCACTAGTAGAGAAAAAGATGGAACAAGTGCTTCGATGTTAATATAAACCTCAAGTTATTTTGATCCGTTAGGCGTCTTATGAACTTGAGTTACTGTCATCATCGACTTCCCGCTGGGTAGACAGTTTACTCCCGTTCTATCAGCAATAGCTGTTATATATTTGAGTTCTTCAGCTACATCTGTAGCACCTCTGCATCTAAACATATTAAACAGCTGAACATATAAAACACCGAGTATTTTTGAAAACTCTTACTGAAAAATATTGGTATACATAATCGTCTTATTTAAATTAAACAATAATTAATAGGAACTATAATATAACATTATCATACATTTATAATTTAATTTGCTTAATAAATATAATAAATGAACTAAACTAAATGACTTACGATTCTTTTTTAAAATAAACCCGACATATCGATTTTTTTTTCGATATATATAACTCCGATATTGACTTACAGTATATTAACTTACGATATATAAAACTTCAATATTGATATATTTGTAATTATCGATACATCATAAATACGACATTTGAAAAATATCGCTGATCAGTTGGAATGATCAGTTGAACTGACCGTGTGTGTGGAAATTTCTTTGGCTTAAATCCGTGCGAACTGATATCAGCTCGACTGATGACTAACTCACCGTGCTTGGGGTCCATAACAGTTTCATTGGTGCTGGAGGGTTGCTCACGTACTCTGAATTTATAGCGAGTGCTTTACCCGTTTATAGATAATTTTATATTACTGCACTAATCTTTCTTTAATATCCAAATTTTTCTCAGACTGAAGGTCTCGCTGGCACCATAAAACATATTATATATAAAATACAAAAGTTTAAAGTTTTTTTTAAAAATATACTATATAAAAAGGCTTATTATTTATACTTTAATGATACTAAAAATATTTTATAGAAAGTATATATTTTAGGGGGTAGAAGGTTACATTAAAAAAAGATTGAGCTGATTATCACGCGGTTTCTAAAATGATTTTTATAATTACTCTAGTTCATCTCAGGTTTTACTTCGTATCTGTGTTAAGGTATAAATACAAAATAATTATTATAATCTATTAACTGAATAAATACGCAATTTTTTTACTAAAACTTAGAACGTACGTACGTGCCTACTCAGGTTGCAGTTTATTATAGCTGTGGTACGATAACTCGATTTCAACGGGGGAGAACAATCCCCAAACACAGTACTACTCTGTAATAGCAGCATACTGTTACAGTGTTTCAAATTGTGAATGACGAGACACGGAAATCCTTTTTAATGCTAACGAGACATACCGTCTTAGTCCAGAAGGTCAACAATGGATTTGCATTTTGGTTGTTAGTCGAAAAAACATAGGCTGTGTGTATGAACCAACGCATTTACTAACCACTATTAGGTCGACTGTGTGTTGGTCAGTCACACTTGTTCATTAAAAAAAAGTTCTTTAATTTTTAATTGCAACTTATCACCAAACGTAAGAACAGGGACAAAGTTCAGTAGATTTCAATAAGAGTAAAAAATATTAAAAATAAAATAAAAAATTTCAAAATTAAAAAGCAATTAATTATTTCCACTTATTAATGCCTGAAGTCGGTACAAAAGTGTATAGAAAAACTAAGCCATACTTCAAAAGCTGTCGTGCACAAATTGTTACTCGGGTATTACTTTTTATTGTAAGTTTAACTCTTTTATCCAAACATATGAGTGGATAAGGAAATATATCAAGGTCAATTTAAAACTGAAATTTAAAAATTATGTTGAAATATGCTTAATACGAGTACACTATGTTTTTTTTTCATACATTGTCATTCGATTCAGGGCTATGTTAAAAGTCTCCAGCTCTTCAGGAAGTTAGTTAAAAATCAATTACAAAATCGACCCGAACTATACAACTAATTGTAACTAGAATATTGTCTGAATGCTTTATTATCTATTATTCTAAATCGACATAAAAAAATTCACTTCACCTTTAGAGGTTGAATTTGGGTATACTATATAAGTATACATAAGTATAAAAGCCGTGGTAGCTCAGATGGTTAACGCTCGCTGTAAATATAACAGAACGCGAGTAACCCGGGTTCGATCCCCGCTGGCAGCAATGAAATTGTTCATTTCAATTTTAAATGAAAACATGGTGAGGAAACCTGCATGTCCGAGGAATAACAAAAAAAAACATGTGAAGTTCGCCAACACGCGTTGGGGCAGCACGGCGGACATTTCCTTGCCCTAAAACCCTCTCAGAAATGAGGGGAGACCTCTGCCCAGCAGTGGGACGTATATAGGCTATAACTTTACTTTTTACGTAAGTATAAATACCTACCTTTTTTAATGATTAGATAATAATATAAATCGGTTCTGCCGTTTCAGAAATCAGAAAACTTAAAAAAAAAACAACAATAGCGTCGAATATAGAATCTTCTCGTTTTTTACTTAAAAGGGCAACTAAGATTACTATACAATGTTTGTACATCCATGGCAATATGAACTCAATAAAGCGACCTTTCACCGCTAGTAAAGGATACGTTGCCCTATTAGTCTCCTAATATTATATTAAAGGGTAATAAATACTAAGATGGTAAATGAATTGTCTTTTGCACTTTCTTTCTTATAATAAGGTTTCTTATGTCTAGTTTGTGTTCTTTTGTTGTGATTTTAATATTAAGATCAACGCTAGTTATTTTTGTATTTCACCTATATATAGGTTAGCGTTTCTTCTACAGAGTTCACGAATTGTGTATCCTGGGATCAAAGACACAATTTGTGTAGGTTCTAGCAGGCCTTGATTAAGATGTGTTGTTCTTTGTTTCATTCATGCATGATTAAATTAAAAATGACTTGAAAAGTATTATTTATGTAGAGTAATGGCTGAGTAATTTTTTGTTGTTGTGAGATTATTGAAAATACTAGAAACAGTAAATTTGAAAATAAATGAAGTATCACCTGCAAACAATCTCGAAAAAAAAGATCTCGTGGCATGCGGAAGATGGCGGTATGGTCATTCTGTTAAATACTTCTTCTTGTTCATCAGCTCGTAAAAGTCCACTGTTATAAAAACGCGCTCCTGTTGTAGAGAGGCTTAAAACTAAGCGTCCACAGGTCGGTATCGTACGCGTTGGACGCATCGCATCAACCGCATTTTTTTTTATACTGCGTCCACTGTATCGGTAGCGATCGGATTGCCGACGCAAGTACCAACAATCAAATTGCCGATGCCAGTTTCATTTGGATTTTATTAGTGATCGTACATGTGTTTGTGAGAGTGGAGGAAAGCGAAGAACAACAAATAGGGGACGACGCAGAGGAAACACGGATCGAGCACGCGGGGTGCGTTCAACGATTCCGTATGACGACATCGGCACGCATCGCAAAAGTTGTTTCTTGGAGCATTGGTGTCAGCATTGCTGATATGCGAGCCGCACAATGCGGATAAGTAGGCGCACTTGTGGGACTTTTTATACAAAGAATACGATACCCTGTGTGGACGCTTAGCTTTATCGGCAAGATGATCGCAGTACTAAACGTTCTGTTTTCGTTACTTTGAATATATGACAGCATTGCACTTTAAAATACTCGCTAACGTTTACGTTGAAAGCTAATAATGATGATGATAATGTCGTACTGGTTGTAGCACGGCGGGAACTTACCCGAATTCAGTATGAGTAGATCTGATGGTAAGATGCTACTGCAGTCCATGTACATATGCAATTAACTTCACACAAAGGTGCCACGCAGATGCATTGTCACACATGATGAATAACTCAAAGCCCACAACTTTACTGGTTCCTTTATAATTTAAAATAGAACATATCAGGGAATACACTGCTGTTTGGCTTCAGAAGTTTGTATGAGGATGGTATCAATCTTGATAGAAAAAAAAGGAGCTGTGCCATCAAGTTACTACTATTATAACTTCATAATTTGGAATTATAATCCGCAAAGGTTTCATTCGCTCATTTCTTTTGACCCATTGACACTGAATCGAAGCGCGCAAAGCGCGCCTTGTGTCCCAACTCAGCGCTGGTGGGCACGCTGACGTGTAGTGAAGCGAAGGTGGAACATCTTGATGTTATACTTGGCGCGAGTCCGTCGTAACCTGTCCATTCTTCGCAGTGTACCTACCCAGCAAAGAATTGTCAGGTAATAGGCGTAGCGTAGGTGCCTATTCCCATGAAAAAAATATTACGTTATAAACCACATAAAAACGTATAACCTTGTTGGACATGAGAAGTGGAAGGCCGTGTCATTCCCGTGGCAGATGAATCGATCGTCGGCGTAGTTGGAGAACTCCCCATAGTTTTTTAGGCTATCCAAATCTGCCATAACCCTCCTTGTCATTTCGAATCGTGCAAGGTGTTTTACATAACCCATTACAAAAGGTACTTTAAGATAGTGATCGAATAACGGTGTCAAGTCAAGTCAAGTTAAGGCTAAAATCGGTTATGATGATGTCTTCGCTATAAGTTATATGCGTGGATAAAGATACAATTTCATTATTCCTGTGCTCGATGTGACGCTTATGTGATAAAATAGGAGCTAGTTTGGATTCTATTATCAAACTCGTGGGTACAATCATAGCAATCAAAGAAGAAAATCAACAATGAGTGATTATGGACACATTTTAACCCGAGCTAGGTTTAAAACCCTAGGCTATAAACGTTCTAATGCCTAAGGCTCTCGTCGCTACTATTAAAACATATATTAGATATTTAAAAAAACATTAAAATCGTTTTACATTTAAATTAAGTGATATTAAAAAAACACATATCAATTGAGAAACGTATTCATTTTTGAAGTTGGCTAAAAATAAATATCAATAGGCAATTTGCTTTTGTTTGAGTCGTAAATTTGCTGGAAAAGCAAATCTAAGAACCAAATAACTTTTAATGTATTTTTCATAATTCCGTTTTGACACTTGGACTACTTTTATGTAAATCAAAAAATTCTAAGTTTTTCACCAAAGTTTTGATGAAATATTGTGAATATGTGTGACTTGTACTACAGACTTATATATGCCTACTTCAGGCACCAGCTTCTCACATAATAGAATTCTGTATATGTACTACTAGATTTACATTGTTTTACTTTATGTTATGTGAGAGGATAAATAAAGACATTATTATTATTATTGTGGGGTATCTATATAGTTTTCTCATCTGGTTGGGATGTATAAATATATAATTATAAATGAAAATGAAAATGAAAAGATAAATATACATAAATATCAATAAAATAAAATAAATACAAAAATACATAAATAAATAAAAGCCCAACCAGATGGAAGCCCTCGGCAGGGGAGACCAAACGGCCAAGGGTTAGGGGGAAAGGGAAAGAAACCGGCGGACGATGCGGGCAGTATCAAGGAGCACCGCCTTCTGCATTTGAGCCCGGAGCGGTCCGTGACGGAGTCCCAGTCGCCTCAGATGACCAGAGAGGCTAACTGGGATTAGCCCGTTTGCAGAGACGACTACAGGAATAATTTCGGTCGGCAGACCACCCCACATGTCGGTCACCTCGTGAGCCAGGTCCAGATATTTTGATCGCTTATCTGTTTCGGCTTTCACGAGGTTCTCGTCATACGGGATGGTAATATCGACCAAAAATATCCTTGACTGTGCCCGGTCCATCAGCACAATATCAGGCTTATTCGCAAGAATAGTCCTGTCTGTGATGATGGCCCGGTCCCAGTAGAGTCTGGCGCGGTCATTTTCAAGCACGGCTTCCGGCAAGTACTTGTAATACGGCAATTTCCGGTCCACGAGACCGTATTTCAGAGCGAGCTCCTGGTGTAGAATTCTGGCTACTAGGTTGTGCCTGTGCAAGTACTCAGAGTTAGAAAGCGTCGAACAACCGGAGATGACATGCCTAAGTGACTCACCGGGATGGCGACAAGCTCGACAGACGTCGACGGTGCCATCCTTTAGGATGTATCTCCGATAGTTGTTGGTCTTAATAACCTGATCCTGTATTGCACAGACAAAACCCTCGGTTTCCCCGAAGAGGTCACCGAAACGTAGCCAGTTGAGGGAGGCGACTGTATCTACGAAGGGCTCATGAAGAGCCCTGTAGTACCTCCCGTGGAGCTCTTTCTCCTTCCATACGGTCTCCCGATCGGAAATGCTAAGCACTGCTGGGTCCTGCCATTGCTCGTGGGCTAAGGATAGAGGGGTAAGCCCTTTATCACTAGAAATGACGTCATTATAGAATGGATCATCCGATCTCGTCAGGAAGTAATTACGGAGGCTGCACACTTCGCGATTATGCATGGTGAGCGCGCTCAAGAAGCCACGCCCACCATGCTTTCGTGGCAAGTACAGCCTCATTACCGACGATCTCGGATGATGCATCCTGTGGGACGTCATGGTAGTGCGGACTTTTCTATCCAGGGCGTTAAGTTCAGTCTGAGTCCACCTGAGTATGCCAAAGGTATACATGAGGACAGGCATGACCCAGCCGTTATATGCGTGTGTCTTATTCACACCGGACAAAAGGCTGTTAAGCACTTTGGTCAAGCGTGCATAAAACACGTCGCAAACTGACTGTTTCATACCAGCCTCATCGATACCGATGTTCTGTGACATACCCAGGTATCGGTATGTTTCAGCCTCGGAAAGGGTCCTTAAGTTAACGGGCATAGAGAAGTCTATGCCCTCAGAGTTAGCAACCCTCCCCCCTTCAACATGGAGGACCGCACACTTATCCGTTCCCAGCTCCATTCCAATAGAACTGCTAAATTCACAAGTGATGTTTAGCAGTTCCATAAGATGGGAGCGACTGGAGGCGAATAACTTGAGGTCATCCATATAGAAAAGGTGGGTCACTTTTGTACCTCCTTTCCTAAGCTGAAATCCCCTCCCGGAGCCCTCCAGTAAGGTACTGAGAGGGTTCAGAGAGAGGCAGAACCAGATTGGACTCAGACAATCGCCCTGGAAGATACCCCTTCTTATCCTTATGTGGTGCTCCGCAGCCATCATCCGCTCGCCCAGATGACAAAGGATCGTACTCCACTGCCCCATACACTGCTCGAGGAAGTCTCTAACTGTACAGTCAATCTTGTACAGCTCGAGGACCCTCTTTAGCCATGTATGGGGCACCGAGTCGAACGCCTTTCTGTAGTCTATCCAGGCGGCAGAGAAGTTCCGACGGTTGCGTTTCACCACTTTGCCTATGACCGCGTCAATGAGGAGTGGTTCCTTGGTTCCACGACCACCGCCCCGACATCCATTTTGAGCGCGTGACATCACCTGGTTTAGCTCCAGGTGCCGAGTTATTCTCGCGCTCAAAATGGATGTCAGTGTCTTATATATGGTGGGTAGACACGTGATGGGGCGGTATTTGCTCGGGTCTGTGGTATCCTGATCTTTAGGAACCAAGTGAGTGATCCCAGTAGTGAAGAGGCTCGGGAGCGACTTCTGGTCGAGAGCCTCTTGAAACTGACGGGCGAGCACAGCGTGACACACTATGAACCCCTTCAGCCAGTAATGATGCAACCCGTCGAGCCCCGGACATTTCCAGTTCGGGGCCCTACGGACCGCCTCAGCCACGTCTTCCGGCGTTATGGTGATGGGGTCCATAGGCGTAACACTCGCACCCTGGCTCGCCACAACTTCCATCCAAGGGCCCTCGCTGTGGTTTACGGGCTCTGACCACAGGCCACGCCAGAATGCGATAATGTCAGCCTGATCCGGTCCTTGGCCCGCTCCACATACCTTTGGTCGCTCCAATGATTTATAGAGCCTCTTCTGATCACTCTGGAAGAGACGATTCTGGTTGAACCGCCTTGACCTCTCGGTAAATCGTCGAATCCGCTTCCCCCAAGCAGCGATCTTTTGCTTCAGGTCGTCTATGCGCTCCGTTAGTTTCTGCATGATATCCGGCTGGGACAAACTGATATTTGTCCCAGCAAACGCCATCCTAACGGTGCGCATAATCCTCGGTCTATTATTACCCGACCTGAAGCTTGTCAGTCTGCCGATAAGGGCCCTAGCCTTTGCGATACGGTCCTCGATTCTTTTTCTCCAGGCTGGGATGGCGCTACTTTGTGTAGTAGCGCGTCCAGCCATGGGAAGTTTGGCGCCAATAATACGGCAAACTGCCACTGCGGCGCCAAAGAGAATTGAGTCCGTCTCGCAAAGGTCCTGGCTGGCTTCCAAATAGGTCACCAGCATTGGGTTAAGAGCCCTCACGACAGCCCGATTTCGCTTGCTTAGGGTTATTTATTATTATTATTATTATTATTATTATTATTATTATTATTATTGTTTATAGAATTTGAAATACAACCGATCTAATCATTCGACTGATGTTAAGTGGCTTCCGTAGCCAACCGATACCTTCATAATTCTATTAAGGGGATATAGTAAGTCAGCTCAAATTCTAATTTCGCCCTCACTTCCCCGCGCGTCGTATGCTATGTACCGACATGTTAGTAATCACTAATACTGTAAGTAGATAGGTCGTTAGATACTTATTTCATTAGGTTTATCATATTTATGCCTGTTTCTTAACGCCAGCCCAGTCGCTTCTTATTTTTATCACGGTTATTTCCCATTTTAATTTTTGTCGTCCTGTTGCGTAATGTGTATTCTGATCGTAAGCGACACAACTTCTCCCTTCAAAAGCCTAAGCGATACTAATGGCGCGACAGGATTCAAGCTTCAAGACGCCGATAGTTTAGGTAATTTCTTTTTAAAGTGAAAATAATGGTATTTAAAAAAAAGTAAATAACATAAGCACTGCTTTGTAGTTAGTTCATTTAGTATGCAAAGTTTCATGATCTTATTTAAAGTATTTTAGGAATAACAGCGGTTTATTGTTCAGTTTGGAGGTAAGTTTGGATTTATTTTCTATGGAGAAAAATTTACGGAATCGTGTTTTCGTCTAACATAGTCCTTAACATTAATCCTCAACTTTACCATATATTTATTTCAAAATTAATGCTGCAATACTTTCGGCATAACGTAGGATCTTGCTAAGCCATTTGAGGTTATATTTCCCCTTAAGAATCAAAATGCAGATATACATTACCATCACGGGATATACATCAACGGATCAACTGAATGATGACGAGTATGTAAACACCGATACGAATATATACGAAAATTCCTTTCAGTCGTGGTAATAACCGACATTAAGCAGAGAACAGGCAAATACTCGGGCCGAATAAGTCGGTTACATGTACGTACTCGTGAGTATTCGTCTATGCTCGTCGAGTATCTGAATGTTGCGTAATAATTAATGGTTTCACTGTAGTCTGTGCGTCGCTGTTGCCTCCACATTTCAGGATTATTTATATTACGGCTTGTGTATAGAAATTAAGATTGATCATCTGTTAGCAATTTACAAGCTGTTTTATTACATTATTTACAATTATGACAAAAGCAAGACACGAGAAGTAATATATGATCGTGTGTCCATCTTAGGTTTTACGATCGATGAAATGAATATGCTAGTGCTTTTTACACTTTTATCACAATAGACTGCTAATGGATGGATTCTATTCTCACGTGCAGTGTCTCCGATAACAATATAACTATGTCAAGCTATATATTAACGTTCATTAACGAAGAGTGTACATAGCTATATTATTTACGAAGAGTGTAGATATCAAGCTTAATTTAAACTCGGTATGTCCATGTTGCGGTTAAAAGTGGGGCGAAGTTATAATTATAGTAAAACTCATTATATTATTTATAAAATAAGGGTGACAAACGAGCACACAGTCCACCTGATGGTAAGTGGATGCTCTGTGTTCCATCTATCCCCATCTGCATCTATCCCCGCGTAAGAACCAAATGGTATATGCGGGGTCAGTTCTGAGGACTAAGATGGAATGCTTAATTTTCAGTGAAAACCCATTCGAAATACAATCATAAGATAGCAGCGTTATTCTTATTATCAAATTTGGTGTGCAATAAAGTATTGTACTATTTTGTTTAATGTCCATGGGGCACAAATTCCATCCAATGGATGCTATCTCCGTCAACAAGTTACGTTAAGCGAATTAAAATTCGCAGTCTCTGTATTTATATTTAATTCACTGCTTATTATTGTTTAACCCTTTTAAAAGTTCTTTTCTCATAATAACGGTTTACCACGACTCTACCCAATTAGTAGTTAGTAAATTGACCAAAAACTAAAATTCCTTCTGCAATAAATTAGTACGTCATAGCAAATTTTAATACATAATAAAATTTCATACATAGTTCTTTTTAGTAGTCAACTAGGAACCCTTATAGTTTCGCCATGTCTGTCTGTCCGTCTGTCCGTCCTCGCTTAATCTCTGTGACCGTAGCACCAGAAAGCTGAAATTTGGTACCAATATGTGTATCAATCACGCCGACAAAGTGGTAAAATAAAAATTGGAAAAAATGTTTTATTAGGGTAGCTCCCCTATATGTAAAGTGGGAAGTGATTTTTTTAATTTCAACCCTAACGTGTGATATATTGTTGGAAAGGTATTTAAAAATAAATAGGGGTTTACTAAGATCATTTTTTGATAATGTCAATAATTTCGGAAATAATCGCTCCAAAAGTAAGAAACAATGTGTCCCCCCCCTCTAACTTTTGAACCATAAGTTTAGAAAATATGAAAAAAATCTGAAAAGTAGAACTTTATAAGGACTTTCTAGGAAAATCATTTTGAACTTGGATGGAAAGTCGGAGCGCATGCCGCGGAGCGTGCAATGTTTCACGCTCCATGTTCGCGCACGTACCCACTACCGGGAGCAGTAGCAGGAGCGCGGAGCGCTGCTGGAGCGCGAACATAATGGATACCCACCTTTAAACTCATAAGTGGGAACACTTATTGTGACGGACGGGAAACTACGGAAACCTACACTGAGCGTGGCCCGACACGCTCTTGGCCGGTTTTATTTCGATTATAACATTATATTTAAACATCAAAAGTAATTAAGAATAATTACTATTAACTACTTTTCGAATTATTGCTATAGTTAAGGTAGATCTCATAATTTCTTTTGAGAACTTTACATTAAGTACTGTTGGCTGTTTTCCAATAGATAAACAAAAACTAAGCATCATAGCTTTATAAGTGACAAGGAGTACAAACTTTCACAATACCCAAAGTGTTTTGTAGTAGTGCGTATTTCGAATATTGTTCAGTAATATTGTTAAATCTAGACATCTCATCGATTCATGTACTGTGTAGATTGTCGACTGCCTCGTTGGTCTAGTGGTTGTAGTAGTGCGACTGCTGATCATGAGGTCCTGAGGTCCTGGGTTTGAATCCCGGGTCGGGCCAAAAAATCAACTATTGAGTTTTTCCGTCAAGAAATTCTCAGTAGCTGCCCGGAGCCAGGAAGTTGGCGGTGTCTCATCCCCGTGCCTCGGAAAGCACGTAAAACCGTTGTTCCTGCGCCTGATCTCTCTCCAGTCGTGTCGGTTTACCGTCCCATTGGAACGTGAGAGTGAGGGAATAGAGAGTGCACCTGTGCTAGCGCATACACTCGGGCACTATTATCCTGTCCTGCGCCGATGGCTAGTCTCCGTTGAGGCTGGCAGCCGTGACCGAAATTCGGTCTGAAGGACATCATTATTATTATTATTATTAGATTGTCAATTAGTTTATATTATTTGATTAGGATTGCAAAAAACACTGAGACTATATTTTTATTTCAATCACTACAAAATTCCGATAAACTACGCTGTAGTTAGAAGTAAGCGGAAGCGAAATGTGTGTGAGTTTTTTAATATTTTAGTCACACTTTCACAAAAGTATGAAATGGATTTCAACATCATTTAAAATTAAAGTTACTTTTTATAAAGTGAACCGAAAAAATGAACATTAAATATTCGTTTTTCGTGAAAAATATACAAGTAAATTTCTTGGCATAATCATTCTTACATCACAAACAACTTTTTAATGGATTTCTTTTTGCGTCCCTTTTGAGAGACAGCTTTCTTCAAATTTTCGGCCGAATTCAATAAAATGAAATGTTATTTTCTGTTTCTGTAATATCACTTTTAACTAAATATATTTAACATCCTTACTGTTGAATTGCTTGCTGCTGTATTATTAAATTTTGATGCCGATTTTAGTACATTATATTGTTTAAATGACAATTGATTTACAAAATTAAACTTTGTGTTGTATAATTTTTAATTAGTTATTTATAGGTAATTTAACATTAAAGCCTATATATACGTTCCACAATATATACGTCACACGGGGCATAGGCCTCTTCTGGATTCTGAAAGGGATTTAGTTCAGGAAAATGTCTGTGATGTTTTTGATTTTTTTTAAATATTTCCGTCATGCAGGTTTCCCCACGATGTGATCCCTTACTGCACGTGATAAATTAGGACTTAAAATTACAATTAATATTTCATTGGTACTGGCGAGAATCGAATATGAGTTGATTGTGAAAATTCTCGGGATTTGCCGTGCGACTGCATGGGATTTTTATTGCGATTGAAGGGTTAAAAGTCTCGCCTAGGAAAAAGAAACACAAAAGTTTAATATTTTTTGTAATTATTTGACACTTTAAGTTTATACGAATACAGAAACAAATAATTTCATTCGGCAGACCACCCCAAGCCACTATCGGTTACCTCGTGAGCCAGGTACAGTTAATTAATTTGCTTATCTGTTTCCGGTTTTTTATCTGTTACGGAATGGTAATGTCGACCAAAATATCCTTGACTTGAATATCAGGCTTATTCATATGCACGACGCAAAACGACGGGATACCTGCTTAGTACAACCAGCACGGGTTGAGCAACTCAGGGGCGGTGGGCGGAGCCACGGGGGTCGCGTCCGGCTAGGTTCGACAACTAGCGAGGGTGCATACAACAACACGGAAAAGCAGCCGTAGTCCTAATTATTGTATTTAATTTGTTAAATATGTACAACTTATATTCGATAATATAAAAGAATGATGTTGTAACTATGCAATAACTCTCCCAATAAAGGCATCGAATAAATAACGAGAGTTAGCATAGAGCTTAAAATATAAATTGTATTCTTATAGTTAATTTACCTTTGTTGCATATCACTTTTATTATGTATTACTTTTCTTACATATTACCATACCTTTCTAGTAAAAAAGATAATTGTAACATCAATAGGGCATGTTATCGTGACGCGGCTGCGGAGCAAATGAAGCTACGCGTAGGGCGACACGACGTTTTATATTTATAGTGCTGAGGTGCGGGGCAGGGTTCTCAGCTTAAAAATTGTGAATTATAAAGTTAAAAACCTTTTAGAATGCAAAATAAGTATTGTGTACATAATAATGTAATAAGTAGATGTAAGAATATTGTATAGTTAAATATGATTGTAAAAAAATAAAAGTTTTAAAGAAATAAAGAAAGGCGCGGGGGTGAGGCAAGGGTCCGCTGGCCAGCAGCGGCCGAATCATATAAAAGACGGGCCGGCCGGTAGGGTCGGCAGTCGCTCTCCAGCCACCGAAAAGGCACTACCAGAAGAAAAAGTACAAGTTCCTCCTCACCGCCGCTTGCCTCCTATATAAACAGTGAACAACGCGTTTTATTCATTTTTCGAACGGCGTTACGGCGATCCGTAACATTAATGGTCCTTCGACGAGCCGAACGAAGCAAACCTCAAGAACGAAAAAATATTATTGTGAAGAAAAATGGTGAATACGCGTAGTAACAGTGGAGAATCATCGAAGCGTCGCAAGGATGAACAGATAACCCAGGGGGCCACGGAAGAGGCCTCCGGGGGCGACTCGGCCGCTAGTGGCTCATCAAACACCACTAGCGAAACCACAACGGTCAGCGGTACGACCACTACCTCTGCGACCGATGAAACGACTACAACGGAAGAAACCCAGCAAGAAAGTGATCAAAGGTCGCAGCGCACACTAAAGCCGGGCGAGACTAGGTCACGCCGCTCCGTAGTCTCACGCAAGAGACTCCTCGCGGAGTTAGAGGCGAAAGAGCGGTTGGCCGAACTCAAGCTCGAGCAGGCCCGATTGCAAGCAAGAATGGAAAAACCCCATGGTGTTCCACCTTTGTCGCATATTGGCAGGGCTACGGGAACGCTTTCGCACACATCCGCGGCCCTGCTAGCGCCTGCCGCTCCATGGCAGCACCTCCTCGGGAGAGGAAAATTCCTCCCCGTTCTCCTTCACAGGTAAGGCGCACCAGAACACATGGCGCGCCTTCCTCCACGGCCTCCAATTACGTTTGTGCAACAGACGCCCCCGCGTCCGATGCACAAAGGCCATGGGGCCAGGAAAAACGAGCACTTAGAAGTACTAGCCTTCCCGACCCCAGCGGCGGATCTGGTCTATGGCTCCGCCGCCAACCAAGATTCGGCTGCGGAGGGTAGTGAGAGCGGCGCCTCGCAATACCGACAATCCTCTCCCCCCGCAGCCCCACCACCACCGCA
Organism: Parnassius smintheus behrii; assembly: GCA_036936625.1. NCBI lineage: Eukaryota > Metazoa > Arthropoda > Insecta > Lepidoptera > Papilionidae > Parnassius > Parnassius smintheus. The sequence goes on along the minus strand of JAUPFT010000030.1, from coordinate 10,344,445 downwards.
TCAACGGTGCGGCCCCGTTTGAGTCGCGGAGGATAGGGCGAGTGGCGCATCGCCATACCAACACTCCTCTTCCTCCGCGACTCCACCTCGGCTGCAGCGGTAGGTGGGGAGGACACACCTCTCACCGCAGTCCACCAACACACATCCGAAGTGGACTTCCCAAGCCCACTCGGAGTGGCCACCTCGGGCCGGCCCTCCACCTCGGACCAGCCATATGGGTTCCTCTTTGTTTCGCCGTGGGTGACCAAGCCACGGCTTCTAAGCCCCCCCGCCACGACAAGGCGAGAACCCGTTCGGGGGGGATTAAAGAACCCCTGCAGTATATGCAATATAACATTGAGTTATACAACACTAGAGAAGCAAACCACATTACCGCGCGTCGAAAAAAGTGTAACTACTATCTAGGCATGTCGATCTAAAATCGATTAATCGGAAAATCGATTCCTTGGAGTAAAATAATCGATTATTTAGACGATTCGGAGCACCGCATCGATTCACTGAATCGATACAAAAACCTCTCAAATCGGGCTGATTCATTTGATTCGAAAACTAACGATAAAATTCCCAAACTGGCTGGGGTAAGATTTAATTTTTTGCTGTTGGGAGACGCAAAAACAACCGGTCGTACTTTGTTAATAATTTGATCGCAATATATATTTGAATAAAATAAATATTTATGAACGCATCCAACAATCCATCGAAAAGTTGTCATTTCATTTTCATTTCTAAAATTCTAATTCTAATCTTACCCGTGGAATATTGGTCTAACTTAATCTGTGTTGTAAACCAAGACTACATATCGAAGACAAAGAAACCTATAGACTAATGATTAGCGTGGCCTGGAGTGAGAAAGGACGATAACGTAGTTTTAGGTTATACAATAATCTTTATGACTTTTAAACATATTTAGATAAAAAATTAATTATTCTAAGAACTGAACTGAAAAAGATTCACCAATCTTAAGCTCACAAAACACTTTTTTTCTCACTTAAACCAACTTGTAAACTCCTTAGATCACTACGAACTGACAAAATTGTTTAGCAAAGTGTTGTTTGCTAAATGATAAAACCGGTACGGAGAAAGGGACAAAGAATCACACCGCTCTGTCTCATTTCTATGCAAGACGTATGCATAAATCTATCTTTTTCGTGTGCGAATACGAAAGATGGCGTCAATTTGTCTATAGGTTTCTCTGTCTACGATACATATAAATACTACAATATAATATGATAGCTGTGAACCTGTTTGAACTGTGAACTTGTGAATTTACTTCATTTATTATTAAAAACATACTGTGAGCTGTAAGTACAGACAGAGTATTTTTTGAATATCTAGATACTGTAAATAAATATTATGTGTTGACATTTATGGCGGTTTATAGTAAGGAAATAGGTAACCAGTATTGTGTTGGTATATTATTTAAATTTGATAAATAGTGAGTTATTACATTGAAACAGATTTATCGAGAAATGTACTTTGCAGTTTGCATTTTCGTTAAAGTATTGTTGTTGTTTTTAGCCTAAAATGTCAAATAGAAGTGATCATGGATTCACTTTGTAAAAAAAAAAGAGATCGTGCTACTTCTAACTTTGATCCTTCAATCTTCTCTGTTACCCATACCATGTTAATTCTCTTCCAAAATTTTACAAAAGCTCTTTCAATTTTTCTCCCGTCACTGATGAGGATATAAAAAAGTCAATTTCTTCCATCAAGTCCGCCGCAGTAGGCTCTGATGATGTAAGCAGAATCATGATCAATCTCATCCTCGATTATGTCTTACCAGTACTTACCCACATAGTAAATTTTTCATTAAATACTGGGGTTTGTCCTTCACTATGGCGAAATGCTTTTGTTCTGCCACTTCCAAAAATAAATAATCCTAGTTCTGTTTCTCACTTTCGTCCTATCTCTATTCTTTCTTTTCTATCAAAAGTACTTGAAGCAGACAAATTTCTGACTACGTTTTTAAAAATAACTTTTTAAGTACCTGTCAATCAGGTTTCAGGCCAGGACATAGTACAACAACAGCCCTGCTTAAAGTTACGGAAGATTTACGTATAGGTATTGAGGAGTCAAAATTAACTGTATTAGTTTTAATAGATTTCTCAAACGCTTTTAATGCTGTTGATTATGACATCCTTCTTACAATACTTTGTCACATTGGTTTCTCCTCATTAGCGCGGGAATGGTTCGCATCCTATCTTCAGGGACGTCAGCAGGCTGTTCGCGTGGGTCCAGTTATTTCTGACTGGTGCACGCTAGTTGCTGGCGTTCCTCAAGGCGGAATTCTCTCACCTCTTTTGTTTTAAATTTATGTAAATCTCATTACATCTCACATTCGCTGCACTTACCATCTCTATGCCGATGACTTACAAATATATGCTCAGTCTGATGTTAACGATATCGAAGATGCGATCACTGAGCTAAACTCTGACCTCACTCGTATCTCTGATTGGTCTAGCAAATTCGGTATTACTGTTAACCCTACCAAGTGCCAGGCAATTATAGTTGGAAGTAGCCGTCGCTTATCTACATTGGATTTTAATTCACTGCCACCTGTAAATTTTAATAATGATGTCATACCTTATTCAGCTACTGTGAAAAATCTAGGACTTATCATTGACAGCAGTCTAAGTTGGCGGCCGCAAGTCACGGAAGTAAGCAAAAAAGTTATCAACGCCTTGCGTTGTCTGTATCGACTCAAGAATTTTCTTCCAGTGAGAACAGAGGTAATGTTGGTTCAAACGCTCGTATTACCAATACTAGATTATGCAGATGTATGCTATGCTGATGCCTCTCAAGAACTTCTTAACAAACTGGATCGTCTTCTCAATAATTGTATTCGCTTTATCTTTGGCTTACGTAACTTCGATCATGTTTCTTCATTCCGTTCTCAGCTCAAATGGCTGCCTCTTCCACTTCGTAGATCTTTTAGAATCCTTTCTATGCTATTCTCTATTTTACACGATTCGTTTGTCCCTGCATATCTGAAATGCAAATTTCAGTATCAGGGCGATTCTCATAACCGATGTCCCCGTTCCGCGGAAAATCTAACTCTTCATGTTCCTTTCTGTCGCACGGGCTTCTCTTAAAATTCTTTCACTTCAAACGCAGTAAGACTCTGGAACATGTTACCCAGAAATATAAAAGAAGCAAAAACTAACCCTATCTTTAAATTTTTACTCTGGGAATATTACTTAACGAAGCAGTAGTAGTTTCGGATAATAATAAAAAATTTAAAAACTTCGGAAACTGTTATATTCTCAAGTATGTATAGTATAAAAATATCATATTTATTTATTGTGTATGTATTTATTGTGGGTATTTGTGTATATGTATAAAATACTATTGTATGCATGTAAGTAGTAATGTAAATGTATATGTATGTGTATTGTATTTATTATCATTATATTATAATTTTGTATTTTTTCCTTAAACCTTTAATTTTTTTTTAATTATGAGTTTTGCACCCATCACTAGATTCTCTGCACAAACCAAAGGTAGACTGGTAGAGAATGCCTTTAGGCATTAAGTCCGCCGTTTTGTATATTTCTTTTATATGTGCAAAAAAGCTTAAATAAATAAATAAATAAATAAATCGTGTGGCGTATGTGCGAACCACTCCTGACACAAGCGTTTCAAGCTTACCAGTAGTGGTTAAAAGAAATATCAGTAATGTTAATTAATAATAAATAACGAAAAAAATCGCAAATTCTTGAAATTTCATGTTTGAAAATGTCGCGATTAATCGAAAATCGATCTTTTAATCCTCGATTTAATCAATAATCGATTCTAGTATCTTCGAATCAAATCGATACAGAGATCGATTCTTTTAAGAGTGAATCGACATGCCTACTACTATCCAAACGCGACGACGTAGCTTTGAAACTAATAACAATTTTAAATAAACATATATCTATCTTACACAAGTTGCAAAAAACAATATCGTCGCTAAGATTAGATAAAGATAGACACACAAACATGCAATGGCGGGTTGGTAACTATATGAAATTTTACCTAAAATACGCAATAAAAATGAGTTTTTTTAAGCTGGTTTTTATATTAAAAAAGTATATTTTATTGTAAAATATTTATTGCGTCCCCATAGAAAAAAGGACACAAAGCTTATCAGATGAATAGAAGTAAACATAATGATGAAATAAAACATATTTTTATAAGTATTTTTATTGTACTACTCGTAATAAATCAAACAATAGAAAATAGGTAATATAATATAATTAATATAAAATTTATATGAAATTATAATTAATATAAAATAAGCAGGTAATAAAATATATTTAATAGATAATTCATGAATAAACTAAATTAAGAATAATTAATTATTTTGTATGAAAGTTAAAACGTAGTTTTTATTATAATTTCCAAAATATTAAAAATCAGAGGTAACAAATTAACTTACTCCATTAATTATATAGTCTCCCATTAATGTAGGATAATCACAAATGCGGAAAAGTGGCAACATTGAACCTAAATGGCAATATTCGATAATTTTATTCAATTATTTAAGGTTTTTTACGTTTATATGAAAACAAGAAAAAAAAAATTATGTGTTGAAAGTGATTCCGCTTGATTTATTACGTTTCTGTGACCTTGAATAGCATTCTCTCACTACGCATTTACCCATTTTTTTGTCGAGGCTCACCTCTGTCGGCGTCACATTGAACACTTAACTGACGTTATATATAATATAATATATAATATTCGGCTAAATCACCGAACATTCGAACCGAACATTTTCATAGTGTCCAATGTATTGAAATATACGAATTAAGTAATGCGATGTACTTTACTGTTGAAAGTATATTTTATTTATGGGTTAAATCTACTTACTCTCAGAGTGCCTTAAATGCATAAACCTATACATTTATGTTTTTGAGGCACTGTGTTTATTTCCGATTATGGCAAATAGAAACTTGATAAAATGTAATGATTTCTTAAATTTACGCGAACACTACACATTGAATAAAACTATTATTTACGGATTTTAACGCGTTTAATTACTTTAATTTTTTTATTATCCCAACGTTTCGGGTGCTTTACAGCACCCATGGTCACGGGGGAGGGGGGACTGAGATGTTTGAGGTCCCAATGTCATAATTAGTCCGGCTACCTTCAGTTTTTGAATATTAATTTTTGGTACGATTTACGCACAACGAGCTTATAGTATCATGAAGTCTTGCAGTGGTATGCTTGGGTTTGGGTTTAATTTTGTTAATTATAGGATCCCAAGCAGCTGGCAGCACCCATCCATCTTCTCTATTGAAATTTGGATGTTTTTTAATTTCAATAGCCTCGCGTATATCATCCTTGGTAGGAATCGGTGTTCTTTTGCGAGCATATGTGGTTTATCAAATCGAATGTAATGGTGGGGACGATCTTGAACATGTTCACAGACTGCAGACTTCCCGGAGCGTCGGTGCTTCACGTCAGCTATATGTTCCTTCACGCGGGTTTTTATAGATCTTTTTGTTTGACCTATGTAAGAGAGACCACATTCACAATCTAGCTTGTACACGCCTGCATCCTGCAGAGGAATATTAGATTTGATGGATGGTAAAAATTGATTAATCTTCTTCGGCGGCTTGTAGTATGTTTTAATGGAAGCTCGCTTCAAGATGTGGCCAATCTTGTCTGTGACTCCTCTGACATACGGTAGTACAGCAGGCGCGCGCTCGACTGTGGCCGGCATCACTCGTTCACTGTGACGTAGGCGCGGGACCCGAAGCTTATTGTCTTGCAATACTTGCTTGACGTGTTGAAGCTCGGCGGCCAGATGTTTTCTGTCACAGATCCCTCGTGCTCTCTGAAACAAAGATTTACCCACGGTAGCTAACTGTGACGGATGATGGTGAGATTCACCATTTAGATATCGGATGGTATGGGTCTTTTTTATATACACAGTATGACCAATAGTTTTATCAGGATTTAGGATGACTAAAACATCTAGGAAGGCTAAAGAATTATTTGCCACTAACTCCATTGTGAATTGAGTTTATGGAGTTAAGCTGGTCTAAAAATGCAGTTACTTTGTCAGATGGTAAGATTGTGAAAGTGTCGTCTACGTAGCCTTGGATTTACAGGAGCAGTAAGAAGAGCTTTCTCCTCCAAGTTCTCCATGAATATGTCGGCGACTATGGGAGATACAAGTGACCCCATCGCCACACCATCTACTTGCTTGTAGAACTCCACCTTCCACAATAGATAGCCAGATGTGAGGCAGTGTTCAAGTAATATTGCATATTCTTGAGGCATGTTATTTTCTTCCAGCTGCTTGGGATCCTATAATTAACCAAATTAAACCCAAACCCAAGCATACCACTGCAAGACTTCATGATACTATAAGCTCGTTTTGCGTAAATCGGACCAAAAATTAATATTCAAAAACTGAAGGTAGCCGGACTAACTATAACATTGGGACGTCAAACATCTCAGTTCCCCCGTGACCATGGGTGCTGTAAAGCACCCGAAACGTCGGAATAATAAAAATAAATTAAAGTAATTAAACGCCATAAAATCAGTAAATAATAGTTTTGTTCAATTGACAAAATGTTTTTGGAATCAAACAGAAACAAGAAACATTAAATTACATTAGTACATTTCACTTTAATTTGGTCGTCAGTTTCTCTAAAATAAGTCAAAATAGTAAATCTCCTGCCGCTCATTTTTATCATATAATTATCAATTTTCACTAAGAATAAAATTGTTACGGTTCTTTACCTTATTCACTAAGAATAAAGAGCCATGAAAAAGATTATTTCGAAGACATGTAAAGTTCGCCAACAAGCATATTGGAGCAGTGCGGTGGACAATTCCTTGCCCTATAACCCTCTAAGAAATGAGCGGATGCCTGTGACCAGGAGTGGGACGTATATAGGCTACAACTTTAACTTTAATTAAGAATAAAACAACGAAATACTTTTTTATCACAAGAATAGTCAAAACATAAGCATGTGCCGGCAATTTGCTCAGTACTAGATAATGCAATAACATGTCAGGTGTGGCGAGAAGCGAGAGGCAGGGTGAAATCCATATTCGGCCCATCCCTACTTTTGAGTGGACTTTGGATATCACAAGCTCAAATTACATATAAATTGTGACATTACAATTCATAACCTATTTTTGCATTCAAAGAGGTGTAATATATTCTTTAAATGTATACGCGCACCTCTGAAGTAAAACAAATATTACCTATTTAAAAAAAATCGTTAAAATCGGTTTACATTCAAATTGAGTAACATAAAACAAAACAAAACATACATTCGAATTGAGAAACGTATTCTTTTTTAAAGTTGACTACAAATAAAGATCAATAGGCCATATGCGTTTTATTTGAGCAGTAAATTTGCTGGAAGCAACAAATCTACAATACAAATAACTTTTAATGTATTTTTCATGATTCCTTTTTGAGAGTCGGACTACTTTTACGTATATCAATAACTTCTAAGGCTTTCACCAAAGTTTTGATGAAATATTATTTACAAAATTTGAACGACAAAAGAGCCTGATGTTAAGTGGCTTCTGTAGACTTCATAATTCTGTCCACTATTAAGAATCAAAATGCAGATATACGTTATCATCTCTCTATAATATCTCTATATTATCATCTATCCACGATATAAATAAAAATATTATTTTTATTCTATATTAGATTACAAAATACTTTTTAAAAGTCACTACAGAAGATATATATACTACCAACTTAAAACAAAAGAGTTCGTTTTCAATTTTGAGGAGTAAGATGAAATGACTTACAGCATTACATTTATAGACACGTATTTCCATATCGTACAAATCGGAATTCAAGAGTGTATACTACCCATGGTTTTCTAGACAGAACAGTATACCTATGACCAACCACCTTATGACGTACCGTAATTGCGTATTGTACTTTGTGACAATGTATTCGGTACGCCTATGTTCTGCAGTGGACTTGTGATGGGCGGTACTAGGAGAAGTTGTAGCATTCCATTCTCACGTGCAGTGTTTTCAATAATAATGTAACTATGTCAAGCTTTATATGTACGTTCATTTACCGAGAGTGTACTGACATCAAGCTTAATTTAAACTAGGTATGTCCGTGTTGCGGACAAAGGTGGGACGAAGTTATAACTATAGTAAAACTTATTATATTATTTATATAATGAGGGTGACGAATGAGCACACAGTCTACTTGACGGTTAGTGGATGCTGTGGCCCATAGACATTTGTATCTATGCTCGATTAAGAATCAAAACCCAGATGCGTGGCGAACTCTAAGGAGTAAGATGGAATACTTAATTTTGAGTGAAAACCCATTCGTGCTATAACCATAATATAGCTGCAGTGTTACCAATTAATTTTTATTATTTTATTAAATTAGCCAATTAAAATTAGTACGCAAGAAAAAGTAATGTGTTGTTTAAGGTCCAAGTGGCACAAATTCCATCCGGTCGATGCGATCTCCGTCATCAAGCCACGTTAAGGGATTTATAAAACACAGTCTCTATAATTACATTTAATTTCCTGCTAATTATTTTCTAACCATTTGAAAATTCTTGAAATGGTTCTTTTCTCATAACAACGGCTAACCACAACTCTACCTAAGTAGTAGTAATTAGTAAATTGGCTAAAATTTAAAATTCCTTCTACAAAAGCTTAGTACGTCAGAATAAACTTTAGTACATAATAAAATCGTAATACATACATAGTTCTTTTATCAATTATTATCTAAATAATATTTTAAGTCCTAATTAAAGAAAAGTAATTTAAAAAATATTGTTAATTCATTTTCAAATTGTTATTATAGATAATGTAGACTAATCCATAAAAATTACATTAAGTAAAAGCTGTTTTTAATCTTTACATAAAAATAGCCGCTCATAAAACTATGATAGTTTTGTGAGCGGCTAGGAGTGTATAACTTTCAGTGTGCCCAATGTATATCTGAAATAATTACATTTTCCTTATGTGGTAAAAACCTGTCTTATCTCGAATATTGTTTAGAAATAATCTCAAATATAGACACCTCTCATCGATTCCTGTACTGTTAGGATTGTTAATTAGGTTATATTACGTGATTAAGATCCATTATTCATCACTCATCCGAAGTGGCAATGGCCCGGCCATATAGGTCGAAAAACCGACAATCGATGTCGGAAAAAGGTATTTGAGTGGCAGCCTCGTATCGGCAGGCGACGTGTAAGGCGACCCCCAACTATATGGAGTGACGACCTGCTAAGACGTGCAGAAAGTGGATGGATGCAGGTGACTCAGGACCGTGCTTTGTGGCATACCTTGAGGGATGCCTATGTTCAGCAGTGGACTTGTGAAGGGCTATTATGATGATGATGATGTGAACAGGTTTGTAAAAGAACACTGAGGCTATAATTTTATACGAATAAATACAAAATTCCAACGAACTACGCTGTAGTGAGAAGTGCGGGGAAGCGAAAAGTGTGTTGTGTAGTGTTTGAAATCTTTTATTAGACGAATGAGTGTAAACAATTAATCGTATTAAAGAAATTTCAATAGCATTCTAAATTAAAGTTATATTTATAAAGCGAACCGAAAACTGACATAAAAATACTTCTTTTTCTTGAAAAATATATAATTAAATTTCTGGGCATAATCATTTCCATATCACAAACAGCTTTTTAATGTATTTTTTTTGCGCCCCTTCTGAGAGACAGCTCTTTTGTACATCGAAAATGTTGAAAGCTTTTATCAACTTTTCGGCCGAATTCAATTAAATGAAATGTTACTTTTTGTAATATCACGTTTAACTAAATATATTTAACATCTATAAAGTTGAATTTCTTGCTGCTGAATCATTGAATTTTGATGCGAGCTTATTTGTATGAGTAAATTAGATACTGTGGCCTATTAAGAAATCAAGGCAGAATATTATTCAAGGCAGAAGTCTTATGTGACCCTGGGAAATAGGTTGACGCCAGTAACTTCAATGTTTCGTTTTCACTATTAGTGAAATTACCATTATCAGGCTTTTTAAGAAGCCTGATCTGATTAGGTTTAGCTATGGACAGCATTTTGTGTCGTCTTGCACGGCGAGGCGAAGACTCAACTTCTTCGCATAGCTTCCTCCACGATGATCTCTTGACTTTCCTAATTTCTATATTATATTCAGTTGGGGCCGCACTACAAATATCCCACTCTTTTGTTTTCTTAGCTCTATTATATAGTTTCCTGGTCTTTTACCTAAGTTCTTTCAGCTTAGTATTCCAACAAGGAACTGATCGTGATTTGGTCTTGGTTTTGACGCAACAACTGTCCTCGAAGGCTTCACGGATACCTACGGTTACTGTCTCCGTCGCTATCTTCAGACCATCCATCGTTTTGATGCTTTTAGGAAATGTTTCCAAATTCCTCCTTAGGCTACCTCAGATCCCAAAAGGTCGCTTTTGGATCCTAAAAGCAATAGTTTCATAGTTTAATGATGCACCGATCACAAACACATTAAGTTTGTCGGGCATCACAAACTTAATGTGTTTGTGATCTAACATCGAGTTTTTACTACTAATATGCTAGTCATTTATCCGCCTGGACATGTTATTGGTAGCAAAGGTTATGTGTAACACTTCTTGCCTAGCACGTGTTACAAAGGTTGGTGTACACCCTAAGTTTAGGCTTACCACGTGGTTGGAAATAAGGAAATCATAAAGTAACTCACCTCTTTCGTTGATATTAGTGCTTCCCTAGGCTGTGTGGTGCGCATACGCATTACAACCCACCAACAGTTCGGCGTTGTGTTTTTGGGCGAACTCCGCCACTCGCTCTAACTCGATGGTAGGCTCTGAAGATAGGCTGAGCATATGATTACTTTGGCCCCTGTGAATCGCTTAAGATTTATGAAGGCTGTAACCAGGTCATCATTGAAGTACTCTGAGCTAAAAATTCAATATTTTATTGTAAATTATACAATCCCTGGTTCTACTATCTTTAGTATTGACAAGAATATTACCGGCAGCCGCCAATCCTAGAACTTGACCGTTGGCCACCCAAGGCTCTCAAGGTATGAGGGCGAGGTCAATGTTGTCCTCTGCAAATCTAACCTTCAACACGGCAGAAGCAGCTGCTGAATGGTGAAAATTTGCCTGGAGGACCCTCGTCTAACCCTTGAGGCTAGGTATTTATGGTCGTGGGGGGGCAGGGATCATTTTCGTCTATTGAGCACGAAGAAGTCCTTTACCGGCGCTATTGGACCCCGCCTTAACTTTCACTATACCGCTACCCCCCCCCCCCCCCCCGGACGACACCAGCGGAGGCCGTTGGACCGAGGCGAGATCAGCGCCTTGGGTCTTCGTCACTCTCACTGATGGCGTTACAGTCTCTAGAGAAAAGGTTACTAGGAACCCATTCTCCTCGTCCCTACGGTGGAGGATTCTTCAGAGCTCATATGGAGGCCATAATTTTGTGCCCTCAACAGTACAGCCACCTCCTCTGGAGAGTTAGCTTTGCTGCGGGGCAAAAAGGTTATGCTCAGCTTAGGCTTAGGCAGTTCGCCCTCGGGTATTGTCGAGAGCCCTGCTTCCGGCCAGGGTTTCAGTTTTCCGATTTCACCCATAATCCCGTCCCGGCTTGCCTTATTTACCTGAATTGTGAGTGAAACCCGAAAATTTTGGTCCTATTCCCGGCTGCGCCCCACAGGCCGTCTTAGCGATGGCCTGCGTTAGTGCCAGTTGAACCAGCTGCATCTGCTACACACTCATAGAATATGAATTGCGAATTCCTACACACGTGGAGCCAGCTACGGCACTGAAGCTGAGCTTCTTATCCCCCGCTGCCAGCTTCACAGACTTCCTGGGCTGGTCTTTGGGGGACTCTTCCTCGGATCGACTGCATTTTTTCGTCTTTGGAACTGAAGGAGGTTTGGGCAAAGGAATTTCATCCCGGAGATTCTGGCAGAGAGAGAGGGCCTCTTTGGCTCCTATCTCAGCTGCTATCAGCTTTCGGTTCCTGTTTCTTGCTGCAACACTAAGCTTATAAGGCCTAGCTAACTTTTTCTTTTCCCCTCCCTGGTTCGTTTCGATTGTGGTTCCGCTGCAGACGTGCACCTCCACGGCTCCTCGCAGGTTAGGGCGTAGTATTGTAGGGTTGGTTAGGCTAAAAAAGCCTCTTACAAACCTGCAGATAGTTCCATTATAGGAAATTTTTTATTATTCTTTGCAAAATTTCGATTTTCGTCCATTTTGATCTCTCGATTAGCTAGGGAAATATTCGGTCACCCCCAGCAGAGCCACGCATGCCGAGTGAAGGGCTAAAATACTACCCGAATCGCCCTGGTCTCGGGTAGGCACTGTTTGTGACTGGATTCCCTCCAGCCACGCATCCATCGGCACGGCATTCTTGACACCTTGGATTCGGACAGGATAGGAAAAAAGGGGGGTGGGATAAAAAAAGAAGAAGAGGATTATCTGAGTGTTTCTGTTCTGTCTGTTTCCTATTGAACCAGAAATCATTGAGTTACCAAATAACGGGCGGCAACCACGTGAAGAAAGATTTCCTCAGACTTGACCTGGGCATCAACACGACCTGCGCTCTCCCCCAGAGCCATTCGCCAAACTGATCGCCGGACAGGAGAGCAAAATAGGTGTTAATCTAGTCCTGATGATAATGCCAAAAACTAACCTCCGCTCTTTCTAACAACGTGCTATATATACTTATATAATTTTTTATGATGTTGTATATATTATAACCTGTGTTATACACACAGTAAAATTATTTGAATCATCATAGCCATTCACAAGTCTATTCCTGAATGTAGGCATATTATTTACGTATTTATGGGTAAAGTAAAGTTACAGCCCTCACTATACGTTCCACTGTTGAGCACAGACCTACTCACGTTTTTGAGAGGGTTAAGTACGTTTTTGAGAGGGTTAAGTTTAGAACAAGGAAATGTCCGCTGTGCTGCCCCACAGTATGTGTTATTTCTACACGATGTTTTCCTTCACTACCTTCGATCAACAAAACCAATTAGAAAATACATAAATTAATTAACATTTAGTGTAAAATCAACCTTAAGTTATAACACATAAAGTTCTTTTTCCCGTTATTGCTTTGCTCTCACGTGCAAGAGCTCACGTCTCATGTGCGCTCTTATTTACTGAGATGGATTTCTTGCGCCGATCCGACATCTAGTTGGTATTGTTGATCGAAGTTCACTACCGAGCTTGTGGTGAATCAAAAAACTAATGGTCCCCACACACGGTCAGTTAAAATGATTAGTTGAACTGACGTATGTCCAAAAACTGACCGTGAGTGTGGAATCGTAAGTTGAAATTTTTAACTGACGAGAACCCACGGACTTTTTCGGTAGTACTGCCAGTTGAAACTGCTCTGTCGAACTGGCATACATCCAAGTACTGATCGTGAGTGTGAGCTTAAGTTGAAATTTTGAACTGATGGCACTCCACGGACTTATCCGGGCGCACCGTAATCCGCTGGCTCAGTTCGTTTTAATTACCTTACCGGTAATCTAACCTAATTTACTAACTTTGTTAGTAGCTACTTACATTATTTCTATGCTATTTACATTTTATTTTATTTTATATATTTAAAGAATTTCTTTTGAAGGAGTATGAGAACTAAAGTGACTGTGATGATGTTACCTTCTTTATGATTGACTCAGAAGGTGGGTAAAGGATCTTAGTGATGCTAAGTAGAACAATGTTTTTTTCAACTCATTTTGAAAAAGGTTGTTTGGTGATGATATCACCTAGCTGATGGATCCCGAAGGTGGGTTTAAAACATCTCAGTGACTTCACTTCATAGAATCTTTGTGTTAGGATCTCAGTGACGGCTCTATTTTTATATTTTCATTATTTTTATTTTATAGGAGTCGCGCAATTTTATAAGTGACACTTCTTAACTAAATATTAAAATTTATGTCCCCCCCCCCCCCAAAAAAAGGTGGAGCAAACATAAAAAAATAAAGAAAAATAAGTCGTTAATTATCGCGATGATGGACGTTGAATGTAGGTGTGGCCACGACTTAACGCGTTAATTTGACAATAGCATTAACGATGCCGTTTGCCGTTTGGCGATAACTCGAGTGACATCAAAAAGAATAACGCACGAAATAACGCGATGAAGTGGCCACACTACGTTTGTCGCATGCACGATGAGCGGAACGGGGTCGCACGTATGACTATGATGAAGCGGAATAATAAAAAGCTATTACTTTTTTTGAGATTCTGAAAACAGAGCCATGTTTATGGGATCCAAGACTCAAAATTTTAAGAATCGTACATCGCAAAATGATGCTTTGCGAAGAATTATGTAATTATTATCTTATAAAACAACTTTGAAAAATTAGAAAGATGAAGGAAAGCCTAATGAGTTTTTATAGAACCATTTTTAACAAATATAAAAAATCTTCAAGGAACATTAATGCCAACTTTAACGCTGTTTAATAGAATTGAAATTTAATGACGTTGGGTGTTCAAGTGTAGCCACTCACTTTATTGCGTTAAATTTAAAGCAATAATTGCTGCGTTTATGGGCATTGAGGTTTCTCGTTAGTGTAACACCAGCATTAGCGCGTCCGCTCGATGACGCAGCCACACGATGGTCGCGCACTGGACTAAGCGTTGAAATATGAATATCGACAGTGGATATTCATTTCAATAAAAAGTTTAAAATTTTTATTTTTTACCATAAATCATCTACTACTACCCAATCTACTGTACTTTATGTTATGCTTTTAATTTTTCCCCGGTTTATTTATATGCTTATTATCTTAAAAAGAAATGTAATTTTGTAAAGTATATCTCTGTGGGTATTAAAATTACTATAATCTACGGAACTTAGTACTACTTTACTAACTGTGTGTTTAGGCGGGAACTTGACATTTGACGGATTTTCTCTTCTGTTATGGCACATTTACACAGGGTCAGTAGCTGTCTGAGCTGACGCCGAAAACTGACTCTTACTATTTACAAGCAGTCAGTATTTCGTCAGTAGGCGAGTATATTTCTTTTGGTGTACACACGTTCGAGAAAAATGAATTCTCGAAAACAGCAAAAAATCAAAGTTAATAATTTGTTGAGAAAATTTACCTTTGTGATGATGCAAGAACTAACTGGTATGTTAGAAGAAGAGATATCTAAACAGAAACGAATTTGGGTAAGAAAATGGATAGATGACAGAGATAAAACTGAAGGTTTTGCTCTGTTGTTAATCCAGTTGAGAATGGAAGATCCTGGGGAATACAAACTGGCTTTGAGAATGACGCCAAAAAACTTTGACGATTTGCTTATGTTGCTATCAAGCTCTATTCAGTGTCAAGACACATTTATGAGAGACGCCTTGCCAGCCAAAGTGAAACTCGAAATTACGCTGATATTTTTGGCTTCTGGAATGTCGTTTCGGAATCTCAGTCACTTTTATCGTGTATCGATACCATCTTTTTCTAATTTAATACTGACTGGACTGACCAGACTGGGTGGGATAAAATCCCAAAGAACTGTTGCTTGAGGCAGTCATCTGAGTTACATCGGGGGGATAAAATCCTAAGGAACTACTGGTGCCGCTGTTTGTCGTAGAAGCTGGACTAGGAGTGTAACGGTTCTGCTGACGCTGTGTATAAGTAGTAGAACTCAAAGAAAAGTGAGTACTTAGGTAAATATTCACGTTTCTTCTTCTATTTTCTATATCTGCCAGTCTTCATTTGGATAATGTTGTTTGTATTTCTTCCTGTGCAGTTATACATTGCTCCGCAGAGAGTTTTTTTAACTGAGAAGCCACATGCTTTCCGTAAATATCACAATCACTTTCTTCGTCTGATGGAATATTGATACTATGTGATACATTTTTTATGTCTTTTATCATATCGGATTTCTGAGACAGTTTGCTACGTTTTGACCTCGGTCTTGTCGGTTGATTGGAGTTTTGTGTGATCGGCCCGGATTCTGAAGCTGGTGAATTCACAGTGTTATTATTTTCTGCGTTAAATATTACCTAATCTTCATCATCATCACCAGAAACAGGAATATTGTTGGGAGTGTCCGAATTATCGTGAAAATAAGTAATTGGTTATAATAACGAGTACCATCGATTTAATAATATGAAATACCCTACTAGGCGTAAATTATTAGTATAACTACCGTAACGTATAGCTAATTACATACATACAAACCTTATACCTACAATTCTACCTACATCATACATACGACCCGTATGGCGCGGCGGTAGTGAGGCTGCCTTACATTCTTAGGGTCCCGGGTTCGAATCCCGGTAGGTGCAAATGTTTGTGTGATGAGCACAGGTAGTGTTGCCCAAAATCGGTCTTGGTCTTGCAGTCTTGGCCTTTTTCTTGCATTTTTGCAAGACCAAGACCAAGAACAAGACCGCCCAATTTTAGCAAGACCAAGACCAAGACTGACCGTGCAAGATTTGAGCAAGAACAAGACTAAGCCTGCGAGACTCTTGCATCTTGCAGTTAGGAATGAGTGTCGTTTCAAGGAGTATAGGAGTTCGGCTATACGCTTAGGAACTCTATGAGACGCAAAAAATATATAAAAAAAATTTGGAAAATTGGACTTATGCGCATTACAAACAATACCATAAACATACATAGCGGATGAAAATATCCATTAAAAGAAAAAACGGTGCATCCCTAGTTTTGACCATCGGCACTTTGATAGTGCGCGGCCTCTTGTTGTCGGCATCATCAAAGGTCGAATACTGACCTGTCAAAGAAATTTTGCAGCTATTCGGAAGTACAAGGTCAAGATACACGCGCTGGCGGCTTCTATTGATATCGCATTCAATCGTCGCCGCCGCGCCGCACGCACTACGTTTGACACTGTTTGAATGCTGCCACAGAGTACGTGTTCCAAAGAATAAAATAAGTTTCCGGGTGCTCAGAATGGACACGAATATATTATGCTGATCTCGCAAGGAATATTGTAATTAGATAATGGTAAGGATAGGTAGATACCATAATAATTTATTCTAGTAAGTAATTATTATAATATTAACTATATGGGTTTATAATAATTACTTACTATTATTATTTTTACCTAATAGATAAACATGTTCAATAAGTTCACTGCTAATCTCGACTTTTGGAAGTGTGTGTTTTTGAACACAAAGTGTTCGAATATGTCGTCACCCATTTGATAAATATTGTAGACACTTTTAACACACTTGAAACGTGTAAACATTTTGTACAATGATAATCAAATAATATAAAAAGTGTGCATATTAAATAAAAAGCGTAAAATAAGATCTATGTACTTTTTAGGAGCCCGAGTATCTCTTAGAGAACCGTTTAAAGAAATTAATTGCATCGAGTTGATGTAAGTAATAGTGATTTGCACAATTTTAATAGCAGAAATAAAAATAAAATCACAATACCTGCTTTCCGGTTACACAAAGTATATAATGCGTTCTTGGGTAGCGATATACACTTTTATAATAAGATTCTAAAAGAAATGTTAGATCTTTCACCTTTTCAATTTAAGTCAGACAAAAATGCTTGGAACTGACCGCTCGTACCACACAGGAGTAACTAGAAATTTCTAAACCGATTTGGTATCTACATATACATTTGACATTTTATGTTTGACTTATCGCTTTACATAATTATAGAACTATTGTAAAAATATTTTGAAAAGAGCAACTACTGAGTTTCTTACTTTCTTCCATGATTCTTCTCAGTAGAATCAGAAACCCTGGACATGGAAAAGAAAAAATTGGGGAAAACAGTGATTATATGACTATACAAAATTGTATTTTTAATGTCTACTTGAATAAAACATATTTGAATTTTGAATTTCAAACGAGTGAAGGCAAATTTAATTTAATTAACGTAGATTAATTCAATCACAAGAAGAACATATTATACACAATTTTATTTACATATTTACATTTCATTTTTACGTAGGCACATTATACCTGTCTGGCAACGCATCTCCTTTATTAATCTTCTGAAGAATCATTAATTTTATCAAAGGATGCCGAAATTTCCTTTGTCGGTCTTTCGGCGTGTACTTAAAAATAATACCTAGGTGGATTGAAAAGTACTCGGCCTAACACAAATCCATTCAATTCTAAAAATCAAATCTACCCACATTATTTAGATCAGTTCAGACTAGTTCATTGTGTGAAGTTCGAAACGTGTGCGATAATTAGTTGTGATTTTATAAATTTATTAACAAAGTAATCGGACATAATTTCCGCGAATGGAGCAAATCGAGCAGCGTGCCGTCATTAAGTACCTCCATAAGAAGGGGCTATCATCAAAAGCCATCCATAATGACATGGTCCGTACATTAGGCGATTGTGCTCTGTCATATTCATCCGTCAAAAAATGGATAGTAGAATTTAAGCGTGGTAGAGAGAGTGTGAAAGATGAACCCCGCTCTGGAAGGCCTTCGACGTCAACTACTGACGAAAATATTAAAAAGTACTTGATTTAATAATGGGAGACGCAGATTAAAAATTAGAGAGATAGCCGAGATTATAGGCATCTCTTATGAACGAACTCAAAACATTATTGTCAACGAGTTGGGTTTCCACAAGGTGTCTGCGAGGTGGGTTCCGCGACTGCTTTCAGTTGAACAAAAAAGGACGCGATTGACTATTTCACGCGACTGTTTGGAGTTATTTGAAGCCGATGCAGATGATTTTTTGAATCGTTTTGTTACTATGGACGAAACATGGGTTCATTACTGTACACCGGAAACAAAACAACAATCAAAACAGTGGAGAAGACCTGGTTCACCACCCCTTAAAAAGGCTAAGTCGATTTTGTCGGCAAATAAGGTGATGGCTTCAGTATTCTGGGACTCGAAAGGTGTGATTATGATTGATTATCTTGAAAGGGGTCAGACTATAAACTCTGATTACTACTACACCTTACTACGTCGTTTACGAGAGGAAATAAAAGAAAAACGTCGAGGAATGCTCAGAAGAAAAGTCCTGTTTCATCAAGATAACGCCCGTGTTCACACGTCAGTACGGTCAATGGCTGAAATTCACAACTGTGGCTTTGAACTGTTACCGCATCCGCCGTATTCACCTGATCTGGCACCATCAGACTTCTTTCTGTTCCCTAACCTAAAAAAGCACTTGGGAGGTCAAAGATTTTCGACAAACGACGAGGTCAAAGCAGCTGTAGACGCATATTTTGACTCTAAGGAAGAATCATTTTTTTTCAACGGTCTAAATGCTTGGAAGGGGAGGTGGCAAAAGTGTATTGAACTTGATGGTGATTATGTAGAAAAATAAAAATATAACTGATTTAGTATGTGTTTATTTTCTTGGTTAGGCCGAGTACTTTTCAATCCACCCTCGTAGTATTTATTTTAATTCCAGTCATTCTCAATTGAGCTTTCCTTCGAGTCTAATGTATTAGTTGTTTTTACTCTATTCCTTGTTGTTCTTGGAGTTATAAGTTTACAATTTGACATGACTGACTGTCGGAGTAGTGAGAGTTGGAGTTATAGATCTAAAAGACCTAAAAGTAAATTTGATGAGTTTTTCGACATAATTCATGCATCCCTAATTGCTTTTTATAAATTATTACAACATAAAAAGGTTCACTTCAGGCTTAAGGAAGCATCTAATATCTTTCCACAAAAGGGAATCACAAATATTTCTTCCTGAAAAACCAAAATTAGGTGGAGATATCACAAGCTTTTTAATAACCACCGGAAAATGTGGACAGGTAAGAAAAAATATACTAATCACACAATTAGATAACACATATATTATGTAACTAGCGGCCGCCTGCGACTTCGTCCGCGTACAATATCTGATTTCCTATGAGATTTTGAAATTTTCTCGTTGCAAAAGTCTTACCTAAGTATAAAGAGGCTATATAGGTAAAGCTTAACTAAGCAAGTATTTATTATTTAAAACTAAAAAAGTGAATGTCGATCTTCATATCTATACTTTAAAAATATAGGACTTGCATGTAACCATTTTACCCCAATTTCACCCCCTTAGGGTTAGGATTTCGTAAAACAGCTTATTCAGGATTTTATTATCGAAAACTTATAACTTTAATGCCGATTTTCGTGTCTCTAACTTCAAAAACGTAGGACTTTCACACAAACTTCCAACTCCCATTTCACTCCCTTAGGGATAGATTTTTTCAAAACCGTTTCTTAACTGATCTCTATGCCATAAAAGAAACCTACCTTACAACTTCAAGTTTGTATGTTTTATAGTTCCTGAGATATCGTTATAGTCAGTCAGTGAGTGGTAGTTATATATATATATATATATATATATATATATATATATATATATATATTTTAGTGTTAAATATGTATTTATAATTCACTCGTATTTTCATTTGTTTTTGTAATCAGCGAGACATATGATTTACTGTTTTATTTCAGTCTGAAAATAGCAGTGACAACATCACGACAGCTACAGTTGATTGGATGGTTAAAAAATATCTTCCCTTCTCATTTTTCGATGACGAAACTACACAAGTATATTTTCGATCAATTTGCCCAATATGGTGTTTTCTAAAAGTTCCACACTTAGAAGGAAGGTCAAACAACGGTTTGAAGAGCTTCAATTGAATCTTAAGAAACGACTACAACAATTTTTATCTAAAATGTCATTTACCATTGATGGATGGACGTCAATTGCTGGTAGGAGTTACTACGGGGTCACTATTCATTATATAGACAACGAATGGAAGTATCGATCTGTAGTCCTTGATTTTATACCATCACGCGGTCGACATACTGGGGAAGACATTGCACCGATTTTCCACGAATGTTTATTGGAATATGACATAATTGATAAAATACAGGGTATCACGGTCGACAACGCAACTGCAAATACCAAATTTATGTATGAATTGGACAAACAGCTGCCACACTTTGATTCAGAAAATCAACATTTCCGGTGCTTTGATCACATTTCGAACCTTGGTGTACAAGATTTATTAAAGACCTTAGCAGTTAGAACAGCAGTATGAAGATAATGAAGACGAAACTGAGGAAGATGAAGAATATGCGCCAAATATTTCTGACTCACGTACAGCTATAACAAAATTACGCAGTATTTCCAGTAAAATAAAAAGAAGTGAGATATTGAAGAGGAAATTTCAGTCTGCTTGTGAAGTAGCTGGCGTGCCATCAAATCTGAACCCCATACTCGACTGTCCAACGAGATGGAATTCCACACATGATATGATTGGATTAGGTTTAGAAGTGAGAACTGGCATTACCATATTGTGCACTTCTGTCACCGAATTGAATGATTTTCAAATCACAGATAGTGAATGGCATATACTCGAAAAAATACATAAGTTTCTAATAAACTTTAAACTTCTATCAACGAAACTTGGTGGAGAAAAATATGTTACATTACCGCTAGTCATTGTATCATTCAATCTCTTGCTCCATAAAATTGAATCCATGGTAAAACAATTAGATGAGAAACCTAATCAATTCGAAGTGGAAGTGGAAGATATGAAAATGCTTAAACATAATAAAAAGAGCAACTGGATTTATTGTACCTCTTTAATTTTAGACCCAAGGCATAAGACTCAGACTTTTGACATGACATTATGGGGGAAGCAAATTAAAACAGAAAGCCTGCGCAAATTTAATGAACTTTATAAAGAATATAAAAGTCTGCACTCAGTGAATACATCTCTAGAATCACCAAGAAATGAAAAGAAAGTATGTGAATATGATGAAGATGAAGACGTGATAGACTTTGAGAAATTGTATGCATGTCCCTCGACGTCATCTGTATCTGGATCTTTTCATCAAGGCTTAGTTATAGACGAGTTGGAGGAGTACCTAAGTAAACCCAGAGCCTCCAGTTCGGAAGACATTTTAGAGTGGAGGAGGACGCACGAGACGGAATATCCAACTTTATCGAAGATGGCCCGTGATTTTCTTTCAATACCTGCAACTTCAGTACCTGCTGAGAGATTATTTTCTAAAGCATCATTAGTAATTAGAAAACATAGAAATAGGTTAAGTGATGAGTCAGCCAGATGGTTACTTTGTATTAATTCTTGGTCAAAAGAATTAATATAAAGTAACAGTAATGTCAAAGCTGTTGTGTACTGTTATGTAATTTAATATGTATTGTATTTTATTTTTTTATTTAAATAAATGGTAAATTGTATAAATCTTTTATGCCATTTCATATAAGGGTCTAGCAATCTCTTTCTAGATAGATAATGTTCTTTATAATACAGTCAAGTTAATGTCATTAATTTGTTTTTTATATGTTTTGACTAAGTTTTAGCACATGTAAGCTTATTAAATGTAAACGTTTATTAAGAAACAGACTAACTCCCGTGGCCGTGAGACTTGGTAGACAGCTCAGTTGGTTAGAGCATCGGCACGGATCGCTTAGGTCGTGGGTTCAAACCCCACCCGGTATTAGTAGATTTTTCGAATTTCTCATTAAATATTTAGACATTTATTAATTTGGTTGGTCTTTCTATGGCTATGTTAATTCAAGCTCAAAATGTGCCTACTCTATTAAGTTGTTCTAAGATCTAAAGTAACGTTTAATAAATAACAATAGGCTAATAGGTAATTGCGAAACTTGCGAGACTCTTGCTGCAAGACCAAGACCAAGAACAAGACTGAGAGCGCAATACCAAGACCAAGACTGGTTAAGTCTCGTCTTGTTCTTGCATTTGGGCAACACTGAGCACAGGACATTTGTTTCCGAGTCACGGTTGTTTATATGTATTATAATAAAGTATATGTGTTATAATAAGTATGTATTTACAAACAAGAAGTATCTATGTAGTATATCAACTAACTGGTGTCCACGACACAAGCCTCGTTGCTTATTTTGGAACTAGATGGCGCTGTGTGTAATAATGCCCAGCGATATTTATTTATTTATACCTACCTACACACATCTATACTAATAATAATAATATATTTGATTGTTTATTGTTTGTTTAATACATTTTTATTATTTTTCCTTTGCAGATTCCAGATGGAGAGGATGAATGGAAAATTATCGAAGACGGATTTAATACCAGATGGAACCTCCCCTCGTGTTACGGAGCAATTGATGGAAAGCATGTCATTATCAAAGCGCCACCAAATAGTGGAAGTGAATTTTACAACTATAAAAAAGCCAATAGTCGTCAATTTATCGCCGTTTAGAAGATGGATTACTGCCAGTGGATGGAATCATTGTTGGCAATGCAGCGTTTCCGTTAAAGGTTTCTCGTGCAAGGCGTATAGTGGAAAATGCTTTTGGAATTCTAGTTTCTAGATTCCGTGTGTTCGAAAAAGCAATTCCCACCAGTTTGAACACAATTGATGCAATCGTATATGCATCCTGTGCCCTTCATAATTGGTTGCGAAAAAAAACTGACTCTTACATAACACCTACTTGTGTAGACAGAGAAGACTCTGAAGGACAAATAACACCAGGTACTTGGAGATCGAAAATAACTCCATTAATAAGTATAACTGATCAACTTGGAGGTAACCATTCCGTAAATGCCAAAGAGAGAAGAGATTTATTGAAAAATTACTTTATGACGAATGGAAGTGTACCGTGGCAGTTTAACAGAATTTCTTAAATTATATTTGTTTTATTTTAATACTAAAATAAATAAATATTGTGGGTAATTACTTTTGTTTTCCTTTGTATAGATACATTTCTTATAAAAGCGTTCATTTCTTCGAAGCATTTCATCTTTGGAGTATAGACATTTTCACCAGCGCCTGCTTTTGAGGAGTTTTTTTATTTTATCCAGTTCCAAGTAATAAGCTGCCCTCAAGCTTTTAATTTTGTTTTTGACCTCGGTAGGGCCAAACCCTTCTAAATTTATTTCTCGTGCAATATTCTGTAATGCTGTTGCACGCATTTCTTTATTTCTATAATTTCCTGATTTGTTATCCCACAGGCATTCATTATCGCGGTATAGTTCAATAAGCTTTAAGTTTTCCCTCTCGCTCAGTTTTCGCGTCATTCTGTGATGCGGTCGACGCAGCGTGATCTCCGTAGAATTGAGTGGCAGCGACTGACTTCGGCATTTACACGGCGTCAGTTGCGCTGGCGCGAGTGGTGGAGGGGCGGACTGACGCCAAAAATATGAAGCGGGAATATTAAAGTCAGTACCGACGTGCCAGTACTGTACTGACTTGAAATCATTTTACACAATGGCAGTGCCAGGTCAGCACTGACTTGGCAGTGGACTGACGGCAGTTACTGACTCAATGTAAAATTGCCTTTATGGCGTTTAAATAATGGTTTGAAGTGGATTTTGATACGTAAAGGTGATGCGATTTTTTATATTGTCTGCGCATGTGCACTAGTAGAGAAAAAGATGGAACAAGTGCTTCGATGTTAATATAAACCTCAAGTTATTTTGATCCGTTAGGCATCTTATGAACTTGAGTTACTGTCATCATCGACTTCCCGCTGGGTAGACAGTTTACTCCCGTTCTATCAGCAATAGCTGTTATATATTTGAGTTCTTCAGCTACATCTGTAGCACCTCTGCATCTAAACATATTAAACAGCTGAACATATAAAACACCGAGTATTTTTGAAAACTCTTACTGAAAAATATTGGTATACATAATCGTCTTATTTAAATTAAACAATAATTAATAGGAACTATAATATAACATTATCATACATTTATAATTTAATTTGCTTAATAAATATAATAAATGAACTAAACTAAATGACTTACGATTCTTTTTTAAAATAAACCCGACATATCGATTTTTTTTTCGATATATATAACTCCGATATTGACTTACAGTATATTAACTTACGATATATAAAACTTCAATATTGATATATTTGTAATTATCGATATATCATAAATACGACATTTGAAAAATATCGCTGATCAGTTGGAATGATCAGTTGAACTGACCGTGTGTGTGGAAATTTCTTTGGCTTAAATCCGTGCGAACTGATATCAGCTCGACTGATGACTAACTCACCGTGCTTGGGGTCCATAACAGTTTCATTGGTGCTGGAGGGTTGCTCACGTACTCTGAATTTATAGCGAGTGCTTTACCCGTTTATAGATAATTTTATATTACTGCACTAATCTTTCTTTAATATCCAAATTTTTCTCAGACTGAAGGTCTCGCTGGCACCATAAAACATATTATATATAAAATACAAAAGTTTAAAGTTTTTTTTAAAAATATACTATATAAAAAGGCTTATTATTTATACTTTAATGATACTAAAAATATTTTATAGAAAGTATATATTTTAGGGGGTAGAAGGTTACATTAAAAAAAGATTGAGCTGATTATCACGCGGTTTCTAAAATGATTTTTATAATTACTCTAGTTCATCTCAGGTTTTACTTCGTATCTGTGTTAAGGTATAAATACAAAATAATTATTATAATCTATTAACTGAATAAATACGCAATTTTTTTACTAAAACTTAGAACGTACGTACGTGCCTACTCAGGTTGCAGTTTATTATAGCTGTGGTACGATAACTCGATTTCAACGGGGGAGAACAATCCCCAAACACAGTACTACTCTGTAATAGCAGCATACTGTTACAGTGTTTCAAATTGTGAATGACGAGACACGGAAATCCTTTTTAATGCTAACGAGACATACCGTCTTAGTCCAGAAGGTCAACAATGGATTTGCATTTTGGTTGTTAGTCGAAAAAACATAGGCTGTGTGTATGAACCAACGCATTTACTAACCACTATTAGGTCGACTGTGTGTTGGTCAGTCACACTTGTTCATTAAAAAAAAGTTCTTTAATTTTTAATTGCAACTTATCACCAAACGTAAGAACAGGGACAAAGTTCAGTAGATTTCAATAAGAGTAAAAAATATTAAAAATAAAATAAAAAATTTCAAAATTAAAAAGCAATTAATTATTTCCACTTATTAATGCCTGAAGTCGGTACAAAAGTGTATAGAAAAACTAAGCCATACTTCAAAAGCTGTCGTGCACAAATTGTTACTCGGGTATTACTTTTTATTGTAAGTTTAACTCTTTTATCCAAACATATGAGTGGATAAGGAAATATATCAAGGTCAATTTAAAACTGAAATTTAAAAATTATGTTGAAATATGCTTAATACGAGTACACTATGTTTTTTTTTCATACATTGTCATTCGATTCAGGGCTATGTTAAAAGTCTCCAGCTCTTCAGGAAGTTAGTTAAAAATCAATTACAAAATCGACCCGAACTATACAACTAATTGTAACTAGAATATTGTCTGAATGCTTTATTATCTATTATTCTAAATCGACATAAAAAAATTCACTTCACCTTTAGAGGTTGAATTTGGGTATACTATATAAGTATACATAAGTATAAAAGCCGTGGTAGCTCA
This sequence comes from Parnassius smintheus behrii, assembly GCA_036936625.1. Lineage (NCBI taxonomy): Eukaryota > Metazoa > Arthropoda > Insecta > Lepidoptera > Papilionidae > Parnassius > Parnassius smintheus. Next base: position 10,318,120 of record JAUPFT010000030.1, on the reverse strand, counting down.
GATGGTTAACGCTCGCTGTAAATATAACAGAACGCGAGTAACCCGGGTTCGATCCCCGCTGGCAGCAATGAAATTGTTCATTTCAATTTTAAATGAAAACATGGTGAGGAAACCTGCATGTCCGAGGAATAACAAAAAAAAACATGTGAAGTTCGCCAACACGCGTTGGGGCAGCACGGCGGACATTTCCTTGCCCTAAAACCCTCTCAGAAATGAGGGGAGACCTCTGCCCAGCAGTGGGACGTATATAGGCTATAACTTTACTTTTTACGTAAGTATAAATACCTACCTTTTTTAATGATTAGATAATAATATAAATCGGTTCTGCCGTTTCAGAAATCAGAAAACTTAAAAAAAAAAACAACAATAGCGTCGAATATAGAATCTTCTCGTTTTTTACTTAAAAGGGCAACTAAGATTACTATACAATGTTTGTACATCCACGGCAATATGAACTCAATAAAGCGACCTTTCACCGCTAGTAAAGGATACGTTGCCCTATTAGTCTCCTAATATTATATTAAAGGGTAATAAATACTAAGATGGTAAATGAATTGTCTTTTGCACTTTCTTTCTTATAATAAGGTTTCTTATGTCTAGTTTGTGTTCTTTTGTTGTGATTTTAATATTAAGATCAACGCTAGTTATTTTTGTATTTCACCTATATATAGGTTAGCGTTTCTTCTACAGAGTTCACGAATTGTGTATCCTGGGATCAAAGACACAATTTGTGTAGGTTCTAGCAGGCCTTGATTAAGATGTGTTGTTCTTTGTTTCATTCATGCATGATTAAATTAAAAATGACTTGAAAAGTATTATTTATGTAGAGTAATGGCTGAGTAATTTTTTGTTGTTGTGAGATTATTGAAAATACTAGAAACAGTAAATTTGAAAATAAATGAAGTATCACCTGCAAACAATCTCGAAAAAAAAGATCTCGTGGCATGCGGAAGATGGCGGTATGGTCATTCTGTTAAATACTTCTTCTTGTTCATCAGCGTTAATTGTCATCTGCACGCACCTAAGTACGTGTAGGTATCGGGCCTCGGGGTGTCCCCCATTGCCCGGGTGTCCTCATGTCCCATTACTATGGGACAGTCATTAGGCCTATTCTAGGCTTGATAGCATACAGGTTATTCCGTAGTGAATGGTTATGTTTTCCGCAGTTATCCAACTACGGAAAAGGAGGTTGTCTGATTGAGTCAAAGTTGGCCTTTCAGCGGCATTGAGGGTTGTTACTCGACTCTCTAATCACATATAGAGAGGAGTTCTCTTGGAAGAGGTCGCCCGTCCGGTGGCCGGGTGTGCAACGGCGCAAAGCCGTTGAGGTGTTCATGTGGCCCGTTATCGGCACGGTCGAACATGCCGCGCGCTAACCGGGCCACAAAGTCGGTGATGGTCTCGACTTTCAGATCGGCCGCTATGACGTCATTCCGGACGTAACGACCTGCTCCGACAATCGTCCTTAATGTCAGATTCTGCTGAGCCTGCAGTCGCCGCCTCAGAGGGTCGCTCAGAAGTGCGTACCAGGCCGGTGCAGCGTAAGTGATGATGGTCCGGATATACATCTTGTATATCCGGAGCTTGGTACGTAGTGGCGGCTTGGATGCCAGAACCGGCAAGAGCGTCGCCCGCGCACATCGGGCCCGGCGGACGACGAAGTCGACGTGCGCGGTCATGCGCAGCGTCCTGTCGATCCTGCACCCAAGGTATGTTACAGCCTTCTGGTACGCAATCTCCTGGCCGTTGAGGGTCAGCGGTGGTGGTAAGTTCCTGAGACGGCGAGTGAGCAGAGCGGTCGTCTTACCAACGTTGACGACCATCCTCCACTCATCCAGCCATGGTGGCAGCAGGTCCAGCAGACGCTGCATCCTGGCAGTGGCTATGTGGGCTCTTCTGGACGAGGTGAAATAGGCGCTATCGTCCGCGAATAGCGCCAGCTCAACGTCGTCCTCCCACTCTTGAAGCCTGCCTGCCAGTGTAGGTATGTCGTTGGTATAAGCCGCGTACAGGACTGGAGACAAACAGCTGCCCTGTGGGACGCCGGCTTTGATGGATCTTGTTGCGGAGACGGCGTCCTCTACGCAGACGTAGAACTTCCTATCTTCCAGGAAAGACGCTATTAGCCGCAATATAGCAGGAGGGACACTGGTCTGTTGTTCCAGCTTATATAATAGTCCTACGTGCCACACCCGGTCGAACGCCTTCTCGATATCGAGAAAGACGCCCAACGATATGCGGCCACGATTGTACTCTGCCGCAAGCAGGTGCAGCACTCTAGTCAGTTGTGTAACTGTGGAGTGTCCTCTCCTGAATCCGTGCTGCTCCGCCCGAAGTTGGATGCACGGACGGAGACGTCTTAGCAGCAATCTTTCGAACAGTTTAGCTATATGTGGTAATAGCGTGATCGGCCTGTAGTTGGCAGCTCTACGCCTGTCCTTCCCGGGTTTCGGCAAGACGATAACTTTGCCTTTTTTCCAGTCCTCCGGGAAGTGGGATGTCCGCAATATCCCATTGTAGAGTCGACCAAGCTCTACTATGACTCTATTGGGCAACTGTCGGAGTGCAGCGTTGGTAATCCCATCGTGCCCCGGCGCCTTCCTCGGTTGCAGGCAGGTTACTGTCCTCCGCAATTCTGCGGGGGAGATGAACCAATCTCCTGCAAGAGGTGGCGCGGGCGACGACAGGAACTCCTGTACGCGACTTTCCTTTCGGGCATGAAGCTCCAGGAACTCCGCACTTGCTGTGTTCGGCATAAATTGCTCCTCGAAGTGCTCGACTAGGATATCCGCTCTGCCCTTGGCATCGTAGCATCGTTTGCCCGTATTATCAGTCAGCGGGCAAACGGGAGGTTTGGATTTGGTCAGCTGTCGGTTTAGTCTATAAAGCGACGCATCTTGCTCTTCCGCCTTGTAGATGCGCCGATCCCAGGCTTCGCCTCTGAAGGCCTGGACAGAAACCGACAGCTCCTCCGTTAAGGTGTTTAGCTGCGTTTTGATCCTGGGACAGCGAGTACGCGCCCAGAGCTTTCTCAGCGCTCTTTTGCGCTTGATCTGCACGCATATCTCACGCGGCAGATCGTCTCGCCTTGCTGTAATCGGGACGATCGTAGAAGCCGCGTGGAGGGCTTCCTTGATGTTGTTAGTAATTCTAGTTGCAGCGGCCTCTACGTCGTCCGCTGTGCATATAGGATGGTGTGCTGGAGGTCTCTGCTGAAGGTGTTGACAGTAGAGCCTCCAGTCGACACGGGTTTTGAAAGCTCTAGGCGGCGCAGTCACTGCCTTTAGGCCAAGGGTTATCAGTAACGGGAGGTGCTGTGAAGGGAGGTCGTACAGCACTTCTACCACTATCGGATAGTTGACGTTCCTAGTGAGCACGATGTCTAATACATCCGGGTGTCTCCTTGGATCGGTAGGAACGTGAGTTGGCTCCTCGGGACCTAGAACGTCGTACTGGTTCTTCTCAGCATCTTCATATAGTTCACGACCCGGCGGGGTGATCACTCTGGACCCCCACGCCGGGTGTTTGGCGTTCAGGTCCCCGGCGATGATCACTGGTGCATCGCCTTCCATTACCGTCCGGATGTCTGAGGGGCAGAATGGAGTCCCTGGCGGGCGGTATGCTGCGTAGATCCTTAGTTCCTCGCCCGCCGCCTCCATTCTTATGCCGATTGAGCGCATTGTCTGGAAGGATGGTAGGTCCAGCTCTTGGTGGACGATGTCCCTCCTCACTAGGACCGCCGTGCCTCTATAGGCGGCCCCTCGAGAAGTGACCTCGTCCCTTCTATAAATGTGGAAGTTTGGCAGCTTTATGCGCGTTTTGGGGTTCAATATTGTTTCGCCCAGCAGTATAATGTGTATGTCCTGTTGCTGGGCGACAGTGCGGAGTTCCTGCAGCTTCTGCTGTATCCCGTCCGGGTTCCAGTACATTAGGCGCAGGTTATTATCCTCCATAATGTCTGGCCAGGAGGTTTGCCAGCGCCTTCATAATCGCTGTTACGGGATCAGTCCCGGCTCTGATGTCTGCCAGGACTTGTGTGCCGACCTCGATGGCAATTCCAACTAGGCGCTTAATTGCATCAGCTGTTTCGAGGCCGGCCGATGGTATTCTCCTTTCTGAAGGCGTTGGTACTGGTCTCGGGCGTTGGATCTCCTGTTTCTGGGTAGAGCGCGCTCTATGTGCAGTTCGGGCTCTCTCTTCTGGTGGAGCCCTCTCCTGCACTCTACCCACGCCCTTTTGGGTGGTCTCCTTAATAACCTGCGCCTGAGCCTGAGGGGCTGTTGGTCCAGGTGTCGGGGTAGAGGTAACAGCCCGAGGAGGCTGCGCCTTCTTCCTGCTTCTCTCCCGCCTCCTCTTTTTAGAGGGCTGCCGTTCTGTGGCAGGGTTGGCGGGAGGCTGCAGAGTCGCCCCGGTGGTTGCCCTTTCCTGTACGGGTTCCACCGTTTCCTTGTGTGGTACGGGTGGGGGGGGGGCTGGTTGCCTACCCTTCCCTGTAATGGTTGCCCACCCGTCTTGCTGGGTGGTCACAGCTTTCGGGCGACTCTGGGGGATCCTTTTCGGGTCCTCCGGGAGTAGCCCCGGTAAGGTTATCCCCTGTCTCCGTGCAGTCCTCCTCAGGACTGGGCAGCGACGGTCGTTGGCTGTATGATTCTTGCCACAGTTGGCACATGTGGGTTCCTCCTCTCTACCCCGAGGGCAAAGGCTCGCTATATGCTCCCCGGCGCAGCGTACACACTTCACCGGCCTGAAGCAATTAGCTGAGGCGTGTCCAAAGGCCTGGCAGCGGTGGCACTGAGCCGGTCCTGCTTTCCTTTGCCAGGCCTCAATGACTACTCCCCTCATATAGAGTAATTCGTCAATCTCATATAGTTTCTTAAGTTGCTCCAGGCTCAAGTGGTCAAATTGGGCAAAGTAGACGCATCCTGGTCTGCCCCTTCGCGGTGGAATCGCTTTGACGTATTTCACCGGGAAGCCCTTTGCCTTTATAGCCTCCTCAATGGTACTGGTGTCGGTTCCCATTGGTAGCCCTCGGATGCCCACTTTGGTGGGCTTGTCCTCATCCGGGGTATAGCAGTACCACGACATGTTGGGTGTTGCCTTGGAAAGTTCAACCATGTAGCGTTGAACAGTCCTGAATTCAGTGGCGCTTTGTGGGGTAAATCGAACCCCCTTCCCGAACGGACGGGCATTCAAAGGGTGGCCCAACATTCTGTTGAGCTCCTTGAAATGCCTCGTCCAGTCCGGGAGGCATTCGGCCACTATGGGCGGATATCTTGCCTTTTCTTGCTGGTCGGCAGGCTTATCTGCAGTCACTGCCGCCGGTTGGGGTCGTGGTACTGCTGGCGCAGCTACCATGTTGGCGTAGCTAGTAGATGGTCGTTGGCCATCATCCTGCGGCCGCCCGGACGGGTTTTCGGTTGTCTTCCTCGGTGACTTGGACGGCGAGTGTCCAACCGATGTATTGGGGGCTAAGGTCGCATAGGTCGTTGTGCTCCACCCGTACGACCCTTCTCCTCCCTGCTCTAGATCCACAGCTTCCATGCTGGAATGGTGTTCATCTGATCTAGGGGGGGTGGGTTTGTTCGGCGATGGCGACTTTGGTGGAGATCTCCTGATTGGTATATGGACTTGTTCCTCCTCGGAAGACGAGTAGTCCGAGGAGTTTGAGGATCCAAGGCATTGCCTCTTCTCCTGGAGCGATGCTGCAGTCTCGGGTGGAGTATGCCTTCTCCACGACTTCTTAGCCCGCTGTTGTAGGGGTACCGGTTCTAGCCCAGTCGTGCCTTCAGGTACGATGGGTGAGAGCGCGGTCCTCGGTGCGGGTCCTTTCCCTGGAGATAGGGGTTTCCTGGTGGGGATCTGCGAGTAGGAAGACACTACTCGAGTCCTTTCCGGATAAAAGATGTCCCTGTATGCTATCGGACGGTCCAATGCGCTTGTACGGTCCGGTGGTTTTCTGGTTCTAGGCGGCGGCTCCCCCTTGTCATTGTCCTTATCGGACATGATGGAAAAACCTACCTACGAGTCAGTAGTCTTGATTGGCCCTGTCTAGTTCCAGCCGTTCGGCTTAATGCGCGACGCGGATGGATGGGTGCAATGTACTTGGTGTAGTCACATGGGGCACTGCCTGCCCCTTTTACAACGAAAAGGGTTGAGGTAAGTGCTAGGTGGCACTTTATGACGCGACTAGGCACGAGATGCACGAAACGCATAAAGTGCCAAGAATCACCTAGGGGCCGGTGACCTCGACGCCTCACGGAATCACGGGACTCAACGATCGGCGGAGTATGTCGTACCGGCGGTTATTTGCAGCCACTGTAATACTGCAAGTAACGCACACCTAGGAGATCCTTGTGTTCATCAGCTCGTAAAAGTCCACTGTTATAAAAACGCGCTCCTGTTGTAGAGAGAGCCTTAAAACTAAGCGTCCACAGGTCGGTATCGTACGCGTTGGACGCATCGCATCAACCGCATTTTTTTTTATACTGCGTCCACTGTATCGGTAGCGATCGGATTGCCGACGCAAGTACCAACAATCAAATTGCCGATGCCAGTTTCATTTGGATTTTATTAGTGATCGTACATGTGTTTGTGAGAGTGGAGGAAAGCGAAGAACAACAAATAGGGGACGACGCAGAGGAAACACGGATCGAGCACGCGGGGTGCGTTCAACGATTCCGTATGACGACATCGGCACGCATCGCAAAAGTTGTTTCTTGGAGCATTGGTGTCAGCATTGCTGATATGCGAGCCGCACAATGCGGATAAGTAGGCGCACTTGTGGGACTTTTTATACAAAGAATACGATACCCTGTGTGGACGCTTAGCTTTATCGGCAAGATGATCGCAGTACTAAACGTTCTGTTTTCGTTACTTTGAATATATGACAGCATTGCACTTTAAAATACTCGCTAACGTTTACGTTGAAAGCTAATAATGATGATGATAATGTCGTACTGGTTGTAGCACGGCGGGAACTTACCCGAATTCAGTATGAGTAGATCTGATGGTAAGATGCTACTGCAGTCCATGTACATATGCAATTAACTTCACACAAAGGTGCCACGCAGATGCATTGTCACACATGATGAATAACTCAAAGCCCACAACTTTACTGGTTCCTTTATAATTTAAAATAGAACATATCAGGGAATACACTGCTGTTTGGCTTCAGAAGTTTGTATGAGGATGGTATCAATCTTGATAGAAAAAAAAGGAGCTGTGCCATCAAGTTACTACTATTATAACTTCATAATTTGGAATTATAATCCGCAAAGGTTTCATTCGCTCATTTCTTTTGACCCATTGACACTGAATCGAAGCGCGCAAAGCGCGCCTTGTGTCCCAACTCAGCGCTGGTGGGCACGCTGACGTGTAGTGAAGCGAAGGTGGAACATCTTGATGTTATACTTGGCGCGAGTCCGTCGTAACCTGTCCATTCTTCGCAGTGTACCTACCCAGCAAAGAATTGTCAGGTAATAGGCGTAGCGTAGGTGCCTATTCCCATGAAAAAAATATTACGTTATAAACCACATAAAAACGTATAACCTTGTTGGACATGAGAAGTGGAAGGCCGTGTCATTCCCGTGGCAGATGAATCGATCGTCGGCGTAGTTGGAGAACTCCCCATAGTTTTTTAGGCTATCCAAATCTGCCATAACCCTCCTTGTCATTTCGAATCGTGCAAGGTGTTTTACATAACCCATTACAAAAGGTACTTTAAGATAGTGATCGAATAACGGTGTCAAGTCAAGTCAAGTTAAGGCTAAAATCGGTTATGATGATGTCTTCGCTATAAGTTATATGCGTGGATAAAGATACAATTTCATTATTCCTGTGCTCGATGTGACGCTTATGTGATAAAATAGGAGCTAGTTTGGATTCTATTATCAAACTCGTGGGTACAATCATAGCAATCAAAGAAGAAAATCAACAATGAGTGATTATGGACACATTTTAACCCGAGCTAGGTTTAAAACCCTAGGCTATAAACGTTCTAATGCCTAAGGCTCTCGTCGCTACTATTAAAACATATATTAGATATTTAAAAAAACATTAAAATCGTTTTACATTTAAATTAAGTGATATTAAAAAAACACATATCAATTGAGAAACGTATTCATTTTTGAAGTTGGCTAAAAATAAATATCAATAGGCAATTTGCTTTTGTTTGAGTCGTAAATTTGCTGGAAAAGCAAATCTAAGAACCAAATAACTTTTAATGTATTTTTCATAATTCCGTTTTGACACTTGGACTACTTTTATGTAAATCAAAAAATTCTAAGTTTTTCACCAAAGTTTTGATGAAATATTGTGAATATGTGTGACTTGTACTACAGACTTATATATGCCTACTTCAGGCACCAGCTTCTCACATAATAGAATTCTGTATATGTACTACTAGATTTACATTGTTTTACTTTATGTTATGTGAGAGGATAAATAAAGACATTATTATTATTATTATTATTGTTTATAGAATTTGAAATACAACAGATCTAATCATTCGACTGATGTTAAGTGGCTTCCGTAGCCAACCGATACCTTCATAATTCTATTAAGGGGATATAGTAAGTCAGCTCAAATTCTAATTTCGCCCTCACTTCCCCGCGCGTCGTATGCTATGTACCGACATGTTAGTAATCACTAATACTGTAAGTAGATAGGTCGTTAGATACTTATTTCATTAGGTTTATCATATTTATGCCTGTTTCTTAACGCCAGCCCAGTCGCTTCTTATTTTTATCACGGTTATTTCCCATTTTAATTTTTGTCGTCCTGTTGCGTAATGTGTATTCTGATCGTAAGCGACACAACTTCTCCCTTCAAAAGCCTAAGCGATACTAATGGCGCGACAGGATTCAAGCTTCAAGACGCCGATAGTTTAGGTAATTTCTTTTTAAAGTGAAAATAATGGTATTTAAAAAAAAGTAAATAACATAAGCACTGCTTTGTAGTTAGTTCATTTAGTATGCAAAGTTTCATGATCTTATTTAAAGTATTTTAGGAATAACAGCGGTTTATTGTTCAGTTTGGAGGTAAGTTTGGATTTATTTTCTATGGAGAAAAATTTACGGAATCGTGTTTTCGTCTAACATAGTCCTTAACATTAATCCTCAACTTTACCATATATTTATTTCAAAATTAATGCTGCAATACTTTCGGCATAACGTAGGATCTTGCTAAGCCATTTGAGGTTATATTTCCCCTTAAGAATCAAAATGCAGATATACATTACCATCACGGGATATACATCAACGGATCAACTGAATGATGACGAGTATGTAAACACCGATACGAATATATACGAAAATTCCTTTCAGTTGTGGTAATAACCGACATTAAGCAGAGAACAGGCAAATACTCGGGCCGAATAAGTCGGTTACATGTACGTACTCGTGAGTATTCGTCTATGCTCGTCGAGTATCTGAATGTTGCGTAATAATTAATGGTTTCACTGTAGTCTGTGCGTCGCTGTTGCCTCCACATTTCAGGATTATTTATATTACGGCTTGTGTATAGAAATTAAGATTGATCATCTGTTAGCAATTTACAAGCTGTTTTATTACATTATTTACAATTATGACAAAAGCAAGACACGAGAAGTAATATATGATCGTGTGTCCATCTTAGGTTTTACGATCGATGAAATGAATATGCTAGTGCTTTTTACACTTTTATCACAATAGACTGCTAATGGATGGATTCTATTCTCACGTGCAGTGTCTCCGATAACAATATAACTATGTCAAGCTATATATTAACGTTCATTAACGAAGAGTGTACATAGCTATATTATTTACGAAGAGTGTAGATATCAAGCTTAATTTAAACTCGGTATGTCCATGTTGCGGTTAAAAGTGGGGCGAAGTTATAATTATAGTAAAACTCATTATATTATTTATAAAATAAGGGTGACAAACGAGCACACAGTCCACCTGATGGTAAGTGGATGCTCTGTGTTCCATCTATCCCCATCTGCATCTATCCCCGCGTAAGAACCAAATGGTATATGCGGGGTCAGTTCTGAGGACTAAGATGGAATGCTTAATTTTCAGTGAAAACCCATTCGAAATACAATCATAAGATAGCAGCGTTATTCTTATTATCAAATTTGGTGTGCAATAAAGTATTGTACTATTTTGTTTAATGTCCATGGGGCACAAATTCCATCCAATGGATGCTATCTCCGTCAACAAGTTACGTTAAGCGAATTAAAATTCGCAGTCTCTGTATTTATATTTAATTCACTGCTTATTATTGTTTAACCCTTTTAAAAGTTCTTTTCTCATAATAACGGTTTACCACGACTCTACCCAATTAGTAGTTAGTAAATTGACCAAAAACTAAAATTCCTTCTGCAATAAATTAGTACGTCATAGCAAATTTTAATACATAATAAAATTTCATACATAGTTCTTTTTAGTAGTCAACTAGGAACCCTTATAGTTTCGCCATGTCTGTCTGTCCGTCTGTCCGTCCTCGCTTAATCTCTGTGACCGTAGCACCAGAAAGCTGAAATTTGGTACCAATATGTGTATCAATCACGCCGACAAAGTGGTAAAATAAAAATTGGAAAAAATGTTTTATTAGGGTAGCTCCCCTATATGTAAAGTGGGAAGTGATTTTTTTAATTTCAACCCTAACGTGTGATATATTGTTGGAAAGGTATTTAAAAATAAATAGGGGTTTACTAAGATCATTTTTTGATAATGTCAATAATTTCGGAAATAATCGCTCCAAAAGTAAGAAACAATGTGTCCCCCCCCCTCTAACTTTTGAACCATAAGTTTAGAAAATATGAAAAAAATCTGAAAAGTAGAACTTTATAAGGACTTTCTAGGAAAATCATTTTGAACTTGGATGGAAAGTCGGAGCGCATGCCGCGGAGCGTGCAATGTTTCACGCTCCATGTTCGCGCACGTACCCACTACCGGGAGCAGTAGCAGGAGCGCGGAGCGCTGCTGGAGCGCGAACATAATGGATACCCACCTTTAAACTCATAAGTGGGAACACTTATTGTGACGGACGGGAAACTACGGAAACCTACACTGAGCGTGGCCCGACACGCTCTTGGCCGGTTTTATTTCGATTATAACATTATATTTAAACATCAAAAGTAATTAAGAATAATTACTATTAACTACTTTTCGAATTATTGCTATAGTTAAGGTAGATCTCATAATTTCTTTTGAGAACTTTACATTAAGTACTGTTGGCTGTTTTCCAATAGATAAACAAAAACTAAGCATCATAGCTTTATAAGTGACAAGGAGTACAAACTTTCACAATACCCAAAGTGTTTTGTAGTAGTGCGTATTTCGAATATTGTTCAGTAATATTGTTAAATCTAGACATCTCATCGATTCATGTACTGTGTAGATTGTCGACTGCCTCGTTGGTCTAGTGGTTGTAGTAGTGCGACTGCTGATCATGAGGTCCTGAGGTCCTGGGTTTGAATCCCGGGTCGGGCCAAAAAATCAACTATTGAGTTTTTCCGTCAAGAAATTCTCAGTAGCTGCCCGGAGCCAGGAAATTGGCGGTGTCTCATCCCCGTGCCTCGGAAAGCACGTAAAACCGTTGTTCCTGCGCCTGATCTCTCTCCAGTCGTGTCGGTTTACCGTCCCATTGGAACGTGAGAGTGAGGGAATAAAGAGTGCACCTGTGCTAGCGCATACACTCGGGCACTATAATCCTGTCCTGCGCCGATGGCTAGTCTCCGTTGAGGCTGGCAGCCGTGACCGAAATTCGGTCTGAAGGACATCATTATTATTATTATTATTAGATTGTCAATTAGTTTATATTATTTGATTAGGATTGCAAAAAACACTGAGACTATATTTTTATTTCAATCACTACAAAATTCCGATAAACTACGCTGTAGTTAGAAGTAAGCGGAAGCGAAATGTGTGTGAGTTTTTTAATATTTTAGTCACACTTTCACAAAAGTATGAAATGGATTTCAACATCATTTAAAATTAAAGTTACTTTTTATAAAGTGAACCGAAAAAATGAACATTAAATATTCGTTTTTCGTGAAAAATATACAAGTAAATTTCTTGGCATAATCATTCTTACATCACAAACAACTTTTTAATGGATTTCTTTTTGCGTCCCTTTTGAGAGACAGCTTTCTTCAAATTTTCGGCCGAATTCAATAAAATGAAATGTTATTTTCTGTTTCTGTAATATCACTTTTAACTAAATATATTTAACATCCTTACTGTTGAATTGCTTGCTGCTGTATTATTAAATTTTGATGCCGATTTTAGTACATTATATTGTTTAAATGACAATTGATTTACAAAATTAAACTTTGTGTTGTATAATTTTTAATTAGTTATTTATAGGTAATTTAACATTAAAGCCTATATATACGTTCCACAATATATACGTCACACGGGGCATAGGCATCTTCTGGATTCTGAAAGGGATTTAGTTCAGGAAAATGTCTGTGATGTTTTTGATTTTTTTTAAATATTTCCGTCATGCAGGTTTCCCCACGATGTGATCCCTTACTGCACGTGATAAATTAGGACTTAAAATTACAATTAATATTTCATTGGTACTGGCGAGAATCGAATATGAGTTGATTGTGAAAATTCTCGGGATTTGCCGTGCGACTGCATGGGATTTTTATTGCGATTGAAGGGTTAAAAGTCTCGCCTAGGAAAAAGAAACACAAAAGTTTAATATTTTTTGTAATTATTTGACACTTTAAGTTTATACGAATACAGAAACAAATAATTTCATTCGGCAGACCACCCCAAGCCACTATCGGTTACCTCGTGAGCCAGGTACAGTTAATTAATTTGCTTATCTGTTTCCGGTTTTTTATCTGTTACGGAATGGTAATGTCGACCAAAATATCCTTGACTTGAATATCAGGCTTATTCATATGCACGACGCAAAACGACGGGATACCTGCTTAGTACAACCAGCACGGGTTGAGCAACTCAGGGGCGGTGGGCGGAGCCACGGGGGTCGCGTCCGGCTAGGTTCGACAACTAGCGAGGGTGCATACAACAACACGGAAAAGCAGCCGTAGTCCTAATTATTGTATTTAATTTGTTAAATATGTACAACTTATATTCGATAATATAAAAGAATGATGTTGTAACTATGCAATAACTCTCCCAATAAAGGCATCGAATAAATAACGAGAGTTAGCATAGAGCTTAAAATATAAATTGTATTCTTATAGTTAATTTACCTTTGTTGCATATCACTTTTATTATGTATTACTTTTCTTACATATTACCATACCTTTCTAGTAAAAAAGATAATTGTAACATCAATAGGGCATGTTATCGTGACGCGGCTGCGGAGCAAATGAAGCTACGCGTAGGGCGACACGACGTTTTATATTTATAGTGCTGAGGTGCGGGGCAGGGTTCTCAGCTTAAAAATTGTGAATTATAAAGTTAAAAACCTTTTAGAATGCAAAATAAGTATTGTGTACATAATAATGTAATAAGTAGATGTAAGAATATTGTATAGTTAAATATGATTGTAAAAAAATAAAAGTTTTAAAGAAATAAAGAAAGGCGCGGGGGTGAGGCAAGGGTCCGCTGGCCAGCAGCGGCCGAATCATATAAAAGACGGGCCGGCCGGTAGGGTCGGCAGTGAGTGCTGTGAGTGCTGAGTGCTGAGTGCAGTGCGGAGTCCGGTCGCCTGCGACCAACCAACCGTTAAGTGCCATCGTTCGGTCGAGCCCATGCGCTCCCAGTGCGTTGATTCCAAGAAGAAAGAAGACAAAGACATTTTTACCTGCGTGCGCGAGTGCTTCAGTGTCGTTGTGCTCCGTTACGGCCGCCAGGTGCATCGGGCCGCCGGCCCATTGTTCTGTTTTCGTGTAGTGCTAGTGTAGTGCCCCACGTTCTCCGGATTTCCCAGTAAAACTGTAAGTAGTTTTTATTACACACCCGCTGCCTCAGAGGCAGCTATTTTATTTTAATTTCTGTGTTCGCTTGTTGCACTAGGCGACAGCTAGGTACACACCCTAGCGTACCAACGCGCTAGTTGTATAGGTGTTCGTTTAGGCACACACCTCCCCCGCCGAAAGGTGGGGGGGCTTGATACACAAGTGTTTTAAAAATCCACTGACAAGATGGCGGCTATTACGATAGCCGAACTCGCCGACTTCTTCGGCCAAGTGTGCCCCGACGCTTGGGCTAAATTTTTAGCCCAACGAAACTCGTCCACCGCTGAACGCCCTGTAGTACGGAAAGACGATCCTGCCTCACCGAGCACCGGCCGCTCGACCCCTGTGTCCATCGACACAGTCTACGACGCCGCGTCCCCCGCGCCTTCTGCGCTCTCCACCCGCGGTCCTTCACCGTTGTTTTCTGACGCCGAATCAGGCTCCGAGATGGATATTGACATCCGCCGTCCTACTAAACCCGATGACGAAGGCTTCACCCTAGTCTCGGGTAAAAAGCGTAAGCGCACCGCCGCGAAAAGGGGTAATGAGCCTCATTCCGCCTGTGGCACCGCTCCCCATTCCGCCTGTGGCACCGCTCCCGAGCGGTCGCATCCAGGTAGTCCGCGCTTTCGTTCCTGTACGGTAGTGCTCTCCCGCTCTCGCGCCTCCGCTGGCCCGCTCGCGCTGTACAGCGCCGACGCAGTGCTCAGTCCGCCGGCGGCATCGTTCTCGGACGGTCGCCTCCTGGTGGTCCGCGCTCCCGTACAGTACGGTAGTGCTGTCTCGCTCTCACGCGCCTCCGCTGTCCTGCTCACGCGGAACAGCGTCGAGGCTGCCGGTGAGTCACTTTTTGCTACAGCTCTTACCCCCCTGTCTTCGGGCAGGGAGGTCTGACTGACCTCCGCTTTCATTTTCATTTTTCATTTTTCATTTTCATTCTCATTTCATTTTCATTATCATTTTCATTTTCATTTTAATTATAATTTTTTCATTATAGTTTTCATTTATCATTTTCAATTTTTTTTTTTTTTTTTTTTTTCACTGTCTCTTTTATTTTCTGTGTTTTCTTGCATTTTACTTTTACTATTACGTGCATAGTGTGTTGTAGTACATCCCGCGTTCTAGTCCCTGCTCTACCGAGAGCAGGGACCCGTCCTCATCTCTACTTTCTCATCTTTAGCTTCTTATATTCTTATATAGCTCACTCAACCTAAAATGGCCAACCCCAGTCTTACTGAGTCCCTAGCCGCCCTCATTACCCAATACGGGTTAAACGGCAATGAGACGGTCCGCGCCGCCATCGCCACCATCGCCGCCCAGGCTCCCCCCCCTGCCCCTCAGGCACACCTTCCGCCGCCAGTACTAGCGGCATTCCTCGAAACGAGGAACTCCTTTGCCCCGCTACAGACAGCCCCCTTAGAAATGGAGTACGCATGCTCCGAATCCTCGGCGTCTACCTCTCGGAAGAGGCCCGCCACTACCTCAGGCTCCGGTTCATCGGAGTCCTCTGACTCCGAAGGTACCGATGAATCCAACTACACCACGGTCACCTCCAAGCGCAACGGAAAGCGCGCTGCGATCAAACGCACCCCCCCTACTTCAGCGGCCCCTGCCGCTCCCTCAACCTCCGCAGCTCCTGACGCTGCCCCCGTCCCACTGATGTCGTTAGACATCCCTAATCCACCTAAACCAGCCTCTCGCTGTGCCCCAGTGCTGGCGAAGAAGCAAGTCCCGCCCCCTGTCTTCCTAAGAGACAAGGCTAAATTCACCCATCTATCCAAGACCTGCTACGACGCAGGCATCAAGTATGACCATGCAGTCAACCTCGGGGAGGCAATTAAAATCATCCCTAGCTCCATCGAGGACTTCCGCTCAATTACCCGGCTATTCACAGCCGAAAGGGTATCCTACCACACGTACGCCCTCCCCGAAGAGCGTAAAGTCAGGGCCGTCATCCGAGGCGTCCCATTTGAGTTCTCCAACGAGGAGATACTTGAGGACCTTAAGTCCCAAGGCTTCCCAGTTGAAGCAGTGCACAAAATGCACAACCGTACGGGCAAGAGGTACAACCTTGCCCTAGTAATCCTGTCCAACGTGCCGGAGGCGAAAGCCATCTCCCGGCAGGTGCGCACAGTGTGCGGCCTGTCAAGGGTGAAGGTTGAGCCCCCACACAGGCCCGGTTTCCCGGCGCAGTGCCACCGCTGCCAGCTCTATGGTCACGCGGCGGCCAACTGCTCCGCCCCACCCAGGTGCGTGAAGTGCCTGGAGCCTCATAACACCAAAGAGTGTCCCCGGCCCAAAGACGCCGAATCCCCGCCCGCCTGTGTCCTGTGCAACCAGACAGGTCACCCGGCGAACTACAAGGGTTGCCCACGCGCACCCCAACCTCGCCCCAGTAGGAAAGCTCCACCGCCGGTGAATGACCGCTCATTCCCGGCCCTCCAACAACGGCCCCGCCAGGGCCCTCCTCAGCCTATCCAGGGCTTCCCTCGACCCTCTCAGGGTCCCCCCAGGCCCCCTCAGGGTCCCCCTAGGCCCCCTCAGGGTCCCCCTAGGCCCCCTCAGGGCATAATTCGGCCCCCTCCGGGCTTCTCAAAGCCAATGCAGCCTCCAGTCTTTCCCTGGGGGCCCAAAAAGGCAGACCCTCCGCGGACAACCTCGTACGCACACGAGGCAGAGCCCACTATTGATGACTACAACACACTATATTCCGCGATTAGGAATATAGATGTTAGGGAGATTACAGTAATCTCACGCAAACTGCGCGCGGCGAAGTCCCCTCAAGAGCGTCTCATCGCTCTTGCCGAACACAATGATCTTTTGCTAGCTCTGTTGTAAGTTAAGTTAACTTAATTAACTTAACTTCAATGGCTGATAATAATATTAACCTACCAAGATCCCACGGTCGTATCAAACCTAAGGGTTTATCGCTTGTATCATTCAATATTCGCGGCTTGCGAAATAACCTCCCAGAGCTAAAGCTCTTTCTTCGAAATCGTGAAGTCGATTTCCTCCTCCTACAGGAAACTAATCTTAAAGCTAAGGACACTAGAGGCCTTTCCATTAGAAACTTCTCTCTTCTTCGTAATGACAGACCCGACCGCCGAGGCGGCGGAACGGCCATCTATTACAAGAAGACACTTCATTGCTCGCCCATTTCTACTCCGCAGCTTACCAATATGGAAGCCACGGTATGCAAGCTAGCTATGACTGGACATCAGTCCATCCTCATAGCCTCCTGTTACATCCCTTCAGGAACCTATCCCCTCAAAAAAGATTTTGAAGCCATTTTATCCTTGGGCAATTCAGTCATTATGTTTGGAGATTTTAACTCCAAGCATACTGAATGGACATGCCGCACTACGTCCCCTAGTGGCAAGATACTGCTCGATATCACGCAGTCTCTTGATATCACTGTCCATAGTCCTCTCGGTGTTACTCACTTTCCCGATAACATCGATCACTCTCCCGATGTGTTAGATTTTGCGTTACTCCAAGGAGTTTCTCTCAACCTCAGAGCAATCGAGACACTAGACGATCTAGGATCAGATCACAGACCGGTCTCCCTCATTCTTGGCCATCAGCCACCTCCCCCAATACACACAAAAACCTTCACTAATTGGAAGGGATTCAAGGAGTCCCTAGCTAAAGCTCTGGACTCACAGGATTCTACCATCTCCATTCCGTCGGACTTAGACAGTCCCGAAAAAATCGACACCGCGGTCGACTCACTCTCCACCCTTATTAAATCCTCCCTTAAGGAGAACGAAAGGGTCGTCCCGGTTGCTAACAATAGTGGGCTTCCCCTACACATTAGCAACCTATTAAAAGCCAAAAAAGCTGCTTTCCGGAGAGCAGCAAAATATCCCACCCCCGAATATAGGCGCGCGGCCAATCGTCTTCAACGAAAACTCCGCTTCCGCCTCTCTGAATTTCAAGATCTCGAAAAGAGTAAGCTCATGGAGAATATCACTCCATCTCACACAGCGTACTATCAGATGGCTAGAGCCCTCCGCATAGACGCTATCACCCACACTCCCCCTCTCTCCCGTCCCGACGGCACGGTTGCCTTCGAGGACGAGGAGAAGGCTGAGTGCTTTGCGGATAGCATTGCCGATCAATGCTCCCCTAGTTCTCAACCTGTCGACCCCTCACACGTCCAGGCAGTAGAGGATGAGGTCCGCCGCCGGAACTCACCCCCTACCGCCTCCGAACCTATCTCTGTGTCCAATGATGAGATTTCATCCCTCATCAAAGGACTTAAGCCTAAAAAGGCTCCGGGCGCGGATGGCATCTCCAACCAAGCCCTTAAACATTTTCCCGAGCAGGTGTTAACCTTTCTATCTATTATCTTCAACGCCTGCTTCAACCTTAGTTATTTTCCCACTACGTGGAAAGAGGCAACTGTGATTGGAATTCCCAAGCCAGGCAAGCCTCTCAACCTCCCCTCCAGCCATCGCCCCATTAGCCTCCTCAAGGCAATGGGCAAGCTCTTCGAAAGAGTCATCCAAACACGGATGAGGCGCTATCTGTTTCCCACAGACGGTGACCCTCTCATCATTCCCCACCAATTCGGCTTCCGAGCCAAACACTCATGTCCCCAACAAGTTCACCGCATTGTGGAATATATCCTCAGCGGTTTCTATCCTCGACGTCATAAAACCATCGCGGTCTTCTTCGATATAGCCAAAGCTTTTGATAGAGTCTGGCACACAGGCCTCATCTACAAGCTCTACAAAATAGGTCTCCCCGATCGTCTAGTTCGTCTCGTGGCCTCCTATTTGAAGCATCGTACCTTTCGTTTTAGACACGAAGGCACGCTATCCTCACAGCGAACTATCAAGGCTGGTGTCCCTCAGGGCTCAGTACTTGCTCCTTTGCTGTACATCCTGTTCACCAACGACATTCCCATCCCGTCGAAAGGTGTTCAACTCTCCCTCTTCGCAGACGACACTGCCATCTACTGCAAAGGTGTCTCACTACCCTTCATACGGAACAAGATCCAAAAGTCAGTTGATGACCTAGGAGATTGGTTCAAAAAATGGCGCATCGATGTGAACCCGGAGAAGAGCTCCGCCGTTCACTTCGATTATAAACGACGCCGTCTTAAAAACACTCCTCCAATACGTATGCTAGGGACCCCTGTCCCCTGGCATACGACAGCCAAATATTTAGGTGTCACTCTAGACACAGGGCTCACTTTTAGGCCCCACGTCAAACGAGTCACCCGTCACGCACGGTTTTACCTGAGTAGGCTCAACAGTATGTTGGGCAGACACAGTAAAATGTCCCTTCGTAACAAGCGAACCCTTTATAAGGTCTGTATACGACCCGTCATGACCTACGCGGGCCCCGTCTTTGCCCACGCAAACCCTAACATATTAAATGAACTCCAAATAGTTCAGAACCTCTTCTGTCGTCGAGCTGCGAACGCACCTTGGTACGTCCGTAATGCCGACCTTCATCGGGACTTAGAGCTCCCAACAATTCAACAGTTTCTTAAAAAACTCTCTGAGAACTTCTTCAAAGCCTCAGAGTCGCACCCAAACAATTTAATTCGTGAGGCGGCTTCTTATGCAGCCCCACCCCCCTCTCGCTATCGTGTCCGCAGGCCGAGAAACTCTCTCTCGGACCCGCCAAATAAACTGTCAAACGACCTGAACTGCCTCCTGGCGGCTCAGGCCAGTCCTAATTAAATTAATTATTATTATTATATCAACTAATATTATTTTGCCTTCGTAGGCACTCCCTCAGCGGCTCTTAGCCGCCTGCGCCCTCTTTTCCCAAAAGAGGGTCGCTCATGATAAGGCACAATAGAGCTTAATCAGCCAGCTGCCTGTCCCCAAAGGCGGTTTTTAGGGGGTATCACTTAGGGTCCCCGGTAGGACAGTGAGTCCCCCATAACCACGATAGACCGGCTATCGTGGTATGCGTAATGCATTTTCCGCCTCCCTACGTACAGGGTAGCCCTTTAATTGCTTCGGGCGCAAAAAAAAAAAAAAAAAAAAAAAAAAAGTAGGGTCGGCAGTCGCTCTCCAGCCACCGAAAAGGCACTACCAGAAGAAAAAGTACAAGTTCCTCCTCACCGCCGCTTGCCTCCTATATAAACAGTGAACAACGCGTTTTATTCATTTTTCGAACGGCGTTACGGCGATCCGTAACATTAATGGTCCTTCGAAGAGCCGAACGAAGCAAACCTCAAGAACGAAAAAATATTATTGTGAAGAAAAATGGTGAATACGCGTAGTAACAGTGGAGAATCATCGAAGCGTCGCAAGGATGAACAGATAACCCAGGGGGCCACGGAAGAGGCCTCCGGGGGCGACTCGGCCGCTAGTGGCTCATCAAACACCACTAGCGAAACCACAACGGTCAGCGGTACGACCACTACCTCTGCGACCGATGAAACGACTACAACGGAAGAAACCCAGCAAGAAAGTGATCAAAGGTCGCAGCGCACACTAAAGCCGGGCGAGACTAGGTCACGCCGCTCCGTAGTCTCACGCAAGAGACTCCTCGCGGAGTTAGAGGCGAAAGAGCGGTTGGCCGAACTCAAGCTCGAGCAGGCCCGATTGCAAGCAAGAATGGAATTGCAGGAGATACATGTGCAACGACTACAATCAGAAGTCGGATCAACCGAGGACGAAGAGGAAGAAATAGAAGACGACTTAGCATCAGTGCGCATTAGTACATGGTTGCAAGAAAAACCTACATCGCAACCGGTTATGATGATGTCTTCGCTATAAGTTATATGCGTGGATAAAGATACAATTTCATTATTCCTGTGCTCGATGTGACGCTTATGTGATAAAATAGGAGCTAGTTTGGATTCTATTATCAAACTCGTGGGTACAATCATAGCAATCAAAGAAGAAAATCAACAATGAGTGATTATGGACACATTTTAACCCGAGCTAGGTTTAAAACCCTAGGCTATAAACGTTCTAATGCCTAAGGCTCTCGTCGCTACTATTAAAACATATATTAGATATTTAAAAAAAACATTAAAATCGTTTTACATTTAAATTAAGTGACATTAAAAAAACACATACCAATTGAGAAACGTATTCATTTTTGAAGTTGGCTAAAAATAAATATCAATAGGCAATTTGCTTTTGTTTGAGTCGTAAATTTGCTGGAAAAGCAAATCTAAAAACCAAATAACTTTTAATGTATTTTTCATAATTCCGTTTTGACACTTGGACTACTTTTATGTAAATCAAAAAATTCTAAGTTTTTCACCAAAGTTTTGATGAAATATTGTGAATATGTGTGACTTGTACTACAGACTTATATATGCCTACTTCAGGCACCAGCTTCTCACATAATAGAATTCTGTATATGTACTACTAGATTTACATTGTTTTACTTTATGTTATGTGAGAGGATAAATAAAGACATTATTATTATTATTATTATTATTATTGTTTATAGAATTTGAAATACAACAGATCTAATCATTCGACTGATGTTAAGTGGCTTCCGTAGCCAACCGATACCTTCATAATTCTATTAAGGGGATATAGTAAGTCAGCTCAAATTCTAATTTCGCCCTCACTTCCCCGCGCGTCGTATGCTATGTACCGACATGTTAGTAATCACTAATACTGTAAGTAGATAGGTCGTTAGATACTTATTTCATTAGGTTTATCATATTTATGCCTGTTTCTTAACGCCAGCCCAGTCGCTTCTTATTTTTATCACGGTTATTTCCCATTTTAATTTTTGTCGTCCTGTTGCGTAATGTGTATTCTGATCGTAAGCGACACAACTTCTCCCTTCAAAAGCCTAAGCGATACTAATGGCGCGACAGGATTCAAGCTTCAAGACGCCGATAGTTTAGGTAATTTCTTTTTAAAGTGAAAATAATGGTATTTAAAAAAAAGTAAATAACATAAGCACTGCTTTGTAGTTAGTTCATTTAGTATGCAAAGTTTCATGATCTTATTTAAAGTATTTTAGGAATAACAGCGGTTTATTGTTCAGTTTGGAGGTAAGTTTGGATTTATTTTCTATGGAGATTAATTTACGGAATCGTGTTTTCGTCTAACATAGTCCTTAACATTAATCCTCAACTTTACCATATATTTATTTCAAAATTAATGCTGCAATACTTTCGGCATAACGTAGGATCTTGCTAAGCCATTTGAGGTTATATTTCCCCTTAAGAATCAAAATGCAGATATACATTACCATCACGGGATATACATCAACGGATCAACTGAATGATGACGAGTATGTAAACACCGATACGAATATATACGAAAATTCCTTTCAGTCGTGGTAATAACCGACATTAAGCAGAGAACAGGCAAATACTCGGGCCGAATAAGTCGGTTACATGTACGTACTCGTGAGTATTCGTCTATGCTCGTCGAGTATCTGAATGTTGCGTAATAATTAATGGTTTCACTGTAGTCTGTGCGTCGCTGTTGCCTCCACATTTCAGGATTATTTATATTACGGCTTGTGTATAGAAATTAAGATTGATCATCTGTTAGCAATTTACAAGCTGTTTTATTACATTATTTACAATTATGACAAAAGCAAGACACGAGAAGTAATATATGATCGTGTGTCCATCTTAGGTTTTACGATCGATGAAATGAATATGCTAGTGCTTTTTACACTTTTATCACAATAGACTGCTAATGGATGGATTCTATTCTCACGTGCAGTGTCTCCGATAACAATATAACTATGTCAAGCTATATATTAACGTTCATTAACGAAGAGTGTACATAGCTATATTATTTACGAAGAGTGTAGATATCAAGCTTAATTTAAACTCGGTATGTCCATGTTGCGGTTAAAAGTGGGGCGAAGTTATAATTATAGTAAAACTCATTATATTATTTATAAAATAAGGGTGACAAACGAGCACACAGTCCACCTGATGGTAAGTGGATGCTCTGTGTTCCATCTATCCCCATCTGCATCTATCCCCGCGTAAGAACCAAATGGTATATGCGGGGTCAGTTCTGAGAACTAAGATGGAATGCTTAATTTTCAGTGAAAACCCATTCGAAATACAATCATAAGATAGCAGCGTTATTCTTATTATCAAATTTGGTGTGCAATAAAGTATTGTACTATTTTGTTTAATGTCCATGGGGCACAAATTCCATCCAATGGATGCTATCTCCGTCAACAAGTTACGTTAAGCGAATTAAAATTCGCAGTCTCTGTATTTATATTTAATTCACTGCTTATTATTGTTTAACCCTTTTAAAAGTTCTTTTCTCATAATAACGGTTTACCACGACTCTACCCAATTAGTAGTTAGTAAATTGACCAAAAACTAAAATTCCTTCTGCAATAAATTAGTACGTCATAGCAAATTTTAATACATAATAAAATTTCATACATAGTTCTTTTTAGGGTTCCGTAGTCAACTAGGAACCCTTATAGTTTCGCCATGTCTGTCTGTCCGTCTGTCCGTCCTCGCTTAATCTCTGTGACCGTAGCACCAGAAAGCTGAAATTTGGTACCAATATGTGTATCAATCACGCCGACAAAGTGGTAAAATAAAAATTGGAAAAAATGTTTTATTAGGGTAGCTCCCCTATATGTAAAGTGGGAAGTGATTTTTTTAATTTCAACCCTAACGTGTGATATATTGTTGGAAAGGTATTTAAAAATAAATAGGGGTTTACTAAGATCATTTTTTGATAATGTCAATAATTTCGGAAATAATCGCTCCAAAAGTAAGAAACAATGTGTCCCCCCCCCTCTAACTTTTGAACCATAAGTTTAGAAAATATGAAAAAAATCTGAAAAGTAGAACTTTATAAGGACTTTCTAGGAAAATCATTTTGAACTTGGATGGAAAGTCGGAGCGCATGCCGCGGAGCGTGCAATGTTTCACGCTCCATGTTCGCGCACGTACCCACTACCGGGAGCAGTAGCAGGAGCGCGGAGCGCTGCTGGAGCGCGAACATAATGGATACCCACCTTTAAACTCATAAGTGGGAACACTTATTGTGACGGACGGGAAACTACGGAAACCTACACTGAGCGTGGCCCGACACGCTCTTGGCCGGTTTTATTTCGATTATAACATTATATTTAAACATCAAAAGTAATTAAGAATAATTACTATTAACTACTTTTCGAATTATTGCTATAGTTAAGGTAGATCTCATAATTTCTTTTGAGAACTTTACATTAAGTACTGTTGGCTGTTTTCCAATAGATAAACAAAAACTAAGCATCATAGCTTTATAAGTGACAAGGAGTACAAACTTTCACAATACCCAAAGTGTTTTGTAGTAGTGCGTATTTCGAATATTGTTCAGTAATATTGTTAAATCTAGACATCTCATCGATTCATGTACTGTGTAGATTGTCGACTGCCTCGTTGGTCTAGTGGTTGTAGTAGTGCGACTGCTGATCATGAGGTCCTGAGGTCC
Source organism: Parnassius smintheus behrii (assembly GCA_036936625.1). Classification (NCBI taxonomy): domain Eukaryota; kingdom Metazoa; phylum Arthropoda; class Insecta; order Lepidoptera; family Papilionidae; genus Parnassius; species Parnassius smintheus. Next base: position 10,293,784 of record JAUPFT010000030.1, on the reverse strand, counting down.
TGGGTTTGAATCCCGGGTCGGGCCAAAAAATCAACTATTGAGTTTTTCCGTCAAGAAATTCTCAGTAGCTGCCCGGAGCCAGGAAGTTGGCGGTGTCTCATCCCCGTGCCTCGGAAAGCACGTAAAACCGTTGTTCCTGCGCCTGATCTCTCTCCAGTCGTGTCGGTTTACCGTCCCATTGGAACGTGAGAGTGAGGGAATAGAGAGTGCACCTGTGCTAGCGCATACACTCGGGCACTATAATCCTGTCCTGCGCCGATGGCTAGTCTCCGTTGAGGCTGGCAGCCGTGACCGAAATTCGGTCTGAAGGACATCATTATTATTATTATTATTAGATTGTCAATTAGTTTATATTATTTGATTAGGATTGCAAAAAACACTGAGACTATATTTTTATTTCAATCACTACAAAATTCCGATAAACTACGCTGTAGTTAGAAGTAAGCGGAAGCGAAATGTGTGTGAGTTTTTTAATATTTTAGTCACACTTTCACAAAAGTATGAAATGGATTTCAACATCATTTAAAATTAAAGTTACTTTTTATAAAGTGAACCGAAAAAATGAACATTAAATATTCGTTTTTCGTGAAAAATATACAAGTAAATTTCTTGGCATAATCATTCTTACATCACAAACAACTTTTTAATGGATTTCTTTTTGCGTCCCTTTTGAGAGACAGCTTTCTTCAAATTTTCGGCCGAATTCAATAAAATGAAATGTTATTTTCTGTTTCTGTAATATCACTTTTAACTAAATATATTTAACATCCTTACTGTTGAATTGCTTGCTGCTGTATTATTAAATTTTGATGCCGATTTTAGTACATTATATTGTTTAAATGACAATTGATTTACAAAATTAAACTTTGTGTTGTATAATTTTTAATTAGTTATTTATAGGTAATTTAACATTAAAGCCTATATATACGTTCCACAATATATACGTCACACGGGGCATAGGCCTCTTCTGGATTCTGAAAGGGATTTAGTTCAGGAAAATGTCTGTGATGTTTTTGATTTTTTTTAAATATTTCCGTCATGCAGGTTTCCCCACGATGTGATCCCTTACTGCACGTGATAAATTAGGACTTAAAATTACAATTAATATTTCATTGGTACTGGCGAGAATCGAATATGAGTTGATTGTGAAAATTCTCGGGATTTGCCGTGCGACTGCATGGGATTTTTATTGCGATTGAAGGGTTAAAAGTCTCGCCTAGGAAAAAGAAACACAAGAGTTTAATATTTTTTGTAATTATTTGACACTTTAAGTTTATACGAATACAGAAACAAATAATTTCATTCGGCAGACCACCCCAAGCCACTATCGGTTACCTCGTGAGCCAGGTACAGTTAATTAATTTGCTTATCTGTTTCCGGTTTTTTATCTGTTACGGAATGGTAATGTCGACCAAAATATCCTTGACTTGAATATCAGGCTTATTCATATGCACGACGCAAAACGACGGGATACCTGCTTAGTACAACCAGCACGGGTTGAGCAACTCAGGGGCGGTGGGCGGAGCCACGGGGGTCGCGTCCGGCTAGGTTCGACAACTAGCGAGGGTGCATACAACAACACGGAAAAGCAGCCGTAGTCCTAATTATTGTATTTAATTTGTTAAATATGTACAACTTATATTCGATAATATAAAAGAATGATGTTGTAACTATGCAATAACTCTCCCAATAAAGGCATCGAATAAATAACGAGAGTTAGCATAGAGCTTAAAATATAAATTGTATTCTTATAGTTAATTTACCTTTGTTGCATATCACTTTTATTATGTATTACTTTTCTTACATATTACCATACCTTTCTAGTAAAAAAGATAATTGTAACATCAATAGGGCATGTTATCGTGACGCGGCTGCGGAGCAAATGAAGCTACGCGTAGGGCGACACGACGTTTTATATTTATAGTGCTGAGGTGCGGGGCAGGGTTCTCAGCTTAAAAATTGTGAATTATAAAGTTAAAAACCTTTTAGAATGCAAAATAAGTATTGTGTACATAATAATGTAATAAGTAGATGTAAGAATATTGTATAGTTAAATATGATTGTAAAAAAATAAAAGTTTTAAAGAAATAAAGAAAGGCGCGGGGGTGAGGCAAGGGTCCGCTGGCCAGCAGCGGCCGAATCATATAAAAGACGGGCCCGCCGGTAGGGTCGGCAGTCGCTCTCCAGCCACCGAAAAGGCACTACCAGAAGAAAAAGTACAAGTTCCTCCTCACCGCCGCTTGCCTCCTATATAAACAGTGAACAACGCGTTTTATTCATTTTTCGAACGGCGTTACGGCGATCCGTAACATTAATGGTCCTTCGAAGAGCCGAACGAAGCAAACCTCAAGAACGAAAAAATATTATTGTGAAGAAAAATGGTGAATACGCGTAGTAACAGTGGAGAATCATCGAAGCGTCGCAAGGATGAACAGATAACCCAGGGGGCCACGGAAGAGGCCTCCGGGGGCGACTCGGCCGCTAGTGGCTCATCAAACACCACTAGCGAAACCACAACGGTCAGCGGTACGACCACTACCTCTGCGACCGATGAAACGACTACAACGGAAGAAACCCAGCAAGAAAGTGATCAAAGGTCGCAGCGCACACTAAAGCCGGGCGAGACTAGGTCACGCCGCTCCGTAGTCTCACGCAAGAGACTCCTCGCGGAGTTAGAGGCGAAAGAGCGGTTGGCCGAACTAAAGCTCGAGCAGGCCCGATTGCAAGCAAGAATGGAATTGCAGGAGATACATGTGCAACGACTACAAGCAGAAGTCGGATCAACCGAGGACGAAGAGGAAGAAATAGAAGACGACTTAGCATCAGTGCGCATTAGTACATGGTTGCAAGAAAAACCTACATCGCAACCCGCGCCGCAACCCGCGCCGCAGCCCGCGCCGCAACCCGCGCCGCAGCCCGCACCGCAACCCACGTCGTACTTCACGTCGCAACCAGCACCGCAGATCGCACCACCCGTACTTCAACAGTATGCACCGCAATACGCTCCGCAACATACCGCGCCGCAGAAAGAAGACTATGTACAGGCGCAGCAACAAATCGACGTCGCTACCTTAGCCGCTGCTTTATCACAAGCAGTGAGAAGCACAAGGGAGCCGCCGAAATATTTGCAAGAGCTGCCCACATTCAATGGTAGCAGCAAAGAATGGCTCAGCTTCAAAACAACGTACGAAGAATCTTCAAAGTACTTCACGATGAACGAAAACATAGCGAGAATACGCCGAAGCTTAAAAGGGATAGCAAAAGAGGCCGCAAGCTGCCTACTTATAAGCCAATCAGACCCCAGAATAATAATAGAAGCTTTGGAAAGGAGATTCGGACGACCAGAAGCATTAATTCACTTAGAAATAGAGAAGCTGAAGCTACTGAACAAAGTCACGGACAATCCCAGGGAGCTATGCATATTCGCCAATCGCATAGCAAACGTAGTGGGCACCGTGGAAGCGCTCAAGAAAGCACACTATCTGCATAGTCCGGACTCCGGAGATGACGCGAGTTATCACAGACAAACTCACGCCCATATTGAGAAGCAAATGGTACGACTATGCAGCCAGAAAGAAAGAGGATATCCCAGAGCTTAAGAAAATATCAATCTTCTTAAACGAAGAAGCGGATAAATGCAGCGCGTATGCCTTGCCGGAATTTATCACGGAGGACAACGAACCGAGAGAGCGAAGGCCGAGAAAAATAGAACGTGCCTTCGCCACAAGCAAGAAACAATATGAAGAACGCTGCCCTCAATGCAAACAAGAACACAAACTGCCCGATTGCAAGTCATACGCCGCTCTGTCCACAAATGACAGATGGGAAGTAGCAAAGAAGTATAATATCTGCTACCGCTGTCTACGAGGCAAACATTGCCGATTGCTGTGTAAAGCTCCACCGTGCGGAAAAGACGGATGCGTGATGAAACACCATAAATTGCTGCATCACGACAGAAAGGCAGAAACTGAAAAAGAACCCGCTATGGAAACCGCAACATCGGCAAAGGAGGTCATCACAACGACTCGACCATACAAACACCGCCGCGCTTACCTAAAGATTGCGCCCGTAACAATAAAGGGGCCGCTAAGCTGCGTCGAAACATACGCATTATTGGATGAAGGAAGCACGGTCACCTTAGTCGATGCCTCGATCGCTGACGTCATCGGCGCCGACGGTCCAGCCCACGCAATGTGGATACAAGGGGTTGGCTCGGAGGTGAAGCATGAGAAGAGCAAGATCATCAGCCTTAAAATAAGAGGAAAGCACGCGCAAGAGGAACACAACATAGAAGCAGCGCGTACGGTAGAGCGGTTGGACTTCGCGCCAGAATCCGTGAATGAAAATCACTTGGAGAATTGCCAACATCTGCTGGATATCAAAGAGGATATCACCTACGAACGCGCCTCACCGAAAATACTAATCGGGCAAGATAACTGGCACCTCATAGTGTCTAGAAAACTGCGCGTCGGTCGTCGAGATCAACCAGTCGCCTCATACACCAACCTGGGCTGGGTTCTGCATGGCTGTCATAGCTCATTGACGTCGACGGTCACCTTCTGCGGCAGACTACATCAAAGGGAAGAGGCACAGCCAATAGAAGAAGAAATAAAAAATTATTTCAAATTAGAATCATTGTGCATCGAGCCCAGGAGACCTAAAGAAGATCCCGAGCAGCGAGCTATGCAAATATTGAGGGAGACCAGCAGGAGGTCGGCGGACGGCAGATTCGAGACAGGGTTGCTGTGGAAAGAAAAGGATTTCCAAATACCAAATAATTACAAAGACGCGGAAAGACGTCTGCACACTCTAGAGAAGAGGCTCGACCGAGACAGCACTCTCAAGCTACAGTACGAAGAACGCATACAGAACCTCTTCAACTCAGGTTACGCAGAGCGCGCGCCCATGCCACCGCCACAAGGAAAGACATGGTATCTACCACACTTCCCAGTCATCAACCCTGCGAAGCCTAACAAGCCGCCGAGATTGGTACACGACGCCGCAGCGAAGACAGCAGGAATATGTCTCAACGATATGCTTCACTCGGGGCCGGACTTATTACAATCATTGCCGGGAGTAATCATGAGGTTCCGACAGTATCCGTATGCAGTGAGCGCCGACATAAAAGAAATGTTTATGCAGATCAAAGTGCGCAAAGAAGATAGAGACGTTTTACGTTTCTTGTGGAGAGGCAAGCGGCGGGAGGGCCAACCGGTGGAATATAGGATGACATCGATCATCTTTGGAGCGACATCATCACCATGCACAGCATTATATATCAAAAATAAAAATGCTGAAGAACACTCAGAGGCATACCCGGAAGCTGCGGTCGCCATAAAAAGAAATCACTATATGGACGACTACTTGCAGAGCTTCCACTCTATCACGGAAGCTCAGCAAACTGTAAAAGCAGTCGATCACGTCCACAAACAAGCGGGATTCGTACTCAACGGGTGGACATCGAACGAAGAAAAAACAATAGAAGAAATAACGACAGAGCATAAACAACACGACGCGACCGTGCGCCTGGGCGGAAAAGAAACTGAGAAGACGCTCGGCCTGCTCTGGCATGTACAAAGCGATCATATTGGATTTAATACAAACAACATGAAGATGCCGATCGACGTAAAAGAAAAACAACGCTTGCCAACTAAACGTGAAGCGCTGAGCATAATAATGGCATTATTTGACCCGCTGGGGTTAATATCACCAGTGACCACCCCAGCGAAGAGAATATTCCAAGACACATGGCGTTACAAGGCGGAATGGGACGACCCTCTGCCAATAGAGTTAAAAGAAAAATGGGAAGGCTGGATTACTTCACTTCACGCCCTAGAACAACTGAGGATACCACGATGCTACGATTACAACCCAGTGTCGACGCGGCAACTACACACCTTCGTCGACGCAAGCGAGGAGGCCTACGCAGCCGCCGTGTATTGGAGAACGGAGCGAGCAGACGGCAGCGTTAACATATCATTGGCCGCCGCCAAGAGCCGCGTGACACCACTAAAACCAGTCTCCATACCACGGCTCGAGTTACAAGCGGCACTACTGGGAGCTCGTCTCGCGCAGACCGTGATCAGTGAGCACGATGACGATATAGCGGGCAAGACATACTGGTGCGACTCTCGTACTGCACTAGTGTGGATAAGGTCGGAGCCCCGCGCGTACAAAGCTTTCGTCGCTCATCGCCTGGCGGAAATAGAAGATACGACCAAAAAGAACGAATGGCGTTGGCTACCGTCCAAAGAAAACGTGGCAGATGACGCGACCCGAACCACACCAGAAAGGTTCGACGAGTCGCACCGGTGGTTCCGAGGGCCCCCGTTTCTACAACGTCCACCGGCCGAATGGCCGCAGGAAGAGAAAACAACGCAATACGACACTGGGGAAGAACGAGAAATATGTAACATCACAGTTAAAAGTGAAGACTCGCCAACAACACACCTGCCACAAATAGAAAGATTTTCAAAATGGATTCGCCTCATAAGAGCGACAGCGAGAGTCCTTCTATTCATCGACATGTGCAGACCAAACAAGCACGTGGTGAAGGCTGGGCGTAAACGCAACAAAGCAAGACTAGATAGCGACCCTGGCTGGCAAAGAACAAACCGACGCAATACCCCCACCAAAGAAAAAAGGGCAACACCTACTGTCTCATCGCTTGTAGTAATACCAGCCGCTTATCATGCAAGAGCCGAACAACTGTGGGTGCAAGCCAGTCAGCGGGAAAGCTTCACGAAGGAGCCCAAGAGGATCGCCAACGGAAGTGTTCCAGGAGGCGACGACAAACTAGGCCACCTGAGCACATACGTCGACGAAGAGGGGACCCTACGCCTCAGAGGTCGAATAAAAGCAGCATCAGAAGTAGAGGAGGACACGTACGATCCTCCCGTACTAGACGGGAAGCACGCATACACTCGTCTGTACATAGCACACGTACACGAGAGGTTGCATCACGGAGGCGTGGAAACAGTCGTGAACGAATTAAGACAAAGATTATACATAAGAAAAATACGTCCAGTAGTAAAAACTGTCATCAAAGGCTGCCTACCGTGCCGTCTACGAAAAGCCAAGCCTGCATCACCGTCTACAGGAAACCTGCCGTCCGCACGCCTCGCTCATCACGCACGTCCGTGCACATACACCGGACTGGAGTACTTCGGGCCAATAGAAGTCACAGTGGGACGACATCGTGAAAAACGCTATGGCGCCTTATTTACCTGCATGACGTCACGAGCAATACATATAGAGGTGGCCCACTCGTTAAGCGCCGACTCAGCTGTGTCAGCGCTTAGGCGTTTCATGAGCAGAAGAGGATGCCCCAAAGAAATCTGGAGTGACAACGCTACGTGTTTCAAGGCAGCCGACAAGGAGCTGGTCGAAGCAGCACTCGCAGCCCTCGAGAACGAAAGCACATGTCAACAAATTGTGTGGAAGTACATACCACCGTCAGCACCATTCATGGGCGGCGCCTGGGAGCGAATGGTTCGCTCCGTGAAAGAAGCCCTACGCGTCACCCTCAACGAACGCTATCCCAGTGACGAGACACTGGTCACCCTGCTCGCCGAGGTCGAAAACACGGTCAATTCAAGACCTCTTACACACGTCTCAGTTGACCCAGGAGACCCGGAAGCCATCACGCCGAACCACATCCTCATCGGTCCCAACTCACACGTACCTGCACCGGGACACTTCAGCGAGAGCGACGTGACGGCCCGCCAGCAGTGGAAACGAGCTCAAGCCCTAGCCGACATGTTTTGGCGAAGATGGGTGAAGGAATACCTGCCCCTACTCCAACACCGGCGGGAGCCCAGCAGCATAGGTGCATCACCGAAGATTGGAGACCTGGTAATCATTTGTGACTCCAATTTACCGCGCAACATCTGGCCCAGGGGAAAAATAAGCAACGTATATCCTGGCGTCGACGGAGAGGTACGAGTAGTGGACGTAACCACTAGCAGTGGGCATACACTACGCAGACCAACAAAGAAGATCGTCGTGCTACCAGAGGGATCGCAGCGTGGCGACGGCGGGAGAATATGCACGACGCAAAACGACGGGATACCTGCTTAGTACAACCAGCACGGGTTGAGCAACTCAGGGGCGGTGGGCGGAGCCACGGGGGTCGCGTCCGGCTAGGTTCGACAACTAGCGAGGGTGCATACAACAACACGGAAAAGCAGCCGTAGTCCTAATTATTGTATTTAATTTGTTAAATATGTACAACTTATATTCGATAATATAAAAGAATGATGTTGTAACTATGCAATAACTCTCCCAATAAAGGCATCGAATAAATAACGAGAGTTAGCATAGAGCTTAAAATATAAATTGTATTCTTATAGTTAATTTACCTTTGTTGCATATCACTTTTATTATGTATTACTTTTCTTACATATTACCATACCTTTCTAGTAAAAAAGATAATTGTAACATCAATAGGGCATGTTATCGTGACGCGGCTGCGGAGCAAATGAAGCTACGCGTAGGGCGATTTTTTTTTTTTTTTTTTTTTTGCGCCCGAAGCAAATATGGGCAACCCTCCGGAAAGCGGGGGAGGGAGGTGGTGAATGCTCATAGCATACCACGCAGCCGGCTGCGTGGTTATGTGGCGACTTTTACCCACTAAACACCACCTTTTAGGAAATGGCTTAACGATCTGACTGGAGATCTCTAAGCCGTATACGAACGCGACCCTCCTTGGCAGAAAGGAGGGCGCAAGCGGCGAAAAGCCGCTTAGAAGAATGCCTAACTAAGGCAGATTAATGGATGTGTTATGTAGGCTCGGCCCGAGCCGCCAGGAGGCAGTTCAGGTCAGCCGAAAGCTTGTTGGGGGGGTCCGAGAGAGAGTTTCTCGGTCTGCGCACACTATAGCGAGTGTGGATAGGGGCTGCATAGGCAGCTGTCTCACGAATGAGATGATTTGGGTGGGACTCTGAGGCTTTGAAAAATCTCTCAGAGAGTGATTTGAGGAACTGCTGGATTGTTGGGAGCTCTAAGTCTCGATGGAGGTCGGCATTACGGACATAATAGGGCGAGTTAGTGGCCCTACGACAGAATAGATTTTGAACTATTTGTAGTTCATTGATGGCTTTGGGTTTAGCATGTGCGAAAATGGGGGCCGCGTAGGTCATGACAGGTCGTATGCAGACCTTATATAGGGTTCGCTTGTTGCGGAGGGACATTTTACTGTGTCTGCCCAACATGCTGTTGAGCCTACCCATGTAAAAACGTGCGGTGCGAGTGACCTTCTTGATATGGGGCTCGAAAGTGAGCCTTGCATCAAGGGTGACGCCTAGGTATTTGGCTTTAGTTTGCCATGGGACAGGGGTTCCTAACATCCTGATTGGCGGAGTGGTGGTGAGACGACGTCGTTTATATTCGAAGCAAACGGCGGAGCTTTTCTCCGGGTTTACGTCGATACGCCATTTTTGGAACCAAGCTCCTAGGTCGCTTACTGACTTTTGGATCTTGTTCCGAATCTGTGGTAATGAGTTGCCTTTGGAGTAAAGGGCTGTGTCATCTGCAAAGAGGGCTAGTTTGACACCATTCGACGGGATAGGGATGTCGTTGGTGAATAGTATGTATAGGAGGGGAGCAAGCACAGAGCCTTGAGGGACACCGGCTTTTATTTGACGGGTAGAGGATAGCGTGCCTTCATGTCTAAAACGAAAGGTACGATCCTTCAGATAGGAGGCTACAAGGCGAACGAGACGATCTGGGAGGCCTAAGTCGTACAGTTTGTAGATAAGGCCCTCGTGCCAGACTCTGTCGAATGCCTTGGCAATGTCAAAGAAGACCGCGATGGTTTTTTGACGGCGAGGGTAAAAACCGCTGAGGATGTATTCCACTATGCGGTGAACTTGTTGGGGGCACGAGTGTTTGGCTCGAAACCCGAATTGTTGTGGGATGACAAGAGGGTCGCCGTCTGTGGGAAACAAATGGCGCCTCAAGCGCACGAGAATGACTCGTTCGAAAAGTTTGCCCATGGCCTTGAGGAGGCTGATGGGACGGTGATTGGAGGGGAGGTGGAGAGGTTTGCCTGGCTTGGGAATGCCAATGACAGTTGCCTCTTTCCAAGAGGTGGGAAAATAACTGAGTTCGAAGCAGGCGTTAAAGATAATGGCCAGTAAGGCGATTACCTGCTCCGGGAAGTGTTTGAGGGCTTGGTTGGAGATACCATCCGCGCCCGGTGCTTTTTTGGGCTTAAGTCCTTTGATGGTAGATGAAATCTCATCTTTGGACACAGTGATAGGGTCAGAGGCGGTAGGGGGCGAGTTCCTGCGTCGGACCTCGTCCTCCACTTGTTGAATGTGTAAGGGGTCAGTGGGTTGTGAGCTAGGAGAGCATTGAGCGGCAACGCTGTCCGCGAAGCACTCAGCCTTTTCTTCGTCTTCGAAGGCAATGGAGCCGTCGGGACGAGACAGAGGGGGAGTATGGGTTATAGCGTCTATCCGGAGGGCTCTCGCCATCCGGTAGTACGCTGTGTGAGAGGGAGAGATTTTCTCCATGAGATTGCCCTTTTCGTGGTCTCTGTAGTCTTGGAGGCGGTAACGCAGTTTGCGTTGAAGGCGGTGGGCCGCGAGTCTATATTCGGGAGTGGGATAGCGTGCAGCTCTACGGAGGGCAGCTTTTTTGGCTTTTAACAGGTTGCTAATATCTAGGGGAAGACTAGTTTTAGCAACCGGGACAACTTTTTCATTCTCTTTAAGAGAGGATGTTATAAGTGAGGTGAGATTTTCGACCGCTGTGTCTATTTTCCCCGCACTGTCGAGGGCGTCAGAGGAAAGGGTTATGGGAGGGTCCGGAGAGTCTATAGCCGAGGCTAGAGACTTTTTGAAGCCCTTCCAGTTGGTGTAGGTTTTAGAAGTGGGAGTTGGAGATGGCTGATGGCCAAGAAGGAGGGATACAGGACGGTGGTCGGATCCTAGATCGTCGAGAGGCTCGATTGCTCTAAGGTTAAGGGAAACTCCTTTAACTAGAGCAAAATCTAGCACGTCAGGAGCGTAGGTAACAATGTCGGGATAGTGTGTGGCAGTGAGGGGGCTATAGACAGTCAGGTCGAGAGACTGAGTGATATTAAGCAGCACCCTGCCACTACTGGTAGTAGTGCGGCAGGCCCATTCAGTATGCTTGGAGTTAAAGTCTCCAAACATAATGACTGAGTCTCCTAATGCAAGGATGGCTTCAAAGTCACTCTTGACAGGGAGGGTTCCGCTAGGGATATAGCAGGAGGCTATAACGATTGACTGGTGTCCAGTCATGGCTAGTCTAGTGATAGTGGCTTCCATACTGGTAAGCGACGGAGTAGATATGTGGGAGCAATGAAGGGACTTTTTGTGATAGATGGCAGTACCGCCGCCTTTGCGGTCGGGTCTATCGTTACGTATGAGTGAATAATTTTTAATAGTAAGGCCTTTAGAGACCTTGGGGCTGAGATGGGTCTCCTGTAGGAGTAAGAGATCGGCTTCGCGATCTCGTAGAAAAAGCCTAAGCTCTGGGAGGTTATTTCGCAGACCGCGGATATTGAATGAAACAAGCGATAAACCCTTTGGTTTGATACGACCGTGAGATATTGCGGGAGCAGAGGGCTCCGGCATAGTTAAATTACAAGGACCTTAGAAGGTTGATGTGCTCGGTAAGAGCAAGGAGGCGGGCCTGAGGGGACTGAGCTGTGCTCAGTTTATCCGCAAGGATGAGGATTTCGTCCAAATTGATTCTATTGAGTGTGTTATACACTAGGTTTAGGGACTCTACAACAGAGTCTGTCTGTTTTTTGGGGTCGGCGGAGGGCCGTGGGATATTTGATTCCTTTTGGAACCAGGGGTTTATTGGGAGCGGCGCTGGCTGAGAGAGCGGGAGGCTCATGAGGGGCCGAGGAGGGCCCTGAGGTGGCCGATAGGGGCCCTGTGGGGCCCGATAGATGCCCTGTGTGGGCTGAGATGAGCCCTGAGGGGGCTGAGGTAGGGGCTGGCCCTGGCTGGGCTTGCGGCTTACAAGAGCCGGGAAGGTTCGGTCATTGACCTGTGGTGGAGCTTTGCGGCTCGGAGGTGGGCGAGGGGCGCGAGGGCAACCTCTAAAATTGGCCGGATGGCCTGTTTGTCCGCAGAGGACACATGAGGGTGGGGATTCGGCGTTTTTGGGCCGTGGGCACTCTTTCGAGTGATGGGGTTCTAGGCACTTAATGCACCTGGGTGGAGCTGAGCAGTTGGCCGCCGCGTGTCCATAAAGTTGGCAGCGGTGGCACTGCGCTGGGTAACCGCGCCGGTGAGGGGCTTCGACCTTAACACGCGACAGGCCGCACACAGTGCGTACCTCGCGGAAAATGGCCTTCGCCTCCGGCACATTGGTGAGAACGAGGAGGGCGAGGTTAAACCTTTCGCCCCTGCTGCTGTGCATTTTATGCACACCTTCAATGGGGAAGCCTTGGGATTTGAGGTCTTCCAGAATGTCTTCGTTTGCGAGTTCATAGGGAACTCCGCGGAGGACTGCCTTGACTTTCCTTTCTTCGGCAAGGGCGTATGTGTGGTAGGACACACGCTCGGCCGTGAATAGGCGGGTTATGTTTCGGAAGTCTTCTATAGACGCCGGTATAATTTTGATGGCCTCGCCGACATTAGTGGCTTGGTCGTATTTGAAACCCTTAACGTAGAGGGTTTTGGACAGTTGAGTAAATTTCGCCTTGTCTCTGAGAAAGACAGGGGGCGGGACTTGTTTTTTGGCCAGTTCGGGAGCGCAGCGGGTTGCTGGCTTGGCGGAATTGTCTTTCGACTGTGAGGCGGCAGCGTTTGGGGCTGCGGAAGTAGGGGCAACGATGGGAGCTGCGGAGGTAGAGGCAGCGGCGGGGGGAGTGCGGGCGGCGGCAGCCGCTGAGGCGGGGGGAGTGCGAGAAGTGGCAGCGCGTTTCGGGCCGCGCTTGGATTTCACTAACGTGAATTCGGCTTGGGAGTCGGTTATGGTTCCTTCGGAGTCGGAAGAATCCGAGGAGCCGGTGGAGCTGAGGGCGGTCCTCTTCCGGGAGGATGAGGTAACGGACGTGGTGTCCGAGTGCTCCATATCGGAGTCGGGGGACGCGGGTGAGTCGGACTGCGGGGCAGCCGCTTGGGTCGCGAGGAAAGCAGCGACGGCGGGCGGGGGTACACATGCCTTAGGGGCAGCGGGGGGGAAAATGGCTTTGGCGAGAAGGGTCTCGTCAATTTGGGCGGTTGTAGGTATTCCTGCGGCTTGGATCATTTGTACGATCGTGGCCGCAACCTGGCTTATTAGTGAGTTAATGTCTATGGAAGACATGTTGACGGGGGAGGGGGGGTGACGTTTGGTTCTAAGAAAACTGGAGATCCCTGTTCTGAGAAGAACAGGGCCTTAGGGGCAGATGGGGAGGACTGACGATCTATTCCAGAAACTGGGGTCCCTATGTTCTGAAAAGAACAAGGGCTTGCTCTGAGAAGAGCAAGAGACGATCTTCTAAGGATAGTATACACAACAAATAACAGTATAACAAAAACAATAACAATAACAGAAAAATTAACAAATAAAATAAAACAAGCAAAGCGCGCTCAAGCCTCCCCGCCGGAGCAAGGGGGCAGGAACGATGCGAAAACAAAGTGACTCACCAACGGCGTCTGCTCGGCCGGTGTTAGCCGGGGAGAGCGGGGCGCGCGGGCAAGCGGTTGCGCTACCGAAAGGTCGGAGGCGCGAAAGAACTGTGTGCACGACCGCTCGGGGGCGGCGCGCAAACGGAACTGCGTAGGGCGACACGACGTTTTATATTTATAGTGCTGAGGTGCGGGGCAGGGTTCTCAGCTTAAAAATTGTGAATTATAAAGTTAAAAACCTTTTAGAATGCAAAATAAGTATTGTGTACATAATAATGTAATAAGTAGATGTAAGAATATTGTATAGTTAAATATGATTGTAAAAAAATAAAAGTTTTAAAGAAATAAAGAAAGGCGCGGGGGTGAGGCAAGGGTCCGCTGGCCAGCAGCGGCCGAATCATATAAAAGACGGGCCGGCCGGTAGGGTCGGCAGTCGCTCTCCAGCCACCGAAAAGGCACTACCAGAAGAAAAAGTACAAGTTCCTCCTCACCGCCGCTTGCCTCCTATATAAACAGTGAACAACGCGTTTTATTCATTTTTCGAACGGCGTTACGGCGATCCGTAACAATTCACAATAATAGTTCTGATTGTGATGATGCTCCGGTTCCAGTGGAGCCTGGCGCAGTCATTTGCGAGCACTTCTTCTAAAAAGTACTTACGACAAGACAGTTAGCGATCTACGAGAATGTATTTCAGGGCGAGTTCCTGGCGTAGAATCCTGGCTACTAAGTTTTGTCTGTGCAAGTACTCAGAGTTAGAAAGCGCCGACCAACCGGAGATGACATGCCTAAGTGAATCACCAGGATGACGACTAGCTCGACGGATATCGACGATGCCATCTCTTCTTCTCTTTCTTCTCTCGATGTCTTAATAGCCTGATGCTGTATAGCACACATAAAACCCTCGGTTTCCCCAAAGAGGTCACTGAATCGTGGCCAGTTAAGGAGTATATCCGTAACGCACATATAGTGTTTTCTAGAACCTACCATTAGTTTCCTTCTATTTCCATTCGATCTCAAGGTCGCAAATGCTCTGTACTGCAGGTATGTATAATTATTTATATTTTTATGATACTCTTGAATATTTATAAGGATATCAGCAGTAGAACCAGAGTAACCGACATAGCCCAACGGATTAGTAAACTGAAGTAGCAATGGGCCGGCCATATACTTCAAAGAACTGAAAACCGATGAGGAAGCAAGGTTCTCGAGTGGCAGCCACGTACCGGTAGGCGATGTGGGGTGGGGGGTGGTAAAACATGACATATTTTAGAGTGTAGGTGGTTACTATAAAAAAATTATGTGAGTTGAGTGCTACAAAGCTGTTTCTAATTAAATTTTTATATTTAAGTGGAAAACTACAACTTTGAGCTTAAAATCCCTCCGGTTTATCCCATGTTTTGTTTCGAACCTGTGGTAAAGGATAAAGCAAAAATGAGTATTATTTATCTCTATATAATCTATTAACTGAAAAAAAAAGGTTTCTGATCAATTAACTGAATAGAAGTTGTAATTGAATACTCTGAGAAAGATATTAAATTAAATTTAGAAGGCGGTATCTACGCGTTTACAATGCCTTTTAGCCCATAACTGTACTGGCTTATTCACATCAAACCAGAACATGATAGTGAGTACTCTGCTGCTTGCTGGAAAATAAAAAGGTATGAGAGTGGTATCTGCTATGACTGCCACAGAACCTAAATCCTACAAAAGCTTAAAAACCACTTGTTTGTTTTGAATAAAGGAGGACCTGAAATCTTAAGATATATGTATGGAAAATAAGATTGGTGATGTTTGTACATTTACAAGTTGTTATTAAATTTTATACAGTACAGTGTTCCATGAGCGAACCTCGAAACAATTTGTATTTAGTAAGTAAAGTTAAAGGCAGGAACATCATACGGGATTATTTCCGCGGTTCGATTTAGAACAGGTATATTTTTATTAAGGACAAGTAGACAAGTAGATAAACGTACTTTGTTTATGGAGAGAGCCCGTATTCATTATATCAAATTCAAGATATAAAATGTCTCTAGAGTATAACTAAAGAAAATATCAGAAACGAGTACATATATTTCCTGATATTAAGATATTCATTCTTTGATTTACCATTTTTTTATAACCATGATGTAATAAAAATATTTATAATTACTTTCTTTATCTAGGTCCTTATAACGCTATGATTAAAAAAAAACCGTGTATGCTACAGCTATACTTTGGTTGTAGCACGAATAGGTTGGCTCCACTGAAGAAGGACCACGCTCTCACAGCATACCAGCCACAAATAGTAGCTCAATGTCGCTGTGTATAGTACGGTGAGTGAAGAGAACCAGAGACCTTTTGTACTGGATATGAGGCATTCCATCATCGTCAGGGTTGACAACGTATCTGCATTTTGATTCTTAATCGAGAATAAAGTTAGATATCTATGGGTCACAGTTTATTAATCAAGTAGATTGTGCGTTCGGTAATCACTTTTATTCTATATAAAATACGAATAAGTGGTATTAAAAGAGATATATAAACGAAATGCTTAAAATATCAATTTCAATAATATGAGGCGCATAGAGAAGAACAGTTCTTTTACGATGGCACCTACAGTTGTCGAGCAATAACGACGATAGCTACAGACCAATGTTGACATTTGTCATTTTGTGATACGACTGCATATGACCCCAGAGTATACACTACACATAGTGAAAATTGTTTAATTTTTTTATCATTTCTGCTTAAACGTAGCAAACTGGACTGAATATATTTGTTGAAGTGGTAATAAGTCGGTCATATATATCCAAGAACTGATTGAAACAGGACATGGGCAGCAGTGTCTTACTCATAACAGATTGATAATAAAAAAATTGCTCTAATCAACCTACCTATCTAGCTGGTGTGGCAACTGTGATTAAATCTTCCTAGTAGACTTTTGATACTTTAGATAGGCCGCTAAGAATGAAAAAAGCTATAATTATAACATAATTATAGGCTATAAGAAATTGTCACATGTTAAAATCAATTATATATTATTTCTTACCAGCTGCGCCCGCAACTTTTCATATGATAATGATGATGATTTATTTGAAGTTTTAACTGTCGGAAAGATCTAGAAAGACACTAATCTGGATAAAACATTATGTTAGTACCTCAATCAGACAAACTAACGAACGAACTAATAGACGGGCCCTCAAACCAACAAATGGAGCGAAGCATAGTCGAACCAAGATACAAATTGAGCAAACGACACGCTTATATTTTATATTGCAAATAACATGACAGCAATAACATAATCTACAATTTGCTACCGAATTTCTCTAGCCATCACTTCATTCCCATTCAAAAGATAAGACATTGCCCGGAATAAGCAAGCTCCATCACCAATTATTGGTACTATGGTATGGTATACTACATATTGCCATTAATATAAAAAAATGAAATGAAAACTACTTAAATTAAAACTAACTAAATGTTTACATTAGGAAAAAGAAATTACGTAAATGTATTATGTCTCATCATGTAAACAAATAAAAATAAAATTAAACTCAACCGAGGATTTTTTTAACCTTTAAATAGTAGGTGTATGATTAGACTAAAACAGTTGGGTTAACAATCGAGACATTCTCAGTAGCAACCCGGAGCGGTGTTTCATTAATTTTTCTCAGAAATTACTTGAAGTAGTTGATTTTGTGTCTGATCTCTTTAAATTTGTCTTGGATTAGCGTCCCATTGGACTAAGAGAGTGAGAGAATAGAAAGTGCACCTGTGCTTGCGCACACAATCGTGATATACTCGTATAATCCTGTCCTGTGTTATTTAAGTATAATGTTCTCCTAATTTTATTAATAATAATTAGTTTATTAATACACTAAAATAAAAACTACTATATTTAGATAAAGTATAGGCATAATATAAAAACAACTCAAAATCTAAAATATATAAATATAAGAAAAAAAAGATAATATAATTTTTTAATCTCAAGATAATTTATATTTTAAAACTTTTTGTAGCTGCACAAGGGAAGATTATAGCTACTTCTTAGCTCCTATGATAGGTAGCAAGATGATAAATATTTATTCTAACGGTTCAACCCTACGTAATACAGCTCCATCCAAATCCGTTAACAGATTCGTGCGTGATGCGTGCGTAGACAGACTGACCGACAGACAAACAACGTTTCCAAAAAAAAAATTGTTCCGGCATCTATATCGATAACATAGTGTGCCCCGATTCAAATTTCAAAAGAATATTCTAAGTACAGATATCGTCCTGTAACCAATGATATTATAAGTAAAAAGGTGTAGATGGATTACCTACACAATATTCGATCTTCAAAAACGGCACACTAACGCACACATAAATAACTAAGTATTGCAATAGCACACTACATTTCGATTAGACGTCAAAGTGGGAAGGCATGATTAAACATTCGCAGGTGTAAAAGAGACAAATAAATGTAACTAGCGACGGTGCGTTGTCTTGTGTAGTAGGAACGATGTAGAATAATTAATCAGATATGACATTATACCGTACACCGTGATCTATGCCTAAAACGCGATTCACTCATGAGTGCAGGTAGTACAAGTAGGTAATAAAGTAGTAAAATGCATTAAAAGTAGGAAAATAAAAAAATTATTGATTTTGTTAAAAATTTATTATAAAATAAAGTGCTGTAATAATTATTTTTATACGAACGTATATACTACTTCGTTACGCTACAAAACAAATAAATTGAACTAGTTAATAATGACAAAGTTAATTCAACCTTCAATAATACAAGAATTATATGTACACAATTTGAATTGCAATACTCAGAAGAGATCTATCTGTTTTTTATATTCTTTGATCAGAAACAATATCACTTCTCTTTCAAACTCACTCATGGGGGTATTTTTATCGCTCTCTATTTTAGTGACAACATATTTTAAAATACGTAATTTTTGATTTAGTAAAAAATAAGAAAACAAATTAACGAATTAGTAAACGAATGAAATATGATTCCTTTTGACTTTTGGAAACCTTTCTTGTGTAGTTTGTGCAGAATCTCATCACATATGACCAAAGAATATATACACTACACGAAAAGAAACGACACTTAAGCATGTGTGCACGTAAAATCGCTTGCGGCTATGTGTGGGTGTCTGGATGTGTGCGGGGGCCTTGAGAGGCGTGCGGGGCGTGGAACGGGCAGTCGCCGACTGCCCTGGCCGAGGGCTAGTAGTAATACCTATATTTGTCGGTATTAGTTAATATGAATATATTCGTCAAGTGATACAATATTTCAATTAATATATGAATATGATGATATCTTATTGATATCTTAATCTAATCTGATATCTTAATGTACATATTACTATTCTATTCATGTAGGTATTAAGTTTATGTTACCAAGTAACGTTATTAGTTTTTATAGCCGTGTAAGCTAGGTTTATATGCTTTGATAAATATTGATGTTGTTATTAAATAAATGATATTATAGTATGTATGTTATTATATATGTATGTTATTATACCACAAATTGATATTATATACGTATATAATAAATGATATTATATACGTATATAATATCAATTTGTGGTCGTGTACTGAACAATATTCACATGATGTTCGTACTTTTTTTTCTCGCTATGTCAGGAGCAGTATCAGAAAGTATTGAGATAGAACAATTAATAATGCTCATGAATAAAGACTTTAGACTGAAGTTAATTGACCATATTATCCCTTAACGAAAATGTGCCACATAAGTACCCTTAACCGATGAACATGAATGCGTAGATATATGGATGTGAAAGAAGCGAGACAGGTGTGTCAGTTTTGTGTCAAATGGAAGTGCGTTATCAATGCCTACCACTCTATGTGAAAGGTGTGAGAGTTTTTGTATGTGTATTTATGTATACTGATGGAAGAGTTATGAACAGATGTAGATACTAATTTCCTACAGTTTATGTCCAATTATATATCGTAGCTGAGCAGAAATTAAAGTTGCAACCTTGCTGGCTTAAGAGAAGCGAATAGCCGATTTGTAAAGTAATATTTAATTGATATCAGATAAACTTTTTTTTAATAGGATAGGGTGACAAACGAGCACACAGTCCACCTGATGGTAAGTGGTTGCTGTAGCCCATAGACATCTACATCTGTCCTCAATTATGAATAAAATACAGATGCGTTGTCACCCGTGAGGACTAAGATGGAATGCCTAGTTGCCAATGAAAAGGGTCTCCAGTTCTCTACACTTATCATACGAAGCACAGCAGCATTAAGCTACTGTTTGACGCCGGTATTCTGTGAGAGCGTGGTCCTTCCCCGGTCTAGCCGACCCATTAGTGCTACAACTATACTATTAATATAACTGCGGCATGGCTCTACCACGTATAGTATAGTATATTATACGTATAGTATATAGCCCAACGGATTAGTAAGCTGAAGTGGCAATGGCCCGGCCATATAGCTCGAAGAACCGATAACCGTTGGGGAAAAAAGGTTCTCGAGTGGCAGCCTCGTACCGGTAGACGAAGTGTAGTGATCCCCCACTAGATGAAGTGACGACCTGGTAAGACATGCAGGAAGTCGATGGATGCAGGTGGCTCAGGACCGTGCTTTATGGTATACCTCGGGGGAGGCCTATGTTCAGCAGTGGACTTGTGAAAGGCTGTAGTGATGATGATGATGATGATGATGATGATGTTGACGTATAGTACATTTCGGATAAGCCGTGTAGTGGCGGTGCAAGAATATCCACTACTCCATACCGTCCCGTGGGTTTCGTAAGAGGCGACAGAGGTAAGTTAAAACAGGTGGTGAGCAGCAGCATCTTTCTGATAACAACTTAAAATAATAAAAAAAACTGTGGTTGACAACCCGCTCGCTAGGAGTGTTAACTATGGAAAAATTCCCCCCATTTAGGCAATCTATGGGGGAGGCCTATGTCCATTAGTTAACTTTTGTAGGCTGTAATGGTAATACATTTGAGCTAACCTTGCGATGGTCCAGTTTTAGCTGTGGGTGCTATCTGCTGCTATGCAGAAGCAACTATGAAACATGCCAAAAAATCTCTTGGCATCCTATAGATGGCGGTTTAACGTATCACTTTAAATAACAACTTAAAATTACAACCGTTAACGATAAGGTGAAACTATTAAATGTATTCGAATTTTTGATATTTTTTATTTTAAATATTTCTATTGAATGCCTCATTGAGTTGTAAGCACCCTGAGTCTGAACGTTGGCAGTGTTTCATTCCCGTGCTGTGGACACAAATAAAGCCACATTTTTCAGTCCGTCTGTCCATTGTCATTGTCCAGAGATTGTGAAAATATAGAGTAAACCTATGCTTATGTGCACACTTTTTTACTGCGCATTTTTTTATTTCTTTATATTAGAGATAAATTTCGCTTTAAATTTATATGGGGCTACCCCTTAAGGGGAAAAATAATGTCAAATGGCTTAACAAGATCCTTCGTTATTCCGAAAATATTGCAGCATTAATTTTGAAATAAATATATGGTAAAGTTGAGGATTAATGTTAGTGATTATGTTAGACGAAAACACGATTTCGTAAAATTTTCTCGATAGAAAAAAAATCCAAAGTTACCTCTAAAATAAACAATAAACCGCTGTTATTCATAAAATACTTTAAATAAGATCATGAAACTTTGCATACTAACTGAACTAACTATAAAGCAGTGCTTATGTTATTTACTTTTTTTAAAATACCATTATTTTCACTGTAAAAAGAAATTACCTAAACTATCGGCGTCTTGAGCTTGAATTCTGTCGCCCCGTTAGTATCGCTTAGGCTTTTGAAGGGAGAAGTTGTGTCGCTTACGATCAGAATATACATTACGCAACAGTACGACGTAAACTTAAAATGGGAAATAACCGTGATAAAAATAAGAAGCGGCTGGCTAAACAACAATTAAGATTTAAGAAACAATTAAGAATTAAGAAACAGGCATAAATATAATAAACCTAATTAAATAAGTGTCTAACGACCTTTCTACTTACAGTATTAGTGATTACAAACATATCGGTACATAGCATACGACGCGCGGGGAAGTGGGGGCGAAATTAGAATTTGAGCTGACTTACTCTTCCCTCTTAAGTATTTCTTATTTTAAGTAGCCTTTAAAAAAAGAAGCATTTTAATCGGTTCAGCCATTTTAGAGAAACAGAAGTGAACATAGATAGAATAACATCGTTCATCATCATTACAGCTCATCAAAGTCCTTATCTGATGACAGGCCTGTTCACAGATTGCCTTTTGACCTCCCCGTAGATTGTTGCCACGCTTGGCAAGTGGATTAGCACCGCAGTTTTTTTTTATTTTATGGTAGTTAACAGAAGACGGTACAGCCCGTCTCCTGTTTTGTTTACACCACGAAAAGGTATCACATTAAAAAAAACATTCGCGTTACATATAGAACCTTTTTGTTGTTAAACTTGGTTGGAAACAGTATACAATAAAATTTGATATATTTTCATCAAATTTATTATATATTTCGTTGTTATCCGCTAATAGTAAGAACTGTTGTAGCACCCGAATCCTAACAGCATGAATGGAGCTACGGGAATAGAAATCAAGATTGATGATCGCTCCAGTAAATTACAAGATATTATTTAGTTCAACCCACCTGTTCCTTAAGCGAAGGTTTGAGGTGTAATTCATACTAATTAATTATTATTAGTACAATAAAGGGTCGGATATACAATACAAGCATTTCACCAAAAACGAAATTAATATGTTTTTAATTCAATATAGATTACAACACTTATTGAAAGCCTGTTATGACCACTGGCTCGGAAAACACCTCTGTCTTAAGAAAAACCAGCATGAAAACCAGCGGTATTTTCTTTAAAAATTTATTTACAATACAAAATGTTGTAAAATTAAGTATGAAAACATACAACAACAGCATGGTAGCGATCACCTCATTCCCAGTGGTTGTAATCAATCGTTCACTCTTTAGTAGTACAATAACCGTTAGTACCCGGTTGACCGAGCTTTGCTCGTTATTTTTCGCTCGGTTTTTTTAATTCGCGTATTTTGGAAATTATATTTAGATACAAATTACATACTGATGAAATACGAATAATATTTTTTGATCTTAGCGACATAATAGAAAAACTGAACTGGTTATTTGAATAAAAAATCATGAGTGCAATTAGTTTAATTTAAATTTTCGTGTTTTTAAAAAATACTAAAAAAGGGCTCGAAAAAATAGATTTTCTCAAAAAAGAAAGGAACTTGAAAAAAAAAGTTAAAAAAGTCGGTCGGTCGGTCGGTCTGGGCTCGAACAATGGTATTACGATTTAGTGACCGCCCAATATACCAATTAAGCTATTTGTAATCATTAATAAACTGTCAAAATTTACCTTCTTATTCTAACGATATTGTAGCAATTTTTCATTGCCTAAAAACACGGACAAAAAGACATATTCTAAAAATAAATCCTAGCTAGATCGATTTATTGCCCCCGAAACTCCCTTCACACAAAATTTTATGAAAATCGTTGAAGCCGTTTCCGAGATTCCGATTATATATATACAAGAATTGCTCGTTTAAAGGTATAGGGATAGGATAGGATATTACAATTTTTGCCTAATAAAATTTTAAACTTTCTGATAGGCTTATATTTTCTGGAATGTATTTGTAAAGCCTTGCACATGCATTGCCCCATTGAGGAATATTGACTCTTTTGGAGTCGAGTAACTGGTATAACTAACCTGTGCTTGTTTCTAGTATGTGCAGAATGTACGTAAATATTTTAATAGATTTAAAAAAAAGTAAAATTACAGCCTATATACGTCGCACTGCTGAGCACAGGCCTTCCCTCATTTCTGAAAGAGTTTTAGGGCAATGAAGTGTTCACCGCGCTGCCCCGATGCGTGTTGGCGAACTTCACATGTCTGCGAAATATTTTTTTTCTCTTATTCCTCAGACATGCAGATTTCCTCACGATATTTTCCTTCACCGCTGAGCACGTGGTAAATCAGCACTTAAAATTACGTTTTACTGGCAACGAGGCATTGCATCTTAGACCTCACGGGTGACAACGCATCTGCATTCATAATTGAGGACAGATGTAGATGTCTATGGGCTACAGCAACCACTTACCATCAGGTGGACTGTGTGCTCATTTGTCACCCTATCATATTAAAAAAAAGTTTATCTGATATCAATTAAATATTACTTTACAAATCGGCTATTCGCTTTTCTTAAGCCAGCAAGGTTGCAGCTTTAATTTCTGCTCAGCTACGATATATAATTGAACATAAACTGTAGGAAATTAGTATCTACATCTGTTCATAACTCTTCCATCAGTATACATAAATACACATACAAAAACTCTCACACCTTTCACATAGAGTGGTAGGCATTGATAACGCACTTCCATTTGACACAAAACTGACACACCTGTCTCGCTTCTTTCACATCCATATATCTACGCATTCGTGTTCATCGGTTAAGGGTTCTTATTTAGCACATTTTCGTTAAGGGATAATATGGTCAATTAACATTTATATAAACTATTTTACTAATTTTTTTTATATAAACTTAATTTATATAAAAATTAATTTAACTAATTTATATAAACACAAATACACACATATATATAAACATTTGTATACATATACACCAGTGGCGAAGCTAGGGCTCCAAACTAGGGCAAGCCTAAAATATGGTTTTGTTGTTTTTAGCAATATTATAAAAATACACCAATTTTGATCTGTCTCCACTCTTCAGTTTCATATTCAGTTATGTCGAGGACGTGTTTAACAAAGTACACAGAAGGCATACTACCGCTTGATAGGTTGTATGACCGTAGAATCAATCGATTTTCGTTCGATAAAATGAATTCACCTTAATTAAGTAGTTGGCGCTATTAAAATTTTATATACTGAAGACTAAAGGAAATATTTTTCAATACATGATGTATTAATTTAATTTATTAAATTAAAATTTAGGCTTCACATTTTTAAAAAAAGATTGTAACAATTATTTGCTATAAAATTAAACTTATACCTAGGTATCTCATATTTTATGCTGCAGTTCAAAATAATATTTTAACTCATATGGTAATATTTATAAGTATTGAGCTATTAAACCTTTAAATACGCTAAGAATAATTAAACTTTAATACTAAAGAGCCCTGTACCTATTAAAGTGTGAAGAAATGTTTATTGAATTAAAATTTTATTTTTAAAGATTTTACATTTTCCTCGCTGATTAACACTTTAACACACTTATATTCATCACAATGAACACTCTTTTCCTCAATTTTCACTAAAAATCTTTAAAAAAAGTATAAATTTTCAACTCAGAATATTTTACATTATAATAATATATTCGGTCAAGCTACCACACAATGTAAACATGGAATGTGTCACCCGCGCGCCTCCGTGTCTCGACTATATATCTACTACTCCGTGACTCGACTTCATACCTAACATGAGTATGTGTCCCACTTTAGGCAGGATGTTCCCGATTTAAAGGTTTGTGTCGCGCTGTCCCCAAAATACGTAAAAATGTCCTGCTTTGACAAACAAAAGCGTGAAAATCACGCAAACTCTGTCGATGTGACAATTTTTAATTAATCTACAATAAATTATCAAATAACGTAAGTTATTTCCAATTAGTATTTATTTGATGTTCAGAAATCACTTTAGATCATTAAAAGATTCAAACAACTATGTGTTTTATTTATAAAACTATATTAAAGGGCTTCAGATTGAATTTTGGTAACAAGGCCATTCTCAACGGAAAACAGCCATCTGCGCATCTGGTAATCCAGATGCGAGAAGAATATTGAATCAGTGTGAGAAAAACCCAATAAATGATTCTTAACCGACTCAGGTTTCGAACTTGGGACCACATGATTAGCAATTGCGTTTACGACCATTAGACCAAGAAGGCAGTCAAAAGTGTTAAAACTATAATAATTTTAAAGGCGTCCCGCTCTGAGGAAAAAATTGATGATCACTAAAAAGCCGGGCTTTTTATCTCCATACTAATTGCTATTTATACAATCGTAGTTATGTTTCATTATAGAACATTTTGCCACAGGTTAGAAAGGGAGCGATCGCCTTCTCGAAAGCCCGGTAAAAAGCCCACGTGTGCGAGGGAGACAACCAATGGCTCAGTTCAACTCTTCTTATATGTATGACAGCAGTATTCCTAAGGCTACGAGGTCGCACAAAGCATGCGGGAAATTTGAAATACTCGTAGTTTGAAACAGTTTACGAATTATTTTATTACTTGATATTACTGATTGATTCAGCTTGATAAGGCAAGCCGGGCATCTGGGCTTGTATAGAAGCTTCGCCACTGATACACACACACACACACATGCACACACACATATATATATATATATATATATATATATATATATATATATATATATATATATATATATATATATATATATATAGATATATACTTATATTATAAATAAATATAAGGATAGAAATAGAATGGTCACATAATAATCATAAGTAAAACGGTTACAGGCAATGATATTATAGGAAAAAGAGGTAGATAGTTTATACACGCACCGCATGTGGCACGTAAAAACTAGGCTAATTAGCAAACCTGAGCTCAGTCGTCGCGCTATCGTCGCGTCATTGACCACGGCGTTGATAATAATTCGTGTTTTGTTTTTGCACCGAAAATGCCGTCATATGTGATGAGATTCTGCACAAACTACACAAGAAGGGTTTCCAAAAGTCAAAAGGAATCATATTTCAATCCTTTACTATTTCCTTCATTTATTTTCGTATTGTTTACGAATTCAAAAATTACGTATTTTAAAATATGTTGTCGAAAAAAATAGAGAGGGATAAAAATACCTCAATGAGTGAGTTTGAAAGAGAAGTAATATTGTTTCTGATCAAAGAGTATAAAAAACAGATATGTCTCTTCTGAGTATCGTAATTCAAATTGTGTACATATAATTCTTGTATTATTGAAGGGTAAATTAACTATATCATTATTAATTAGTTCAATTTATTTGTAGCATAACGAAGTGGTTTATACGTTCGTATAAAAATAATTATTACAGCAATTTATTCGATAATAAATTTTTAGTAAAATCAATATTTTTTTTTATTTTCCTACTTTTAATGCATTTTTACTACTTTATTACTTGTACTACTTGCACTCATGAGTGAATCGCGTTTTAGGCGTAAATCACTGTGTACGGTATAATGTCATATCTGATTAATTGTCATATTTGACCACGCACTGTCGCAAATTACATTTATTTGTCTCCTTTACGTTTGCGAAAGTTTAATCATGCCATCCTACTTTGACGTCTAATCGTAATGTAGTGTGCTATTGCAATATTTAGTTATTTATGTGTGCGTTAGTGTGCCGTTTTTGAAGATCGAATAATGTGTAGGTAACCCATCTACACCTTTTTATTTATAATATCATCATTGGTTACAGGACGATTTCTGTACATAAAATATTCTTTTGAAATTTGAATTGGTACAAATTATGTTATCGATTTTTACTATTTATTATTTACTATCAGAAAGCACAAATCACTGATCTTAAACTCCAACTGATGATAAACTCTCTACATGGGGAAAGTCGTAAAGTAAGCTTGGAAATCAACTTAAATAAAACTAATGTCATGACCAATCATACTAAAATACTTATATATCTCAAAAATCTACCTTTAACCTATGTTGATATATTCTTATACCTGGGTAAACAATGAACAGGAAGTAGAGAGAAGAGTCAACATCACCTGGAAGAAATTTTGGAGCCTAAAAGAAATTCTTAAAAGCGACTTGCCCACAAGGCTGAAAAGCAAAGTCATGAACAACTGCCTACCCCTCACTAACATACGCCTATCAAACCTGGAAATTTACTAGGGAAATAAAAAATAAGATCATAACAAGTCAAAGAAGTATGGAAAGAAGCATCAAAAAAATCCGCCATACTGTCATAAGACAGAAAACTAAAGCCATCGACGCTCTCAGCTACTCACAGAAACTAAAATGGCGATGGGCCGGACATATAGCCAGACTTACTGACAATCGCTGGACCATAAAGACAACATCATGGTTGGGACCATCAGGCCAAAGAAAAAGGGGTAGAGCAATCGCGCGCTGGACGGACGACATTATAAAAATAGCAGGTACCCACTGGATGCGAGTAGCAGAGGAATGAAAACATTGGTCATCTCTGGAGGAGGCCTTTACCCTTCCATAATGAGGGGTTCTTGCAATCGTACACTAATTATACACTGTGTGCGAATTTTAGAAAAAAAATTTTTTTTTAAATATTATCAGAATTTATTGAAACTTTTAAAATGCATTCTTATAAGGGTCTAAGACAACTACTAGAAGTAAGAAGTAATTTATTGTAATTAATTAATGAAATTGTAAGTCATCAACATAAATATCAAAAGTAATACCAAAAATACTAAGTTTTGTTACACTGGGTCAAATAATTTTTGCATGCACACTGTTTTAAACTGTAAATCTATATTATGAAGCAAAAAATAAAAGGCTTTTTTACTTTATTTATTTATTTTTTATGTTATCGATATAGATGCCGGAACAATTTTTTTTGGAAAGGTTGTTTGTCTGTCGGTCAGTCTGTCTACACACGCATCACTCACGAATCTGTTAACGGATTTGGATGAAACTGTATTACGTAGGGTTGAACCGTTAGAATAAATATTTATCATCTCGCTACCTATCATAGGAGCTAAGCAGTAGGTATAATCTTCCCTCGTGCGGCTACAAAAAGTTTTAAAATTTAAATTATCGTGAGATTGAAAAATTATATTATCCGATTTTGAGTTGTTTTTATACTATTCCTATCCGTTATTAAACATCGCAATTTTTATTTTAAGTTGTTTTTATATTATACCTGTAATTTATCTAAATATAGTAGTTTTTATTTTAGTGTATTAATAAACTAATTACTTTAATTTTACCTAAAGTATTTTAACGCAAGGTATGTTCTTATTATACGCATATTATGATATAAGACAAATCTGTAATAGATGGTGATTTCAACGCAATGTTTTCATTATATCAGTAAAAGTAATTTTCTTTCTTTTACTCGACTAAGCCGATTGAAAGAAGCGGGTGGTTTCTTCCTCTTCATGTTTATACGAAATAGCTCATATACCAATGTTAACTTACTTAGAGTATATTTACTGTAAATGCGTTCTGATATAGTTTGTTTAATAGCGCCTACCTATCTGTTAAAAATACAAACAGAATGAGAAGTTCGATTTAAAACTAAAGTAAATAACAGCGAATATACATATGTATCACGGCTGAATATAACCCTTCTCAGATCTGAGAGACTGACTAATTTATCAACTTACAGCCATGGCTAAACCGCTTGACGTAGAAATTTGAAATTTGGACAGTAGCTACCTTTTGTCACGTAGACGTTAACTAAAAAAGTATTTAGGAAAATACTATGCCTAATAGGGGGAAATAGTGCGTTATAGTTTGTATGAAAGTTTTTGTAATACGAGATGATTGACGGCGATTTCATAGGATTATTTAAAGCTTGATATCAGTACTCTTCGTTAGTGAACGTTCATATAAAGCTTGACATAGTAACATTGTTATCGGAGACACTGCACGTGAGAATGGAATCCATCCATTAGCAGTCTATTGTGGTAAAAGTGTAAAGAGCATTGGCATATTCATTTAATCGATCGTAAAACCTAAGGTGGGTGCACCATCATACATTACTTCTCGTGTCTTGCAATTTTCATAATTGTAAATAATGTAATAAAATAGCTTGTAAATTGTTAACAGATAATCAATTTTAATTTCTATACACATGTCATAACATTTCGAGTGATCCTAAGTGAGGATGCAACAATGAAACACAGACTAAGGTGAAACAATTCATTATTATGGAACGTTCAAATACTCGGCGAGCATAGACGAATAGACACGAGTACGTGGTCTATGTAAACGACTTGTACGGGTGTTCTCGCTACTCGGCCCGAGTATTCGCCTGTTCTCCACGTTTTGTCGGTTATTACCACGAGTGAAAGGAACGTTCGCGTGTATTCGTATCGGTGTATACTTCTCATTATTCAGTTGACCCATTATCATTTAAATTTACTCAGCCAATCTACCGTAAAAATGTTCTCTAATACTTTTTCTTTGATAAAATATATAAAAAATATAAGTATGTACTTAAATAAAGATATAATTTATCATAAATATAGATAATAAAAATATTGATTAATTTGCAACCTTCCGCTAACTAAATACAATGATGTGTCTTACCAGGATTGAAGAGCACCTCCCGCCCTCCCTCAATTGCGTGCACTAATTCCGTCACCACTAGTCCTAGCGCCACTACTTCCAACACCTCTACTCCCGGCACCACTACTTCCAACACCACTATTCCAGGAAAAAAAACACCATCGACGATAATACGACACGTGTTTTGCCTCTACACGAGGCATCGGCAGGTGATGTAGACTTACTATTACCACTACTATTAAAAAAATATTTGCTATAGAGTGAAAATATTTTAAAACAATAAAATTTACCCTTACGGATTACAATAACACGGATGCAAATTTCGTATAATAATTTTGTATTTAACGCGCAGTTCAATCCGTTGGACGTTGAAGCGTGAAAAATGGGACAATAACTTTCTTTTATTCGTGGGCACCCTTTAAGAAAGGATATTGAAAAATTTAAGCTCTTAGAGGACGAAATATACACATATTTTCATCCAGTTCTAAAAGAAAACTTTTTTATGGGCGATGTTTGTTTTGATGATTAGGTACTTTAAAATTGTTTATGTTTTTATTGTTTCCAACATACCCATCAAACCCTTTAGACTGACAATAGATAGCTGCCATAATCGTTTGGCCAGATTTTAGAAAGCTGTAGTGAACGACACCGATGCCACCAAACACTCACAAGTAACTTTTTCTGAGTCAATTTTCGTTTAGGGCAGGATTTGGCTGGGTCTCCTGGGTTCAGCCATTGCGATGAGCGCTTCCGATTATCGTACCGTATCCACTTTGCATCACAAGTAATGATTCGATTTAAAATCCCCTCATTTTTGTGTCCGCTGAGCAAAGTAACACAGCAGTCGACGCGTGTTTGCAAGTTCGATTCACTCAATTCACGAGTTTTTTTACTTTCCCGATTTGCTTCAAGTGGATTAATATAGTTTTATCGCCTACCCCGAAGCCTGCAGCTATCCCTGTAGTGCTCTGTGATGGATCCGCTTCCACAATAGCCTTTAACTCTTTAATTTCCACTTTGGTCTCCGGCCGTCCACGGAGTTGGTTCCGAAGGTTGAAATTTCCAGAACGAAAACGTTGAAATCAAAAACGTACCGTGCTTTCTTTTGCAACACCAGTGTAGTACACTTCTTTA
Source organism: Parnassius smintheus behrii (assembly GCA_036936625.1). NCBI lineage: Eukaryota > Metazoa > Arthropoda > Insecta > Lepidoptera > Papilionidae > Parnassius > Parnassius smintheus. The sequence goes on along the minus strand of JAUPFT010000030.1, from coordinate 10,262,795 downwards.
ATCCTTCGAGCTGTTTCTGCAGCAGTGATGCCATTGTAGAACTCGTAGTCGTAAATATATCGATATTTCACGTTTTCCATTGTGCGATAATAAGCGACGCCAAAGAAAAAATAATGAGGAAAAAACAAATGAATGACTGTTTTCAAAACTCAAATGTACCAGCCTAATGAATTTATAAATTTGAATTTAGAATTCTTAACCAAAGAGGAGATATATCAGATCAAAGTGGTCAGTACGCCAAAACGCTAATTTCATATGTAAGGAGCCAGTATTTTTAAAATCACCAACAAGTTTCAAATCACTATTGGTAAAATTATATGGTTGAAGATATTTTATTCTCAAAAGAAATACACATTTTATTAATGAGAAGTTACAATATTAAAGTTATAAATGGGTTATGAGCATACAGATTACAAATATATATATAAACATTAAAAAGGAAGGAAAGACTTTCGTGGCATACAACTTCTTACTACAAATACAACTTAATACTTCTTATATTATCTTTTTGTGTATTGATGAACTAGTTACCAATCTTTTAGAATACAAGTTAATAAAGTGGGTAGTAAGTAAGTATTTCTTATTGTTATCGATGTTATTAATAATTTAAAACAAAATTTTTTACATCCATAAATTTAAAACATATTTTGGCGAATTTTGTCGGAGTTTTACCGATTCGCCGTGATGCCAAATAGACGTAAGGACCAAAAAAAGTGTTATATAGGATATAACTTAAAATCAATTATCCCATACTATAACTGAAGTTTAAATAAATGACCTCAACACAACGAGCTGGCTAAATCACAAGAAAATGTTAAGTTCTTTGTGTCTCCTGAAAAGTAACGGTTTTGTGGATACGCCCCTATGGTTTGAAACCCGCGAAATGTTCCGTCGTAGATTATTTCGGACCCATGAATGTATTCGTGGGAAGGCGACATAAGAAACTATGGTGTGTTATTCACATGTCTGACTACCAGAGCAGTGTGTGTGGAATTAGTAGTAATCATTCACACCAGCTTCAATGGTAATGACGTTAAGACAATTTGTCGCCAGAAGAGGAAAACCGTCTATTATATACAGCGATAATGGAACGAATTTCAAAGCTGCGGGCAAGGTGTTAATACAAGCTTGTGACGAGTGTTATAATACTCGTAGTATGAAAAATGAGTCGAATAAGAGATATATTAAATAGAAAATTAATCCACCCGGAGAACCACATATGGGGGAAGCCTGGGAAAGTTTGCGAAGATCAATTAAGACTGCGTTGATCGATTGATGTAACTATATGACATTGAGGGTTAGTAATCAAGTAATTGTAAATCATATACGGTTCAGATAATTTTGATCCCTAATGTATTAATTGAATTACTAAGCAAGAGTCAAACCGCACCGAAATTCAGTGATTTGGGGTAACTCAATTATTTCTATGTAATGTTAGTTTACATTTATTGATACAATATTAGTTTTAATTACCAAAGAGATTGAGATGTGGACTCTGAGATATACGAAGTGTTTTAGAATCACCACTTTAAAGAAGGTTGATTTGATTTCGCCGATTTCCTTTGATTTTGAATTTTATCACGCGAATAAATTTGATTTCGGTGATAAAAATGTTCATTTCAGGGGACAACATCTAAAAAAAAATTGAATCCCTTCTTAGCCATTTGGTCTTTAAGATTCCGTCTACTACCAATATTTATTAAATTAACTCTAGAATTGATATTTCATTAGTAAACCTTAAATTTAACTAAAAAAACTGCCACTGAAGTCAACAAAATAATGAGTCGCCTGATAATGACCCATATTTTGAATTTATTAGTTGATTATCACCATAAACTGAATTGACACGCTGGCCCGAATTGTTGATGTCTATTTTGCGTCGGAATTACTGGATACTTTCTGCTTGCATCTTTATTTGCAATCGGGTGCACAGATATATCACTTGTTTTCAAGTTCATCCTAGGCCGTAATTTCCAGAAATGGCGGACCTTAGGTCTTGTTGTGTAACACAGTCCGTAAAGCCTTTTATGTACACCGGTTCAGACTTTGCTGGTCCGTTTAAGGTTACGCTTACTCGTGGATGTGATATAAGATCCACGAAGGCGTATGTTTGTTTTTTCGAATGATTGAATACTTGCGCTGTGCACATAGAGCTCGCCGGTGACCTAAGCACGGCAAGCTTCATGGGTGCATTTAAAAGGTTTCTTTCTCGCTGCGGTCCTATAAGTAGAGTGTTCTCGGATAACGGTACATACTATGTAGGAGCAAAACGTGTTTTATCAGAGTTACACGAATTTTTAACCTCTAAATATTATAATTCGGAGTTCGCTACATCTTAGCTGAGAACCGCATCGATTAGTCGCTAAATGTCACCGCCGCAAGTCATTATGGAGAAAATTGGGAGACTAATATTAAAAGTCTCAAAATAACTAATAATTACTTATATAAAGATTCATCTATATCGGGTAATCGGAGATCAGATTTTATCTTTTGAAGAATTTAGCACTGTGCAAATCGAGTGCGTTATGAACAGCCAGCCGTCCTTTACGCCGTATGCCGTCCAGTGACCTCTCGAAGCCACTAGTTTTGACTCCAACACATTTTTTAATCTTACGCCTTCGAAATACCTACCGCTATAGATATATGCCATGATAAACTCCATGTTCTTTCACGTCATAACTTGTTAGACGGGAGTGCAGTCATTTTGCAAGCGTTGGGGGTATGAAATATCTCCATACGTTGAAATCGGGGCAGAAATGGTACACAGCAGCTAACCCATTAACGGTCAGAACTGTGGTTATTCTATCTAAAGAGAACGCGCCGCCTGTTTATTGGTCATTAAGGATCGTTGAAGAGATATTTCCTGGATCTGTTGGTGTAACAAGGCTAGCCCATATATGCGCCCTGTTATCCGTCTCTGTCCTTTACTTATCCAATAGTTTTCAAATTGTCTTTCTAGGTTAGGTTAGTAATTTAATTTGGTCTTAGTATTAGCTTTAGTTATTTTTGATGGGAACCCTTCAAGCTGGGGTAATGGTTGCGCCAAAAACACACATTCGCATTCGTCTTAATTAGTTAGTTAGATTAGCCGGTATTAACCTCCCGTCCCACCTTCGTTTTCTTCCCGCACGGGCATACCCAATGGGGCCCACTAGATTGGTGGCCTTAAAGTGCCCGTTCTAATTTATGAGCTGTTTTATTTGTTGTTCTTTTTCCTTAGCAACTCATGTTTTCTGTCGTGCAGGCTAATATAGTAAATTAGACTATAGCACATATATTGTCCAAAACCCGCCACGTGCCACATCCGCCATTTTTTTTTGTAATGAACCACGCTAATACAGTCCACTTTCGTTATTCGCGTACCAAACAATTTTGGGGTCATAATTCCCGGAATCGAACGGTGGACCCTGTGGCTCAACCATTTTTGTGTTCTTTCGATCTGGATTTGAAAGGGCAACCTAGTCGCACCACCATTTGTGATCATTCGATATACTGTGATCCTTCATTCCGGATTTGAATTAGCAACTATTAGCTCAACCAATGGTGGTCATTCGTTCCGGATTCGAACCCAGGAATCTATGGCTCCATCAAATGGGCTTGTTTTATCAAACTTTTGGCAAAAAAAGTCACTTGCCTAAGCTACGTTTTAGCTGTATTAAATAAGCTAAATTTATTAAATGCTGTACCATCAAAACTCAATAATTGTTATACCATCCAAATGCATTGAACCGTTACCACGGACGTTAAAGCAATTTGATCGTGGGTTAGTAATTACATTTAAACATGATACAGCAGAATTAATCCATGCTCCATTACATCATAAATTAACAAGCATATTAATTTATATTTGACTATTATGATTTGAGCTGCAAAATGAATAACCTGTCCAGTCGATCTACAATTTGAAATTGGCAATATAGTTGAAATTTGGCTACAAATACATCCCAAAGCTTAACAAAGGTTACCTCGCTTCTCTTTTAGGGTAGGTACCTACCTATGTGATTCACAAATATATTTTCGAAATCAGTCTTTTAAAAGATACGAGCAATATAACTTCAATTATATACCGGAAATGAGTTTGAAATTCAGCAAAAAGATACTCTACAATAACTTTTGCCAAAAAAGTGATATCCAAAATAACCGAGAAGATTTAATGAATTGCTTTCCATAAGAGTAAATCGTTAAAACTTGGCGGTATCCTGTTTCGTAAATGTTTCATACTGTAAGTATCGAGCTCCACTTGTGCTGGTGGAATTCTGGAATTAAAATAAATACTGTGTAAGTGATATAAGTACTATATATATAAGACTGTATAAGTGATCTCGTTAACTGGGCATACTACAGTGTGAAAGAATATCTCAAAGATAATATGAAATTCAATAATTGACTAATACATGACTCAGTATAACTAAATTGACTTGACTTATATAATATTATCTAAATTGACATATCGCTATTAATTTTGATTTTGAACTCCAATTATAAATAAAGCATGTTTATGTAATTTAATATAAAACTAATAAAATATAATGAATATTGCATGCCAAATGGCGGAATATAGCTGTACTAAGTGTTTGTTCTCTAAGTGATAAACTATGACAATACCATCTGTATCAACCTATATTCGCAATAAATGATTTGAATTTGAATTTGAATTAATAGGCTCTGATACAATATATTATAAGAGTAGCCGTTATGCGTGCGTTTGCGACCGGGTGGTTCCGAGCAAGAGGCCTGCGTAGTAGTGCCGCGCTATGTCCACGATGGTGGTGGGGCTCACAGAACCGGTTTGACGCTCGGTACCCGGCGATTCGAGCCGGGGAGAACCAAAGGTTTTGACGTCAGAAACATATTCACCGCGTTGAAGCAGGAAGGCTTCAAGATGACGCAGGAGACACTGGAAGAGGGCAGATGTTATTAAATGCTCCTGTAATTGTTCCCTTTGTGGTGAAAAGGTCAGCAACCCTAGTACGACCATCAGATCATGGTCTTACGGCGATCACTCTGCCCATCAGCCAAAGAAGAGGAGGTCGATTGACGTCCTTCACTAAAAACATGGTGCCTGTCTTCAGCTCTTGATCAGCGGTTTTCCACTTCGTTCGTTGTTGTAAAGTAGTAATGTACTCCTTGGAAAACCGGTGTCAGAAATGCTGCCGAAGCTTTTCGACTCGCTGGTAGCGTGGAAGTCTCGGAGAAAGATAGGACAGATCAGAAGGATCTAAAGATAGAGGGGTTAACGGTCTGGGATTTAAGATGGCCTCTATCTGACTCAGAAACGTCGAAAGCTCTTCATTCATTGGTCGACTTTACTGCTGCCTCCCAAATGCCCCCAAAATGAGGTGAATAAGGTGGTATAAATTTGAATTCTATGCCCTGGTTTGCAATATCGGACTCTATTTCATTGTGAGATAATTGTAGAAATCGTCTATGCTCATTGAAAGCTCTTACAAAGGTACTGCTGTTGTCGGAGTACACGCGCTGAAGCTTGCCACGACGTGCGACAAACTGATTAAAGGCGGCAAGGAAAGACTCCTTCGTTAAATTGGAGACCAATTCCAAGTGGACGGCTCTAACTGCAAAGCACACAAAAACACAAATGTATGATTTTAATAACTTACAATCTCTGCCATTACGGTCGGCTATTAGCACTGGCCCGGCAAAATCTAAGCCTTTCATGATTAAAACTACTTTTACGGATTTTATTGCGTTTATTTTTACTTTTTATTTTTAATTCCCGACGTTTCGGGCGCTTTCCAGCACCCATGGTCACGGGGGACTGAGATGACTGACGTCCCGATGTCATTGTTAAACCCGGAGTACCTTCAGCTTTTTTAATTATTGTTTATGGTCCGATCTATGCAAAATGAACTAACTCTGTCTTGAGGTCTTGCAGTGGTATGCTTGGGTTTAGTTTTAATTTTATTGATTATAGGATCCCAAGCAGGTGGTAGTACCCAGCCTCCTTCTCTATTGAAATTAGGATGTTTTTTTAATTTCAATAGCCTCACGTATCATCCTTGGTAGGAATCGGTGTTCTTTCGCGAGGATTTGTGGTCTATCAAATCTGATGTAATGGTTGGGGCCGTCTAGGATATAATCACAAACTGCAGACTTCCCGGAACGTTGATGCTTCACATCAGCTATATGTTCTTTTACGCGGGTCCTAATTGATCTTTTGGTTTGTCCTATATAAGAGAGACCACATTCACAATCAAGCTTGTACACTCCTGCATCTTGTAGAGGAATATGACACATGACGGATGGTAGGAACTGACTAATCTTCTTCGGCGGCTTGTAGAATGTTCTAATAGAAGCTCGCTTCAAGATATAGCCAATCTTGTCTGTGACACCTCTGACATATGGTAGTACAGCAGGCACACGCTCTACACGTACTACCATATGTCAGAGGTGTCACAGACAAGATTGGCTATATCTTGAAGCGAGCTTCTATTAGAACACTCTACAAGCCGCCGAAGAAGATTAGTCAGTTCCTACCATCCGTCAAGTGTCATATTCCTCTACAAGATGCAGGAGTGTACAAGCTTGATTGTGAATGTGGTCTCTCTTATATAGGACAAACCAAAAGATCAATTAGGACCCGCGTAAAAGAACATATAGCTGATGTGAAGCATCAACGTTCCGGGAAGTCTGCAGTTTGTGATCATATCCTAGACGGCCCCAACCATTACATCAGATTTGATAGACCACAAATCCTCGCGAAAGAACACCGATTCCTACCAAGGATGATACGTGAGGCTATTGAAATTAAAAAACATCCTAATTTCAATAGAGAAGGAGGCTGGGTACTACCACCTGCTTGGGATCCTATAATCAATAAAATTAAAACTAAACCCAAGCATACCACTGCAAGACCTCAAGACAGAGTTAGTTCATTTTGCATAGATCGGACCATAAACAATAATTAAAAAAGCTGAAGGTACTCCGGGTTTAACAACGACATCGGGACGTCAGTCATCTCAGTCCCCCGTGACCATGGGTGCTGGAAAGCGCCCGAAACGTCGGGAATTAAAAATAAAAAGTAAAAATAAACGCGATAAAATCCGTAAAAGTAGTTTTAATCATGTGTAGTGTTCGCGTAAATATAAGAAATCATTATCTAAGCCTTTCGTTAAAAATGAGAAATCAAGTTGCGTCCTATCACTAGGTAGGTTACCCTGAATGACCTGGATGGGCTTGCCTTTTACGCGAGTACATCGAATACAAGTTCGTACAATTTGTTTTGCTAGGTTTCTACCACCGATGGGGCCAATATGTTAGTCTTACATTTGCAAAAGGTAGTTGAGGTCCTACGTGAAAGAGAGAGAGGTGGTATGATTTAAAAATTATTTTAGTTAGATGATGTTTACTACAGAGTAATATGGGATGCTTTATATTACTCTGTAGTACACTATACACGTAATATATTACAAGAATCAATAAAGGGAGAGCGGCTATTCAATCTATTTTTACTGTGTAATATTTTATTACATTTAAGAATATTGTATTCCTCAGGGAACATTTCCTGTTGAGCACATTGTAAAATTAAATTTTGTGAACGCTGTAAATCAGAATAATACAGGTGAGATAAAATTTTGTCATTGGGAAATCTGCAGTTATAAATAAATCTATTGGCATACATAAGCTAAGGTTCTGATTAATTTGGTAAATGATGAAAGTTTGTAAATTAATTGAGTTATTGCATTGTTAGTGTGATCTATTACATTATTTTTGACATGGATATGTAATGAAGTTCCGGGTATCGTAATGTTTTGAGTTTTGGGACATGTTGGAAATTGAATGATGGCGTTATGAAGAAAATCAGGACTAGACCACCAAAGTGTGGTCGCGCTGATAGTATAAGCCTTCACCCCGCGGGACACGAGATCTGCGGGATTCAGTTTGGTAGGCTCGTAGTTCCACGTCTGGCCGATCGTAGCTTCCTGCACCTCAGAAACTCTGTTACGTACAAAATGATTAAGTCGACTGGGTTGTGTGGACAGCCATCCAAGGACGATTCTTGAGTCACACCAGAAAAATGATTTTCTAAATTGAAGGGTAAGGGACTTGAGTACCTTGGTATAAAGTCGCGTCCCCAATAAAGCACCACATAGTTCTAAGCGTGGTATAGTTGTTGGCCTAATGGGTGCTACCTTATTTTTGGAGGGTAATAGACGAACACATACCGTTCCATCTTCTGCGACTGATCGAACACAAGTGCCGTAAGCATGCTGAGAAGGATCTGTAAAGATGTGAGGATAAGTCAAAGGATGGATGTAAGGATAAGTCAAAAGTAATAATTTAATAATTAAATACGTATGAAGAGATGAATGCGTCGATCCATATAGTGCCATCTTAAATACCTGGATAGATTAAACGAAAAAAAGGCAGGAAAAGTAAAAGATTGGAACGGACTCACTCGGTAAAGTCTGTTTTTGACTGTCCACAAATATCCTCCAAAATGTCCGCAGACCGGCAGTCAGTCCAAAGTCCACGGGTGAATTATGCAGCAAATATGGCGATCTCTTTAAGGCAACGAACGACCACTGTTGAGTATCGAGCTCCACTTGTGCTGGTGAAATTCTCGAATTAAAATAAATACTTCGATATGTAGACTGTATAAGTGATTTACAAGTAATAGGCTCTGATACAATATATTATAAGAGTAGCCGTTGTGCGTGCGTTCTCGACCGGGTGGTTTCGAGCAAGAGGCCTGCGTAGTAGTGCCGCGCCATGTCCACCATGGTGTAGGGGCTCACAGAACCGGTTTGACGCTCGCTGCTCGGCGATACGAGCCGGGGAGTACGAAAGGCTGTGACGCCAGGAACACATACTATTAAGGAAAAAAAAAGAAAACGAATCGATGAATTGAAAACTCTATACTTATTTCCCTTGATCAATGCATATTATCTTTACATTTGATATCACATCATTTATTAGAGGCTTCTTCTGGCTTGATGTTGAGCCGTGCTGGCTCAGAACGGGGGCTATGGGTGCGTTTTAAAATAATACTATAAATAGTACGTGAGGAAATGTTGTACAGCCTAGCTTGCTTATGTAAATTCTCTACGGTATGGTCCTTGCTGCCATTGCTAAAACAATAAATTTAATTTTAAGGGCTTATTTATTACGTACACATCGTCACAAAATAAAAATCGGGATGGAGCCTGTCAGACAAATTAAAAGTATATTTCAAGTGCATATGAAGTCTATTATCGGGAATGGACAGAGCAGCTGCTTTTCTTCGCCGTTTTTACGGCGAAAAAAGGCAGCAGAAATATATATATATATAATGGGAAATATATTTAGGATAAATTTTAAATTTGAGTAGGAGCCTAAGCTATGTAATTCCATTGCTCAACCGTTAGAGTTCTCGCCAGATAAAAACTTCTCAAGGAGCTTGTCAGGCGATAGTTTGTTCGCATTCGCAATCGAAGTATGTGTTTCTCTCAAAATAAAATTAAGTTTAAAATACTTAACCTTTTACCTAAGATGACTTGGATAATGTGTAGAGAAATTCCGCTTTCAGCCCTGAGACTCATATTTTTAACAACGTTTTTCTGTAAAAAAAAAAACAAAATACGAATATAATATTTCAATTCCTGATCGAGTACCAAAGCGGTATGCTTGATATAATAATCCCTTAAATAAATTAATATATCGACACACAGGGAGTGTAACGTGATTAATGACAAAAATGTACGTGGTAGTGCCATGCCGCAGGTATATTAGTAGTATAGTTGTAGCACGAATGGGTAGGCTCGTCCGGGGAAGGACCACGCTTCTACCCTCCTGTATATGAGCTCAAGGCTGCTGTGTTTTGTATGGTGAGTGATGAGAACCGTAGACCATTTTTACTGGAAACGAGATATTTCATCTTAGTCCTCACGGGTGACAACGCATTTGCATTTTGATTTTTAATTGAGGATAAATGTAGATGTCTATGGGCCACAGCATTCATTTATCATCAGGTAGACTGTGTGCTCATTTGTGAATATTATCCTATAAAAAAATCGTACATCGCCTATTTTGACTGCCTCGGTGGTTTAGTGAGCGATTGCTGATCATGAGATTTCGGGTTCAAACCTTTGGTGCAGATAAGTTTTCATACTTAATAGAAACATTTTAACGTATTGGAGCCACGCTACAGCTATAGTATGGTATGGCACGAAATGAGTCATAGAATACTACAAGAGACAATGGTCTCATAGAATACTAGTTAAACCGTCAGGCTGTACAAGAGTCTTGCACTGCCGATCTAAAATCAACAAACTATTGACCTTCTATTCACTCACCAATACAACACCACGCTGGGTTGGGGGACAACGAGATGGGCGTGACATAGACGAAGACGTTGGATTGCAGCAGACTGCAGTTCCGAGGCACCCCGGCCCCTGTTTTCAGAGTGAGGGTTCTTTATGTAAGGGGGAGGTTTGATGTGATTTAAAGACCCCTCAGAAGGAGGTACGAACCTCGATGAAACGCTTCAGTCTGTAATAATCTGTGAAGATTATGATCTCTATCGGTCAAGTCTTTTAGATTTTACACGATTACTAATATTATATATTTATTAAAAAAGATAAACGAGTCCATTGAAACGTGATTCTACATTTCTGTGAAATATTCGTAAACTTAAATGCCACTCGAGACGTTATTATAGAAATGAAATATTAACATCAAATCTCGTACTCCTTCATCGCGTTACATTTAAATTAGATTCCACTGCGATAAGTACGCGTATGAATTGCAACGTTTATAGAAATTCTAGCAAGGGATAAAAATATTTTATTTAAATGTAATGTCATTTACTTGAGTTTAAAAGTATGACATTTGCAATTTTTTTAATCTTACGACTTTAGTATTCTTTCTTCGAAAGAAGCAAAAATAAATTTTATATCTAAGTAAGTTTTATCTATGGCAACTAAAAAAAAGAAAGAAAAAGTTTAGCACATTTTGCAGAAATATCTCACGTCATTATCTATCTGTAGTAATGCCCTCCAGACCGAATTTCGGCCACGGCGGCCTGCCTCAACGGAGGCTGCCCAACGGCGCAGGACAGAACTATAGTGCCCAAGTGTATGCGCAAGCACAGGTGCACTCTCTATTCCCTTACACTCATAATCCGATAAGACGGTAAACCGACACAACCGGAGAGAGATCAGGCGCAGGATCAACGACTTTACGTGCTTTCCGAGGCACAGTGGTGAAACATCGCTAACTTCCTGACTCGGGGCTGCTTCTGAGAATTTATTGACAGAAAAACTCAACAAGATATTTTTTTGGTTCGACCCGTGATTCAAACCCAGGTCTTCTTGATCATGAGTCTCATTTACGAGTATTAGACCAACGAGATAACTGCCTCGTGTTGTGTCGGTACAATATAAATGAAATTATGGACACAAAAAATGACGAAAATAATCTTAATACAGACGCAAATAATCCCAATGCAGAATACACAGGGCTTTAGTCCAGCATTGTATTGGCTACATGGGCAGTCCACGCTGGTATTCTGCTAGGTCCGTAACTTGAAAGTTCTGTGATGATTGATATAATTATCTGATGTGATTGATGGTGGTTAACCATCTTTGATATACCAAATGTCTACTGGTAGACTATAGTCCTACAGTGTTTTATGGTTCTACAATGGATTATCAGGAGTTGCTAAAGAAAAACAAGAAGAAAGAAGATAAAAAGTTATATCGCATATCATCTTTGTAAGCAGGGTAAGCCAATTTCAGTAAGACGTCGCCTTACGGTAAAACCTCAGTGTACAGTACACTCTTGCATTACAAACACATCTAATAAAGGTGGCTATTAGCATCTACTTCAAATAAGGTGATGGAATTTATTATGATTGGATGCCATGAGATTTAATTTTATTTTGCGCGGAACCCTAACTCTTTTTCTAAAATAAAAGAAACCTAAGTTAATCCTTATAACAACAGCTATCTTCCAGTGGAATACCCGTAAAAATCGGTCCAGCAGTTTAAAAGAGCTAGAACAGGCAAACAGACAGACACACAAAAATACAAATAAGTGTTTTTTTAGTTATAAGTACCGCATATGCTTCCATATGCGTTTAGTAGAAACCTGTTATTTTTATATTACGAACATATACTTCAATTTTATTTACTTGTATACATATATTTAAATGTGCTTGACAACTATCGCATACATCTCCCTATGAGGAAATCTATAAAAGAAGCCTATTTACAGCGTTGGACTTTTAATGGGCGATAATGAATGAATAGTCGAATGATTAAAAATAAGCTTATTATAATATTTTTTTTCATTTACACGTTATTATTCAGTGGACTTTTGATACGCCGTGATCAAAGAATGAATAAATTGTGCATGTATCATAAAAAAATACATTGAAAATTTATGCGAATAGGCGCAAGCTAACGTTCAGACAACTTTTCACAACTTGTTTCGTTTGCCATTATTATTATATGTGGTCGCACTAATCACCAAAATGATGCGGTGATGCGAGTCTCGGGTTCGATTTTCGACCTTATTATGCTGGATCGATTTTCTTGGTGGGCTGTATGCGCGGCTTACCCCAATCAAAACAAGATGGCCGATGCGGCACGTGGCAGATTTTGGACGATTCACCCGCTATTCCAAAATCTACTGTTTTGTTCTTTTTTCGCGCAACCAATATATCATGGTGAACTAGTTTTTTTATAAATCTCTTATTAAAATAATGTCCTATATACAGCAGTTACTTTTATTTTAAATACTAATTTCTTCACACAGCTATGTTACCGGATAGGTTCTTAATCTAAATCTTAGGATTATAGTTAAGTTAGTGATTGGAAATCGCACCTGACAATACATGGTGATGTTGCCGAACATATCATCACTAACATATTTTAACAAAAGCCGTTTATTGCCATTTATGTATTATTCTTGACTTTTATATGAATTGTCATTTAAATGAACCATTGTAATGGTGTCGATGGGTATCCAATCAATTTCGTCGTTTCGTTGTGTTAGCGTCTATCGACTTAATTTGCTCACGTACTATGATATTTTGAGACATATTCACATAAAATGAGCTACCACGGCTCATTAATGTTTAAAAACCAATAGATTATAATAAAATTAAATATAATCAATTTGATAGATCTGTGAAATTTTCAGTTCTTATAAAAACACGTTCGTCTTCTGAAACACCTTCAATAACAAAATAATGCATTGAGTGGTAAATGTCGAGAACTAGAGACCTTTTCAATTATAACGGGGTAACCCCTATCTTGGAATTCAGGGGTGATGATGTATCTGCATTCCAAATCTAAATCGAGTACAGAGATGTAGGTTTGTGTTTTCATTGCATCCATCCATAAAGTAATAGACACGTGTGACTTAATTTTTAAATCAGAAGTTTATAATAGTGTTATCAAAGATATAATTGTATGAAGAATAACATGGCCCCGGAAAGCACGTTAAACCGTCGGTCCTCCGTCTGATCTCTCTCTATTCTCAAACCGAAATTTAAATCATATCCACCCTACTTCACGTGGACTGTGTGTACGTTTGTCACTTTTACTTATATAAGAAAAGTGCTGCGAGATCGTCCACATATTTAGGATATTGATATGCGTGCACCGGATTGAAAAGCCTGATGATGTAATTTATACGAGAGACGTCTTTTAAGTTTATTAAATAACATAAAATGCAAATAATTTTGAGAGAGAGACAACGAGCTACGTAGTTAAGTTTAAAATTATATTCGAAGATTGATATTTTGAATTATTAGAGGTTAAAAGTTATGTTCAAACTTTAATTTGACCTTTTGCATGTGGACTGTTAGTATCTTATTTAAATGAAAGATATTTTTAATTTCGAAATGCTTGTATTGGCAAAATTCTCATCCAAGTTCAATAAAGCTAGTAACTTCATAATGACTTTTCACTTAATGACTTTTACTATATTAAACTAGTTTTCGCCCCCGCATTCAAGTTGTAATGTTCAGATAGTCACGACCCACGCTTATTATGAGAACGCATAATACAAAGAGCCCAAGGTTATTACATGGAAAATTTCTCATATTTACCAATAATATTGAACCCAGATTTTAACATAGATTGAATCTTTTCGAATAGTGAAAGCTGCTCTAAGAATTTTTCAATTTGAACATCTGTACATTCATCCTCCATTTTTAAATATCTCATTTTTTGTCATAGCTGGCTAGAACAATCACTTTGTCCTTTTCCCTTGAGCCTGTAACCCTGCGCAGCGACGAGGGCAAAGATGCCTTCTAAATTTATTGTATTATTTCCCTTCGTAAAGTAGGGTGGATATGGTTTGAATTTCGATTTGAGGATAGAGAGAGATCAGAGATGCAGCTATATTAATTTTATAGTTGTAGCACGAATGGGTCGGCTAGACCGAGGAAGGATCACGCTCTCACAGAATAATAGCGTCAAATAGCAGCTAAATGCTGCTATGTTTCGTATGGTGAGCGTAGAGAACCGGAGACCGTTTTTACCGGAAAAGAGGCATACCATCTTAGTCCTCAAGGCTGAAAACGCATCTTCATTTTGATTTGCAAACGAGGATAGAGATGGACGATAGAGGATGCAGATGTCTGGGCCACAGCAACCACTTACCATCAGGTGGACTGTGTGCTCGCTTTTCACCCCTTTCCTATAAAAAAACCATGAAACGACCAAATTAATTGGATACCTATCGACACCATTACAATGGTTCATTAAAATAACAATGCATACAAAAGTCAAGAACAAGACATAAGCGGCAAGAAAAGGCTTTTGTTAGCCTATGTCAGTGATGATATGTTCGGCAACCTCACCATGTACTGTCAGGTGAGATTTCCAAACACTAACTACAATCCTAAGATTTAGATAAGAAGTTAGTCCACGTGAGCGTAGCTGTGTGAAGTAATCTAGGACATTATTTATACAAGAGACTTCTAACAAAACTAGTCCATAATGACATATAATAATGAAAACAAACGAAACAAGTTGTGGAAAGTTGTCTGAACGGTAGCTTGCGCGTATTTGCATAAACTTTTCATTGTATTTTTATGATAAACTCACAATTTTATTCATTCTTTCATCACGGCCTATCAAAAGTTCACTGAAAAATAGAGTGTAAATGGAAAAAATATATTATAACAAGCTTATTTTCAATCATTCATCTATTCGTTCATTATAGCCCATTAAAAGTCCAATGCCGTAAATAGGATTATTTTATAGATTGCCTCATAGGGAGATGTACGCGATAGTTGTCAAGCTTATTTAAATGTATGTATACAAGTAAATAAAATTGAATTATCGTGCGCGATTATCGCGAGCGAATAATAAAACGTGCAATATTCTAAGTAAAACTACTATACTATAAAATGGATAAAAAGTATTATTTTCAAGTAATATTATACAAATACTAACGATCCGCACCGGTTCCGCACGGGTTATATCTGGATCTCGAAAACAGTGCCACCAAATGGGTCCAAATAAAATGTAAGCCACCTAGGGCCTCCATTCCAACACACACAAAAAATTTCATCAAAATCGCTCGAGCGTTTTTGAGTTTTAGCTAGACTAACGGACAGCAATTGAATATATAAATGTAAATACGACCATGTATCTTCCTTTCGTACACAGTTAAACTGGTTGCCTACCCGTCAGCGCAGATATGTTAGAATACTCTGCACCCTTTTCTCAATTTTGAACGATCCATGTGCTCCCGAGTATCTGAAATCTAAATTTCAATACATGGGAGATTCTCATAATTTTTCTCTCCGTTCCTCGGCCAATCTTAAGTTACTCACTCCTTTACACCGTACTGGTTATTTATCTCACTCTTTCGCCCTCGTGGCCATCAGACTCTGGAATGTCGTTCCATTAAAAATTCCCTCTTGACATTAAAAAAGCTCCCAACAAATTCGTCTTTAAAAATCAAGTCCGTAAGTATATGATTAAATCGTTGCAAGTTTGAATTGACTAAGCTCTCTTTTCGTATATATTTCATATATGTTCTGACATATATAATATTTATACGAACCATATATATATATATATATATATATATATATATATATATATATATATATATATATATATATATATATATATATATATGTATGTATATAATATCTATGTATTGTTTATTACATATATTATTATTTCTTTTATCCTCTTTATTTGATTATTGCTGCACCGCCTCCATAATGTCTATCTCCGTTTAGCCTAATGGTTGACTGGGAGAGAATGCCATGAATTTTCTATAATCGTCTATTAAATGAAACAGCTGTTGTGACCTCTTTAATTTCAATGGTTGATGAATGAAATGTTTTTGAATTATTGAATCTTATTATTTTTATATATATAAATCTTGTAGACAATTAGCCGATGTGTATAAATCGTATTAACCTTTCCCTTACTGCGGCCGCCATATAACAAAAAACAGCTTTGTAACGGCGGCCTCTGTCATCACCTCAGCTGGCGGCACTTGTTTTAAATATTTATGTTTCTCACGACCTTTCATTTATGTTTAAAGAGGTTTTAGTTACAGTTATTTAAAGCCGATAAGATTTTCGATAAGTAGAAACAATAACC
Organism: Parnassius smintheus behrii; assembly: GCA_036936625.1. NCBI lineage: Eukaryota > Metazoa > Arthropoda > Insecta > Lepidoptera > Papilionidae > Parnassius > Parnassius smintheus. Next base: position 10,246,215 of record JAUPFT010000030.1, on the reverse strand, counting down.
ATAACATTTAAATGTTTATTTTATTATGTACAGCTCTTTGTTTCTAACGGATCTTTATAAAGTGTACTTACTGACAATAAATTTTGTTTTATGAATGAAATATCGTAAGTTTTTATTTTACTTTTATGTCCTTACAATCAATAAAACATATTCTTCCTAAATGAATCAAAATTATGAATGTAATAATTATAATAATTCTACTTTTTCACTTGTAAACATTTGCAAAAAAAATTCGACAATAGACAGTTTGCGCGCGCTTTGTAACCTCATTTTCAAAACCTTTTTGTGTATATATTATAGTGTCTTCCTTTATTTTTCTTATACAATCATATAGATATAACATTTAGCAATTCCTAGTAAAAGTATTTACTATGGTATTCGAATAAGAAATATACTATTATTATCTTATTAGAAATCTTGATCGTTATGAATTGTTCGCGTAGAGGTTTTTTGTTTCTACTTTTTTATCAATTGAAACATAAAAAGTTACTGTTGTTGTTACTTAGATCATTCAAAAACATTACGTAGTAAAGATAAATAACATTACTTACAGTTTTTTTGAAAGAAAATCCAACTAAAATCACAATCACAAAACTTCAACGATTACACAACCCACCGTACCGGCATGCAAAAGCGAATGGCTGTTATATTTGATGATGTCTATGTAACCGAGTGAATATAATGCTACAGAATATTCTTTAGTTCGTTCAGAATCGAATGAAATAGTGTTCAATCGAAAATATGCTGTATTTTTATATCAATTAATGACGAAAATAGCAGCACGTAATGCGGACATGTATACATGTCCTCGGTACTTAGCGGTCACAAAACTTGGACCTGTCAACATGTCCTCGGTACCTTAGGGGACGTAAACAAAATATATTCATACAATATCATATTAATTATGGTAATCCTAACATCTACGTGAATCAAAAGCGATATCAAACAATGTTTCGTTTTAAATTAACTTTTATACACCTTTTAAGAACAATGTATGAAAGTAGGTATAATATCAAAGAAATATCTCTTATCTTATTCGCTTTGATCAATATTTTTGTGAAAATAATGTTAAGATTTTCATGCCCTTTGTAAATTGAACATGTTCAAACAATTCGGCTATCAAATAATCCCTTTTAAAACCATTGTTCTACATTGAATTTCAATGATTTTAAGAGTTTAAATTAATTAATTTTATTCATGTTTGGGCTTTCTTTTCATTCTTTATTTTAAAGTAGCATGCAAGCATCTTTTTAATTACGCTTAGTAACTTATTCTCGACTTTTGACGATGGGATTATTATGTAGAGTAAAATTTTAATATTTATATGTTAGATTTGATATATATATATATATATATATATATATATATATATATATATATATATATATATATATATATATATATATATATATATATATATTGAATTATACATTTATTTAAGGGACATTTACCACCTAGCGTATGTCAGTCCCATCTTATCCTAACATACATCATTTATTCAAATAATGTTAATTATCATGAACTTATGCATCGTCGCCATTTGGATGGGATATAATAATAATAATGTCCTCCAGACCGAATTTCGGCCACGGTGGCCTGCCTCAACGGAGGCTAGCCATCGGCGCAGGATAGAGTTATAGTGCCCAAGTGTAGCCGCAAAAACAACGGTGCACTCACTCTCTATTCCCTCACTCTCATAATCTGATGGGACGGTAAACCGACAGGACCGGAGAGAGATCAGGCGCAGGACTAACGGCTTTACGTGCTTTCCGAGGCACGGGGCTGAGACACCGCCTATTTCCTGACACCGGGCAGCTACTGAGAATTTTTTGACGGAAAAACTCAATAATTGATTTTGTTGGCCCGACCTGGGATTCGAACCCAGGACCTCATGATCAGCAGTCGCACTACTACAACCACTAGACCAACGAGGCAAGTGATGGGATATAATATTATGATATGTACCTAAGTCAATTCCCTGACCCTTATTAAACTTCCAAGAGACTCATATCGAACACATTTCATTAATAAATGGTGTAGGTCTTCTATAACTCTCCACAGTCTTCACAATTGGGTGAAGTTGTTTTTCTCATTAAGAAAACAAATTTCTTACATGGAACGAGTCTAGATCTGAGTCTATGATATGTAGTAACTTACTACCCTACTTAAGCTAGTATTCATGAACCAGGGCAAAAGAAGAGGTTTAAGAACTTAGTAATTAATGTTAATTTAAAACTCAAAATAATTACAAAAATATATACTTAGGTACATTTACATTAGTTTAAGAACTTAGTTATTAAGGTAAAAGAAAAAGGTTTATTATTCTTTGCGTTTCAATTTTTTCGGCGGCTTAATTTTTTTGTTAAAATTACTACATGCTTAATGTTTGATTATTTTTAAAATTGCAACTTAACCTTCTTCAGCTTTTAACTGTTGTATAATCTTACTTTAACTATTATGTATTTGTTTAAAGCTGTAATCGACTTCGGATTGAAAATGTTTACCAAAGGCATATGTGGCACTTAGAAGAGTAAAAACACTTTAGAGTATTGCTTTATCTATTATAAGTTAAGTTTAAAATTATATTCGAAGATTGATATTATATTCATACAGACTTAATACAATTTTGAGTTATTAGATGTTGAAAATTATGTTTTGACTTTAATATTAATTTATATCTACATTAAAGTAAATTACGGCAGTTATTATATACGTAACATTAAACAATAATAATAACTAAAATTATAATATTTACAATTAATACTAATTATACACAATATTAAAAAAAGAAACTATAATATAGAAAAACTATCACTAAAAATTTAAGAAGTCAAAAAGTCCTGCTCCCCATGGTATAGTGCCAAGAACGCTGGCTGCGTTTCCTCGCTGAATAGCTATACTTAGATTTGAGCGAGGAAAGTTTTTTTTTTTTTTTTTTTTTTTTTTTATAGAAGAGGGGGCAAACGAGCATGCGGCTCACCTGATGTTAAGTGACTACCGCCGCCCATGATCAACCGCAACACCAGGAGAATTGCGGGTGCGTTGCCGGCCCTTTAGAAAGGAGTAAGCTCTTTTCTTGAAGGTCCCCAGGTCGTATCGGTCCGGAAAAATCGCCGGTGATAAACTATTCCACAGAGAGGTTGTACGTGGAAGAAAGCTCCTTGTGAAACGTACAGTGGTGGACCGCCAAGCATCCAGATGGTGTGGATGGTATCGGGACGTTTGCCGTGTCGTGCGTTCACGAAATTTGGCGGCTGGGATTAATCCGAACAATTCCTCAGAGCACTCCCCGTGATAGATGCGATAAAATACGCAAAGAGATGCAACATCTCTTCGCAACGCCAGTGAATCGAGCCGATCGGAAAGCACTCGGTCGTCGACGATTCGAGCCGCTCTGCGCTGGATGCGGTCAAGTGGAAGGAGCTGGTACTGGGGAGCCCCAGCCCAGAGATGGGAACAGTATTCCATGTGCGGTCGAACCTGCGCCTTGTAAAGTTGCAGGCGGTGTGCCGGCATGAAATACTGCCCCGCTCTGCTGAGCACGCCAAGCTTTTTAGAGGCCAATTTGGCCTTCCCTTCCAAGTGACCACGAAACTGCACGTCACTCGATATGTCGACGCCGAGGATTCCGATACTGGCTGAGGCAACAAGGGGAGTGCCTTGAAACTGAGGGGATACGACAAAGGGGTTCTTTTTAGCGGTTAACGCGCAAACTTGTGTCTTCTGGGGGTTAAACTGGACTAGATTTAGTCGTCCCCAATCCGAGACTCTGTTCAGCAAAGACTCGACTTCAGACACAAGTTTGTCCCGGCACTCGGAGACGTTTTCCCGAGAAATATTGGCTCGGCCGGTGTAAAGAGCATCACCAGTGCTGTCATCTGCATAGCAATGAATGTTACGGGTATGCAACATATCATTGATATGCAGAAGAAACAGCGTTGGCGATAGCACGCAGCCCTGTGGAACACCAGCATTAATAGGCTTGCAATCGGAGCTTGCACCGTCTACAACGACCTTGATGCTCCGATCTGCAAGAAAGCTGGTGATCCAATCGCACAATTTCTCGGGAAGCCCATAGGAAGGGAGCTTCGAAAGAAGCGCTTTGTGCCAAACCCGATCGAAGGCCTTCGCAATGTCCAAACTAACGGCCAATGCCTCCCCCTTGAACTCTACTGCCTCCGCCCATCTGTGAGTGAGGTAGACCAGAAGATCACCAGCTGACCGACCACGGCGAAAACCGTATTGGCGGTCACTAATCAGCTGGTGATCCTCAAGGTACCTCATGAGCTGGCAGTTTACAATGGACTCCATTGTTTTGGAGAACAAGGAGGTGATGGCGATTGGCCGGTAGTTGGACGGGTCTGAGCGGTCGCCTTTTTTAGGGATCGGGTGGACGAAAGCAGTCTTCCATGATTTTGGGACTACGCCTAGGGAGTAGGAGTACCGGAAAAGACGCGTTAAAACCGGTGCCAACTCTGGAGCACACGTCCTCAGCACAATTGGGGGGATTCCGTCAGGCCCACTCGACTTGTGGATGTCCAGGGAGAGGAGTGCTTTGCGAACCGAGCGCTGTGTGAACTGCACTTCCGGCATGGAGCACTCACACCGCGGGATGGTCGGCGGCGTACTCCCCCCGTCATCGAGAGTCGAGTTAGACGCAAAGAAGGAGCCTAGAAGATCGGCTTTCTCCTTTGCAGTATGGGCCAGTGAGTCGTCCTCCCTGTGCAGAGATGGAAGAGATGGCTGACAGAAATTCCCCTGGACAGCCTTGGCGAGAGACCAGAATGCACGGGTTCCAGAAGGAAGGCGAACTAGTCTCTCGCCAATTCTGCCTATGTGCTCTGACTTTGCCTTGGCAATGACTCTTTTGAAGGACCTAGAGGCGGAATTATACTTCTTTTTTAGAGCGCTGGTGTTTACATCCCGGGACGCTGATGCATCAACCCAGGCTTGGTAGCACTCCTGCTTATAGCATGATGCTATTTTACAGGAGCGACCAAACCATGGCTGAGATTTGCCTCCAATGGGCACCACAGAGGAAGGAATAAAAAGTTCCATACCCTGAAGTACCACATCAGTAACAGAATCCGCAACAACGTTGGGATCATCCGGCGAGAAGCAAACCCGCCCCCAAGGGTAGGATGCAAAGAAAGACCGCATCCCATCCCAATCGGCTGACCTATAGTGCCAAACACGGCGGCAGCCTGCAGAATGCAACCGCGATTTCAGCGTGAGTGGCACAACACTCCGGACCAGACAATGGTCCGAGGAGCCTAAAGGGGCGTCGACGGAAATCTGATATCCGTCCGGGTGAGAGGTCAGCAGAAGGTCCAACAGGGAAGGTGCATGATCCTCCACATCTGGAATCCGCGTAGGCGAAGTAACCAGTTGTGTCAGACCATATGCCAAGGCAAAATCATGAACAGATCTCCCCGCATGATCGGTTAAACGTGAACCGAGCCATTCGGCGTGATGGGCGTTAAAGTCGCCGAGGATCACGATCTCTGCAGAGGGGATCTGCTGTAGCAACGAATCTGCAGCCATTTGGACGTGGTCGAAGAGTCGGTCTGTTTCGGCATTACCGCTGTGGGACCTATAGAGGCACCCGTAGACGCGCGGATGGTCGTCGCTGTCTACGCGTAGCCAAAGGATGGACAGGTCCGAACCTTCAAGTCTGCCGAGGCGTCGAGAACAGATGTCCTCTCTGACGTAAACGCAAACTCCAGCCCGAGGCACAAAGGAGTGTTCCAGTTTGTACCCCGGGTAGGAGAGATACGAAACATCAGCCGGAGAGGACACCTGCATCTCGGTCAGAAAGAGCAGAGCCGGCCTCGCCGTCTCGAGATGGTAGTGGACGGCGTTTAGGTTAGAGTGAAGTCCCCTGATATTGCAGAAATTCACGGACAGCGTGGCAGGGGTCGCCTTGGTCTTGTTGCTCCGTTTGCCCCGAGCAGTTGTAGTCTTGAGCGGAATTTCGCCCCCCCCAGAATACGCGGGGCAGCCTGAGCACCCACGCTCAGAAGTGGAGAAACATGGTCGTGGATGCTCAGCGAGGGATTCTCCAGGGGTGCTGGTACCCTCCTGGGGTAGTCTATCTTTATTTAATTCCGCTACCATGTTGATGGGGGGGGGGGGATTTGGGCCTCCGGCCACCTGCACTCACCGACGAAACGCGGAAGCAGAACTTCCACTTCACGCCGGTATTCTGTGAGGTCGTGGTACCACCCCGGTTTGAGCCGGCCCATACGTGCAACAGCAAAGCTGCCGCATGGCTCTACCACTGTTAAATGTACCAGCCCTCTTATCACCAGCAGCGACGACTAGCCGTGGATCCAGTAAACTTAACTTTAATTTGACCTTTTGCCAGTTGACTGTTGGTATTGTTACGCCGCGCTAAAATCAGCGCACTAGCGCCATCTAGTGTCAGGAACGAGAGCGAGGGGAGCTTTGCAGTAAATTACATCATAAATCTTTCGACCGACAGCGCCACCCGAAGAACTAAGTTTCTGGAAAATCTACACTCGAATACTCGTTGCCTGGCGCGCATTTACCTGAATGTTCGGGACGCTTCTTTGCTAATTACATAAATAGGCGCTGCAAGATGCGATCGACAGAGTTGAACTCGGCGACACAAGCGAAGCTTCGGAGCGGAATTAAGTGAATTAGTGTGTTTAATTATTAGTGTTTTAACTTTAATTTGTGTAAAGTAAATTAAAGTGTTATTTTAGGTAATTTTATCGGCAATTTTTATTGTCACGAACCTCAAGCTCGTAACAGTATATTATTTTAATGAAAGATATTTCTAATTTCGAACTGCCTACATACATAAACATACATAAACACTCACGCCTGTCACCCAGAGGGGTAGGCAGAGACTACAGACTTCCATTTGGCACGATCCTGACACACCTCTCTTGCTTCCTTCACATCCATACACCTACGCATACATTTTCGTCGGTTAAGGGTACTCCTAATTTGGCCCGTTTTCAATAAATCGCCAATTTGGTCGATAAATTTTCGCCTAGGACGTCCCTTTCCGACTCTGCCATTCACTTCTGCACCATAAATTTTCTTTTTCATTCTTTCCACATGACCAAACCACCGAAGCATTCCTTTCTTAATCCTGGTCACCACATCATCTTGCAAACCACACTCCTCTCTTATTACACAATTTCTTACCCTGTCATTCAATTTCAGCCCTAACATACTCCTTAACGACCGCATTTCTACTGCGTTTATTCTACTCTCGTGCTTCTTCTGCCACACCCAACTTTCACTACCATACGTTAAAGTAGACACCAACACAGCATTGTAAATTGCCATACGGGCCTTTTTCGACACATTTTGACTCTTCACAATAGAGTTCACGGCCCCATTTACTCTATTTTCCGCATTCACTTGTCGTTTTATATCCTTATCATATCTCCCATCCCTGCTAAATACGCAGCCCAAATATACAAACTCATCTACTTGCTCGATCAACTCCCCTTCTATTCTTATTTCACAAATCGTTTTACTTTCTTGTCTTTCAAAAACCATAACCTTCGTCTTACTTGCGTTCACTTTCATACCCCTTTCTTTTAATGATCCGTTCATTAATGTAACCATCATTTGCAACTCGGCCGCCGACGACGCAAGAATAACTTGATCATCGGCGTACAAAAGGCATTTGATGGTTAACTCACCCATTCTTAATCCGCATTCTTCAACTTTCAAATTTTGCAAACAACTGTCCATAAATAGGTTGAACAGCCACGGGGAAGCCACACAGCCCTGTCTGACACCTTTATGGATGTCAAACCAGTCCGAGTAGACCCCGTAGATCCTAACACAAGCACTAGAGTCCCTATAAAGAGACTCCAATGCCTGTATCAAGCCAGCGCTCAAACCAAATGAGTTAAGTGTTTGCCATAGCAAATCCCTATTCACTCTGTCATAGGCCTTTTCCGAGTCTATGAACGCACAAAAAACCTTCTGGTTTTTGGCCAGAAACTTCTCCGCGATCATGCGCATAGAAAAGACTTGATCTGTACATCCCATTCCCTTTCTAAATCCCGCTTGCACATCCCAAATTTTTCCATCAGTTTATTTCATGACCCTTTCAATCAGTACCTTAGCATACAGTTTTCCCACAATGCTAAGAAGGCTGATGCCACGGTAGTTTTTACAGTCCTGCTGCGACCCTCTTCCTCCCTCCCTCGAACTGTCTGTGTAAGCAATATTCTCGTCTAAGTTCGATAAAGCTTTTTTCACTTAATGACTTTTACTATATTAAACTAGCTTTTCGCCCCCGCGTTCAAGTTGTAATGTTCACTCAGTCACGACCCACGCTTATTATGAGAACAGATGAATTCAGAGAGTTCAAGGTATTACATGGAATATTTCTCATATTTCGCAATAATAATGATCCCTGATTTTAACACAGATTGAAACCTTTCGAATAATGAAAGCTGCTCTTAGAATTTTCATTTTTGAACACCAGTATATTCATCCTCCTTCTCCAATATCTCATATTCTGTCACAGCTGAACGCTCATAAAACTTCTTCCCTCTTCGACAATTCATTTTTTCCTTGAAAAATCTACTCAAATGCCTACGCTTTGTGAAAATAACCAGACCATTGAAGGAGAGCAGCGTCAAATAAGTTGGTGAGATGTCGGCGTGGCGATTATGACAACTTCATTACAATGGGAGAGGCCATGGGCTTACAGTCAAATTACTTGGAACTTTCATTTTTCCATCTCATTTCCCGTCCATTCTTATATCTCTTTTACTTTCCTCATTCTTCATCATCTTGTATTTTTATTTTTTAAAACTTAATAATCAGTAAATTTATATTGCCATTCGTTGTAAACTATTCTTTTCCCGAAAAGATAGACGGTTTTGTCAAAACCGACAAAACCGCGTATATATATATATATATATATATATATATATATATATATATATACATATATATATATATATATATATATATATATATATATATATATAGATCGAAATTTTGACTGGAAAATACATATAGATGACCTATGTCAAAGAGTTAATCGTTTTGTGTATGCACTACGTACCATAAAAAAGGTAACTAATAAAAAACGGCCCTATTATGCTATCGGGCGTATATTGAATCTATACTTCGATATGGTATAATAATGTGGGGTAATAGCATAGATTGGTGTAGGGCATTTATCGCACAAAAGAAGTGTATAAGGACGATATGTGGTATCCCAACTAGAGAATCCCGTAAGCCAATATTCAAAAATCTGTCTTTACTAACTATGCCCTCGTTATATATTTTTGAGACAGGTAAATTCGTAAAACAGCATACATATTTATTTAAAAAGTTATCTGATAGTAATCCTAGGCTTAAAATAAATCCAAATAGATTAGTTCTAAGCGAAGTTCCAAAGTCAGCTAAATATAGTAAATGCTGTTTATCAATGTGTGTACGTATATACAGACCACAAAATACCTGATGAAATTAAAATACTACATAATATGAACGTATTTAAAAAAAGATTGTACCATTGGTTAATTGACAAAAATATTTATGACATTGATGAATTTCTGACATTTTAAACTAGATTGTGACTTTGTATAATTATAATTTAAATAAACATGTTTAATTTGTTAATTTTAATACTTTATAGGTTATCTTAATTTAAATGTAATTTGCATGCTTTATTATATTAAAATAGCCAAACATTTGGGCATAATAAAACTCTGAAACATCTGTATAATTGCCATGTTTTATGCAAATAAAGTCTATTATATTATATATTTTGACAGGCCTGTTGGTCTAGTGGTTAGTGACCCTGACTGCTAAGCCGGAGGTCGTGGGTTCGATTCCCACCAAGGACAAATATTTGTGTGATGACCACGATCATTTGTTCTGTGTCTGGGTGTAATTTATCTATAATATTTATGTATTTAGAAATATATAAGTATGTTTATCAGTTGTCTAGTACCCATAACACAAGCTCTGCTTAGCTGGGGACTAGATGGCGTTGTGTGATAGCCGTGGAATATATTATATATATATATATATATATATATATATATATATATATATATATATATATATATATATATATATATATATATATATATATATATATATATATATATATATATATATATATATATATATATATATATATATATATATATATATCAATCATGTCCTAGATACTGCAGTGAATTTTATTTTCAATATTAGCTTCTTCACACAGCTACGCTCATGTGGACTAACTTTTTATCTAAATCTTAGGATTTTAGTTAGTGATTGAAAATCTCACCTGACAGTACATGGTGAGGTTGCCGAACATATCATCACTGACATGGGCTAACAAAAGCCTTTTCTTGCCGCTTATGTCCTGTTGTTGACTTTTGTATGCATTGTTATTTTAATGAACCATTGTAATGGTGTCGATGGGTATCCAATTAATTTGCTCGTTTCGTGGTTTTTTTATAGGAAAAGGGTGAAAAGCGAGCACACAGTCCACCTGATGGTAAGTGGTTGCTGTGGCCCAGACATCTGCATCCTCCATCGTCCATCCCTATCCTCGTTTGCAAATCAAAATGAAGATGCGTTCTCAGCCTTGAGTACTAAGATGGTATGCCTCTTTTCCCGTAAAAACGGTCTCCGGTTTTCAACACTTACCATACGAAACATAGCAGCATTAAGCTGCTATTTGACGCTATTATTCTGTGAGAGCGTGGTCCTTCCCCGGTCTAGCCGACCCATTCGTGCTACAACTATAAAATTAATATAGCTGCAGCATGGCTCTACCACGTAAAAAAGTGTTAGCGTCTATCGATTCACTTTGCTCACGTACTATGATATTTTGAAACGTATTCACATAAAATTAGCTATCACGGCTCATTAATGGTTAAATATCAATAGATTATAATAAAATTAAATATAATCAATGTGATATAACTGTGAAATTTTCAGTTCTAACAAATAAATTCTATTGTAAAACACGTTCGTCTTCTGAAACATGTTCAATAACAAAACAATGCTGTTGTGCTTTGAGTGGTAAATGTCGAGAACTAGAAACCGTTTTAATCATAACGGGGCAACCCCCATCTTGGAATTCAGGGGTAATGATGTATCTGCATTCTAAAACTTAATCGAGTACCGAGATATAGGTTTGTGTTTTTATTGCATGCACGTACAACCATGTGGACTGTGTGTTCGTTTGTCACTCCTACTTTTATAAGTAAAGTGTTGCGAGATCGTTCACATATTTTGGATATTGATATGCTTGCACTGGATTGAAAAGCCTGATTGTTGTAACTTATATAAAAGACGTCTTTTAAGTTTATTAAATAACACAAAATGCAAATAATTTTGAGGGAGAGACAACAAGCTACGTAGTTAAGTTTAAAATTATATTCGAAGATTGATATTTTGAATTATTAGAGGTTAAAAGTTATGTTCAAACTTTAATTTAACCTTTTGCATGTGGACTGTTAGTATCTTATTTAAGTGAAAGATATTTCTAATTTCGAAATGCTTGTCTTGGCAAAATTCTCATCTAAGTTCAATAAAACTCGTGACTTCATAATGACTTTTCACTTAATGACTTTTACTGTATTAAACTAGCTTTTCACCCCCGCATTCAAGTTGTAATGTTCAGACAGTCACGACCTACGCTTATTATGAGAACGCATAATACAAAAAGCCCAAGGTGTTACATGGAAAATTTCTTGTATTTCGCAATAATAATGAACACACATTTTAACGTAGATTGAAACTTTGAGAATAGTGAAAGCTGCTCTAAGAATTTTTCTATTTGAACACCTGTACATTTATCCTCCATTTTTAAATATCTCATTTTTGTCATAGCTTTTTCCTTTAAAAATTACCCAAAGCTCAAAGTAAGATAAGGTAACAAAGTATCAGGTATACGGTAGAATCACGATCTAATACGTCACTTATATCCATAGTATTTTGACAAATTGTGGTATAACCATCTAGTATTATACGCCAGGTGAAAATAACCAGACCATTTACGGAGAGCAGCGTCAAATGAGCTAGTGAGACATCCAGTACTGCAATCGCCAAATAGGCTCCTCAGCGTGGTGATTATGACAACTTTTTTGCAATGGGAGAGGCCATGCGCCTACAGTGCCATTACTTGGAACTTTAATTTTTTCCACCACATTTCCCATTTCCCGTCCTCTATCGTCATCATCATGTGTTTTTATTTTTATTTTTTAATTTAATAAATAGTATAACTTATGTACACCTAGCCATTCCTTGTAAACTATTCTTTTCCCAAAAAGGTAGTCTGGAAGCAATCGCTTCCAGAGCGACAAAAACGCGTATTGCACTTTCCTTGTATGTTTAATTTAATTTTTGTTTTAATGTGCTTCGTTGTACAATAATAAATAAATTGATTGATTGAAAACCAAATTAATATAGTTTACAATTTTATAATAGTTTTCATCCAATATTTTGCCTTAATATCGCTTAGGGTTGGAGTATGCATAAAGTAATAGACATGTGTTACTTAGTTTCTAATCAGAAGCTTATAATAGTGTTATCAAAATATAATTAACATATGAAGAATAACATGGCCTCGGAAGGCACTGATCTGATCTCTCTCTATTCTCAAATCGAAATTTAAATTATATCCACCCTTCTTTACGAAGGGAAATAAAACAATAAATTTAGAAGTGTAGTCTTTTACGTGGTAGAGCCATGCTGCAGTTATATTAGTAGTATAGTTGTAGCACGAATGGGTCAGCTCGACCGGGGAAGGACCACGCTCTCACAGAATACCAGGGTGAAATAGTAGCTTAATGCTGCTGTATTTCGTATGGTGAGTGTAGAGAACCGGAGACCCTTTTTACTGGAAATGAGGCATTCCATCTCAGTCCTCATGGGTGACAACGCATCTGCATTTTGATTTGCAATGGAAGATAGATGTAGATGTCTATGGGCCGCAGCAACCACTTACCATCAGATGGACTGTGTGCTCGTTTGTCACCCTATTCTATAAAAAAAAGAAGGCATTTTTGCCTTTGATACTGCGCAGTGTCGTAGGCTCAAGGGAAAAGGACAAAGTAATTGTTACAAAAAAAGGTGTCGGCGCCGTTACGACAGCACCGACTGTGTTCGCGGGGAGTACGAGAAGCGCGGGGGGTTTTTCTCACCACAGCGCCTAAGACCGTCACTCGCCGATAGTTCGCGACCCGATGACTACCAATTTAGTTTATATTTTGATTATTCAAATAAACAATTTGCCTGTTGTGTGAGTTGCCTATTTTATTCATGTTCCCTAATTGAACAAATGTTCAAACGTTTAATTCAAAATTTTTGTTTTTATTTGTTGTAAAATATCAGTGCCATAGGCTAGAAGATAAAGAAGATCAGCCAGTATATAATTTAAGCTTTCAGTGCCCTTCCTGCACAAAACTTTAACTATGCCAAATGTCAGACTTTTCCGGGTGTGCAATATACTAGATAAAACTACTATACTATAAAAGGGATAAAAAGTTTATCTTCAAGTAATTTTATACAAATACTAACGATCCACCCCGGTTCCGCACGGGTGATTTCTGGATCTCCAAAACAGTGCCACCTACTGGGTCCAAATAAAATCTAAATCCAACCATCTAGGGACCCATTCAAGCACACACAAAAAATTTCATCAAAATCGCTCGAGTGTTTTTGAGTTTCAGCTAGACTAATATATATTTTTCTATTAGTCTAGCTGAAACTCACTAAGTTAAGTTATTTTTTATTAGTCTAGCTGAAACTCACTAAGTTAAGTTAACAACTTAGTTAAAGTTAGAAGTAGCAAGGTTAAAGTAAGAGCAAGGCAGGTAGTACATTATTATTAAGTAAGTAGATATAATATGTAATTATAATTTAGATAGGAAAAAGCTTTTGAGTTCAGTTTTAATGTTTTGTTGTGATACTTTTTCGCGTACATCGAAAGGTAAGTTATTTATATGCGGTACCTGATATGCGGCCGTCCGTTGCCCGTACACATTATTAGCAGTGATGTGCCGGAGTCGGTTTTGTGTCATAGCGCGCGTAGGCATTGGATGTTTTTATAATTTAAATGACTTTAAACTGTCGCAAAAGAAATATTGTTTTTATAACATGAATTTAATTTGGTCATAAACTGGTACGTGTTTATAATGTTTAAAAATCGCATTTTCATTATCATCAATTAGGACACGTATATTAGGGGATACAATATTTTTTAGAATACTAAATTGAAGATCATAGATCTGTTTTAAATATGATTTGTACGTCCGACCATAGCTCGACAAGCCATACTGAATATAAGATTCAGCCAGGGAGTTGTAAAGCATAAGTCTTACTTTGATGGGTATGCGATTTTTTAGGATTTTTATATTGGCTAGAAACTGACGCAACTTATTACACACAACATCAATGTGGTAGCTCCAGTTAAAGTTTGAGTCAATTATAAGACCAAGGTATTTTTGTGTGGTCACAACTTCGATTGTAGGGCATTGGCAAGTTCCTAGTTGATGGAGGCAGTCGGAATTATGAGCAATTAATGGTTTTGGAATAAGATATCTCATGTATGGAGATTTGATAATCATGAGTTCAGTTTTATTGGCATTTAACACTAGACCAACGTCATATGGCACCATCGTATCAACATAGCTAAATCAGCCTGAAGAACATTACACGCATTTGAGATATCCTTACCCGAAACGAGTAGACACTTATCATCTGCGAATCGGTAACAGGATATTCATCTCATTGACATAATATATATATATATATATATATATATATATATATATATATATATATATATATATATATATATATATATATATATATATATATATTATATAATTTCATGTATATATATATATATATATATATATATATATATATACATGAAATTTTTCTGGTATTTTCTATAATCGTCTATAACGTGAAACAGCTAACAGCTGTTGTGGCCTCTTTAATTTGAATGGTGGATGAAGAATGAAATGTTTTTGAATAAATTAATCTTATTTTTTTATACACATAAATCTTGTAGACAATTTGCCAAAAAAATATAACATAAAATAAATATAACAAAATATATTCATACAATATCATATTAAGTATGGTAATCCTAACGTCTACGAGTACGTGAATCAAAAGCGATATTAAATAATGTTTCGTTTTAAATTTACTTATATACACCTTTTACGAACAATGTATGAAATTAAGTATAAATAATATCAAAGAAATATCTCATTACTTATTCGCTTTGATCAATATCTTTGTGAAAATAAAGTTAAAGTTTTCATGCCCTTTGTAAATTGAACATTGTTCAGATAATTCGGCTAACAAATAATCCTTTTTAAAACCATTGTTCTATTGAAATTCAATGATTTTGAGAGCCAAAATAATTAATTATATTCATGTTTGGGCTTTCTTTTCATTCTTTATTTTAAAGTAGCATGCTTAGACATTGAAAAATCTTTTTAATAACGCTCAGTAACTTATTTTCGACTTTTGACAATGGGATTATTATGTAGAGTTAAATTTTAATATTTATGTGTTAAATTTGATATATTGTTTTTAATTCTATAATTATTTAAGGGACATTTACCACTTCGCGTATGTCAGTTCCATCATATCCTATCATACATAATTTATTTAAATAATGTTGTGCCATGGATTCGAACAGAACTTGCGCATCGTCGCCATTTGATTGGGATATAATATTATGATATGTACCTACGTCAGTTCTGTTCTAATTCAAGAACCTTATTAAATTACTTCTGAGACTCAAATCAAACACATTTCATCAATAAATGGTGTAGGTCTTCTATAACTCCACAGTCTTCACAATTTGGCTAAGTTGTTTTTCTCATTAAGAAGACAAATTTCTAGTGTCTAGATCGGAGTCTATGAGCAGGGCACATGAAGAGGTTGACTCTGTATGGTTTTGTACCATATTACTTTTTCTAGTGACCGTTTGTTAAAGTATTCCCTCCATATTTCATAACATATATTTTTGAATTTAAGTAAAACTTCTAATAGTAATCCAAAATAATATTCGTTTCCTTTCTTAACCGCAACCTTTTTCCATTCTTAACCGCATATTTCGCTAACATGTCAGCCTTTTCGTTGCCCCGTATTCCGATATGTGCAATGCAATTCCCTTGGTGATGCAGTTGTTCATGGGCGGCGGTAGTCACTTAACATCAGGTGAACCGGATGCTCGTTTGCCCCCTCTCCTATAAAAAAATATGCTTTCATATGCGTTTAGTAGAAACATGTTATTTTAGCATTACAAACAAATACTTAAATTTTATGTACTTGTATACATATATTTAAATAGGTTTGAAAAATATCGCGTACATCTCCCTATGAGACAATTTATAAAGGAAGCCTATTTACAGCATTGGACTTTAAATGGGTATAATGAATGAATAGATGAATGATCGAAAATTAGCTTATTATAATATATTTGTTCATTTTCACTTTATTGTTCAGTGAACTTTTGATAGGCCGTCATGCATAAATGAATAAAATTCTGTGTGTATCATAAAACACAATGAAAAGTTTATGCAAATACGGGGAAGCTACCGACAGACAACTTTCAACAACTTGTTTTGTTTGCTTTCATTATTATATGTGGTCGCACTAATGAGCAAAAACGATGCGGTGATCGGGGTTTCGGGTTGGACTCCTGGGTCGAGCCTCGACATTATTATGCTGGATCGATTTTCTTGGTGGACTGTAGCGAGGCTTCTCACAACCAAAACGAGATGGCCGATGTGGCAGTTTTTGGACGATGTACTCGCTGTTCGAAATCTACTATTTTGTTCTTTTCCCGCGCAACCAATATATCATAGTGAACTATTTTTTAGTATGCTCTTATTAAAATAATGTCCTATATGCAGCAGTTACTTTTATTTTAAATACGTCCACCAAGTCTAAGAAATACATTTTGACACCTATCAGACATATTACACCAAGCATGCGGACCAAAAAAATGGGAACGTACAATATTCGATTCTTCAAAAAATCGATATCGATTATTTAGAGTTGGTAATCATTTATAGTTTGATTTGAATAATACCAGAATAAATTAAAAACAGATAATTTAAGTCACAAGATTTATCAGTTTCCTCGTAATTGTTATTATATTACTTATTTTTCGAGGCATAATTACAAAAATTTTAGATTGAAACTAGATTAAAAATAAATTTATTCAATCACTTTCAGTAGAACTACTTGAGCTGTTATTGTTTAGATTAATTATTATTTGATTTTCAATAATGAAGTCAAACTTAATGTCTCTCAAAGTCATCCATAATCTTTTTTTTT
This sequence comes from Parnassius smintheus behrii, assembly GCA_036936625.1. NCBI lineage: Eukaryota > Metazoa > Arthropoda > Insecta > Lepidoptera > Papilionidae > Parnassius > Parnassius smintheus. The sequence goes on along the minus strand of JAUPFT010000030.1, from coordinate 10,228,884 downwards.
TGTTTTTTCTACCACTTTTGCCCAATCAACGTTTTTAACATGCTTCAACGATTTAGAATAAACAGTCCAAAAAGTTAAAACCGACTCGCAAAATGGGAAGACAAATACAAAATCACAAAATTACGCACAGTAAACTCCCGAAATGGTGGGAGATTGAAATTACGTAGTGGTTTTTTCAGCGCGGCCTTGTAGGTATATGAGTTTTTTTGCCTACATAAGGGACAATGGCGAAATAATAGGTTATGGAATTATTAAGCGTCTACTTTAGTCACCACTACAGATATCAATAAAATAATTTACTATGTATTATCAAATCAAGCTTATGGGCTATAGAAAAAATAATCGTACATAATTCAAAACTTAATTGACTAGTTATTGTAGTTATTACGATTCATCAGTTAAGACAGACAAAGATCTCATAACATACAGTCGAGTTTGACGTGTATTTTATTCAGAAAACTCTTCTATATATACTAATGCGTTCTTTAGGGATTCCCTCTATGCTAGTAACTACCCTATATAAACATATATGAAAACGTAGACAGAGAAACCAATAGACTGATGATTAGCGTGGCCTCGAGTGAGAAAGGACGATAACGTAGTTTTAGGTTATACAATAACTTTTATGACTTTTAAACATATTTAGATAAAAAATTTAATTGTTATAAGAACTGAACAGAACAAGATTCACGAATCTTAAGCTGACAAAACAATATTTTCTCACTTAAACCAACTTGTAAACTCCTTAGATCGCTACGAACTGTCAAAGTTGTTTAGCAAAGTGTAGTTTGTTAAGACGACACATCGAAAACGCTATCGCTGTACTGATCCGAGTGAATACATAATTTCTATAAAAACTTGAAGAAACGCTGTCATAAGGTCTAAAATTGCGTAGCACCCGCGACGATTAAAAGCGCTTAGAAATTGTCAGAATCTTAAAATATTGTTTTAAAAAAATTATTGATTTAAGTTATCAAAATAATGAGCAATTAAATTATGAATATTGAGGTTATGAATATATTTGAGTGATTCACAAGCATATAGATCAAATTATTTCGTTGTAATTTCAACTATAATGATTTTTTAGAGGTGTTTTCGCAAATAATTATGATCGAGTCAAAATTATACAATCGTGTTTTTGAGCAATCAAATTCAAGATAAGGACATGAATTTACCTATATCAAAATCCTACTTTCGTTAGTGGTGTCATAGTCCTATACTATTCGATGAAAGGAGGTGCATTTTTTCACGGTGTCGCCTTAAACAAAAAAACCGGCACGGAGAAAGGGATAAACAATCACACCACTCTGTCTCATTTCTATGCAAGAAGTATGCATAAATTTATCTTTTTCGTGTGCGAATGCGAAAGAAGGCTTCAATTTGTCTGTAGGTTTCTCTGTCTACGTATGAAAATGGTATTGACTAGTTGTTGTTGTAACGATTTGCCAGTTAAGGCGTTTTATACCACACAGCCTAGTCTACATCAAACTTTTATTTTGTATTTTGTTTAAACTGGAATGTCTTTAATTCCCGACTTCCTGCAGTAGTATGACCGAAGAAAAAAATTTTCAGGATCTTAAACTATATTTCTACAAATGCAAAATTTGTAGACACAAGAAAAAAAATCAACTAAAATTTATTTGGGAGTTCGCCATTGTCCTTTACGTTGACAAAGTAAAAAAAAATTGTTTTATTAATGATTCATGTAATTTAAAGAATTTTAAAAATAAAAATTTAGTTGAACAAATAATACATTAAAAATTAATGATTCGATTATTTGAATATTTTTAACGATTATTTGGATATTTTTGCCGTTTCTTCGCATATCAATGAATTTTAATCATCTAAACACTACGGTAAGGCACATTGGTTGATACTGGTTATTTTTTAATATTTTGCTTTGAAGGATTCAAATTTAAATTAGCGAACACAACAAACAAATATTAAACAAGTTATAAATAAATATAGATAACTTCATAATTCTTCGGATTTAGGTAAAAGGTTATTGTAAATCGTATGAGTACGCTTGTGCAAAGTTATTGCGGTATGATTAATGTGAAACGTCAAAAGGTATTTCTTAGATTTGGTTGACTATAGTTTCTTCACATAGTTATGTCAACGTGGATATGTTCTTATCAAAATCTTAGGAAGTCAGTGATCGAAAATCACACCTGACAGAATAATATAGTGATGTTGCTGAACATAACATTACTGACATATTTTAACTAAAGCCCTTTTTTGCCGTTTATGTCTTGTTCTTGTCTCTTGTATGCATTGTCATTTTAATTAACCATTGTAAGGGTTTTGAGACTAATTCACATCATATGAGCTGCAACGGATTATTAATGGTTAGATAGCGTTGGATTATTATAAAATATAATATAATCAATTTGATACATTTGTGATATTTTCAGTTCTAATAAAGACATTCTATTCTAAAACACGTTCGTCTTCTAATACACGTCCAATAACAAAATAATGCTGTTGTGCTTTGAGTCATAAATGTTGAAAACTAGAGACCCTTTTACTTATATCCAGACAACCCATCTTGAAACTCAGTGGTGATGATGTATCTGCATTTTAAATCTTAATTGAGTGTAGTTAGTAGTACGTTCCTGTTTTCATTGCACCGACGTACAATCACGTGGACTGTGTGTTCGTTTGTCATTCTTACTTTTATAAGTAAATTTTTGCGAGATCGTCCACATATCTAGACTAAAAATTCTGAATATGTGATTTATATGAAAGATGTCTTTTAAGTTTATTAAATAGAATAGAGTTGAGGTTGAGATACGAAGTTAAGTTTAAAATTATATTCGAAGATTGATATTATATCCATACAGATTTTATACAATTTTGAGTTATTAGATGTTGAAAGTTATGTTTTAACTTAAATTTGACCTTTTGTCAGTGGACTGTTGGTATCTTATTTCAATGAAAGATATTTCGAATCGTCTGTGTGAGCAAAATTCTCATCTTAGTTTAATAAAGCTAGTGACTTCATAATGACTTTTTACTTAACGACTTTTACTATATTAAACTAGCTTTTCGCCTCCGCGTTCAAGTTGTAATGTTCAGACAGTCACGACCCACGCTTATTATGAGAACAGATGAATTCAGAGAGTTCAAGGTATTACATGGAATATTTCTCATACTTCGCAATAATAATGATCCCTGATTTTAACACAGATTGAAACCTTTCGAATAATGAAAGCTGCTCTTAGAATTTTCATTTTTGAACACAAGTACATTCATCCTCCTTCTCCAATATCTCATTTTCTGTCACAGCTGGATGGTTATAAAATTCCTTTCCTCTTCCACAATTTCTTTTCTCTTTTAAAAAGCTACTCAAATTCCTACGCTTTGTGAAAATAACCAGACCATTGAAGGAGAGTAGCGTCAAATGAGCTGGTGAGATGTCTGGTACTGCAATCACCAATCAGCCTCAGCGCGGCGATTATGACAACTTCATTGCAATGGGAGAGGCCATGGGGTTACAGTCCAATCACTTGGAACTTTAATTTTTCCATCTCATTTCCCGTCCATTCTTATATCTATTCTGCTTTCCTCATCCTTCATCATCTTGTATTTTTAATTTTTTTAAGCTATTGCATAGCTTCTATCGCGGGCCTTGAGCGCGGGGACCGAATCCAGAAATTCCGTAACGAAAAAAAACCTCACGCTCCCCACTCCGACGGGCACGGAGGTGTGGCTTGAAGGCCGTGCATTGTCTAACGTCGTTTCTTTTCGGCAGTCTTCGACACGGTGTTTGTGTGCGTGCAACTAGACGTATTGTACGACTCTACGAAGCTCGCACGAATCGAGACGAGCTGCTCTGAAATCGGACGAATACATAAGCAGCCGTTTATGAGAAAGTATATAGGTGTATAGGTATTTATGTACAACAGTGAATAGCTGTACTTGTAAAATTTGTGTATAAAGTGTTTTGAATATGAATGAACAAAGTGCATTTATTATTAATGAAGAAAGTCACGAAAAAATAGTGAAAGAAAATGAGTGAGTACTCTATATACATACATTTTATTATTATCACAAATGCAGTATTCATTTTGAATTGAAAATATAATACTGCTATAAAGATAACCTAAATTTTTGATATTAAAATGAGCGATATTAAAAGTAGCCCACTTTTATACACACAAACACGCACACGCGTATAGTTTCTATTCTCAATTTAAATTCTCAATATGTATATATATATATATATATATATATATATATATATATATATATATATATATAAATTCATTCTTCATTATGTATATAACAGAAGCCATCGAACCAAGCACGTGTACTATTCAGTACCTTTGTTTTTGGTGTATAGATAATGCACATGAATGCCGCGCAGAGAAAGTATATATGATATTATATCTATATAAATGTACATCGCGCGAAATTCGATAATCACTTCTTAATATCGTTATTTTTTTTTAAATGAATAATTTTGTTTTGGTGTGTCATTACACTACTTATACCTAATTATTTATACCTATTATTTATACCTAGATATTTTCGTTTTATAGATAAGAAAAGCGTAAAGAGCTAAAAATAAAAAGGTAATAAAACCCACATGTATTGTAAAATAATAAAAATATTTTAAACAATATTAACTTTTTATTTATTTAATAATAAAAAAACATTTGTTTTCTTATCGGTCACCACGCTCAAAAAGTGTAACTTGAATTAATATCAAAGAAAAAGAAATACTGCATAAATAAAATAAATAAAAAATAATTATAATTGCATAAGTTGATACAAAATGCTATGCAATAGCTTTACCGCGGCAGTCCCCGAGTGCCACACGTCTTTTTAAACTTAATAATCAATACGACTTATGTACACCTAGCCATTCGTTGTGAATTATTCTTTTCCCAAAAAGGTAGTCTGGAAGCAATCGCTTCCAGGGCGACAAAAACGCGTATTGCACATTTTTGTGTATTTAATTTTTTAATGTGTACTGTTGTACAATAATAAATAAACTGATGATTGAAAACTGAATTAAAATATTTTACAATTTTTAATAGTTTCCATCCACTATTTTGGCTTATTATCAATCGCTTATGGGTTGAGTATCCATAGAGTAATAGACACGATTTACTTAGTTTCTAATTAGAAGCTTAAAATAGTGTTATTAAATATATAATTAAAATATTAAGAAAAATATCGCCTCGGAAAGCATGGAAAACCACCGGCCCTGTGTCTGATCTCTCTCTATTCGTGTTGAATTGCCATCCTACATATTCTTATAAATTGGGGGAATAGAGAGTAATTCTGTGCTAGCACTATTGTTCGTGCAGCTTGTCCTGCGACGTTAAAGTATAATGCGCTTGAAACTTAAGTACAAAAATTACTTAGAAATTTATTATTAGCTGAAAAATATTATTAAAACACTATTATTCTTTAACGAAAGGTAACTGCCTACATAATTTCTCAATGTCCTGCATATGTGGCTGTGGTCCTGCATTGAGACTGGACGCCATGATCAAAATTCGGTCTAGAGAACATTATTTATAGGATGTATATTAAAAGTACTCATTTATTCAATCTGTCAGCAATTATTTTGTTGACAAAATTTTAAAAATTTATTGGCGACAATATTTGCTCTATGCGAGTGCTTGAAAAGGGATTATTACGTCCAAATATAATCTAAACCATCGAGGTATCGTAATCGGCCGAGTTTTAGCGAGATTAACGGACAGCATTTGAATATTATATATATATAATATATATATATATATATATATATATATATATATATATATATATATATATATATATATATATATTATATTCGGTAGTTGTTGGGAGCACTATGCTCGAAGTTGTTGACGAGTACGTTTACCTGGGACAAATAGTCCGACTAGGTAAGTCCAACTTCGACCGAGAGGTCAATCGACGGATTCAACTCGGCTGGGCAGCGTTCGGGAAATTACGACATATCTTTTCGTCAGGTATACCTCAATCTCTAAAAACTAGATTGTACAACCAGTGCGTGTTGCCAGTGATGACTTATGGATCTGAGACGTGGTCCTTCACTGCTGGCCGTATGAGGACGCTTAAGGTCGCTCAGCGAGCTATGGAGAGGGCTATGCTCGGAGTTTCTCTACGTGATAGACTCAGAAATGAGGATATCCGCAGTAAAACCAGAGTGACCGACATAGCCCAACGGATTAGTAAGCTGAAGTGGCAATGGGCCGGCCATATAGCTCGAAGAACCGATAACCGATGGGGAAGAAAGGTTCTCGAGTGGCAGCCTCGTACCGGTAGGCGTAGTGTAGGGCGACCCCCCACTAGATGGAGTGACGATCTGGTAAGACATGCAGGAAGTCGATGGATACAGGTGGCTCAGGACCGTGCTTTGTGGCATTACTTGGGGGAGGCCTATGTTCAGGAGTGGACTTGTGAAAGGCTGTAATGATGATGATGATGATGATATATATATATATATATATATATATATATATATATATATATATACATATATATATATATATATATATATATATATATATATATATATATATATATATATATATATATATATATATATCGAAAGCCATGAAATCTTACAGGTATATTTTATAATCGTCTATTACTTGAAATGGCTGTTGTGGCCTCTTTGAATTTAATGGTGGATGAATGCAAACGTTTTTGGATTAGTGAATATTATTAGTTATATACACATATATCTTGTAGAAATTTATCCTAACAAAATATGTTCATAAAATATCGTATTAATTAATGTAGTTCTAACAATCACCTGAATCAAAAGCAATATTAAATAATGTATTGTTTTAAATTAACTTTTAAATAACAATGTATAAAAGTATGTATATATCAAAGAAATATCTCATAATTTATTCATTTTGATCAATATTTTTGTGAAAATAAAGTTGAGATAGACTTTTCATGCCCTTTGTAAATTGAACATTGTTCAAATAATACAGCTACTATCAAATAGTACTTTTTAAAACCATTGTTCTACATTTAATTTCAATGAATTTGAGAGTCTAAATTAATCAATTTCATTCATGTTCGCCCTTTCTTTGATTCTCTATTCATAAGTATCACGCTTAAGCTTAAGTCAACAAGCTTAATAACGCTCAGTACCTTATTCTCGACTTTTGACAATGGGATTATTACTTAGGATAAAAATTTGATTATTGATATGTTAAATTTGATACTTTATAATATGAATATTGAGTTGTAAACTTCGGATGCTTGATTTTACTCAAATATTAACTTTATGCAAGACTACCCCAGAAGGGTACCAGCACGTCTGGAGAATCGCTCGTCGAGCATCCACGACCAAGCTATTCCACTTCTGAGCGTGGGTGCTCAGGCTGCCCTGCGTACTCTAGGAGGGGGTGGGGCAAATTCCGTTCAAGACAATAAGGCTACTCCTGCCACGCTACCCGTGCACAATATGAGTCTTTGAGAAATGGCAACATATTTGTGCCATTTGCTGTAGAGACGTGGGGTCCCCGTGCAGTGAAGTTCCTTAAGGAACTGTATTCGGCGGGGGTCGCCTTGGTCTTATTGCTCAGCTTGCCATGAGCACTGTGGTGTACACCTGTGGTGCTAGTAAGGAAAACGGACGGCAGCATGCAGTTTTTTGTTGACTACCGCTGTCTGGAAGACGTTATAAAGAAGGACAGCTATCCCTTGTCAAGAATTGATGAAACGCTGGACATGCTTGCAGGAGAAAGTGGTTTAGCACACTAGATCTAAAAAGTGGCTACTAACAAGTTGAAATTGACCCTAAGAACATGGAGAAAACTGCGTTCTCGACAGGAAAGGGTCTGTGGCAATTTAAAGTTATGCCGTTTGGATTGTGCAATGCTCCGGAAACGTTTGAAAGGTTGATGGAACTTGTACTTACCGGGCTAATTGACGATGCCTGTCTTGTCTACTTGGATGACATCATCATCGTAGGCTGTACGTTTGAGAAACACCTTCAAAACCTGGAACGCGTGCTCACGAAGATCCAGAGTGCTAACCTTAAGTTGAGTCCAAAGATATCACTTTCCAAGCGGTATGTTAGCTTTTTGGGGTATGTAGTGTCTGAAGAAGGTATCTGCACTGATCCAGAGAATATCGCGGCTGTCAAGGATTGGCCGGTTCCAAAAGACAAGACGCTGGTTAGAGCATTTTTAGAGCATTTTTGGGTTTGTGCTCCTATTATCGGCGATTTGTGAAAAACTTTGCAGATATAGCCAAACCTCTGCACAAGTTAGCAGAGGAGATGCGACATTTCTGTTAAGGTGATAGTTCCGATATCGCATTCCAGGATCTCAAGGAACGTCTGTGCAAAACACCAATTTAGGGGTACCCTGACGCGGGCAACGAATTTATAGTTGACACAGACGCAAGTGATATAGGACTTATCGGTGTATTTTCTCAACGGAATGGTGATCAAGAGTTTGTGATAGCGTACTTCAGCAAGTCGTAGTCAAAACCGAAAAAGAATTATTGTGTCACAAAACGGGAATTTCTTACTGTGGTAAAGTCGTTGCAGTATTTTAGCAAATATCTTCTGGACCGAAAATTTCACTTACGAACTAACCATGCTGCACTGAAATGGCTATTGCAGTACAAAAATCCTGATGGACAAGTTGCGAGATTGATTGAACTACCGCAGGAGTACGACTTGTGATCAAACATCGCAGTGGAAAATCTCATGGCAACACAGATGCATGGCCGAGAAGACCTTATTCAGAAAATTGCAAGAACTAGGCAAGAGAGTAAGGCAGTGGTATCTGTGTGGATGCTCAGGACAGACCACCATAGCAACGAGTAGAAAGACAGCCTACAACATGCACAACAGGAAGATTCGGACATCAAGCCGATTCTGGAATGGATGAAGGCCAGTACTCCCAAGCCCCAGTGGAGTGACGTCTGAGCGATGAGTTAAACCACGAAAAGCTATTGGACCCAACGGGACAGATTGCTGGTTCAGGATGGAGTCCTGTGCCGTATATGGTGTGACGGCCCAATATTATTATTAATAATTAAATTCAATATAAAGGGGCGTCAAAAATAGTCTTAAAAGATATATATTAAACAATAAAATTACATTAATAACCATAAAGTTAATATAAATACATTTCAGACATTAGACCAATAACATAGTAAATTAAAGGCAAAATATTGTGTTCCATAATAAATAAATTTATTAAAAACTTGAAAAAATATTTAAAATAAGATAAATAAATAGAAATACAAGTCGAAAATATTATAAAAATAAAGATAAATAACACTTATAAGATAATTAGAAAATTTGTTAAAAATTTTCTAAGTCTCGGAAGGAGTTCATGTGTAAAAGAAAATTTTCTTAAGTTGTGGAAGGAGTTCACGTATAAAGGAAAATTTTCCTATGGAAGGTGTTCATGTATAGATGTCTTGTATGGAGGAGCTGTCGGAGATACATACCTGCAGTTGTACATATATATGGGGTGGTCGGGAGCCCGTCTGCTTGAAGTACTGTAGCACAATGACTAGTCCTATATTAGGGACTTATGATATTAAACTCAATGATACAAAAGCAATGCTGTAGAAGGTCTCCATGTTGAATTTGTATTACAATAGTGGGGTTGTGGGTTGAAGTCCTATATATTAATGACTTATGAAAGTAAGGTCTATGATACAAAAGCAATATTATAGGAGGTCTCCTTGATGCATAAGCATTGTATGGGGTGGTCGGATGACCGACTGCTGCTAGTACTGTAGCAAAATGACTAGTCCTTATTAGGGACTTGAAAAGGAATATTATGGTGGCGTGTATGCTGCTTCACGAGCAATTGGTTGGTCCGAGGTAAACTTGGACTAGCTAACCGATGTGTCCTAGACATATCATCTTAGTGCTGGTGGTAAGCGGGTTTGTTGTAGCAATACGGCTTTCCCGTGGACATCGCACACCCATACCGTTTGTGGGCGGCGTAGTAGCGCATAGCGATGCGTCGTCTATATTTCGGATTGGGATGAAGAGTGTGTTTGGTAGCACTTTTAAGTGTAACAGGCATACTCAACTTCATGTCTTAGTGCATTGGCGCTATGATACGTGAAGTTTTGTTCATTGGCGTCTTAGTAGCGTGCTACTATGATACGTTGGTGATATTTTTTATATAACAACAATACAAACTTTGTTACCAAGGTCGATAGGGATCATGTGGGTGTGTTGTGAGGGGGCGCCATCCGTATGATAGTTGCATTGATGCTTACTGCTACTTGCGGTATTGCGTCTTGTGATGGATCTGCGGGTGTGCTGTGCCTGATTCGACGCATTCTTGTGGTTCTGGTCGATGGAGGTAAACAAATAACATCTTAGTGCCGGTGGTAAGCGGGTTTGTTGTAGCAATACGGCTTTCCCGTGGACATCGCACACCCATACCGTTTGTGGGCGACGTCGTAGCGCATACCGATGCGTCGTCTATCTTCCGGATTGGGATGAGTGTGTTTGGTAGCACTTTTAAGTGTAACAGGCATATTCAACTTCATGTCTTAGTGCATCAGCGCTATGATACGTGGGGTTTTGTTCACTTGCGTCTTGGTAGCGTGCTACTATGATACGTTGGTGATATTTTTTAGTTAACAACAATACAAACTTTGTTACCAAAGTCGATAGGGATCATGTGGGTGTGTTGTGAGGGGGCGCCATCCGTATGATAGTTGCATTGATGCTTACTGCTACTTGCGGTGTTGCGTCTTGTGATGGATCTGCGGGTGTGCAGCGCCTGATTCGACGCATTCTTGTGGTTCTGGTCGATGGAGGTAAACAAATAACATCTTAGTGCCGGTGGTAAGCGGGTTTGTTGTAGCAATACGGCTTTCCCGTGGACATCGCACACCCATACCGTTTGTGGGCGGCGTAGTAGCGCATAGCGATGCGTCCTCTATCTTTCGGATTGGGATGATGAGTGTGTTTGGTAGCACTTTTAAGTGTAACGGGCATACTCAACTTCATGTCTTAGTGTATTAGCGCTATGATACGTGGAGTTTTGTTCATTGGCGTCTTAGTAGCGTGCTACTATGATACGTTGGTGATATTCTTTATATAACAACAATACACACTTTGTTACCAAAGTCGATAGGGAGCATGCACACACCCAGTGTTGTGAGGGGGCGCCATCCATATGATAGTTGCATTGATGCTTACTGCTACTTACGGTATTGCGTCTTGTGATGGATCTGCGGGTGTGCTGCGCCTGATTCGACGCACTCTTGTGGTTCTGGTCGATGGAAGTATGCGGGTGGTGATGTCTGCTGGGATGTATGGGGGACCTTGGAATGGTGTAAGACCGACGATAGTCGTATTGATGCTTGTTGCGTTTTGCAGCATTGCGTCTCTGCGATGGTTGTTTGGTGGGACGCTATTCTCAATGGCGATCTCTGCGTCTTGGTTTGACTCACACCTAAGTAGCTTTGCCCAAGTCGAGTCCCTTCATTACGGAGCTGCAGACTGTCTGCTCTCCACGATGTTTTATATAACGACATAATAATATATCTCTGTTACTTTCCCACCTTTGAATGATTGAAGGCAACTTGGTGGTGGGTGAGACAAACATGATCGAAAATGCATTTACTCAACGTCAGTGACACAAACCCTTTCTGATGGCGAATTATTACTCTTATCTTATAACTGCCTTTTGGCTATATCTGCCGTTGTATTGGTTGGTGGAGCATATGTGTCGACCTCATGCGGGTGCTAGCTTGCGGGAGGATCTGAGGAGACTCTCAAGGCTGAGACCGAAAGCCGCACAACGTGGGACCCCATTCCCTTGAGGTGAGCGGTAGACTCATGACACGCTCTGCGGCTAGTAGCCGTGCTGATCATGCAATTGGTGGTAATGCCATACACTTACATCACGTCTGCAGGAGCGGTGGTCTGGCAGGTGGTGGCGTACATGGAGAGTTTACGGCCAGTGTGCCTATTTGCCTAAACCGTGTGACGTACATTCACTGTGGCTGGAATCGTTCGTATTCTGTATGGCGTTTACACGCATTGACATGCGCGACTTCGGTCGATGTTTGTGCTTACGCACTAACAAGGGGCCAAGCCTCTTTTACTGGTTCGCCAGTTAGTCGCGCAGTTTTGCTGTGGACTACGGTCCAAATCCCGAATTAGCGTTCCCTTCGGGGGGAGTGCATCAAAATGGTTGGCGCTCACCGTGCACGGCGTGTGTGGCGCCGTGTGCCTCCCCCACATTTTTTAAATAAATGTAGAAGAGCGAAGCCCTTGTATCGGGTATTTTGTATAAATATATTTTGAGCCTTTTCCGAGCGGGAAGGGATAAATAATAATAAATTTTTTTAAAAATAATAATAATAATTTCTTTATTTGACACTTATAATTTCATACAACATCATTGAGCCCTGACTCCCAAACTAGGTTACCCTGTATTTCAGGAGTCAGTTCCTTCCCATTCAGTAACTCTTTGTGTCAAAATACATTGTGCATGCATAAATGTTGATATATATTTAATACACAGTTAACACTCTATACATGTGTGTGTGTGTGTGTGTGTGTGTGTGTGTGTGTGTGTGTGTGTGTGTGTGTGTGTGAGTGAGTGAGTGAGTAGCGTGTTTGTTGCACTGCACATAAAGTTATTCATACGGAGCTATTAAATTTTCACATTTATCATAGTCACATTCTTTAAGCCAATTATATAACATACTTTTAAATGCATGATTTGAAGCCTTTCTTGTGCACACTGTTTTATTTAGAATATTATATAACTTGGGAGCTACGTAATTATAATTCCATTTGCCGAATATGGATTTAACTTTGGGGATATTTATACGTACAGTTCTTGTTGAATTTAGTATTTGCGGAACACTACATCTTTGAAAGCGTCTAAGACATTGATATATAAATAATTTGCGAACACTTAGTACATCAGTTAACTTGTATACCATTTCTGTCGAATATCTATAAGGAAGTGAAGGTATTACTTTTAGTACAGCCCTTTGAGCTCGCTCTAATTCTATAAGATGTGTTTTAGCAGCGCATCCCCAAGAACATATGCAATAACTGATAACGCTCTGGCACAAAGCTTTGTACGTTTGTAGTAGTAGATTTCTGTTTGCAACTGTTTTTAAATTCTTAAAGACATAGATAAACCCAATTAAGCTTATCATCAACAATTAACCGAGATATCGAATTGTGTCAGCTTTACTTAGAGTGGGACACTCACATGCCGATTAAGTATTAAAGTTTCTATTACAAGGATGCGTGTGAATTATTATTTTAAATTCGTTTCGTGGATTACAAGCAGCGGTTTTTGAAAAACATAGAAATTTTGTTTTAGTGGTGTTTAATGTAAGCAGGTTATCTTCCAGCCAACTTGTAACCTTACACAGTCCTTCCTCAGTAGATTTTTTAACAGCATCCCAACTTAGACCATGAAAGAGTAAGACTGTATCATCTGCAAACATGAAAAGGTCTGCATCACGAATATTTAAGTGACACAAGTCGTTAATGTACGCCAAAAACAGAGTTGGTCCCAGTGTACTGCCCTGCGGAATTCCATATGAGCAGATAGCAGTGTCACTGAGGCAGTCATCAATACGTACTTTTTGGTTCCTGTTGGAGAGATAATCAATAAACCAGTCCAATGCTATTCCTCGTATGCCAAAATTCTGAAGACGGGTTATAAGGACAGGAATGGATACTGTATCAAATGCTTTTTGCAAATCTAAGAAAACTCCTAAGCACTTTTTACCTTCATCTAGATATTGTGATAGTTAGTGGTTTAGTGGTCAAATTAAAAACCGCCTCTTCGGTTGAACGATTTGCTCTAAAGCCATATTGATTTCCAGCAAGGAATTTGTTGTTTTCTAGGTACTTAATTAGTCGCCTATTTACAAGCTTCTCTAGTATCTTAGAAAGTGATGATAATAGAGCTATAGGCCTATAATTTGATGGAGATGATTTGTCTCCTGCTTTATACATTGGACAGATTATTGCTTGTTTAAATTGATCCGGAAAAACACCAGATAGAAAACTTAAGTTGCATATATGGGCTATGTGAGGTGCTAACAAGGTGTTAAATTTTTTTAAAAAACCTACAGAAATGTCATCCCATCCCGAAGCACAGTTGGATTTAAGGCTACTAATTATGAGTCTAACTTCTTCCGGATCTGTTAAAAATAATGACATAGATTGGGCTGGACCAATTTGATTAGCTTCCCTAGCAAGTTGAAGGTCAGTTTTATTTAATTTTTTTTAGGATAGTATTGGCCAAATGATTTCCAATTGATATAAAGAAATTATTAACTATGTTGAGAGATACTTTTGGTGTTTCAGCAATTTTACTTAATTCGGCGGATGTATTTCTAGGTTGATTTAAATAACATACGTCTTTTATTAATTTCCAAGTGTTTTTTGAATTGCCTAGGTTTCTTTTTAGTTCATTTTGATAATACTGCCTTTTTAACGATTTAATAATGTTTGTACATATATTCAGGTCGACCTGTTGTCATGTATGGAAGTGAATGCTGGGCCGTCAAGAAGAAGGATGAAAATAGACTGCATGCGAATGAAATGAGAATGTTACGATGGATGTGTGGTGTGACAAGGATGGATAAGATAAGGAATGAGTATAGAAAAGGAAGCCTGAAAGTAGCGCCAGTGGTAGAAAAGGTGAGAGGAAGCAGATTGGCATGGTTTGGGCATGTGATGCGGAGGAATGAAAGTCATGTCACAAAACGAGTGTTGAATATGAATGTGGAGGGCAGAGGAAGGCCGAATAAAAGATGGATCGATTGTGTGAAGAGTGATATGAGATTGAAAGGAGTAAGTATGGAAATGACGGCTGATAGAGAGGAATGGAACAAGAAGGTTTACTGCGCCGACCCCAGATAATGGGAAATGGTTTAGAGAATGAATGAATATATTCCTATATTTTTTGTATACTTCTCTTATTTCATCATTTTCGGGTAATTTTTTAAGTCTTTTATGAAGCCTATCTCTCTTTTTAATAGATCTTATCCATGGTTTTAGTGGCTTGTTTCTTTTTGAAATATTGACAACTTTACTGTTAGTATTAATAACTTTCTTTAGAGTATTAATTAAAATATTTGTCGCTAAGTTTACGTTAAATTCATTATATAAATCTACCCAATTTAAATGCGTTAAAACTTTGTTTAAGTTATCGAAATCTAATAGTAATTTTTTGTTATTTATGTTTCGTTTTTCGAATTCCGCTTGTTCTATGTATAAGAGTATAGGACAGTGATCGGTTAATTCATCAAAAACAATCGTTTTAATTGCCTTCATGCTTTTTACCATAAAGTGATCCAAGCACGCCTTTTTCCTCGTGGGTAAATTAACGCATTGCAATAGACCATGAGATAAGAGGATACTTATGTATTCAGATGAGTAACGAGAAAGGTTGTCTGGTAAAATATCCAAATTAATATCCCCTGTGAGAATAATATTTGAACAATCAAGGTTACATAGTGTAGCATTTAAAGCATCCAAATAGTTTGTGGGATTATTGAAACAGGGAGGTCTATACGAACAAATTATAGTGTATTTCGAACCGAAGCTTAAGATCAAAAAGTTTCCATCACTTGGGGCAGGTTCGTAGGCATCTACTACAATCTGCTGTTTAACATAAGCAATTACACCATCATTATGGTTTATTGATTTATTTGTACGGAATACCTTGTAATTTGTAATTGAGGGTACCTCTCTAAATCTAAATTAATAATGTAAACCTGATACAAGTGGAATAGGGACGTTTTATGTTCTTAACCTTTCTCGAGCCCTGTCTTCGTGAACGGGGTTCACTTAGCTATAATGCACTACCAACAGCATTCAATTGCTCTGGTGAATATTCATTCTTCCAAAAGACACCGAAAAGAACTAAGTTACTAAACAAACGCAACGTAAATAAGGGTCCTAACTAAGACGATCACGCCAAAATATTACAAACGGCCTATTATTAAACCTTTAGAAAGATCATTTAGAAAGATCAAAACTTGTCTTATTTATCCTGGTCACATATATATAATTTTTTAATATAAAGGGGAATATAATATATTTAATATGAATTTTATTTTTATATAGAGGGGGGGGAGCGTTACAATGGGGAAATGGTTGAAAATTACAGCTGGCATTTGCAAGTGGTTGTGTCTAAAGCTAAAGTACCGGATGTTCTACAGCTATACCATCTGCAAGTTATGCAGGATGCTTGGCAACCACTCTTCCTAACAACCAACAGGCTGGAGGAAGATTGCTCTCCTTCATTAAAACTATGTTTCCAATGTAAGGTTACGGTATTACCTTTGACCATTTATATCTCTGTAAACAATTCTCCAAATACTCTTTGGACCACCTTCGCCAAAAATCCTGCACCATTCTTTGAGTCATTTGCCAGCGTCTCAGAGTGATGTTATTCTGCTCATAGTTTCACTCAGGTGCGATTACTAGAGCTTTGTGAACGAGGAACATCATACATAACACTCACGCCTGTCACCCAGAGGGGTAGGCAGAGACTACAGACTTCCATTTAGCACGATCCTGAAATACCTCTCTCGCCTCTTCCACATCCATATACCTACGCATACATACTCGCCGGTTAAGGGTACTCTTAAATTGGCCCACTTTTAATATATCGCCAATTTGGTCGACAAACTTTCGCCTAGGACGTCCCTTTCCGACTCTTCCATTCACTTCTGCAACATATATTTGCTTTGCAAGTCTTTCCTCATTCATTCTTCCTACATGACCAAACCACCGGAGCATTCCTTTCTTTATCCTGGTCACCGCATCATCCTGCAAACTATACTCTACTTTTATCACACAGTTTCTTACCTTGTCACTCAGATTCAGCCCTAACATACTCTTTAGCGAGTGCATTTATTCTACTCTCGCGCTTCTTCTGCCACACCCAACTTTCTCTACCATACGTTAAAGTAGGGACTAATACAGCATTGTAAATTGCCATACGTGCCTTTTTGGACACATTCCGGCTTTTCACAATAGAGTAGAGATCCCCATTTACTTTATTTCCTGCATTCACTCGTCGTGCAATATCGATATTATATCTCTGAATACACATCCCAAATATATATATTCATCTACTTGCTCAACCATCTCCCCTTCTATTCTTATTTCACGTATCGTTTTACTTTCTTCTCTTTCGAAAACCATAACTTTCGCCTTATTTGCAAATAAATTACTTTTAATGACCTGTTCGTTAATGTAACCATCATTTGCAACTCGGCCGTCGACGACGCAAGTATGACTAGGTCATAGGCGTACAAAAGGCATTTGACGGTTGGCTCACCCATTCTTAACCTGCATTCTTCAACTTTCAAATTTTCCAAACTACTGGACCGAACATCAACGAGGAAATGTCCTGAAGTTATAGGCGCGGGATTACTGTGATTATCTGGTAATATCGATAAAGGCGATGTGTTTAGACATGCTTCAACTTGCGTTATAAATATGGTTAACCCTTTATACAGAATGGGTCCCACATATATGCAATAAATGAAACCATATACTTGTTATAGCCTTTGCTGACGATATACAAAAAATGTACGTAATCGGTCCAGTAATTAGGTCAAAAAGTAGAGTTTTAATTTTAAGCAAATTTGAACACTCTATAGAATTGGGTCACTAAGTCAATGATTCAATGAACTTGAATGAATCCTTGAACATTAAAAAGCGACGTTGCCACGCAGTGCAAACTATTGGTATTGCGACATATCAACAGCGGTGTCTTTTGTCGGCGTGCCACCCGCGTGCAACGTTGTCACTCTTCCAAGGGGTCAAGGTACGTTGTCTAAACAGAGTGTTCACTTTTACTGAATTTATTTCAATATTTATTTTGTTTGAAAATTTCACTTTTTTATTTTACGGGTTTTAATTTAATATTTAATTTTTCTATACTTCTACGGACTAGTATTACTTGTGGTTTCATTTATTGCATATATGTGGGACCCATTCTGTATGTCATTGTGGATACGCCAAAGACTTGTTTTAAATGAAATTTCAGAGCTTTCACGCCTGCTTCCCATTACCTGCCAAAGTCGCCAGCGCATGGGCAGGAATAAAATGCCATGAAACACAATTGTCGTTTAACCACTCACGAATTTTGGGAGCAACTGATGACTGTTCAGCGATAACGAGCTTGAGAAGTTCCTTGGACGCTTCAACAAAGTTTGTTCTGTTGTCGCTTAATCTTTCGCTCACATGTCCTCTACGAGCTACAAAACGCTTAAAACCTGCTATGAGGGCATCAGCTGTGAGATCGCTTATTAGTTCTAAATGTATGGTTTTTGCTGCCATACATATAAAGGGCTAATATAACCCTTGTGTGATGTATTGCCTCTTCCTTTAGACATTCGGACGTTAATGAGGCCAACATAATCCACACAACTGTGAACAAAAGGTCTAACTGGCAATACTCTGCTGTATGGTAACTGACCAATAAACTGTTTTTTTTGTCACTGCCGCTTGGAGAACACACACAAGACAATTACGCACATGCATTTTAACAAGGCTTTTTGTCGATATAATCCAATATCTTGTGCGCAAATGGCTCCGGTGGGCCTCATCAATAACTAAATTGGTGTGACTATTATGAAAAATAATAATAGGATGCTTAGTATCTGTAGGAAGATTAGCATTCTGAATACCTACCACACTCATTATTCCCTTGGCATCGAGTAATGGGCTTAACACGCGCGCGCACGCACGCGCACGCACGCACACGCACGCACACGCACGCACACGCACGCACACGCACGCACACGCATGCACACGCACGCACACGCACGCAAACGCACGCACACGCACGCACACGCACGCACACGCACGCACACGCACACACACGCACACACACGCACACACGCGCACACACGCGCACACACGCGCACACACGCGCATACACGTGCACACACGCGCACACACGCGCACACAAGCGCACACACGCGCACACAAGCGCACACACGCGCACACACGCGCACACACGCGCACACACACGCACACACACGCACACACACACACACACACACACACACACACACACACACACACACACAGACAGACACACACACACGCACGCAAGCACGCACGCACGCACGCACGCACGCACGCACGCATGTACGCACGCACGCACGCACGCACACAGTATTTATTCACTTATTTATTTCGTTTGTACCTCAAAATCTGCGACAAAAGGCAACAACCCGTATAAGCCTTTGCCAATCGACATAGTTACAGCGTGGACCTTTAATTTTCTTTGTAATAAAGTAGTCGAGATGGACTTTGGTATTTGAAAAATAATAATCATCTTTTAACCATGATAGATTCTGCAGCCACAAGCTATTTTCAGCAAATTCAAAAGGAGTATATCCTCTGGAAGTGAGATCTGCTCAATTTTGGGCCGATCGTACATGTGCCCATTGCGTATTGTCCAGCCTTGACAGAACATTTGACGTTCTCTTTCCTATAAAGGTTGTCCACCGACTAGGGTGACTGCTGAGCCACGCCAATACTACAGTGGAGTCAGTCCAGCCGTGTAAGTTGTTATGATCGATTCCCAGAATAGTAGCCAAATCTATGATTAACTTAGCTAAAAGAACTGTCCCCATAAGTTCAAGGCGCGAAATGGAGATCTGCATAGTTGGAGTAACCTTAGTTTTTGCCGTAACTAGATTGACGTGTACCGTAACTAGATTGACGTGTATCTTACTTATAGCATGAATTGCTTTTAAGTAAACGACCGCAGCGTATCCAGAGTTTGACGCATCGCAAAAACCTTGAAGCTCCATGCAAGTATCATCAAACTTGGTCTTTAACCACCTTGGAAAACTAAGTCACTCACTAAAGATCTTCGCTAAAGAACAACAATTCCTTCCAAGGATGATTCGCGAGGCTATTGAAATCAAAAAACATCCTAATTTCAATAGAAAAGATGGTTGGGTGCTATCATCTGCTTGGGATCCTATAATAAATAAAATTAAATCCCAAACCAAGCATACAACTGCAAGACTTCAAGATACCATAAGTTCACATTGTGTAGATTGGAACAAAAGTTAAATTTTAATCTATTGTAACCGCGGTTAACTATGACATCTGAACGTTTAACAACTCAGTCCCTTCCGTGACCATGGGTGCTGTAAGGTGCTCGAAACGCGAGAAATTTAAAAAGTTAAATATATGCGATAACATCCGTGAAAACTAGTATTATTTAAATGTGTTCGCGTAAATATAAGAAATTATTAGGAAAAGAAGGAAATGTGGCCGGCGAATATAGAGTAATGGAGTTTCACATGCGTCCAGGTGTGACAAAAAGGGAGACATTGAAGAAGGAGGATGGATGAACTGGAGTACAGCGAAAAAATTCTTAGAGCATCTTTCAATATTCGAAAGGTTTCAATCTATGTTAAAATTTGGGATCATTATCAATGCAAAATATGAGAAAGTTTTCATGTAATTCCTTGGGCTCTCTGTATTACGCCTTCGCATAATAAGCGTGGGTCATGACTGTCTGGATATTACAACTTGAATGCGGGTGCGAAAAGCTAGTTTAATGTGGTAAAAGTTATTAAGTGAAAAGTCATTATGAAGTCACTAGCTTTATTGAACTTGATGGGAATCTTGCTAACACAGGCAGTTCGTAGTTAGAAATATCTTTCATTCAAATAATATACCAACAGTTCACAGGCAAAAGGCGAAATTAAAGTTTAAACATAACTTTCAAACGCAAATAATTCAAAATTGTATAAAGTCTGTATGGATATAATATCAATCCTCAAATATAATTTTAAACTTCGTAGCTTGTCACCACAGTATTATTTGCTTTTGTTCTTACGTCTGTCTATCTAATAAACTTAAAAAACGTATTTACAAGATATATGGATGATCTAGCAGCATTAATTATAAACCTAAGAATGACGAACAAACACACAAGTCCTCCGCTGAACATAGGTCTCCCCAAGGAATGCCACAAATCACGGTCCTGAGCCACATGCATTGATCGACTTCCTGCATGTCTTACCAGGTCGTCACTTCATCTAGTGGGTGGTCGCCCTATACTTCGCCTACCGGTACGAGGCTGCCACTCGAGAACCTTTTTTCCCCAACGGTTGTCGGTTCTTCGAGCTATATGGACAGCCCATTGCCACTTCACCCTATTAATCCATTTTTTTTATAGGATAGGGTGACAAACGAGCACACAGTCCACCTGATGGTAAGTGGTTGCTGTGGCCCATAGACATCTACATCTATCCTCGATTACGAATCAAAATGCAGATGCGTTGTCACCCGTGAGGACTAAGATGGAATGCCTCGTTTCCAGTAAAAAGGGTCTCCGGTTCTCTACACTCACCATACGAAATACAGCAGCATTAAGCTACTATTTCACGCTGGTATTCTGTGAGAGCGTGGTCCTTCCCCGGTCGAGCCGACCCATTCGTGCTACAACTATACTACTAATATAACTGCAGCATGGCTCTACCACGTAACCATTGGGCTATGTCGGTTACTCTGGTTCTCCTACGAATATCCTCATTTCTAAGTTTATCACGCAGAGAAACCCCAAGCATAGCCCTCTCCATAGCATGACTGAGCGACTTGGAACGTTCTCATACGGCCAGCAGTGAAGGACCGCGTATCAGTTCCATAAGTCATCACTCACAACACGCACTGGTTGTACAATTTAGTTTTCACGTTTTGAGGTATACCTGACGAGAAGATGTGTCGTAATTTCCCGAAGGCTGCCCAGCCGAATTAAATCCGTCAATTGACCTCTCGGTCGAAGTGTGACTTACCTAGTCGGACTATTTGTCCCAGGTAAACGTACTCGTCAACCACTTCGAGCTTAGTGCTCCCAACAACTATGGGCATAATTGTGAGATGTACATTAAACATGATCTTTGTTTTGTCTATGTTCATCTTAAGACCTATCCATTGGGAGGTACTTTTGAGGTCATTGAGCGTAGTGCTTAAGTCCTCCAGCGATTCTCCCATAAGGACTATATCGTCGGCAAATCGAAGGTGAGTGATGTACTCAGCATTGATGTTAATACAGTATCCTTTCCAGTCCAGTAGTTTGAAAACGTCTTCCAAAGCAGCGATGAAGAGTTTCAGGGAAATAACGTCACCCTGTCTTACAGCTCTCTGCAGTTGGATAGTTTTTGTACTCTGGTTCTGTACTCGGATAGCCATCGTAGCCCTACTGTACAAACACTTCAGCACTTCGATATACCGACAGTCAACTTGGCACCGCTGAAGAGACAGTAGCACCGCCAAAATTTCGAAGGAATCAAAGGCTTTCTCATAGTCCACATACGCCAGGCAAAGTGGCAGATTTTACTCTTCGGACTATGGTACAATTTGACGATGGGTATGTATGTGGTCTATGGTGCTAAAGCCTTTTCAGAAAATGGCTTGTTTGCGAGGCTGGAAGTCGTCGAGTCTGCGAGCGTGACGATTTGTAATGACTCTCGAAAACAGCAGGTTGACGAGGTTCAGAAGGGATATCAGTCTCTAGTTCTTCAAGAGAGCGTTGTCACCTTTCTTGATGAATGAGTAGTGCTTGCATGGAAACCGCTTTCAGAAGCTCCGCTGTAATTCCATCCTCGCTCGAGGAGTTGCCGTTTTTAAGATGCTGGAGAGCCATTCTAATTTTGATCAGGCTGACGTCCGTATAACTCAAAATCTCAGATGTCCCGGAAACGAAGCTGCTGCACTCAGTCTTCAGCTTTGACAGTTGGCTCTTTCTGGCAGACAGATCTCTGTCAAAGACTTTGGAGCCCTGGTTCCGCTCAATCGCTTCTTCAATTCGAACTGTATTGAAGTTGCGTAAGCTCTGCCACATGCATTTGGAGATTTGTCTGTTCTGTATGTTGTCAAATCTGCTGACGACTGCAGCTTCATCTCCCGTCTAACAGCCATGAGACTAAGAGTGTGATCGGAGAGCTTTTATGTTCTTCCGCGGCGGGTCTTGCAGAACTGAGCTCCAACCGCATGAACAGTTTCCACGAGCTTGTCATTCATATCGTGCACTGTATTGCAGTCTTCTAGGCACTGAAAACGGTTTTGTAATTCGAGCTGAAAGTTTTCGGGACCCTTGATTAGCGCACGAGGTGGACAGAGCGTTGATTTCATTAGACGAGACCTCTCCTACTTAACGTTTAATTTAAAGTTTAACAACTAAAAGTTCAGTGTGCCTCCACCCATTCGGTGATCGCTGCCAGTTTTCACCCTCGCGATCACGGAGATATCACTGAACAGCTGGCATTTGGTCGTCATAACGAAGTCAATCTCTTTTTTTGTCAAACCGTCGGGGCTCGACCAGGTCCACTTTTTGTGGGGCCGCTTCTGGAAGAAATAGTTCATCACAAAGAGTTCCCTTTCTCCATAAAGTCGGCCAGCTGCTGACAATTTATCTCACCGCTTTCTCTTGTGCCTAGTTTTGCGTTGATGTCTCCCATCAAAACCCTATAAATACCTGATTGTACATGGATGCAATGAAAACACAAACCTATATCTATTCTCAATTAAGATTCAAAATGCAGATACATCATTACCTCTATAATAATAATAATAATAATAATAATGTTTTATTTTGCTGTAACAGTTTAAGTACTTAGAATATATGTGACCAGTGTCTCCTTTTAAGCTTGAATCAGCCTGTGCCAGGGGACACTGCTCTTCCTTAAAATAGGTCATTTCTTACAAGAAAACTTAATAAATAATAATTACGAAACAAAATAAAAATATATAAGTAACAATAATATATGTGGTCTAACAAAAATGACTTAATATACTTATTTATTTACATTTATAAATCAGCCAAAGCAACTTAAGCAACATAAGCCTGAATGCGCGCGCGCGTGTGTGTGTATGTGAGTGAGTGTGTGTGTGTGTGTGTGTGTGTGTGTGTGTGTGTGTGTGTGTGTGAGTGTGTGAGTGTGTGAGTGTGTGTGTGTATGTGCGTGTGTGTGTGTGTGTGTGTGTGTGTTTGTTTGTGTGTGTGTGTGTGTGTGAAACTGAGTGGTGTGTTTGTGTGTAAAATTCTAAAATAATATAATGTAATTTAATTATTGCTTCATTACTCTAGAAGAGCCTCAGTGTCATCGTAAGACTTAGGGAGTAGCCATATCTTAAGAAGTCTTCTACATTCAAAAAAGACTTTATCATATACTCCCAATACCTTGTTTGCTGTATTATATAGATGTCCTGACCGTTTGGTATATTGTCTTTTAGCAAAGGCAGTGTTGCTTCGAGGAGCTCGTACAACAATGTCATGTCTTCTCCTATTCTTGATATCAGGATTGTAAGGCAAGGATAAATGTTTTCTTAAAACTGCCTGCATTATGTATAATTTCCTAACAGAAAGAATACCAGTGTTTTGGTAAAGACGCTCGGTCGAAAACCCCAAATTTTGAAAACACATGGTCTTAATTAGTCTTCGCTGGGCCCGCTCTACCTCAATAAAACGGGTTTTGGCAGCACCACCCCAGATAGATATACAATATATCAAGATAGATTGAACCAGCGAGTAATATATTTTAATAAGGAGACCTTTTTCAGAGCTAGTTTGGTTGTCAATCATCCTGGGCACCACGTATCTCAGCATCCTGAAGATCCAGATTAATTTTCTGAGTCTTGAGGAAACATATTCCAGCTGCGGAAACCATGACAACCTCTGATCTACATAGACGCCTAGGTATTTTACTTGGTCAACTTTCTGAATTTCAGGACAACTACAAGTTATTACATTTGGGCTAGTATTGCATTTATGTATTTTTATAGAAAAGTCTTTTGGTGGTTGTGTATTGTTATAAATACTAAAGCAAATATAATTAGTTTTGGTGGTATTTAAAGAAAGGAGGTTATTGCTTAGCCACTTGTTTATCTGTTTCAAGCCACTCTCAGCCTGTTTCCTTACGTTTTCCCATGAGTCTGCACTGAAGACTACGGCTGTGTCATCAGCGTATGAAAGGATTTGAGCATTTTTTATTTTCATATCACAAAGGTCATTAATGTAAATGAGAAAAAGAGTAGGCCCAAGGACACTACCTTGAGGTACACCATATGTCACTTCAGAGTCTCCACTAATGAAGGAATCAAGTTTTACCCTCTGTATCCTATTAGACAGGTAGTCCTTGAGCAAATTAAGTGGTGTTCCCTTCATACCAATTGCTTCCAGTTTACGCAACAGGATAGGGATAGAGACAGTGTCAAACGCTTTTTGTAAGTCAAGGAATACTGCCATGCATTTTTTGTGACTATCAAGTTTCTCAACCACCAGCGAGCTCAGCGCAAAGACTGCGTCTTCAGTCGATCTTCCCTGTCTAAAACCATACTGAGAGGAAGATAAAATATTGTATCTGTTCAGATAGTTAAGTAACCGCGAATTGAGCAACTTTTCCATTATCTTAGAAATGGCGGGCAAGACAGAGATCGGTCTATAATTAGTTACACTGTCTCTATCCCCTGATTTGTGAACTGGAGTAATGATAGCCTGTTTAAATAGCGATGGAAAGGTCCCCTTGTGAAAACAAAGATTTATGAAATGAGTTAAGATCGGTACAATTTGAAGTCTCACACGCTTGAGAAATATGGTAGGAATGTTGTCCCAGCCAGGGGCACTGCTCGTTTTTAGTGACAGTAGTGTACTAGACACCTCATCCTCATCAGTGTCAAGCAAAACAAAAGAGTTTGACTGAGTTGGTAAGTTGCGCAAATAATCATTCAATTCCTCTTGAGACAGCTGTACCTGTTGAGACAGTTGTCTCCCTATATTTGCAAAAAAGTGATTTACGTAATCCGCAGATGCAGCTGGAGAGGGCATGACGTTTAGTAGATCTATATTATTGTTATTATTACTCATACTGGTAAAGGTAATATTTTTAATATTTTTCCATAATTTTTTATTATTATTAATAGATTTATTCAATAATTCTCTTTCATATTGTCTTTTTAGTTTTTTAATAAGATTGTTACAAAAATTTCGATATCTAATATATATAATTTTATTAAGTTCATTGTAGGGGTCGTCTTTTACATTCTTTTGCAATTTATTTCGATTTCGGATACAGCGCAGAATTCCAGGCGTGATCCATGGCTTAATGTTACGATTTTTTTTAGGTATAGTAGTAACTACAGTATTGTTTTTAATTATCTCCTTTAGACTATACACTAGACCATTTATCACAGCATCCGGGTCATTGCAGTAGAGCAATTCTGTGAGGTTTTTAGTTTCAAGGTCTAGCGCAGCAGCTTCATAATTTACAATTGTTCTAGTTTTGCTTGCTATTTGATGGTTTTTTATTTTTGATATCGAAAGAAATGTGGTAAAGTGGTCCGTAGTACTAGTATGTAATACAGCTATTGTTGCATGGAATTTGGTTTTATTCATTTTCATCATAAAATGGTCCAAACAATTTTTTTCCCTGGTAGGGATTGTGTGACCAGGTAGTATACCGTACACTGCCAGCATATTTAAGTAATTGATGCGATCTTTTAATTCATATGGTGGTTCTATAGACTTGATTGTTATGTTGATATTAATATCACCCGCAATTATTATACTTTTAGAAGAGTTTAGAGAGTCCAAGTGAGTACTTAGGGAATCGATAAAGTCATCTGCGTTAATATAGGAAGGAGAACGATAGATACACAGAATGGTATTATTTAATATTTCGAGTTGAAGACAATTAGCTTGAGCTAATTTTATTTCACTTACTTTATGTTTTAAATTACTTTTTATATAAACGACTACACCAGAGTTTTGATTTAATTGAGTTTTAGTGAAATAAGAGTGATAATTAGTTATTTGTGGAATAGGTTTGTTTTGGTCTAATCTGCATTCAGTTAAAGTAATGACATCTGCTTCAAATTCAAGGTTTGATAATATTAGTTGAAAGTCATCAAAGTTTTTATATACACTGCGTATATTTTGAGAGATCATGGTGAAATCATTTTTTTTTACTTCAATACATTTTTTTAATTCTGAAATATCACATTCAAATGAGCGAGCAATTTCTAATGCGTCCAAATCATTTATTGTGTTGATTGTGTCACCCATTTTGTAATTGTAGGTAAAAACTAGTCATATTAATATGGGGATGTCGGATATGATTTAAATTTGAAGTTTCGTTCAAGATAGATAACGGGCTTATGTAATATGCATATATGTTAGAATGGTAGAAGTAAGACCTGGGGTTTTGCAGTATGTAATAATATTTTATGAATGTGTGAATGCTTGCAACCAAATGTATGGGAATATATATAAATTTAAGTGTAAGTGAATATGTGTGTGTATATGTGTGCGTGTAAGTTTGTGTGTTTATGCGTGATGTAGAATGTGAGTGTCCTTCAGGCTGGACTTCATGCAAATAATTAAATGAATTGTATGCGTAGCACTTAGGTAACCATAATAACAGCGCCAAAGCGTGACTTAAGTTAAAAAGACAAATAGTTGTATCATCATTCGGCAGCGAGAAACTCTGCAGAATGCACCGCAACATTTTTATGTAGTTAACATATGAATGGTATTCTAGCAAAATGTCTACAATATATGGATTTAAAATAGCATGCAAAAGAAATACATCTATGGCACTAAGTAATAAATAATTAAAAGTATTATTAATAAATAGTCAGTCTTGTAACAGCAAATTGTGTACCTGTTCCTCACTTTTTATTGGAATAATAGCCGATTGTTCATTTCTTCGCACATACACTTTTCCGTACGCCGTCCAGCAAAACTTATATCTCTTGGACTTGACTAAGTCTCTCGCCAAATAATGAAGTCGAGACCCTTTAGCAGTCAAGTGTTCCGACAGGAAAACGGGCGTGTCTTCATTCGTTTTTAAACCAAGATGTTTTGCACACAATTTCGTCTTATTTCTTATATTGAAAGACTTAGCCATTTTAAGTACATCCGCTTTCAGCAGGGCCGACGATGTTTCTACTATAATAGGTGTACTTTTTTGGTCTGGGTTTTTCCCTTTTAATCTGTAGATATCCTTAATGTCACCTTTATTTATTTTACAGTCTATGGTGTCTGAGAGGCACACAACCATATCGATCAGGTCCTGCTTATTCTCTTTTTCCTTCTTGGGCACATTTTTAATCTCAAAATTTGTTTTTCGGCTCCCTGTTTGAAGATCTTCTATTTTTTGCTCGAGATATAATATGTATTGCCTGTCTTCTTTGATATGACTCTCCATCAATGTAATCTTTTTCTGAAATTCTTCATTTTGTGCGGTTAAATACCCTATCGAGCTCAGTATGTTTTGAGTAGATTCTTTTATTTCCTTAAGTGTCGAATTGAGGTCCGAAAACTCTTTTTTGTGTGATGAATTGAAGAATGTAACTAATTGTCTCATTTCCTCCCTGAAGTTATCAAACTGATCACTCAATTGCTCATTTGGCTGGTTTTCAAATGGTACCCGTGGATAGGTGCGTTGAGTTACAAAGTTTGGTGGCGTTTTTTCCTCCGCCAGGGACATGTCAGTCGACATGTCACCGACACCGTCCAAGTCAATATTTGTGTTGAGTTTCGAATCCATTTACAAAGTACCAAGACAACAGAAGTCCGTAGGCAGTCGCAGTAACTAATGTCTTTGTAGAGGCGGGTCCACGCAAGTGACGAAAAATTGCTGAAATTATGCTTACTGATTTGCGGCTGGATACTAGGGCGACAGAAGTTTGCAGGAGCACAGTGGTCGGTGAGACACAGTAGGGCAAGATGGCGTTGCGCACGAGTATTGTCTGGGCGTGGTTACGCCTTCCGGGCGTGGTTACGCCTTCCGGGGCGAGCAGCAAACGGTGGTGGGCGGGCACGGCGCCGACGAAGCGATGAATCAGTGAAGCGAAAGGCTACTAGGCGCGTACCAGGAGCACACTACAGAATAACCTCCTCACGTTTATGCAACCCTACTTCTCACACTCGAATAAATTAATTTAATTTTAGTTATTTAAATTTTGAATAAATACTTTATTAAAACACGTCTGAACACCTCAGAGTCCGGGGGGGAAGAGGAGCCTCTGAGTATCAAAATGGTTTATCTCGTTATCAGTACAAGGGTACCTTGTTCTCGACATTCTCCACTCATAGGACAAGAGCAGTTATTTTGAAATTGAACGTGTTTCAGAAGACGACCGTGTTTTAGAATAGAATTTATTTATCAGAATTGAAAACTTCACAGATCTAATAAATTAATAATATTTAATTTTATTATAATCTATTGGTATTTAACCATTAATTAGCCGTGGTAGCTTATATGATGTGAGTTTGTCTCAAAATATCATAGTACGTGAACGAAGTGTGTCGATAGACGAACACCACGAAACGACCAAATTAATTATCGACACTATTACAATGGTTCATTAAAATGACAATACACACAAAATGCAAGAACAAGACATTAACGACAAGAAAGGGCTTTTGTTAAACTACGTAAGACATGATATGTTCAGTAACATCAACATTTACTGTCAGGTGGGATTTTAAATCACTGACACTAAGATTTAGATTAGAAGTTAATCCACGTGAGCATAGCTACTTGAAGAAGCTAGTTTTTTTTAAATAAAAGTAACTGCTATAACAAGAACATTGAATAACTTAACGAAAGAAGAATAATAAAAATTTATTCTGTAAGAGCGTGTCCTACTCCAGTCGGGCCGACCCATTCGTCCTGCAACCACAATATAGCTGCAGCATAGCTACCACGTAAAAAGTGTAGTAGTAGTACATCTTGTGTCTTGTATCTTGTGTCGTATTGTGCGAAAATTTTTGCAAGAAGACATCTCATATTTTGATTCCCAAACGTTTAGGACGGAGTTTAGTTTAGTTTAGTTTGGACAGACGAGGAGATAATAATGCTTTACTATAATATACCTTACCCTAATATAGGACTATACGTTGTGCAGCAGTACTACAAGTAGTCGGTCACCCGACCACCCCATATATATGTACGACCTTGGGTATGTTTCTCCTGCAACTCCCCCATACAAGACATCTTACACGAACACCCTCCATAGCTTATGAATTTTCTTATACGCAAACACCCTCCATAACTTTTAACAATGCAATTTTTTGCAGCAATTTTTAACCAATTTTCCAATTATTTTATAAATGTTATTTATCTTTATTATTATAATAGTTTCGACTTGTATTTCTATTATTTATCACATTTCGAATATTTTATCAAAGTTTTTATTAAA
Organism: Parnassius smintheus behrii; assembly: GCA_036936625.1. Taxonomy (NCBI): domain Eukaryota; kingdom Metazoa; phylum Arthropoda; class Insecta; order Lepidoptera; family Papilionidae; genus Parnassius; species Parnassius smintheus. Next base: position 10,198,664 of record JAUPFT010000030.1, on the reverse strand, counting down.
TTTATAGATTTTGAAAGACAATATTAAGCCTTTAATTTACTATAATAGTTAATGTCTGAAATGTATTTATTTTAACTTTATGCTTATTAATATGTTTTTATTATTTCATATATTTTTTCTAAGAATATTTTGATGGTTTTGAATAGAAAATAGTTATTAATTATTTGTAATAATAATGGGCCGTCACAAAAGGCCTGCTCGCGCATGAGAATGAACGGCTGGTGCACAGTGTGCTCGGTACTATTTTTCGGTTTCGTGTTCTCTCTCTCTCTCTCTATTCTTTCTTTTTCCCTCCCGACCTACCTCTCTTATTCTGCGCACACTCGTTCAGCTCATATTTCTACAAAATAAATGAATATAGAGCGAATACCCGTAAAATAATTATAATAATATATTTTGTGAATATTTGGAAATACTATGTAAATAACTAATATACGTTTTGCTGGCGCTGCGAAGAGATGTTGCACCTCTTTGCATTTTATATCGCATTTGCACAAATACATGTTCAGGGGAACTGTTCAGATTAATCTGAAATGAAACCTCTACTTGAAAATAAAAAAGACGGAAAATTTTCTTATAACAATTAAAATACAAACATAAACTGAAGATCCTGAGCAAATTCAAAAATGTACAAAACTTATATAATTCCTTCAAGAATTTAGAAAATATCTTAAGTTGATCTTCCATATTAAGTAATCAATTATCGAAGTGAAAGTTGAGGTGTAATCTTATGTACCTAAAACTGATTATTACTATTTTTACTATTTAAAACAATCAAAAAAGTAGGCAGTTTCAGTAACACGACCTTTGTCCAAACCATTTTTGAGATGGAATGCACCGTTTGGTCCCATAGTGCGAGAGTTGCATTGTGCAACATAACACACGATATCTTCCTACGGCCGTGTGTTTTACTAGATAGTTTTCTTTCCCGCACGACTTAAATGTGGTCCTTTACCACAGGCAATTTTTCCGAACCGATACAACTTTGGTACATTTAAGAAACGAGATCACTTCTTGTAAAAACGCTGGAAATGCAGATGAAATTCCCCTGCTGTTGCAGTTGTGCATGGGCAGCGGTTGACACCATTACGTGAGCCGCATGCTCGTTGGCTCCCTCTTCAAGTAAAAATAATTAAAAAAAAATTTGATGAACATTGAAGTCTAAAGGTTCTTCCACTAAAAATTACAACCGCCGAAAACTGTATAACAGCAATACACTTTTTTGCTAATGAACTGTTTTGACATTGGACCAAAAGAAATGTTAAGCAAAGGTTTGCTGATTTTTTTTTATACAAGTTAGTGTGAACGGGCACTCAGGCAAACTGATGGTTAGTAGATCAAAGTCAAACTTAGCGTCAAAATATTTTTTATTCAAAATGGATAGTAAAAGGTTACTGAGCCCTTGGACACCTGGACCCTATTCCAAATAAAGAAGGCTACACATGCGTTGTCAACTCTAAAGGTAAAACGACCGCGTTGTTGTTTAAATAAACTTACTTATGAATACCATAGCGCGGATAAATATCCGCGCTATGGTATTCATAAGTACTCTAGCTCTTTATACCCTTTATATAATCACGGAAAGACTTGGGATTAGGTTTCGTAAATACAATCACAATAGGCAATTCCGGGTGCAAAGTTAATTTAAACTGAAACAGTTTCTGCCGTAGTAACACGACTTTTGCAATATGAAGAGCTTTGTTTGAAGTAATTCCTTGCATTTACCAATTATGAGTAGAACACGCAAGTTTTGCTACTAGATTGTTAACAAAGAGCGAACTCAAAGAGAGCCGCACAGTTAATAATAGAACAAATATTAAATTATTTCCCCGTAAAATTCTTTGACACATTCCACGAATTATTGAAATTAAAAAAGCGTTTTGTAAACCAAATTTAAAAAATATATGAATGCGTTGCCTTCACACTAGGATTTTTTCCTTTACCGAAGGATCAGTTAACATACATAAATTTCCAGGACAATTTGCGATAAATTGAAGATGGGCGAAGTTAAGTGCACCCTTAAACGACGAGCGTAGATATATCAATGTGTCGTAAACGTGATAACTGATCATTAGCTCCGGAATTCGAATACCAGGCCGAGCCAAAATTAATAACAATTATTTTTCTGTCAAAAATATTTCAGTAGTAGCTCGGAGTCAGGAAGATTTCACTCTCTCTACAGTTGTTTTGGTTTACCGCCTCTGGGATTATGAGAGTGTAGGAATAAAGAGTGCACTTGTGCTTGCGTGTTAGTGGTATACCACTCGGGCACTATAATCTTGTCCTGCCTAAATGAATAGTCGCCGTTGCGACGGGCCTCCGCGACTGAAATTTGGTTTGGGCCACATTATGGATGTAAGAGAAGGGAGAAATATGAGTTATGATCGTGCCAAATGGAAGCCGGTAGTATCTATCTACAATTCTGTCAATAAAATCGTCGTCAATAAAATTGACGAGAGATTTTTGTAATTTGGTACAGAGTCATTCCGTATTAATTGCGAGCGTTTATTCAGATTTAACGAACAATATGCATGAAGACAAATGGTTATGTGAAAGGGCGATTCTTGCACCTAAAATGAGAGCGTTTACAAAATAAATTCAGATATATTAAGCAAAGTAGCAGGAGAAATAACAGAGTATTTGTCAGTGGACACAGTTATGGACACAGAACAGAGCGCTTCATATCCCGTAGAGTTTCTAAATTCTCTAGAGTTGTCAGGTGTGCCCTCACATAAGCTTCAATTAAAATTAGGCATGCCTGTCATGCTAATGCGAAATTTCGATGCTCCTCGGTTATGTAACAGGACAAGGCTCCGTGTGACACATCTTGGACGGAACATAATCGGTGCTACAATTTTGACAGGCGTAGGAAAAGGTGAAAATGTTATTATACCACGGATCCCTGTAATTTCCACAGATCTTCCTTTTCAATTTAAAAGGTTGCAGTTCCCTATTAAGCTCAGTTTTGCAATGACAATTAATAAAGCGCAAGGGCAAACGTTACAGGTAGCGGGGGTCAACTTCCTAAAGCAAAACCGTGCTTCTCTCATGGTCAGCTGTATGTAGCATGTTTGCGTGTGTTAAATGCCCAGAATCTCCACATTCTTTCCCCGAATGAAAAAACATATAACATTGTGTACAGTAGCGTCTTAAAATAGTGTTCAGTTAGTTTTTTTCCAAAATTCCCACAATCAATTAATCAGAATTCCCACTGATCTTCCCTTTCAATTCCAAATTTCCTATTTAGCTCAGTTTCTTTACAATTCCAAATGTTGCACCTCTGACGGAACTATTAAGCTCAGTTTCCTTTCAACTCAAAAGGCTGCATCTCTGAAGGATCTTTTATTTGGCTCAGTTTCCCTTCAATTCAGAAAACTGCATCTCTGACGAATCAATTTAGCTCAGTTTCTTTTCAAAAGTCTGCATCCGTGACGGATAATTATGCTCAGTTTCCTTTAATTAAAAAAAAAATATCCCATTTCCATTTGGAATAAACACGCTATTTTCATGCTTTCCTATACGTTGCGTTTCAAAACATTTCAATAGGCTGACGAATCAATTTTGCTCAGTTTCGTTTTAATGGCTGCATCTCTGACAAATCTATAAAACTCAGTTTTCCTTCAATTCAAAAAGCAATGGATAGTTCATTTCCCAGTGACCATGTGGGCGAAGCCGTGGGTAACAGCTAGTCTAGCTTATATTTATTATAAAATTGACATAAATCACAATTCATTTTTATTCATGCTAATTTTTGCTATACTGAAGCAGCCTATAAAATTATAATCCCGACAAACAAGCTGCCGTCAAGTAATTGGATTCTGCAAGCAACGAGTATGCACATTAATCGTGTTAGTTAAACGCAGTGATTATATTTTCCTTGTTGTTAGTTCTTGTCTTTACTGCAATTATGTCAATAATTTGGAACATTTGAAAATGTCTTATAAATATTTAAAATTAATGCACTTTTTACGTAATTATTTTTCTACTACAGATGCTTGGCTTTAGATATAAGTGAGAGGTCACGGGTTTTAGGGCAAATAAAACGTATGTCGCATGGCCTTCAGATGAAGCCCTCCTTGCGATCTTTCCTTCCATGAAAAAAATGAGATACAGGTTTAAGTAAATAAATAAAAAGAAACTTTATCATGTCAAAATGTACAATTTATTTCTAACTTACAGTAAAATTTTAGACTATTTTGTATGGTGTTTATCTTTTCGTCCTATTCCGGGGTTACAGGAACATTTTCTGCACCTTTCTAGATTTTTATGCATCCACCACACCTGCATTCACACACATAAATAAACATAACATTACAATTGATTTCGATAAAAATACTAAAATTGTCATACAATACCCTCAAGTTGTAGAGTCAGAAACACTGACTGCGTTTCTTCGCTAAGTGACTATCAAGTAAAGGTTTATGCGAGAAAAGAACCAGTAAATTATTTAACAACTACGGAGTCCTTAATTGAAAAAAATATCGAGTTTTATTAAATTTATAATACTACTCAGTATACGATCCCGATAATTTTATGTAAAGGGTCCATAAAAGGGATCAAGTAGCACCTGCAGGATAAAAACCCATAAAAGTAAAATAAGCATAAGAAAAACATTTTGGCCCTGGATAATAACATAGCAAAATTTTGCGGCATATTTCTGAAAAACGTGTATTTATATAACATTAGTTGATTCTCATATAGTATTTTCTGTTCCATTAGAAACATATTGTTTCAGATTAACTCCGTTTTCAAAACTACAGGACTCTCAAGGCTTTCGTTACATTTTGTTCAGTAAAACAAATGTAATAGATTTTGATTTGTACCATTTAAAAGTAAAGTCGGGTGTTTATATATCTTCCAAAATGCCCGCCACCCTAAACTATGCCGTCAGGGGCCAACCCCCCCCCCCTCCAAATTGCTACGTTAGATGGACTTCTAGGCAGAAAAGGGATCTTGGATGAATGGATACATTTTTAGATATGCAAGGTATGTGAAACATCATACTCTGTTTGAGCATGGACATGCTCCCGGTCTCCTTGGATCCACCCTGGTACACCAGGTGGATCCCAGGGGTGAAGAAGTGGAGATGAAGTGAGATTACTACTACTATGTATTATTTATAGGTTATTCTCAAACCACACCTATTATCTTGATCCGTGAAATTACAATCAAGTTTACCAAACTACGGCTTTTAAGCAAATAAAGTTGGTCAAACCATATCGCGATTCAATCACCGTACAACGCCATCAGTCATCGATGATGCTAACTATCACAACATAATCGCAGCACAACTCCCTCTGTTTATCGATGGCTAAATTACGCTGAATATACACTCTTTCCTGGTATGTACGCGAGCTATGCATAGAAATTTCTATTTAAGAAAGGATTCAGACTACTGCATACCAGTATTGCCAGGTAATTTTATTCCGGGAACGACGACGAATAAGTTCATTATAACGCTTCTTCGTAAAAATATCATTGCAGTTTTTGGCGGTATAAATATTTTTTCTCTGTATATAAATAATAGTAACCGTTCCTTTTGACTTTTACCATCTGGGGCTTCATCACCATTAATCATTAGGTTGGTTTGTAGTCGAACACTAGCTTATAATTACAATAAAGATCGGAAAATCCAAAAGTGCACGCCTCATAATCTCGTTTGATTATAAAAAAAAGAAAAATGTCACTTTTTCATATTTGGGGCGAAAGAAGAGATTGATGAAAATATTTTTTTTGTAGAAAAGTATCAGTTGTTTTTTAAATTTTCATTAATTAAAATTAAAATAGACAAAATTACTCAGTGATTTTTAAAGAAACCTGTTGAGATTCTAAACCTTATAAAAAATAATGATTTTGATACATAAATTCTAACGGCCGTAATCGTGCGCCATCCACACATACAGACATACGGTATACTCGAATTTTTTTTCAATCAGTTTATTTTTACACTAAATACAAAAATATTTTTAGAAATAATAGCAACATGAAATCAAGTGATTTTTTTCAATATATGTGTATTTTTATTATTCTAAAAGTGCAATAGTAAAAAAATGAAGACATTTTTAGCTCAGAAAATTACTGGATTTCCATTAGGTGGAGTAGAGCACAACCTCAACGCTTCGCTTATGAGGCATGGAATAATTAAAAAAATATACTTTACATGTTCTGAAATTTCTTCCTATTTTATTCTTAGATGCTAAAAGATCTTTATTCGATGTAATTTTAATGATTGTTCACCGATTTATCGAGCATACTACAACTAATTACCACCATCCCATTATAATACGCTATATCTTAATACCAACTTTAGAAGCTATTAAATTATGTGGAATTTATTTCGTTCTTTTTAGTTTTTTTATAGAGTAAAAGTGACAAACTAGCACACAGTCCACCTGATGGTAATTGGTAAATAGATGATGTAGTCCGTAGACATCTATATCCATCCTTAATCAAGAATCAAAACGCAGAGGCGTTATTACTACTGAGGATTAATACTTCACACCTGGAATGCCTAGTTTTCAGTAAAAAGTCCTCAGTTGTATCTACATTCACCATCGAAACGTTATTTTACGCTGATATTCTGTTTGTCCTTCCCCGGTTGAGCCGACCCATTCGTACTATAACCATAATATTGCTTTTTACCATACATAGCTTTTTTGAAGCTATTTTTTGTCGTGTTAAATGGTTTATTTACTTTACTTTTTTGAGTATAAATAGCTTAGAACCTGAAATTATAAAGATTAAAATCTATCAAAAATTCAATTATTAAGGTATTTGTATATTTAATTACTAATTTTCCACAAGCGCAAACATAAAATTCTTTAGGTTATGGGTTTTGTGATCGTTTGAAAATGAAAACAGCAGCATCTTCGTAAAAACCACTAAAAAGTAGCCAGCCCGCCTAAATTTCCTTTTATAAAATTAAAATATAAACGAACTACAGCCTACCTTATAGTTCTGGCTGCTGAAGCCCTTGGACACCTGCAGGCAACTTCAAACGAAGATGGCTACTGATGCTTTGTCAACTCTGAGGTGGCAGGCATGACTTACAGCCTGTAATTTATACTGAATTTTTAATTTTTAAAATGCAATGCATGTTCCTTGCATTACTTAAGCATAATAATAATTACGAAGTCAAAATTAACCTCCCTAATACTAAGTTAGAAGATTTGTTTTGGTGGTTGTCAAATATCGACACAACACGTAATTTTATGCAACAACCAAAATTTGCCATCGAAATTTACACCAACGCGTCGCGATCAGGCTGGGGTGCTGTTTATAAGAACGGTCAAATACATGGTAAATGAAAGTCATCAGAAAAATAATTCCATATCAATTACTTAGAACTGATGGTAGCCTTTTTGGGCTTGAAGTCATTTACCAGCAAGGTGTCCAACTGTGCAATATTACTACACATGGACAATACCACCGCGATTAGTTATATAAATCGTATGGGAGGTATTCAATACACCCACTTAAACGGATTGGCCAGGTCCCTTTGGAAATGGTGTGAGCAGCGTGACCTTTATATGCATCATATGTCAATACCAAAGAAAACCGTGCTGATGCTGCACCTAGAATAGTTAATCCGGATACTGAGTGGTCCCTTTCCGATGAAGCTTTCCAAAGCATAGTAAAATATTTCGGTCAACCTGAGATAGACCTATTTGCGTCTCGAGATAACACTAAGTTTGCCAAATTTATTTCATGGAAACAAGACCCTGACGCAGTATCCGTGGACGCATTTACAACAGACTGGCATAACCACTACTTCGCGTTTCCACCATTTTCCCTGATACTAAAATGCTTTAGAAAAATAATCGACGACAATGCACACGGCAAATTCGTTTATCCTAACTGGCCATCACAACCATGGTTTCCAATATTGCAAGACCTTATAGTTTCTGATGTCATTTATTTACGCCTCTATAAAAAATCCCTTGAAATCTCATTTACTGCACAAGAACCTTACCCTGGGTGTCGCGAAGCTCTCCGGCGGGCGTTCAGTCGACGGGGCGCCTGCGCACACTCAGCTACACTGATGCTGTCATCTTTTTCTACTAGCACCATACACCAATACAGTACCTCATTTAAGCTTTGGTGGCAATATTGTACGGTAAACACAATTAATGTATTTGACCCACCGAAATCGTTCTTACTCTCATTCTTAGCGTTGCATTTTAATAATGGGTGTGCGTTTGGCAGCCTGAAATCCCATCGTTCTGCTTTGTCAGCATTCATAGGCAACAACAATATTGGTTCAGACGAATCTATAAAGCGTCTCCTTAAAGGTCTTAAACTTCATCTCGACATGGTTCCCAAACAGTGAGCTGACACTAGAAAAAATCACTAAAAAACTCGTAAATTTTTTAGCAATCTGTACAACTCACAGGGCACAGACGCTTTCCTTTATTAAACTTGACAACATACAATTTTCAGACACTGGCATAAAAATAGCCATAATATACATAATCAAGAAATCTGCACCCGATAGGGACCAGCCTTTGTTGTTTCTGCCATACTTCAGAGAAAACTTCTATCACTAAAAACATAAGAGCTGAGAGTGCAAACAATCTGTTATTAACGTACAAACGGCTACACAAACTTGCTACTATACAAACCATCACCAGACGGATCAAACAAATGCTGTCGAAAGTGGCGTTGACATCAGTATATTCGGTGTGCACAGCACAAGGCACGCATCCACCTCGGCCGCGAGTTTGGCCGGGGTTTAATATAGAAACTATTCGCAAAACCACTGGGTGGACTAGTTAAGCTAATTCATTCGCCCGTTTTTAACAGGTCTCTTGTAAATGAAGGCGAATTTGCTAGGTCTGTTTGCTTACAAACAGAAAACCAGTCGTGATTGTGATGTTTTCGTAATAAAATTCTTACAGTAATAAACAATAATGTTTCTTAGTATTAGGTTTACCTTATTTAAAGCTTAGATGTATATGTTAAGTAAACATAATTTGATAAACTGTTATAACTATAAAGCTGATTTGTTGAAAAATAAAACTATAAGGTTTGCTAACTTATTGTTTTCTTTTCCACTCAAAACTTTCTGACTCTTAACATCTACATCGTTATAATCATATCTGAAAAATGAAGCAAGGAATTATATGATAAAACGAACTTCCAAGGGAAGTTCGATCATTATGATGATGACTTGTTTCATTTGAAGATATGAGCTCCCTCCCTCCCTGATACACGAATATCCCAGATATACAGAAAGTTTTGTATCACATCGTTAATTTGACTCTAAAAAAATGAACTTACGCCAAAGAGCCAACACAAGGTAGCCATAACGGAAGTAAGTCACTAAACCGTTTATAAAAATCTCTAAAATATGTGCGAAGTTACCAAGTAAGTAGAGAAACTACATTGTTATAATCATATCTTCAAATGAAGCAAGTCATCGTAATAATGATCGAACTTCACTTGGAATTTCGTTTGATCATATATTACATATAAAATACTCGTACATGAAATACACGACAGACGCAGCATTCAGATTAGCACATTCCACGTTAAAGGGTAAGATAATAATTTTTTACAAGGTTTTTATAGGATAATATGATTGAGTGTATTGTGTTGGTAAAGATAAGACATTCCACGGACGAATACTGCTTCACTGTTGTGTTTGGGTCGGAAGTATAATTACAGACTGCAGTGTTCCATCTTTATCCTCAGAGGTGACATTGCATGTACAGCCTTTTTTGTTTGATGTCGGCTGCGGGTGTTCATGGACTGTAAGAGCCACCTATCATCATGTAGATTGTAAGTTCATTTCTCACTTCTTATGTAAAAATAATATGCTAGTCTTAAAGTCCATAGCACGCAGGTAAGTCAAATTCGCTTCCTTCCAGCAACACTGAATTTGTTAAATGCGTTATCATGCGTTAATATACACGTGATCCTGCATGTCTATGAGATGAAAACAAAGCGATGTAGCATGTCAACACGAGACGTTGTGTGACTAGTAGTGAACTGAACGACTATCGATCACTATAGTTGGACAAAGTAAGGCCTTATTCAAACAATTTATTTGATTAAAAATCCCAAGTCAGTGTTTTAATATTTAATTAAAAGACTGACTTGGCATTTTTAGTTAACAAATAGAAGGCGTATCATATTTACAATTATATTTACAAATAACATTCAACATGCGCGAGTATGCTCTTTCCATAATTATAAAAATAATTGTGACAATCGCTTCGACTTTTATGAGTTTGAGTATAATATAATCATAGAAATAACTTACGATAGTAACAAATTATTATATTTTTCGAAGCACATGTACAAAATTATTTTACACGGTAGAACTATTCTGCAGACATACTAGTAGTATAGTTGTAGCACGAATGGGTCGGCTCGACCGGGCAAGGACCACGCTCTCACAGAATATCAGCGTCAAATAGTAGCTCAATGCTGCTGTGTTTTATATGGTGAGTGTAGAGACCCGGATATCCTTTTTACTGGGAATGAGCCATTTCATCATCCTCACGGGTGGCAACGCCTCTGCATTTTGATTTGTAATCGAGGATGGATGTCTATTTGCCACAACAACCATTTTCCATTTGGTGGATTGTGAACTCGTTGGTTATCGTTATACTACAAAAAATTTAGTAATGTTTAAATATTAATCACTAACACGCAGTATTGTATAGAACCCTACGTAATCATTATTATATAAACGATAAAATGAAGTACATGCTTAAGTTCGATCGAAACCAAATGACATGCGCTTGCAAATAGCCAACAACAAAAAAGTAGAATAACCAAAAAGTAAAGTTATGATCGACGACCACCAGAACTAAGCTGGTCCCACAGAATGACGCAGTTCTAATAACGAATCAATACTTATACGATCGGGTCACTAGAAATGAACAATTGACACATGTCTATAAGAGGGTAGTATCTACCCAGACGAGCACTTACCTATAACTGAAGGCAAACCTTTATTTTTATAAATAAAGGTTTGCCTTCAGTTATTTAATTATTTAAATCACAGGATCAGTAATGAATTTTTATGATAAAATAAAAAAAAATCAAGAATCACTTACGACTGAAAAGTCATTAACTTTTTACTAAATTATATAATTAAAAGGCAATTGACTTAATAGTGGTTAATTATAGTGTCTTGGTAGCTTGGGAGATAATAGCTTGACTTATTATTTCATAAATTTATTAAGCAAGCCGGGTTCGTTCCTTGCCGGTACCACTGAAAGTTTTGATTGAGTTTTGGGGATTATTATATTTTACTTGTTTATTTTTTTTTTCAATATTGTTTCACCTACCGCAAATTCTCACCATTCCATGTGTTGACTGGTAGAGAATGCCTCATGGCGTTAAGTATTTGTATTCTTTTGTATAGGGAATGCAATAAAGAATAAATAAATGATTTAATTTTTACAAACTTTATTGAATTATCTATCTATCTTATTGCCAGCATCTGTCTTTCCGTCAAAGTACAATTAGGCCGCGAATTGGCTTTAGTAACGCTAAAGAACAATGTTTTTTATTACCATACCGCCCACTTAACACCAGGTGGCTTTGCGGTTATGCACTAGTTTATAATAACTAAAAACTTGCATTTTAGGTACTAAATTACCACGTCAACACTGGTTGGTGAAAGAAAACATTATGACCAAACATGCATGTGTACCGGAGAAATAAAAAATCAAGTGAAGTTCTTTAGAGTATCGCGGTGAACTCTTTCCTGTCTTTTAAACCTCTCACTAATGAGGCGTGTGCTCAAGAGTGGTATGTTTTGGGACTGATATTTTATTTACTTTAACTAGTCGAGAATACCTATTTGCTAATTGCTGATGAATACTTATTAACTACTAGAACCGTGGTGGCTCATAACACTTAGCGTTAACAGTATATTTCACACGAGAAACTTGGGTTCGATGCCCGCCGGTATCAATGAAAACCTTCATGTCTGAGGAAAACAACATTTCAAGGACATGTGAAATCCACCATCATGCATTGAAACAGTACAGCGTAGTGATAATATATATACACAATATATATGTATACAAATTACATGCTGTGTAATTATGTCTTATTATATATTGCTATGTATATATTTTTTATTACTACTGGCAAGTAAAAACACTGAAATGTTGTTTAAATAGGAATAAAAAAGGGAAGTAAAACGTCACCTCTTTTCACTCTAAAGCGACGAGTTTAGCAAATGTTGTATTATGTGCAACTGGGTTAAACTTTTAAACGCTAGCAGAAATTGTATATGCAATCAAAAAGTCCTACTTTGTTTTTGACACGTGCACTCGGTAACACGCGAGCGATATGAGAAAAAAAAGCGGCACACGCTGCCCTACATCGTGTGTGATAGGAGGTTAAGCATAAAAAACAGGTTACCGGTACGGACAATTCGATACCAATCGGTACGCTTGTATGTTTTTTAGTGGTGGTACTTCTCCATTTTGGCTTAAAAATCCATCTGGGTATATACCGCACTCTTAAGTATTTTTGTCGCCAAAGAGGTGTGTTCTGTTCTGAAAGGTATAGAGAGCGAGTACAAGATAACGACAGGCTATGTGATATTGAATTTTAGTCCCCGCTCTATTATTTTCTTTGTTTGAAGTTGGTTACAGGTCTTCACTTACTGCAGTTGCCATTATCCATCAGGTGGACTGAACGTTCGTTTATTAATTACGTTTTAAAAAAAATGTTGACACTTCTCCTTACCGACTTGTCAGTTTATAGAATATGGAGAACAAAGTTGCCTGTCTTCCATAAAGAAGCAAGTTGGTGAAAAAACTACACTGTTACCGCTATCGTGTTTGTATTTCTTTTTATAGATGTTCACCTCATTATAAGTGGATGCTGTGACCCGTAGACACCTACATCTATCGTAGATTGAGAATTCTGTAGCATTGTCGCCCATTAGGAATAAGATGAAATGTCTCGTTACCGTAGCTTAGGGTTGCCGGCCCTTGTCAATCTCTGAAGTAACCCGTTGGTGCTGCCATAATATGCGGTGGTTGCAAACCACAGAAAAAATATATTTTCTTTTGGACTTACAATACTGCATATTATGTTTGTTATGGTTTTATTTATAAAATTAATGAAACAAGCAAACTTACAATCCACCTGATGTTAAGTGGCCACGAACATATGTAACCACAAATAGAGCAGGCTGTAGATTCATTGCCACGTTTCTAGACTAGGATGAAATATCTCAAAGCCGGTTATTTTACTGGCTCTTTATACTCTTCAGATTGAAACACAGCATGTACTTCTATTAAGTTGGAACAACAGATATGAATGTCCACCCTACTCAGGCGGATTCAATGGCACAAAAGGAGTCCCGCCATTTAGTATTGCCATGTGGGTTTGTCGTCAGTGAATTAAACACTCAATTTCATCTCCTAAGTATCACAAGTGGTAACTATAGGTTCCGATAAAGCCAGTTTAACTATTCTGCTTGTTGTTTTTTAATAGGAGAGTGAGCATACGTGCATACGGCTCACCTGGTGGTAAGTGACTACCGCCGCCCATGAACACTGCAACACCAGGGGAATTGCAGATGCATTGCCAGCCTTTTAAAAAGGAGTAAGCACTTTTCTTAAAGGTTCTTAAGTCGTATCGGTTCGGAAAAATTTCTGGTGGTGCCGATTCCACAAGGAAGTAGTGCGAGGAAGAAAACTTCTTTTAAATCGCACGGTAGCGGACCGCCACTCATCCAGATGGTATCGATCGTATCTCGAGTTTCGTTGCAATGGTGAAATTGTGCAGCTGGAGTTAGTCCGAACAATTCCTCAGAGTACTTCCCGTGGTAGATGTGATAAAATACGCATTGATGTGCAACAGCCCTACGCAGTGCCAGTGAGTCAAGCGGAATGGAAAGAGCTCGGTCACCGTCGAGTTGAACTGCTCTGCGCTGAATGCGATCAAATGGAAGAGCTGGCACTGGGGAGCCCCAGCCCAGAGATGTGGACAGTGTGGTGATGGTGTGCGGTCGAACCTGCGTCTTGTAAAGTTGCAGACGGTGTGCCGGCATGAAATACTGTCCCGCTCTGCTGAGCACGCCAAGCTTTTTAGAGGTCAATTTGGCATTCTCTTCCAAGTGAGCACGAAACTGCACGTCAATCGATATGTTAACGCTGAGGTTTCCGATGCTGGCTGAGGCAACTAGGGAAGTGCCTTAAAACTGAGGAGATAGAGAGTTCCGGAGGTAGGGTCGACCACAAGGTGCCGTCAGGGGCAAGTAAATGGTATGTGTGAGTGGTGTAGGGAAGTGTGTAATGTAACCTGACGGCACCGATGTAATCAGATAGCAGAACCACATGCGTTGCCCAGCTCCACAAGGCGCAATCACTCCAGAGGGCATTCGCCGTTATCGGAACTCAAGTCCAACGTCACTTAGCACAAACTATAATCGAATGCGATCTCCACCCGGATCACAAAGTTTAGCGTTCAACCCGACAAAGCAAAAATTCCTTCGTACGATATTAAAGTACTACATAAGCAACACGTCGACGCAAATTGATGACTATAGAAGTTACATTAGTCACTCAAATTCAAGGAATGCCTCGTTGTCACGTAGACGTACAAAATAAGACAACACAAAGGAGGCCGTCATAATGTGACGTAACAATTCTTACGTAATTCCCGACATCTAATCGACACGGCCGTCGCGTCCAATCGAATATTCTAGACTAATTTCCCGACCTCCCACCGGCACGGCCGTAGCGCACAAAGATTCTTCCAGACTAGGTGGCACAGCCGTAGGCGCAAAGCGAAATGCCCCCTCGCGCAACCCGCCAAACCGTTTCCTCGCCCGGGAAGAGCGCCTTGTAAGTTTCAAGATGCCACGATTTGGCGTAAACATAATCTATAAAATATTGTAAAATATATTACGATTTTGTCATTTCTCAACAATATTTCGTGTCACCTCCTACATTGATATGAAAAACAAATATCGGACAAATTTTCTAAACAAACAAAGACTCATAACACGATGAAAACTTTGTAATAACAAAATTACAGTCGTAGATAAGTAAGTCTCCTAACTTAGGGTGGTAGAGCCATGCGGCAGCTTTGCTGTTGCACGTATGGGCCGGCTCAAACCGGGGTGGTACCACGACCTCACAGAATACCGGCGTGAAGTGGAAGTTCTGCTTCCGCGTTTCGTCGGTGAGTGCAGGTGGCCGGAGGCCCAAATCCCCCCCCCCCCATCAACATGGTAGCGGAATTAAATAAAGATAGACTACCCCAGGAGGGTACCAGCACCCCTGGAAAATCCCTCGCTGAGCATCCACGACCATGTTTCTCCACTTCTGAGCGTGGGTGCTCAGGCTGCCCCGCGTATTCTGGGGGGGGCGAAATTCCGCTCAAGACTACAACTGCTCGGGGCAAACGGAGCAACAAGACCAAGGCGACCCCTGCCACGCTGTCCGTGAATTTCTGCAATATCAGGGGACTTCACTCTAACCTAAACGCCGTCCACTACCATCTCGAGACGGCGAGGCCGGCTCTGCTCTTTCTGACCGAGACGCAGGTGTCCTCTCCGGCTGATGTTTCGTATCTCTCCTACCCGGGGTACAAACTGGAACACTCCTTTGTGCCTCGGGCTGGAGTTTGCGTTTACGTCAGAGAGGACATCTGTTCTCGACGCCTCGGCAGACTTGAAGGTTCGGACCTGTCCATCCTTTGGCTACGCGTAGACAGCGACGACCATCCGCGCGTCTACGGGTGCCTCTATAGGTCCCACAGCGGTAATGCCGAAACAGACCGACTCTTCGACCACGTCCAAATGGCTGCAGATTCGTTGCTACAGCAGATCCCCTCTGCAGAGATCGTGATCCTCGGCGACTTTAACGCCCATCACGCCGAATGGCTCGGTTCACGTTTAACCGATCATGCGGGGAGATCTGTTCATGATTTTGCCTTGGCATATGGTCTGACACAACTGGTTACTTCGCCTACGCGGATTCCAGATGTGGAGGATCATGCACCTTCGCTGTTGGACCTTCTGCTGACCTCTCACCCGGACGGATATCAGATTTCCGTCGACGCCCCTTTAGGCTCCTCGGACCATTGTCTGGTCCGGAGTGTTGTGCCACTCACGCTGAAATCGCGGTTGCATTCTGCAGGCTGCCGCCGTGTTTGGCACTATAGGTCAGCCGATTGGGATGGGATGCGGTCTTTCTTTGCATCCTACCCTTGGGGGCGGGTTTGCTTCTCGCCGGATGATCCCAACGTTGTTGCGGATTCTGTTACTGATGTGGTACTTCAGGGTATGGAACTTTTTATTCCTTCCTCTGTGGTGCCCATTGGAGGCAAATCTCAGCCATGGTTTGGTCGCTCCTGTAAAATAGCATCATGCTATAAGCAGGAGTGCTACCAAGCCTGGGTTGATGCATCAGCGTCCCGGGATGTAAACACCAGCGCTCTAAAAAAGAAGTATAATTCCGCCTCTAGGTCCTTCAAAAGAGTCATTGCCAAGGCAAAGTCAGAGCACATAGGCAGAATTGGCGAGAGACTAGTTCGCCTTCCTTCTGGAACCCGTGCATTCTGGTCTCTCGCCAAGGCTGTCCAGGGGAATTTCTGTCAGCCATCTCTTCCATCTCTGCACAGGGAGGACGACTCACTGGCCCATACTGCAAAGGAGAAAGCCGATCTTCTAGGCTCCTTCTTTGCGTCTAACTCGACTCTCGATGACGGGGGGAGTACGCCGCCGACCATCCCGCGGTGTGAGTGCTCCATGCCGGAAGTGCAGTTCACACAGCGCTCGGTTCGCAAAGCACTCCTCTCCCTGGACATCCACAAGTCGAGTGGGCCTGACGGAATCCCCCCAATTGTGCTGAGGACGTGTGCTCCAGAGTTGGCACCGGTTTTAACGCGTCTTTTCCGGTACTCCTACTCCCTAGGCGTAGTCCCAAAATCATGGAAGACTGCTTTCGTCCACCCGATCCCTAAAAAAGGCGACCGCTCAGACCCGTCCAACTACCGGCCAATCGCCATCACCTCCTTGTTCTCCAAAACAATGGAGTCCATTGTAAACTGCCAGCTCATGAGGTACCTTGAGGATCACCAGCTGATTAGTGACCGCCAATACGGTTTTCGCCGTGGTCGGTCAGCTGGTGATCTTCTGGTCTACCTCACTCACAGATGGGCGGAGGCAGTAGAGTTCAAGGGGGAGGCATTGGCCGTTAGTTTGGACATTGCGAAGGCCTTCGATCGGGTTTGGCACAAAGCGCTTCTTTCGAAGCTCCCTTCCTATGGGCTTCCCGAGAAATTGTGCGATTGGATCACCAGCTTTCTTGCAGATCGGAGCATCAAGGTCGTTGTAGACGGTGCAAGCTCCGATTGCAAGCCTATTAATGCTGGTGTTCCACAGGGCTGCGTGCTATCGCCAACGCTGTTTCTTCTGCATATCAATGATATGTTGCATACCCGTAACATTCATTGCTATGCAGATGACAGCACTGGTGATGCTCTTTACACCGGCCGAGCCAATATTTCTCGGGAAAACGTCTCCGAGTGCCGGGACAAACTTGTGTCTGAAGTCGAGTCTTTGCTGAACAGAGTCTCGGATTGGGGACGACTAAATCTAGTCCAGTTTAACCCCCAGAAGACACAAGTTTGCGCGTTAACCGCTAAAAAGAACCCCTTTGTCGTATCCCCTCAGTTTCAAGGCACTCCCCTTGTTGCCTCAGCCAGTATCGGAATCCTCGGCGTCGACATATCGAGTGACGTGCAGTTTCGTGGTCACTTGGAAGGGAAGGCCAAATTGGCCTCTAAAAAGCTTGGCGTGCTCAGCAGAGCGGGGCAGTATTTCATGCCGGCACACCGCCTGCAACTTTACAAGGCGCAGGTTCGACCGCACATGGAATACTGTTCCCATCTCTGGGCTGGGGCTCCCCAGTACCAGCTCCTTCCACTTGACCGCATCCAGCGCAGAGCGGCTCGAATCGTCGACGACCGAGTGCTTTCCGATCGGCTCGATTCACTGGCGTTGCGAAGAGATGTTGCATCTCTTTGCGTATTTTATCGCATCTATCACGGGGAGTGCTCTGAGGAATTGTTCGGATTAATCCCAGCCGCCAAATTTCGTGAACGCACGACACGGCAAACGTCCCGATACCATCCACACCATCTGGATGCTTGGCGGTCCACCACTGTACGTTTCACAAGGAGCTTTCTTCCACGTACAACCTCTCTGTGGAATAGTTTATCACCGGCGATTTTTCCGGACCGATACGACCTGGGGACCTTCAAGAAAAGAGCTTACTCCTTTCTAAAGGGCCGGCAACGCACCCGCAATTCTCCTGGTGTTGCGGTTGATCATGGGCGGCGGTAGTCACTTAACATCAGGTGAGCCGCATGCTCGTTTGCCCCCTCTTCTATAAAAAAAAAAAAAAAAAAAAAAAAAACTTAGGGACAATTTCCGTGAGTTAAGATCAAGTCCCATCTGCCTCTCTGCGTAATTAAGTTAACAAATTAGAACACGAGCCTGAGGTACTACTGTGTAATAGCACTTTCGTCAACGTTATATGTGGAACCCCTTACGACAAATCTGCTGTAGATTAAGGTAAATTAAATGTTTCTTTTTCTTTTCTGTTTCTTTATTTTTTTTCTTTTTTTAAAACGTGATTGAAATTAATTCCTTACAGTTAATTAAATAATAATTATAAAATAGAAACGGTATTGAGCGCTATTATGTTGTATCTGCCCATATTATAAACTTTCCATTTAGTAATTAATTGTAACATTGGTTTTGTATAATTAAAAAAAGTTATTCATCAATCGTCGAGACAAATTGGTTTGCAAAAGAAAATATAATTTCTTCTAAAGATGAACGGCTCAAAAAAGTTTACTGACTTATATACGGTATACACAAAAGCATTAAAAATCACAGTCACGCTGAAGCTACATAATATTTGAAACACGAATGAGTCTGCTCGGTTGAAGAAGGACCATGCTATCACAGAATACCAGCGTAAAATGCCAGCTTAATATATTGCTATGCTTCGTATGTAGAACACCTATTAACTGGAAACGACGTATTCCATTTTAATCCTGAGATGTGGCCGCGCATCTATATTTTGATTCTTAACTGAGAATAGATGTAGATGTCTATGGGCCACAGGATCCAGTATGCACCAGGTGGACTGTGCTCACTTGTCATTCCTATTTTATAAGAATATTTGGTAATACAAGCCTCCCCTAATTTCTGAGTGTTTTATGGAACAACTGATCAACCCTATAACAGTGGTAGAGCCAAGCGGCAGGTTTCGCTGTCGCACGGATGGGCCGGCTCGAATCGGGGTAGTACCACGACCTCACAAAATACCAGCGTGAAGTAGACATTTACCTCTGCGTTTCGCTTGGTAATTGCAAGTGGCTGGAGGCCAATTTACTCGCTCTCTCTCTCTCTTTCTCTCTCTCTCTCTCTTTCTCTCTCTCTCTCCCTCTCTCTGTATGTGTGTGCGTGTGCGTGAGCGCGCGTGCGCGCGCGCGCGCGCGTGTGTGTGTGTGTGTGTGTATATATATATGCGCGATGCGCGCGTATAATTAGGTAGTTAAAATTTGAGTTACATGCCACAAGACTTCCATTTTAGTTACCAATAATCACTGAGCTTTTAAGTTAAAAATTTATGACTAACTATATATTATATACTGTTTTTGGATTCGGAACTTTGATAGCCCGATTTAGGCTTCGATGTATTTCGCTTGTGGCGCGACGGCAGCGCCGCCACAGTGTCTGTGTGTGTGTGTGTGTGTGTGTGTGTGTGTGTGTGTGTGTGTCTGTGTGTGTCTGTCTCACTCTGTGTGTGTGTGTGTGTGTGTGTGTGTGTGTGTGTGTGTGTGCGTGTGTGTGTGTGTGTGTGTGTGTGTGTGTGTGTGTGTGTCTTTCTCCCTCTCTGTCTTTGTTTGTATATGTGTCTGTGTGTTTGTCTCTGTGTGTATGTGTGTGTGTGTGTGTGTCTGTGTGTTTGTGTGTAAATATATGAAACATACAAGAGAATGTTAATTTCAAAATGTCAATAAGACATTCAGTTTCAGTGTACGATTGATTTATGTAAATGCCATTTATTCAGAGTGCCTTTGAAGTTAAAGTGATTTAATGAGTGTGGGAATAATTTCTGATGAATTTTATTACAGAAGTTAGGGCCAAGGAATATAAAAAAATATAACTGAAATATGTATAAAGAGTAATCATTTTGGCGACAAGATGATTGCGTCGTGCAGCGTTTTTACTATATTTATTTAAGGAGTGCTGTTTAAGAGCTGTATATAATATATAAAGTTACCGTACAGTTAACACTTGTTAAAATAAAATGTTGTTCTGTAGAACATAAGCCATACATTATGATTTTGACTTTTTTTAACAATATTTCGTAGTTGTGTTGTCAACAGCTTCATTAATATGAAAAAAGAAATAACGGATAAATTTTCTAAACACACAAAGACTCATTACACAATCAAATCGTTGTGATAACAAAATTACAGCCGTAGATAAGTAAGTCGCCTAAGTTAAGCCAAGTTGCGTGAGTTAAGATCAAGTCCCATCTGCCTCCCTGTGTAATTAACTTAACAAATTATCAACCTATAACCCGAGCCTGGAGTGCTATTACACAATAGCACTCCTTACAATAAATCTGCTGTAGATTAAGGTGAATTCAATTTTATTCGAGTTTGATTTAAATTAAACCCTTGCAGTTAATTAAATAAAAATTATAAAATAGAAATGGAATTGAACGTCATTTTGTCTGCCCTTACTATTAACTTTCCGTTTAGTGATTAATTATAAGATTGATTTTTGTATAATTTTAAAAAACTTGTGATCATGCGTCGATATATTGGTTTGGAAAAGTAAATATTAATTCTTCTAAGGATACACGACATGAAAAATTTTACTGACGTATAAACGGTATACATAAAAACATTAAAAACCATAGAAAATTGTTGAGACTTGAAGGTTTTACTTCATCAAATTTTAAATAGGAAATATAAAAGCATATTTCATTATACGTGATAAAGCCACGCTGCAGCTACATAGCAATTGCAACAAATGAGTCTGCTCAGGTGAAGAAAGACCACGCTCTCATAGAATAGCAGCGTAAATTACTAACTTAATGCTGCTGTGTTTCGAATGTCAAGAACCGCATAACAATTAACTGGGAACGAGGCATTACATTTTGAACCTGAGATATGACCGCGCATCTACATTTTAATTCATAATCAAGGATAGATGTCTATGGGCCACAGGATCCAGTATACACCAGATAGACTATGTGCTCATTTGTCATTCATATTTTATAAGTAGAGTAATACGAGCCTCCTGTAACTTATGAGAGGTTTATGACAGCATTTTACGTATAGTGTATGCAAGATGGTTATACCGAAAACTGAGTACCTGACTCTTAAGATTTTTGTTACCTAAAGCTATGTTAAAGTTGTGTTAGCTCCATGGCTAAGTCAAGAGTTAACATAGCCCACCATAATTATCATCGTTTTCCGGATATAGTTCGACACCCGTTGGCACTGATAAAATAACTAAGGTGCCGATTTACCACTTTATTAGCAACGAAAAAAAAAACATCGTGACAATACCTACATGTCTGAGAAAAAAATATTTTAAGGTTATCTTAGAAACAACATATTAATCAACATGCAATGAAGCAGCGCAACAACTAGTTGATTCATACCCCTAAAATTACACAGAAAAGTTGTACTAGGAAGAAACCTTCTAGTAAAATACACAGTGGTAGACCGCCAAGCATCCGGATGGTGAGAATGGTATCGTGAATTTTGATGCGACGTGCGTTCGTGAAGTTTGGCGGCCGGAATTAATCCGAACAATTACTCAGAGCACTCCCTGTGGTAGATGCGACAAGAAAATTCAAAGGGATGCAACATTTAACAGTGTTACAGTCAAGCAACAGCCTTTGCTGTTGCGCTAGACTTCGCAAGGTTATAAGAACCTCCTAGTTGGTTATACGGACATATGAGATAGAGGTATCGCAGTGAGGTAATTGGGATGGTATGCTGTTGCTACTCTCCAGACGCGAATAGCAAGCAAAAAGAGAAGAAAATATATCCACCTTCTCCTTAGGAGCATGCGGCAGTGAGCCATCTCGTTTTACCAGCGCAGGCTTTGTAGGCTGACAGAAGTTTGTCTTGATCACTTTGGCGAGAGACTAAAAAGCTCCACTACCAGATGTTTTGAAGGTTTGTACTGATACAATTAACGTGGTCGAAACTGGCTTGCCGTACGCCTTTTCGCAAGACTTGGCAGCTTGGTTAAAGGTTATCTTCTTAAGGATAACATCTGAAGCTTTGCGGTCTCAAGCGTCGACCCAGGATAAATACGCCATATGCTTGTGCTTTTGAGCACGAGCGCACTCGGCGTTGTCCAATCGGCGAACTTTACCACCAATGGGCACCTAAGCAAAGGGAATGAAATAGTTCATCGCTTGACGTATCACATCGGTTATGGTATCCGTGCAGTTCGTCGGATCTTCAGACGAGAAGTAGCCCTACCGCCAAGGATAAGATGCAAAGAAATGCCGCATCTCATCCCAATCTGCTGGCTTGTATCGCCACACTCGTCGCACACCTTGGAAATCGTAGTTGGGTGGGGAATATAACGACCCAGATTTCATCAGACAATGGTCAGAAGTTCCCAAGGGTGAGGTAACGTAAGCGTGAGGTGTCGTAAGCTGAAAGTGGACGCAGTTGGCTATGTGCCCATCCATATCAGGTAACCTGGTTGCTTGTTGTACCAGTTGGGAGTGTAGTGTAGTGCAGCCCCACGTCAATATATATCTATGTTAAGTTTAGAATGGGAGCAGTATAATTAAAGTATTGAGTAGATAAACACGTCTCTCTTTCATTGACATCCTTCCTAACATTACATGGCGACCCTGCCAGTCGGTGCGCGCGCGACTCCGCTCGCCGCGTGCACCGGCTGGCCACCGATAATACTCGTAAAGTTATAACAAATATATAAAAAAATTGTGAAACTAAAAGTTATGCCACATTCCCGGATTGAGAAAAATTAATTAAAAAGTCGTGTAGAGCCAGCCATCAAAAAGTAATATCATTGTGAATAAATATTTATAAAATAAAATTAAAACATAAGAAGTATAAAACCAAAAGGCAAAGAGGCATCAAAGAGGAGAAAAGAAGATGAGAGAAATAACTTTTTCACTCCATATAAGAAGAATATTCGGTGAGAAGATCTAAATTGATATACGCAATGGTATTCACATAGGAAATTTTACATTATCAAGATATATACACAATTTTCAAAAACTCGTAACAACCAAGCAAAACAAAAAGAAGATATTTTTATTTTAAATTATCATGAATTTAATCGAGTGGCCAGTTTTTAGGAGGACTGAATTTTTTTTTGTGTATTCCATTTACAAGAAAACAGGAAGTAGGTATTTTATTTTCAAGAAACATAAAAAAAAATTTTTTTAATAGAGACTAATGTAAAAAATATGCTTGATGTATCTACAAAATAATTACTGTATAAAATGCAAATTATATGATTATATTTTAAGGTGAGTGATTTTTATTATTTATATCTTAAAATTCTAATTTCATAAAATTAAAAATATAATAACTTTAGTCACCAATCATATATTTTTACCATTTTTCATTTTTTAACTCATTTTGTTCATTTAGTAGATGGAACACTCTCAATTGAAAGCAAGTGCTATTTGTATATTCATATCCTTATTATTTTAGCGTTATTACTTTAATTATCTATTTGGTTCTAAAATATTTAACATAACGAATGAAAAAGAGGAACTTTATTTTATTGCTATCAGATAAAAGACAACTTATGAATAAATTTTGTAAAATATAAATTGATCGATGTATAATATTAATTTAAAACGCATCTTGACTTAATAATGCAAAAGAATATTAACTGATATATTTTATTAATAGTGAAAATTGCAATATTTTGTGTATTATGTAGAATTAATCGAAATGTAATATCATGTTTTCTTTGTATTAATATTGCGCATCAAATTCTAAACAATGCTGACGTGATCTTTTGCGTATAAGGCATCGGAATATTACACGCATTTGATACAGAATGATGCATTAATATACACTACTGTTGTCTCCTGACTTGCCTGCAAAATATTGAATTTATACTTTTTCATTTACTTTATCTGCGATTAAAATCCAGTATTTAAGTGATAAAAAAGACTTGACAAAATAATCTATTATTTTGTAATACAAAACTGTAAAGTAGTTCGATACTTTTTTTTTGAGATAAATTGATCATTGAATTTAGGTAAGGGCTCTAATGACTTATGGACAAATATTAAACAACTTATTTATTAAATTATAGAAAGGAAACTGTATGAGAATGGTAGTATTATAGACGTGATGACACTAAGGTTGTGTTCAAATATGTTGGGATGGTGTTTATATTTGAAAAGAACAGTAAAATATTAGCTTGACTATTAGTAATCGGCTAGATCAACCGATGAATAATTGTGGCTGTGTTAATGTTCTTGGAGAATGCTGAGATTTTGATATGGATGTGTGAAAGTTGAAGACAGACTACGGCAAAGAAAGGAATATAATAGTATGGATTTTAAATGTTGTAATATATGTTGTATATGTAGAATGACTTATGTGATGTTTAGATAAATTATTAATATCAAAATTTTGCTAGTTGTTGGAATGAAGGAATTAGGCTATCGGATATTATCTTAGCCAATGTTTAGGGCCCAAACTCTGGTTATGTTAATAAACCGATATGCTTAATTGAAAGGAGATGGAATGAGATTGAGAGAATATAAAAGTAACCGAGACAGACAAAGATTTATAAAAAGAATAAAAATTAATTTAATAAATAGGTAATGGAGAGATACGGGAACGTCCATCACTGGTATAACATATAGTCCTCGAGCAGGGTATGTTTCCATGATTGGATGATAAAATCGGAAGTAACGGGTACTAGGGAACAATACCTTCAGTACAAGTGATGTACACGAGTTTACACATATAGTACTGTTAGGGACCAGAGAAGTCTTAAATTTGTTACCCTTAATAATGGTACATTGAGGTCACATCCTTCGTTGGATCATGGTGCGAACTTAGTTTTCCTCAGTGACAATTGTTGGAGTCCTTTGAAAATGACTTAAACGTAGACCTCAAGGTTGTGCGCACAACCCAAGGTAAACTTTTACCTTGATATAATTACGATAAAAAGTTTATGTACCAATAAAATGAAATGAATGTTACGAAAATGTAATATAATACCCAAATAAATGGGGGGCCCATATTTATAAAGTACCCGCGTGATAAATATCACGAAATAAAATATAAACGAAATGAATTAATACTCCGATTCCCAGTATCTAATAAATAAATAAATATATATAATCGAATGGAGAGAAAGAGAGCTAGCTAAATGTCATAAATATTAAGAAAAAAAGAAAGTACGTACAAGAATTATGATAAAAGGCCTATTAATTGATGACAATACGGGATAATAAGGGGATCCCCGAGCAAATTAAAAAGTGTGATAAATGTATGATAATCTAATAGTGAGAAAGGTAGTTATTTTGCATTAATGCTACCCTAAATGCGACTAACGAGTTACACATTTAATAACTATAGGGATCGATTTACACAATTACGCGAAAATGTGTTGTGTGTGGTGTTTAACCACATTTGTTTATGAATTTACGAATTTTTTTTTTCATATTTAGACACATTAATTCACATTTCCAATAATTCTGGTTGAATTTTCTATCATATGTTTTTTATATAAAATTTGTACATTTTAAACTATATTTGGTTTATATTTTGCTCATAAAGTACAGAGCATATCGATACACTATTATTATAAATTTATTAATGTAATGGTATTCTTTTTACGTTTTTCTTTATAAAAGACAACGGAACTTAAAATTATGTTATCTGGTTGAAATAAAATTGTTTATTTTTAATGTTAATAAATATTTGTAAAACAAATTTGAGCTGTGTACCTAGTAGTGTTTTCTTTTTTTATATAAATTTCATGTCATGAAAGATGAGTTTTCGAAATTATAAATAACTTAATTAATGATTTTTAGTTAATGTACCTATGTAAAAAAGATAATATTTTTACTAAATGAATTTAAAATTGAATGTAACAATCTATATTTAGAGGTACAGACTATATAGAACTATTGGGATAGTTAAATTCATTTTATTTACAATATCATTTGAATGCATGGTTAAAACTAGGTACCATTATACAACGTAATCGAAAAAAACGTTCCCATGATTATACTTAGAAATTAAAACAAAAGTGTCACAAACCGCTTACGCGGCTGAGATTGTAACTTGTATTTGATCCCTGTTGTTATGATTAATTATTATGATTATGTTGCACTAGAACCGCCGTGTGACAAAACATGTAATATTAAACGACTATCATTTTGCCAACTAACGGTCACGCGCTAATAAGCGAATGATAAACAATACAAAGAAAAGATTATTTTGACGGGAGTTAGAGACTATATATACTATCTGATTGAAGTTTATCTACTTAAAAAATTTATCTACTTAATAAGTTTATCTACTTAAATAATGAATGTTTATTAACATACCTATATAAAAGTCTTATACCTTTTGAAAATGATATTATATCATTACACACGATATAATTTTAATGCATTGTTAAAACTTTGACATTGACTATAGATATTAAAATTGCTCTTCTCAATGTTTAAATAAATTAATGTTTTGTTACATAACTGTTATAGTGATATTTTAAATTTTTATTTGTATACGCTATAATGAACATCATAATATTTCTAACAACGTTAAATTAATACGTATATTCATGTTATAATATATTGTTGTTATCTTAAAATTAGGTGTGATTCAAACCGTGTGGTCATAGTTCGATGTAATCGCAAACATTTCCGTATATGTACTTTGGAAAACCTAATAACCGATAAATTTTTTTAAGGTTGTTCGGACACGATTAAATGCGAAATAAGTTTTAATGTATTTTTAATGTGGGAAATGATAACTTATTATGAATTGTATATGAAATAGGAATATTGTCCATTATCTTGATCATGTATGTAAGCGAGGAGTATACGTGAAAGTTATGGTAAAATTAAATAATGAATTACATGAGTTGTAATGAAAAGAAGTGAATTAAGTGATATTGCTCATATTCTTGATCATGTATGTACGAGAGCCGTGTACATGAAAAAATGACACAAATATGAATGAATAGCTAAAGTGCTAGGTATGGAAAATAAATAATGGTTAACTAAGAATGAAGTAAAGATATGAATATGAAAGAAAAATAATAAAATATTGAAATGTAAAAGAACATGAAGATTAAGAGAATATTATATATTTTATTACTGTCCTGACTAGATAAATGGTAGGCATAATAACAAAATTATTATGGATACGAATAAATAATATTGTAAATTTTCGTCAAAATCAATACATAATTTTATGTTATACATAATTATGCCTGATTATGCCAATTATACTACTGTGACTATGCATTTTTACGTCCTAGATATGTCTTAGATTATTGTTTTAATAAAGATATTAATTTGTTTAGAATAATTTTAGGAATTTATTTTCAGGATTGAAAAAAAATAGATCTATAGCCTAATTTTTTTTTATTTTTTTGTCGGTGGGAGGTGTAGTGTAGTGCAGCCCCACGTCAATATATATCTATGTTAAGTTTAGAATGGGAGCAGTATAATTAAAGTATTGAGTAGATAAACACGTCTCTCTTTCATTGACATCCTTCCTAACATTACAGGAGAGTCCCAGCGACAAGGCAAAATTCACCATGGTGGAGCCATCCGAGGATCTTTCGTAAGATGGCGGGGCAGCCTTTCATGAGTGGCCGTCTCATGCATTGGGCCCCCAACTATACGACGTATCGGCTACGGTCGGCTAACGGTGCAACCGTGCTTCGGATCCCGCTACCCTCCATAACCAGGCACCTGACACCAAGATACGGCCGCGTCGTAACCGATTCTTGTGCGCAACGTAACTGTCCAGACCCATTATCTCTATGAAATGGGTTGAATGTGAATATGAAATGGTATGGAAAAAACAAAACATGACAATATTTTACAATTTATTACAATAAAAATACAAAAAATGTTATAAAATATTCCCGCGTTATAGTATCAAGAACGCTGACTGCGTTTCTTCGCTAAATGGCTATCAAGTATAGATTTTATGCTAGAAAACAAGAAGTATTTAACAACTACATAGCCTTTAACTGAAAAAAATGTCGAGTTTTATTAAATTTCTAATGCTACTTAGTATACGATCCCGATAATTTTATGTAAAGGGTCCATAAAAGGGATCAAGTAGCACCTGCAGGATAAAAACCCATAAAAGTAAAATAAGCATAAGAAAAACATTTTAGCCCTGGAAAGCAAAATATTGCGGTATATTTCCCAAAAAGGTGATTTTATTTGACATTAAAACGTTGGTTCTCATATAATATTTTTTGTTGTCATTAGAAAAATATTGTTTCTCTTGTATTTAAATAATAGCAACCGTTTTTGTTAATTTCACTATCTAGAGCTTCATCATCAGTAATCGTTAGGTTGGTTTGTAGTCAAGTACTGGCTTATATTTACAATAATTAAAAAAATATACTTTAAATGTTCTGCACTTTCTTTCTATTTTATTCTTAGATGCCAAGGGATCTTTAACCGATGCGTATTTTTAATGGTTTTTCACCTATATATCGGGCATACTAGTATCAATTTCTTCCATCCCACTTTGATATTCTATGTCTTAGCACCGACGTTAGAAGCTATTATATTATGTGGAGGTTATTTCGTTCTTTTTAGTTTTTTTTTATAGAGTAAAAGTGACAAACGAGCACAGAGTCCACCTGATGGTATTTATCCTTAATTAAAAATCAAAACACAGAAGCTTTATCACTACTGAGTAGTTACCAGTGAAAAAGGTCTCTAGTTGTTACTATACTCGTACATACCATAAAAACATACGTGCTCGTAATTGCACGCTTCATTTCATTCAGTTTGTCCTTCCTGGGTTGAGCCGACTCATTCCATCAATAACCATAATATTGCTTTTTACCATAGGTATATAGCTTTTTCGAAGTTATTTTTTTCTTTTTTAATGGTTTAATCACTTTACTTTTTTGCGTATAAATATTAAATATTCTAATCCTTGTCTTTATTTAGAAACTTTGTCACTTCTGAGATGGTATGTCCTACAACCTGTAATTTATACTGACTTTTTTATTTGTTATATAATAATTCTTTATTTATGCGTAATTCTTTTCTATTTTTAAATTAAACTGAGATTTTTTCACAATTGGCCATTAAAATAAAAATAATTAAACTTAAATTTACGTAGATAAAGCCACCTGAGAAGTTAGTACACAATATACAATCGAAATTCTTGTAAAAAATATTTCACTTTACGAATAATAGAAAAATAAATAATGCAGACACTAGATTAGAAACTTTATCGATACACCAAATAATTTATCAAAATCGGGGTGATAGCCACCTGTATTACTTTGATTTAAACTCATAATTCTTCCCAAATGTTGTTCTTAAATTACGCAAATTTCTGCAATGTGGTCTGTAAAAAGCTTAGGATCCATAAAAAAGCAATATTTTTAAAAGTTTTGCTGCGAATAGGCTTAAGTAATGCTAAAGAACAATAATTTTTATTTACCATACCATCCACTTAACACCAGGTGGGTTTGTAGTTATGCACTGGTTTGTAATCACTAAAAACTTGCTGTTTTAAGTACTAAACTACTACGTTAGCACTAAGTGGCGAAAAAAAGTATAATAACCAAAAATGCGTACCGGGGAAATGAAAAAAATCGAAGAGGTGAAGTATCGCAGTGAACTCTTTCTCGTCTTATAAACCTCTCAGTAATGAGGCGTGTGCCCAGGATTGGTATTTGGGACTGGTACTTTATTTAAGAGAATATTTATTTTTTAATTACTATTGAATATTTATTGACTACTAGAACCATGGTAGTAAGGGTTTACAGTAAATTTTCACACGAGAAACTTGGGTTCGATGCCCGCCGTCATAATTGACATTGTTACCTGCATTTATGACTATTTTTTTTACTAAAATTTACCACGTGCCTGGCAGTGAAGAAAAACGTCGTGAGGAAACCTTCTTGTCTGAGGAATATAATATTTCAAGGACATGTGAAGTCTATCATCATGCAGTGGAACAACACAGCGAAGTAATTGTTTCATAACCTTTTCAGAAATAAGAACATGCTTAGTCCGCTTAGTCAAACAGTGAATATAAAAAAAAATAGGCTATAAATTTACATTGCTATATTGTCTACTGGCAAGTAAAAACACTGAAATGTTGTTTTAATAGGAATAAAAAAGGGAAGTAAAGCGTCACCTCTTTACAATCCACTCCAAAGCGGCGCGTTTAGCAAAGGTTGTATTATGCGCATAATACAACCTTTTTAACTGGGTTAAACTTTTAAACGCTAGCAGAAATTGTACATGCAATCAAAAAGTCGTTAGTTTGATTTGACACGTGCACTCGTTATCACGCGGGCCATATGATAAAAATGCAGCACTCATTGCCCTACATCGCGAGTAATATGGGTAAGGTGTGGTAAGGGTGTTTACGTTAAAAAGCAGGTTACGGGTACGGATAATTCGGTAACGATAGGTACGCTTTGAATTTCTTCGTGTTTTCTTGTGGTAGGACTCAATTTTGGTTTAAAAATCCGTCTGGTGTCTGGTGGATCGTCTGGGTGGGTGCACACTATTAACTATTTTCGCCGCCAAAGAGCTTATACTACTGTGTTCCGCGACCTGAAGGGTATAGAGAGGATAAAGGATAACGACAACCTGTGAGGTATTCCATCTTAGTTTAAATTTGGCTGCAGATCTCCACTAACTGCAGTAGCCACTTACCATCAGGTGGACTGTAGGTTCGTTTATTACTTCCATTTTATAAAAAAAGGTTGACACGTGTCGGTACCGACTACGTGCGCCGAGTCTAAGCGCGTAAGAAAACAAGGGGATATTTACTCGTAGCGATCGGTATCGACTTGACAGTACGTACCGGTAACTTGCTTTTTTATGGAAGCACCCTAAGAAAAAACTGCACTATTATCGCTATTCTGTTCGTATTTATTTTTATAGAATTCCACATAATGGTAAGTGGATACTGTGTGTGACCCGTACACACCTACATCTATCCTAGATTGAGAATGCTGAAGCGTTATCACTCATCAGGAATAAGATTAAATGTCTCGTTATCGTAGTTTAGGGTATCTGGTCCTTGTCAATGTCTGAGGCTCTGAGGTAACTCATTGGTGCGGTACCTATAATATGCGGTAGACGCGTGAATCTACAATGGGATATATATATATATATATATATATATATATATATATATATATATATATATATATATATATATATATATATTTTCTTCTGGACGTACAATACTGCTTATTATATTTGTTGTGGTGTTTTTATATATAGAATTTATGTAACAAGCGAACTTTACACCCACCTTATGTTAAGTGGATACTTCTGCCCATAAACATCTGTATCCAACTTCAAATAGCAGGCTATAGATTCGTTACCAACTTTGTGGACTAAAATGGAATACCTCAAAGCCGGTAATTAGCATGTATTTCTATTAAGTTGCGAAAACAGATATGAATGTCCGCCCTACTTGGGTGGACTAGTAGTCACAAAAAGAGTTCCGCTATTTCGTATTTAGAATTAATCACCCAATTTCATCTCCTAGCGACCATGGGTAGTTACAAAGGATTCCGATAAAGTCAGTTTAACTACTGTGTTCATGTCAGAGGTACATTAAGGTGAAGTGAGCGCAAGAAGCAGATTTTTCAAGCTTTATAGGTGCGGTTGGCGGCTGTTTGGTCGGCCCGCGCGCTATTTATTTGCACAATATTTATTTCATATTTCTTTCTAAAATTATACATACACTTTTATTGAAAAAAAAAACATAATTCACTCACGTATTTACTGTTGAATATAAAACCTGAATTTAATTGAATTTGATTTCATTACATTCGAATGAAACAGCTTTTTCACTCAGTGGACATACCTAAAATTGTAGATTTTGAAGGAACTTTGCGATCTTTTTCTATCGAGCCAAAATAAGACAATCGTATTTTGGCCAACATAATTCAACAAGAAAAATCTTTAACTTTCATAATGAATGAAAAAAAATGTGGATTCGTATTATTTAATGACAAAAAAATTGCTTTTCTGCGCTTTTTTAAAGCGTGAAAAATCTGCTTTTGGCACCCACATCACCTTAAGGCAAATATTTCATACTACGGAAAAGTATCGAACAGGGGATTTTTATGGTTTGATGATAACGATTTTAAAACCAAAATTTATACCTATTTAATAATATGGAAGTATTTAGCGAATATATTTATTGGATAATAATAATTCATTTAAATTACGTATAGCATTTTTTTCATTTTCAAATATAAATATTTAATAAAATGCCCTTACAAATATAAAGTAATTTTTTTGTCGAATATATTTAATTAATCAAAGTATGCACCGTTGTTATCTATGCAATTTTGCTATCACATAGGTAGTTTATTGATGCCTTTACTAAAAAAAACATGGGGGCGAGAATCAATAAACTCTCAGAAAGCGGTTTGGACTGCCGCATCGGATATAATTTTTATCCCTTGTAAAAAGTTGTCCAAATTCCGGAAGAAATGGTAATCTGTTGGAGCAAGGTCTGGGGAGTACGGTGGATGTCGCAGACATTCCAATTGTAGCTCATCTAACTTAGTGGTTGTTTGTTGTGCAGTGTGTGGTCTTGCGTAGTCGTGAAGCAGCAGCAGCCTAGAGCCTAGACCGATTGACCAATCTCGGTTGTTTAGCATTTATTTCGTTTAGAAAGCTGTAGTGAACGACACCGCCATAAAAACCGCCATAAAAATATTATGGTTTTTATATTATTATGGACACATAATAATATAAAAATCTATCACTACAGTGCACACCTATTTACATACGATTTAAAAGTATAACCACAGAGCATTGTATTTGCTCCGTGGATATAACTCATCAAACCGATAGCCTTCTACCGTGATTACGCGAACGAGAGCGAGAGCCAGAACGTAGGCAGCTCACCACTAGATTAAGTGATTGAGTAAGGCATGCAAGATGTCGCTACATGCAGCTGGAGGGCTTAGGATTGAGGCTGAAATGATGCTGATCAATATGCAATTATTAAAGATGGCATGAAACAAATGTATGAAATTAAACTTAAATCAGATGATGAGTAAAATGTGTGTGGTATAAGTGAAAGAAAATTAAGTACAAATATGATATTTTGAAATTTTTTAGTACAAAGAAAGTTAAAGCTAAGTGTTGTGTTACTGGTACGTATAACCATTCGATTGTTGTGATTTTTACCTTCAGCTTTTCCTTTATAGTTTGGAACGTCTGACACCACACTTTTTAATGTGTGAGAGGTGAAAGGAAACTGCGACACTTTTGTTTTAGACTTTTCCCTAGATAAATATTTTAGCCTGAAATTCGCACTGTGTTTCTAATTTACTTCTATTGATATTTTCAAGTTTCCTTACGATGCTTTCCTTCACGGTCAAAAAACTGATGAGACAGCACTTAAAGTTGCAACTAACAATTTCATTGATGCCGGCGGGCATCGAACTCAGATAACTGGCGTACTGTGAAATTCACTCTCCACTCACGGGACTATATAAGAAATATGAAATACAAAACAAACAATAAAATCAGATATATAAATAAGACAGACAAAGTCCCTAGGGCCTTAGTCCTAATTTATTAAAATAATTACTTAAACACAGGGGATCCGAAACTAAGTGCAGGCTTATACTTAAATTATTTATTTTACGATGATAATGTTGAATTTTTGACATTTTAATTATAACGTTTTCAATTACGGTTAAATGCAATTTTAAGTGCTGATTTACCACGTGTTTGAGGGAGAAGGAAATCACTGTGAGAATACCTTCGTTTCTGAGAAATATAATATTTTAAGGACATGTAAAGTCCACCAACACATAATGGATGAATGAGAGGAAGCTATGTCCAGCAGTGGGACGATAAAAGTTGTAACTTTATATTATTACTGCTTTAAAACCTTTTCATTGCTTCTATACCTCCAGTTATTTTTTAGGTTTTATTTGCGCAACGATTAGAAAAAGACGGACTAAAATTAACCTCTCAAACGCCAAGCGTCCAAATTTGACCGCTTCGATATTCTGTCAAAATTCAAGCGGTCAAATTTGACCGCACCCACCACCAGCATTTTAACCCATAAATACTTATGTTTAGAGACTACTTTTCTATGAAGAAGTTTGACATTATAGAATCAATATGAAATTTTCTATCCTCTAGTGGAATAAAAAAATAGTTAGTCTATGGATATTAATTTATATTCTACGTTCATTACGTACGCCATTTTCATTTGGGTGTTGTGTTGATTTTTGGATTTTTCTAGTACTTTATTGGTGTTTTACTATAGTGTTTTATTAAAAAATTGTTATAAAAGTTTTTGTGTGAATTTAATTTATTTTTTACGTAAATAATTTCGAGTAATATATAGAAATAATTGTGTTTATCACGCTGCCGACATCCGCTTTGTATTTTTTTGTTTTCAAAATACAATAAAGTCATTTTGTAATAAAATAAAACCTGGCTTTTGTTTATACCGCAAGATAGAAAATTTTATATAGATTTTATAATGCCACATTTCTTCATAGAAAAGTAGTCCCTAAACATAAGTTTTAATGGTTTTAAGTGCATTCGAACGCTCGGGATTTGCTAGGCGCATACGACAGCATGGCAATTTTTTGGGGATTGAAGAGTTAAAAAGGCATTCTCTGCAATTTTACCTCCAGGTTAAGCAGAGAAGATATTATGGGTGCAAAATGCAACTATCATAAAATACCTGAGTTAACATATTTTTTGCATAGTAACTATCATATGTTATATCATACCTTCATTTTGATAGACAATACACCCTATTCCTATTAAACTTGAGATACTATAACAAAAAATGGCTCTAGCGATGTTTATATGACCATGTTAATTAATTATTTCAAAATCATAACAAACTTAATTCGCACCTAAGACTGTGGCTTATGTTATACATTTAAACGTACACTTAAGTTTGAATTGCCAAGTTGTAATCGGCTAAACCTAAGTATACCCGCTTTTGGGTTTAAAGCCCTTAACATTATGTAAAAACTATGCACTTTCAGTACTCTAAACAGATCTTTGCTCGCTCATCAAGTAAGGTATTTTATATTTATATAAACTACACGTGTATTTTCCTATTATATATCAATACTTGACTACTAATTCCTATCCTAAGGTAGTAAGTGTTGATGTAACTTAACAAACGCCTTTTCCCTGTTTGAATCAGTTATTTATGACCTTGTTTTGATTTAATGAGTGTAGGAATAATTTCACATGCATTTTATTATAAAAACTAAGGCCAAGGAATACAAAAGATCTATGCCTGAAACATGTATTAAGAGGAATCAATTAGGCGACATGATATTGCGATATTTAGTTAAGGAGTGCTGTTCAAGTCCTGTATAAAATATAAAATTTTTCTTGCAGTCAATACTTGGTAATGGTCATAAGTAGTTCTGTAAAATATAAGCGATATATTATAATTTTGTCCTTTCACAACAATATTTTGTAATTGCTGTGTCACCAGCTTCATTGATATGAAAAACAAATATGGGACAAATTTTCTAAACACACCGAGACATACAACAATCAAAACGTTTTGGTTACAAAATTACAGTCGTAGATAAGTAAGTCACCTAACTTAGGGACACGTTGCGTAAGTTAAGATCAAGTCCCATCTGCCTCTCTGCGTAATTAAGTTAACAAATTAGAACACGAGCCCGGGGTGTGTAATAGCACTTTCGTCAACGTTGTGTGTGGAACCTCTTACGAGAAATCTGCTGTAGATTAAGGTAAATTAAATGTGATTTGAATTTGATTGAAATTGATCCCTTGCAGTTAATTAAACCTAAGGACTATGATGGACCTAAGCACTGTGCTCAATGACCTCAATGATATCTCCCAACGGATAGGTCTTAAGATGAACACGGACAAAACAAAGATCCTGTTTAATGTCCATGTCACACCTATGCCGGTAGTTGTTGGGAGCACTATGCTCAAAGTTGTTGACGAGTACGTTTACCTAGGACAAATAGTCCGACCAGGTAAGTCCAACTTCAACCGAGAGGTCAATCAACGGATTCAACTCGTCTGGGCAGCGTTCGGGAAATTACGACACATCTTCTCGTCAGGTATACCTCAAACTCTGAAAACTGGATTGTACAACCAGTGCGTGTTGCCAGTAATAACTTACGGATCAGAGACGTGGTCCTTCACTGCTGGCCATATGAGGACGCTCAAGGTCGCTCAGCGAGCTATGGAGAGGGCTATGCTCGGAGTTTCTCTGCGTGATAGACTCAGAAATGAGGATATCCGCAGTAAAACCAGAGTGACCGACATAGCCCAATGGATTAGTAAGCTGAAGTGGCAATGAGCCGGTTATATAGCTCACAGAACCGATTACCGATGGGGAAGAAAGGTACTCGAGTGGTAGCCTCGTACCGGTAGGCGTACTGTAGGGCGACTCCCACTAGATGGAGTGACGGCCTGGTAAGACGTGCAGGAAGTCGATGGATGCAGGTGGCTCAGGACCGTGCTTGTGGATTACTTGTGGGAGGATTATGTTCAGCAGTAGACTTGTGAAGGGTTGTAATGATGATGATGATGAGTTAATTAAATAAAAGTTATAAAATAGAAATGGAATTGAGTGCCAATTTTGACTGCCATTACTAACAACTTTACATTTAGTTATTAATTGTATGATTGATTTTTGTACAATTAAAAAAAAAACTATTGATCATGCGTCAAGGTATTAGTATAAAAAAGAAAATATAATTTCTTCTAAAGATATACGGGACAAAAAATTTACTGACCTATGAACTGTATATACGTATAAAAACATTAAAAATCGTAGAAAATTGTAGAAACTTTAAGAGATTATGTAGGTACACTAAAACGTTTTAACGTTTGTCTTACTACAGCAAATTTTAATTGGGAAGTAAAGAAGCATATTTCATTATACGTGATAGAGCCACGCTGCAGCTATATAATAATTGTAACACGAATGAGTCTGTTTGGTTGAAGAAGGACCACGTTCTCACAGAATACTAGCGAAAATGCCGGCTTAATGCTGCTGTGTTTCGTATGTAAAGAACCGTATACCTTATTAACTGGAAACTAGGCATTCCGTTTTAATCCTGAGATGTGTCTGCGAATTTACACTTTAATTCTTAATCGAGAATGGATATAGATGTTTATGGGCCACAGGAGGAGTATGCATCAGGTGGACTGTGAGTTCATTTGTTATTCATATTTTATAAAAAGAGCATCACAAGCACAGCACAAGCATCCTCTAATTTCTGAGAAGTTTATGGAGCAATTGATCAGCCCTGCTGACTACGCATTTTACGTATGGTGCATGAAAGATGGTTACACCGACATCTGAGTCAGGTACTATTAATAAAAAGTTCCGTGCAGAGGATAGAATAAAAAGTTTGCATACCCTGAAGTACCTAATTAGCGACAGAATTAGCAACAACGCTGGGATCGCCCGGCTAGAAGCAAATCTTCCCTAAAGACTAGGATGCAAAATAAGACTGCATCCAATCCTAATCGGCGGACCTATAGTGCCAAACACTGCGGCAACCTGCAGAATGAAAACGCGACGTTTGTGTGAGTGGTACCATACTCCGGACATGTCAATAGTCCAGATAAGAGGCCATCAGAAGGTTCAACAGCAAAGGTAGGCAAAGAAGCCAGTTGTGTTAGACAAAAGGCAAAATCATAAACAGATCTCCTCGCATGATCGGTTAAATGTGAACCAAACTATTCGGCACTGCGGGCGTTAAAATCGCCAAGGATCACGATCTTTACGGATGAGATCTGCTATAGCAAAGAATCTGTAGCCATTTAGACGTGGTCGGTGAGTTGGCTGTTCCGGATACCGGTATGAGACGTATAGAGGCACCCGTAGACGCGGGGATGGTGGTCCCTGTCTACGCGCAGCCATAAGGTGGACAGTTTCGTACCTTCAAGACTGTCGAGGCGTCGAAAACAGATGTCCTCTTTGACGTATGTAAAAAAAATAATATCTATTTGGTGGGTGACAAAACTTGCAGGCCCTTTTCTCTGGTTACAAGGGATTTCCTTTATAGTTAACGAGGCGACAGTGTTTTCATTCTTAATGAAGGGTAGATGTAGATATCTATGGACAACAGCATCTTATTAAAATATTGGTCTATTATTTGGATTGAAATTCAAATTCAAATTGTTTATTGCATGCCTCATTACAAATTTCTATATTACAGATAGACACTTAAATTTTATTAACATGTATAATGTATCAATTTAAATAAGTTAAAATAATCTAATATTTAAAAAATTGATTTTGTTTGTTCGTGTTTTATGCGCTGCCATACCGTTCATCAGATTGCAGTAAAATTTCAATTATTGTTTAGTTGTCAATATATTGCTTGCACTTCCGCGAAGGTAATAGGCGTAGTATAATTAACGTATAGTAGATGGGGCGCATATCGTACCGACAAATTTATTTGAATGTTAAATATTATTCAATTTCAATGAATGTATTATCATTCCTAATTACACAATATAAATCTTCCAGATTTAAAACGGTATATTTACAATTGTTTCTTCTGCGGTAGTAACGCGTTTGGTACCAACTAGTCAGAAATATAATGTAGTCGCAGCATTTTCATGTATGCCATAATTTCGTTTATGTATTATGTACAAATATTGAATGATAATTGAATAAACAAAATATTTCTTTGAAATGATAATTGAATAAACAAAATATTTCTTTGATATCTATTATTTGATGTATTCAATGCACTGATCTAATTTTATGGGTTTTCCACTGCGAATCCCTTTAGCTTATACCATTAAGCATATTTACGCTCTGGCAAACATTAGTACGTAATGCACGTGAATAGATGCGAGGTGTGACGTATTTTGTACACACTTACATGTTTCTTTTCCCTAATGGAAGAGAGTGAAAAGTGTTTCGCATGCTGCAATATTATAAACGATTAAAATTTAGGATGTTTTTAAAATATTAAGAATAAATAAACTGTTTATAAATTATTATAAAATATAGCTCCTGATTCGAGATTTGTATCGCTATTGATAATATAAGGATATATCGGCGCTTTCTAAGTTTACTCTAAGTTTACTATTACTATTATTAAAGTACGTATACAAAAGTCATCATATAATGTCCCCGATCACAATTTTGTCTTGGAGCAGTCTTGATCATATGAAATCTCAGGCAGAAATGGATGGTTTTCAATCTGGATCAATCCAACTTACACCCAAAAAAAAAGTTTATAATAAAAAAAATTAAAAATATTCGTATACGTAAAGATTTACATCCTGGGGAAACAAATGATCTTTTTAATCTGTCTCTCTGTATGAAATAAAACTATTTCCGGTTTAGTAACAGTTTCTATCTACAAAAGATGGGTTAGCTATGGGGTCCGTTTTAATACACTTATGGCGGACATTTTCATGGATAATTCCGAAAAACAACATATAGTTGTCAATCAAAATATCTTATACTACTATTGATATGTAGACGACATAATTCTTTGATGCATAGATTTTTTTATATTCCTTGGCCCTTTTCTGTATAATCAAGTCAATGCAATTTTATACATCTATCTATTAAATATGGCAGATTGTAAAAATGTTAATCGAACATGTTTACAAAATTTGTCATACCATAATACGGAAAAGTTGCTAATTGTTTTAAGGTAATTAATATCAGAAGATTATTGATAGTATTATCTACCAAAATTAACCCTAATTAGTTGATATGTTATTCATTTTATATAAGAAACAGAAAATATTTGTTTATGTATCTATTAGCACGTACACCTGTAATACAGGTTTATCCTCGTTCAGGTGCCTGTTATTGTAACTATTTTAAATAAAGACATTGTTTAAATTCATTGTACAGTTTATTGAAATAAAAATTATCGATCGCTCTAATTAATATACTTACAATCTTTATATTGTTAATCCATTAACCGAACATATACTTCCCCTTGACGGGTGATTTGGAAACCACAATTATTTTATTATTTTCAATTGCTTCCCTCTGTTCCCCACTTCCACTTCGCGTTTCAGTTTCCCTCATTTGCCGTCTTGCCGAGTGTGGCTCTGCCATAAAAAAGAAAGTTAGAGAATTTTACAACAATTGTCTTTTTTATAGAATAAGAGTGATTAACGTGCACACAGCGCACACAGTACACCTTGGTTTTCAGGGACGGCGTGGTCCTTCTCTCGTCAAACATACCCATTCGTGCTATAACTGTAATATAGCTGCAGAATGGCTATTTTCATCCAAATTTACTAGTAATCTATCTATATTACAATATTAATTTCCTTCAGACCGAATTGCGGTCACTACGTACTGCCTACTTTTTAGCGATTTCTACCGCCAAAGAGCAGTGCACTACTGTTTCCCGTTGTGAAAGTTAGAGAAACTATATAATTACAGGTTGTAAGGCATTCCATCTTAATCTACTAAGGTGACAACGCATCTATAGCCTTCTTTGTATAAAGTTGGCTGCGTATGTCCAAAGACTACAGTAATAACTAAGCATCGAGAGGACTGTAAATTCGTTTGATACTTCAGTTTAAAAAAACACTTAAGAAGTCAAATTTTAGAATTGCTCTTAATAATACCCAGACCGGCAATGTAAGAGTCCCACGTTCAGCAGTGGGGTTGTTTTGAATGATGATAATGGTGATGATGACCCTTAACTGTAATAATATTCTCTATTTTTGGTGTTAAAACATTGTCTAAAAGAAATTTGTTAATTCCCTTAAGTGCTACCAAATTTACCAACGTAGTTTGCCTTTAACGTAAATTTTAAGTTGCATTACCAGCCTTAAACATGTTGGATATGTCAACATCTTGCGGTGAATTTCCCTGCTCATGTGACGTTAAAGTAACGACATTATAGATAAAGCAACAACTTCATTTATAGTTTTTGTAAAACAAATGGCTGGGTGCTACCATCAGCTTGGGATCCTATAATAAATAAAATTAAATCCCAACCCAGGCACACAACTGCAAGACTTCATGATACCATAAGTTCATACTGTGTAGATCGGAACAAAAGTTAAATTTTAATCTATGGTAACCGCGGTTAACTATGACATCTGGACGTTAAACATCTCAGTCCTACCCGTGACCATGGGTGCTGTAAAGCTCTCGAAACGTCGGGTATTAAAAAGCTAAATATACGCGATAAATTCCGTAAAAACTAGTATTATTTCAATGTGTAGTGTTCGCGTAAATATAAGAAATCATTAAACAAAAATTAAATTTAAAAATAAATTTTATATAGATTGTTTACTGGGGAAGTCTTGATATTTGTCGTCCTGAGTTTCGACTAGATAAATCCAACTTCGACCGAGAGGTCAATCGGCTGGGCAGCGTTCGGGAGATTGCGACACATCTTCTCGTCAGGTATACCTCAGCACTTCAAAACCAGATTTTACAACCACTACGTGTACCCAGTGATGACCTATGGATCTGAGACGTGGTCATTCATTGCCGGCCGTATGAGGAAGCTCAAAGTCGCTCAGCGAGCTATGAGGAGGGCTATGCTTGGAGTTTCTCTGCGTGATAAACTTAGGAATGAGGATATAAGGGCCGGCAACGCACCCGCAATTCTCCTGGTGTTGCGGTTGATCATGGGCGGCGGTAGTCACTTAACATCAGGTGAGCCGCATGCTCGTTTGCCCCCTCTTCTATAAAAAAAAATATACGTAGTAGAAGTGGAGTAACTGACGTCTCACAAAAAAAGTGAGACGACAGGCTCGTGCTTGTATTAGAAATAGTGGCAATCATTTTCAAAATAAATAAATATTTATTTACTAGTGCTCAAAATGATTGCCCTTATAGTTAAGGAGTTTTGCCTGAATGTTAAGGTGGATGTCTGGTTGAAAGGATGACTAAAGTTATATGTTGTTACTTGTTATTGATAATTGGTTAACTGTGTAGTGGTGATGTAAGATTATCCACTAACTGGTCTGTGTGTGTAACTGGTGGTGGGGGGCTCGTAAAAGACGACAGAGGGAATCTGAAACGGGAGATTGCCAGCGGTATTTTCCTGATTTTACTTAAAAATTACAAAAATTGCGGTAGTCAATCGTCCTGCCAAGTGTGGCAACTATAGAAGATCGATGTGACTAGAAAAGAAGATATGTCGTAATCTTCTGAACATTGTTCAACAACTCATGGTCAAATTCAGACCTACTTAGACATTTAATTTGACCTGTATAAACATACTCGTTACCCATGTTCGGTAGTGGATTTTAATAGCCTTCAAATTTCTGCAAATTGTATACCGATTCTAATAGTCTTAGTAATTAGAAGGCTGCAGTGCAAAGCCTGGCCGAACCAATTCAACTTCGATTCAAAGCTTTCAATTTTCAAACTTGTCGGTTTTTTTACCAGACTTTTAAGTGTTAAATAGCTGA
Source organism: Parnassius smintheus behrii (assembly GCA_036936625.1). Classification (NCBI taxonomy): domain Eukaryota; kingdom Metazoa; phylum Arthropoda; class Insecta; order Lepidoptera; family Papilionidae; genus Parnassius; species Parnassius smintheus. The sequence goes on along the minus strand of JAUPFT010000030.1, from coordinate 10,155,987 downwards.
GCTAAGACGTTTTTGTAGAAAGCGGTGAACTTTTCGTCGTTCAATATCTGGAAGTTTGCCACGAAAACAACGTTAAACAAATTAAGGAGTTGTGTAACTTAAGTGGAATATTTGACGGTGTTGACTATAACTGTAAAGCCGTACTGTATTTAGCTGCTACAGGAACAAAATTCTCTGTTTTCTTAAGACTGTACCTATTCACATTATTATAATAATATATTCTAATTCTAAAGTAGTAAAATAAATAAGGTTTTATGTTTTAATGTAAAATCGTGCGTTAAGATGTAAGTAGCCTTATGCACTTTAGGTATTTCTCTATCTAATTATCATTATTCATTAGCTTATGATCCGTGGTGGCTCAGGGGCTAAGCAATCGTTGTGAATTTCACCGTAGGTGAGCAGCCCGGACTCAGTTCCCGCCAATATCCATGAAACTGGTAACTGTAATTTTAAGTGCTGATCTATCATTTGTGTGTGACTATGCATTTCTTAGACATTTAATATCTACCCGAATGTATTGGGGCAGCGTGGCGGAAATTTCTTTGCCCTTAACCCCCTGAGAGGAATAAAGAGAGAGAGGAAGAAAAAGTCCGAGAAGAGGAAGAGGAAGCCCAGCCGTGGGCTGTATAAAGACTATAACTTAACTAACTTTACGTGTATATATTTCTACACTTTTGTCTATTTACTTTATTTATATAACTTTAGCCTCCTTTTGCGTAGTCTGTTACGAGTAGTACAAGAAAAGGATCTAGTTTTATACCGCTTTATTCATCTTTTATGCGAACTTTGTTCGCTATATTCATTCGAAATGAATTCGGACTTACTAGTTTCTGGCAACGATAATCTTGAATATCTAGCCAAAAACGTCCTCAAGCATTCAACAAATATTTAAATAATCTTCTATGCAAATGTTTCAATTGATTGAACTTTTCATAAAAAATAAAATATACTTTAGAACTTCAAAATAATAATTTCCAGAAGCTTCTAATATTGGTGCTAAGATATAGAAAATTTACAGGTCAGGCTCCGACTTTAGGAGCAATTATGTGGAATATTTTTATTTTATTAGTTATATATGGAAGTCAGCTTTGCTTTTTAACACAAGTATAGCTTTTTTTATTATTCGTCTAAGGAATATTACAAGATTGAACAAACAGATTGTCTTTTAGATATATTTAAAAAAATATTTCCTTAATTTCCTTTCTTTCTTTTTCTTTAGATTTGTGTGTGCCACTCTTGAAGTATAACCTATTTAATATAAATAATCATAATCACAAAACACAACAAAACACAAGAGGAAATAATTATTGAACCATGGTAAAACTCAGACCTATTTAGTCATATTTGACCTAGATAAACATACTTCTAAAAAACTTTGAGCGTAGTAATCCACAATACAGCATAGGTAAGTTATGGACGCATATATCGTATTCCAGGTGGTGGGATTCCTTTCTGTCTAAGAGCTCGAGTGGGTAAAAGGGTACCTCGGGTAACCTACGCCTAAAACGTAAAATTTATGACAATAAAAAAGGGAAAAACCGGCCAAGAGCGTGTCGGGCCACGCTCAGTGTAGGGTTCCGTAGTTTCCCGTCCGTCACAATAAGTGTTCCCACTTATGAGTTTAAAGGTGGGTATCCATTATGTTCGCACTCCAGCAGCGCTCCGCGCTCCTGAAACTGCTCCCGGTTGTGGGTACTGTTGTTTCCATCCAAGTTCAAAATGATTATCCTCGAAAGTCCTCATAAAGTTCTACTTTTCAGATTTTTTTCATATTTTCCAAATTTATGGTTCAAAAGTGAGAGGGGAGGGACACATTATTTTTTACTTTTGGAGCGATTATTTCCGAAATTATTGACGTTATCAAAAAATGATTTTAGTAAACCCCTATTCATTTTTAAATACCTTTCCAACAATATATCACACGTTAGGATTTAAATAAAAAATCACTTCCCACTTTACATATAAGGGGGCTACCCTAATAAAATATTTTTTTCCAATTTTTATTTTACCACTTTGTCGGCGTGATTACACATATTGGTACCAAATTTCAGCTTTCTAGTGCTAACGGTTACAGAGATTAAGCGATGACGGACAGACGGACAGACAAACATGGCGAAACTATAAGGGTTCCTAGTTAACAACGGAACCCTAATAAAAGAAAATAAATGTTAAACACATCGTTATTAGGTCTTGAAACAGGACATCGTTCCGTCCTCATATTGCTCGGTATTAGCTTAGAGACAGTGACGCGATGATTTGTTTATTTTAATATCTTACATTTTCATATTTTACACATAATTACTGCCAAAGACAGTCTCACTATAGCACCCACCGGATTCACCACAGCCAATAAAAGTTATGATAGGGTTATTCCTATAACTGCCACGTTTGCTTGTACGAATAATTGCTACTGCATTATTCCAGTTTCCTTCTGTCGCCTCTAACAACACCCATAGGACGATATGGCATAGTTAACCCTTAAATCCCCATAAAATTCCCATGCAGTCGCATGCACCTGGCATATCCCGAGCGGTGGTATTTGACCGCTTGAATTTTGACGGGATATTGAAGCGGTCAAATTTGGCCGCTTGGTGTTTGAGAGGTTAATAATCTTACATCGTCAGTACACATTTTTTGTTTTAAATTATACCTACGCATTCCAACGATTATGTATGCGTAGGTACATGCATGTGAAAGAAACGAGAAAAGTATGTCAAGATCATGCTAAAAAGAAATGTGTAGTCTCTGCCTACCCCTAAAAGGCGTGAAAGTTCATGTATGTATGTTGTATGTTACACATAGATAAATATATCTGGGACTTGCTAGTATAAATTTGACACGCTGACTGAATTTTTTTTATAGGTTAGGGTGACAAACGAGCACACAGTCCACCTGATGGTAAGTGGTTGCTGTGGCCCATAGACATCTACATCTATCCTCGATTACGAATCAAAATGCAGATGCGTTGTTACCCGTGAGGACTAAGATGGAACGCCTCATTTCCAGTAAAAAGGGTCTCCGGTTCTCTACACTCACCATATGAAATACAGCAGCATTAAGCTACTATTTCACGCTGGTATTCTGTGAGAGCGTGGTCCTTCCCCGGTCGAGCCGACCCATTCGTGCTACAACTATACTACTAATATAACTACAGCATGGCTCTACCACGTATAGAATACCAGTATTATTTATTTATGAAGCTTCCGTTGTTTTAAAAATCTTTGCGCATATATTATTCGTAGCTTATGCTAAGTACAGATAGTTTCCTACATCGCGTACATGCAATAAATCAAATACCACGTCTGGGAGCACTATTTTACTTCCGCTACTGAAACCACGATCATATTTAATGCAATTTTGATAGTTATTTAAGTTATTGCGGGGTCATTAAATAATTCAGGAGCCGTAGGCGATTGTACATTTTATAGCGTATCGTCTGCGTAATTTTTTATTAACAGTTTCAGTTATTATTATGTAGTTGGACTTCTTTTCTGCCTAGAAGTTCATCTAGGTAAGTCAACCCCCTTACCTATTTCTGTCGCCAATTAGTAGTACTTGTATTGCTATGTTGCGGTCTGAATTATATTGAGAGCCAGTATAATTATAAGCTGTGAGGCATTCCTTCTGAGATCTCAGGAGTGACAGCGCATCTGTAACATTCTTTGTATGAAGTTGGTGTTCATGAGCTACAGTAGTTACTTACTATCAGGTGGACAGTAAATTCATTTGTCACTTCAGTTTTATTTAAAAAAAAAATCAGCCCCATTGATCAAGTTTATTTATGCCATTATGCCTAATCTATTATTTGGTACATCATGCGAAATGTCGAAATACAGTTCTACCAATATCGTGCTCCCAGTAACTTTATAACTATCAGAAGTTATGAAGTTTAAGTGATAACAGTGCGTATAAACCCAGAGGATTTACTAGTTTTTTATCTGTCTTTCCGTCTAATTCCAAGGCACGAAATAATAGGTTTTTGTAATGTTAATTTCAGTGCGTTTTACCATTTTCGGTCACATCACGACTTACCATCAGGTGGGATAGCAGTCAAGGACTGGCTTATAATAGTTCAAAAACATGCTAAGTCTCGATGTAACGTGGCGGCCCACTTACAAATAATGTTAGTTTACTTTAGTTACTCTCACAGCATAATGTATTATGGAATTTAATGTGATGATGTGGGGACGTGCAGATGATTTTAAACCTATTTTTATTTAACATAAATTGCATTCCCATAATTCATTTAATAAATTATTTAAAATTATTTCGTAACTATCGTACATGTACGGCTGAATATAGGTCTATCTGAATATAGATTATTTCATAGCTTTGGCAATTGCATTTTTTTAATAATTTTGAGCTGTTATCAATAAGAATATTACTATTATTTTAAATATTATTTTATTAATTATTTATTTTATTTTTATTTCATTTATTTCAGACAGTGGTATTAAAAAGTTAAATTATATCCAGGATTAGTAATAAAACAAGTGGTAAAATTAAAAATGTTGTACAACCGACCTCATCTTTAATAAAATGATAACGTCATCAATGTAGTTAAAGTTAACTATATACGCTTTATCAAAGATACATAAAAAACCACCGATCAGATCTTGATCAAATTTATATGAGACCACATGAGAAGCACAAACTGTCAAATAATCAAAATCGGTTTACCTGCAAAAACTTACAACACATAAAAAACATACCGTCGAATTGAATTCGGTTAAAAATATATTGAAATACTACCTATAAAAACAAAATAAAAATTCAAATTGTTGTGAGATAGATCTACACAACAACATATACACTATTATGCTACTATGTGAACCCTCACCCTCGCTTGTTAGAAGTGGCAAGTCCCACTGATCAAAGAATATCCCAAGGATACTGTTGGTGCTATTCCGCAAACGGGTCAGCGCGGAGACACACCGCCTCCTAACTATCGTGGCGAAAACGGCTCTCAGCAAACAGGCCTGAAGCGCTGCATAGCCATGACAGCCCCAACAGTAACCTCAAGGCATTGTTGCTTTGAACACGGAGATCACTGTTGGCTTGCTTTGTATAGCTAACCCACAAGCTGCAACAGTAGAACGACTGACAAAAAGCTTTAAAAAGCGCTACTTTAACCTGCCTACTAGATCGCGCAAACGTGTGAACCAGCATATTATAACGAACCGCCAACGATCCTGTAATCCAGTGGCCCGGGTAATTAAAACTCGCAACCCGCTTCAAAGGTTTGTCACACAAAGAAATTTCCAGAAGTTCAGAGTAGTTAATCGAATCTGACCCCACCCCCCATTTGTCTTATTATATAGTACGTAGTTTTAAGGGTTTCCTTCACTCACATTTGTTTATTTTTATTTATTTAGACTATAATCTTCAAAGCAGTACTTATGGCGGACTTAATGCCCTATGGAATTCTCTCCATGTCAACCATTACGCTTAGCAAACATGTTAAACCGGGGCGGCAATAATCGAAAAAAAAAAGAATAACATTCCTAAATAAAACGGTCAGTTTTGTTTTATTTGCATGTTTTCTTTAAAAGACTTACCGTACCGTAACCGTACCGTAACAGCCTATTAAAGTCCACCGCTGAACATAGGCCTCCTCTATAGATTGACTCAAAGACGAGATATTTTCCATACGTGCCACGCTTGGCGAGCGGGTTGCCAAACACAGTTTCTTTATTTTATGTCGTTATGAGGAAAACGCTGCTGCCTATCTACTATTTCCCCCTGGATCCTCTTACGACACCCACGGGATCATATGGTGTAGTTGATATTATTACACCGCCTCTACACGATAGACCTAAAGCATCCTTAAAGGCTTACAAAGTAAACAAGGAAAATTGAACTTTTAATAAAACGAAAATAGAATTGACTATAGTAAGTTGAAAGCCGTTTTATTAATTAATACACCACTGGTTATGGAAATGGGTCTGTCCTATTAAGAATCGGCTGGAAGCCTAACGGGAGCTTAAAGAACCAATAACAGTTTACAATCATGTGTTGATTTAAAAAACCACACAGAATAAAATTTCCACTATTAGCTTTTAAAGTTCGTGTGTAATACAGTACATGGAAGAAGACGAATGAAGTTTCTTTTGAGTAGTCTAAGGAATATCAGAAGCCCTAGGTAAGAACTAGAATGTCGTCTTAATTTAGTTAATGTGTAGTTAATTTAGTTAGCTTTAGTGTGAAATATCTTTTTAAATTTATAAGCGACCACCCTTGGAGCATGAATTCAGCCAACCAATATTACCAAATTACGTACCTAAAACTACCAAAATATTTCACCAAACACAATTTAGAACGGTGGGGCAATATGAAATCCGGACTGAAACCGAATGAACCATAAAATCCATAACAAAATTAAGAAAAACTATTCGCATTTATAATGTTGGCCCCTCCAGTGAAAATCATATGTAAAAATTACGTAATGTTTATTACACGGAATTATACTAGTAACATAAAGGGTGAATGTTTTAATCGTCAGATAAAAGTTAATTATCGATTAAATTATAACCCGACTTAATTTAAATGCAAAGCAATTACATTATTTTATTCAAGGAACTGTAATTTTAAATTGGTTTATGTTGTGTTTTACATTCGAGGATTCAAAAATCGGTCTATAATTATGAAACAGGTAATATAAATTTAATACATCATTGTTTCTTTTATAATCCTTTCCTGCTAGAGTAAAGTTTAAATTTACTATTTATTTATTTATTAATATCAACAAAAGTAAAATATTTTATTCAATTTGGGATTGTTCAAAGCATGCATAAACTATAGAATTTACAAATAATAAATAAATTATAAAAATTTTGTAGTTATAATTTGATTTCAGACCAAAAAAATAGCAGAAAAAACACTTAGCACTGATAATCGAAGTATTGCGAACAATGCGTAGATTCATATTTATGTCTCTAGCTCTTTTTTGCTATAAGATCCAGATTTTCATATACACACACAAGGGGATTTTTATATATATATATATATATATATATATATATATATATATATATATATATATATATATATATACTATAGAGCGGACATTGGGAACATTTTAATACAAAAGCTGTGACCACGCGCATTTATTACACCCTCCAGCGAAATATAGCAATACTACACAGAATACTTATTTAGAAAATATTTTAGCTATTTCCCAGTAGGTGACACTACTAAACATAAGGTAAAAATCCTTTGTATATGTTAGTGATTAACAATCACTAACATATTTGTAAATAAATAGTGACGTTACTGGATAACAGAGGGCACTTATTACAATATTTTTTCTTTCTTCGCGAACAATCTACTGGAAATAATAAAATTTAAAGATTATTTGGTAAATACACATTATTCTTACGATAATAAACCGAAATCACGTTCATTTTTTGCTCCATATCGTGACTTACAACGCTTTAATGCACACCGAGGCATATTTTCTTTAAAAATATTATTAAATTTATAAAATGAATGCGTGTTGACCTTTTTACGATGGCACTTAGACTAAATGACAAAAATCGCAGATGTATCCTATAGGATAAAAGTTACAGACGACAATTTTGTTACTGATGTCCGGTCTATTACTACTTTACCTATTTAAGTGTCCTTGTATACACAAAATTTTGTATGATGTGTCTCGGACGAACAAAGAAAGATAGAGTGGTGCGTATATTAAAAGTGGCGTAAAAACTTTTTTCTTCATCTTTCTTTTTTATCGGCCAATAAAAAACAACTACTGGAGGCAGAACTATGTTGTTGCTTGCAAATTACTTAAGATATATGATACAGGTGATGCAGATTAGTTCAGTTGAAATGTGCATTGTGTTTGTTCTATCTTTATTATTCGTTTCATATTTTAATACTTAACATCTCTTCCTGATATATATCGAAGTTTTCGTTTTAATGAATGAAAGTTCTTTCTACAAGATTTTGATTCTATTGCAGTCTCGTAATTAAGAAGAGAAGAGCGAACTATTTTACTCAGATCTTTTTAATCGTCTCTGTAATCATTTGCATTTTGAAACTCAAAAGAATCTGTTATTTAAAGCTTGTTTCTTGATTAAAAGACCAATGGTTTTAAAGTTTTCTTATTTAACGCTATGAAATTCATTAAATTCAGAAACTAGTTGCATAGAGTGCTCTTTTATAGTGATGGTACGAGAATTTTACAGTTTTCTTGCTGATTCCCAAATACTATCGGATATAATTAATTGCACACGTTCTGTATTTATCATAAATTTAGATACAATACGTCCGTATACATTGCAGCGTGTTCAATGTATTGTTGATGATGTTGATATCATATTCGAAATAATAATTTTGTATATCTTAATTATTTTTGTATATCATAATAAATGTTTTAAACAAATTCGTAATGAACTATCGTCAGCTATGTTAATAGCTGACAATACATACGTCAGCTATATAGCTGACAATGCGAGTAAATTTTAGGTTGTATAATTAAGCGTCTCATTAACGATAACAATCTTACACTATCTGACAAATAAATATTATTAAGCATTTACTATGCGTCAAAAATAAAAATCTGCGTTTGCCAACCCGCTTACCAGGCGTGGCTGTCAGAAGAGTAGGGCTATGTTTTAGCCATAGATAAAGTATACATTAGATTAGCGATGGAGTGATTAGAGTGAGACCAAAAACGAAATGCAGTGAAATGCACATGTGTGTGAGACGAATAGTGCTGCGCTATGCATCAATTTCAATAACCGATACAGAGTGCTCTGTCCGTGTCATTAAATAATAATCTTTATGTTTGAGGCATAAAATAAAAAAGTAAAAACAAAGTTTTTGATTTTTATTTTCCACCAAAAATAACTAATTTTTTGTTAAAATGTCGTAAGCTCTCTTTAGAGGTATATTGCAATTTTGATTCACGCTTCAACCTTAATCAAATAAGTTTCGATTATTAATTTAATAATTAAGTGTTTATGGTTTCATATTGCAGGCTAATCGTACATATGTATGTTAAGTAAATCAAAATAATTTTTGCAGAATACAAGGCATTCGTTTGCTAGTTTTCGAAACATATTTTCGTTTACATTTTTCCCTTTCGTATATTTTCGAAAAACTCGTTCACAATGAATACCTACCTCTTAAAAGTCTTGAGAGGTATAAACGAGGTCACCTACATCCTTCATGTTTATAAGTGAACCTTCCATAACTTCACCATAAACTACATCTACGCAGGATTCGTATTTAATTTTATTTGCAAATTTTTTCACCACGTAACCACAAATGTACTGAACAATGGGCTTTACTACAGATTCCATGCTTTCAGGAATCCATGGCATAGATGATACGAAATTAGAACCTTCATTATCGATTTGTTCTTGGCCAATAGTCACATCGCCGTTTGGCGTTGTCATTCCACTAAGGCCAGTTGTAGTATTTAATGTATCTATAGTACACGATCTTTGTAGATTGAGCATACTAATATTCTCCAAAGGCAAACAATTAGCTTTATCGTTGATTTGCATTTTTACGTGGCACAATAATCGTTTGTATGCTGCTGTGAACTGTCTGGCTATAGGATTAATACACCAAAAAAAGTTTCTATATGATCTTGAGAGATTTTGTAGGCCGGAAGAAACTTTAATTTTCCTGAATCTATAAAATCGACATAAAGCCACTTTAAAGCTATTGTATTCGCCAAAAAACCAATAAATCCAAGTTTTCTTCGACTATCTATCAAAGGTTGGTTGTTGTGTTTTATATTTTTAATATACTTATGGACTTTGTTGCATTAAGCTACAACATTTTCGACAATCTTTGCATTTAAGACCTTCTTAAATCCGTAGCTGAGTAAATTTCTGGAGTTGAAAATGTCTAATATGCTGTTTATATGCTTTATAAAACCTGTTGTCGCTTGAAAATTTTCAAACAAAGTTAGTTTCAATACATCTTTGCAGAACTCTAAGCTGGTTGCAACAGAGTTACTTAACAGTTGCACTGCTGCTAACAAACTTTAGTAAATGACACGCATCTAATATAACATAATTTTTTTGTCCTCTATAGTGAAAGTACGGCCTAAATGAAGCGATGCTCCTAGTATTTGTGCCATATTTATATAAGATGTTATGTCATTAAAAGTGACAGAAGCAACTTTTACAAAATCTGATAATGAAGCAATACACTGTTTTAGAAGTGTTGCTTTCTGAGAGGCAGTAAATCCTCTCCCAAAAAAATAAGCAATTAGGATTTTCCAAAAACAATTAATTGCCACTGCCATAATTACCAATACCTCTTTAGGCTTGTCTACTTGATCTTCATAAATACTGCTACCTACATCAACACAGCCATGATGATTACGACCGTCAAATTCAATGCGCTCGCGGATAGACATTTCGTCGAACATAGGGGCGATGACCAAATCTCTTTTTTCTTTGCTTATAGCCTTTACGGTTTCTTCGCCTTCCTTAGTGATCCCGGGTTTACAGTCCACATTTTGGTATCAGACTCGTAATGTTCGAGGATGTGGTAGGCACAGGTTACATTTTGTTTTCATGTAATTGTAAGCTCTAGGACTATAAAAGTGTAAAGTAAGGGCAAATGTCTTTAATTGCGTGTAAAACCCCTCTTTAATTTTTTTATTTTGTTTTCTCTTAATTACCCTTTCGATTAGATGCTGCAACAAATCGTTTGAACTAGAAACCATTACAGCACCGATGTTATTTTGAAGTGAGGAAGCCTTTCTAGATTCTTTATCACTTGAGAATACTTTTCCACTTTTTCACTAGGCCATTTTTGTGCTCTTATATTTTTCTTTTTTCTTGTTTCGTATCTAGGCAACTCCGAAGAATATCAATAGTTTTCTTCATTTTTTTATTTTTCGGGGAATCGTCTATAGCAGAAACATTTGCGGAAGAACTACTGGGTGCTGGGGTTATATCGCTGTAGACATATGACGATGCTTTGCGTTTCGGCTTCAATACAACCTACAAACAAATATAATTAGTGTATATATTATGTACTTACCTATCACTAAAATGAATAAAATAAGATTTTAACAATCCTTTTACATATTTCTGCCGCTAAGCAGCAGTGCTTACATTGGCGCATTTCGGCCTGTTGAGTCTAAAGAGCCTGTATAATTATAAGCTGTAAGGCATTTCATTTTAGTCTTCCAGGGTTAAAACACATTTGTAGCTATTTACATACTTGTTATACATATTTATATACTTGTTTGAAGCTGACTGTCCGTGACCATGTACGGTAGTAGCCGTTTCCATCAAGTGATTCTGTAAGTTCCCTTTTTATTTTCGTTTTAAAAAATATACGTCACAAAGGTGACAACAACAATTTGTACACATTTGAATACGCGTAAACGAAATTAACACATTTACAATCAAATATTTATTAAGAAACTACGCACAGGCTTAAATAATGTGGGTATTGAACCAGAACGCAGCTTTACTCTTTGTGCACATCCATGAGACAAATATTTTTGTTCAAAGTGCTTGCTACATATAGCTGTATATGTTTTGGGAACCCAGTCTTCTCTATTTAGAATTTTTTAACCATTTTTGTTTAACCTCAGTATTTTTGGGAAATCTGAAACATTAACAAAGTTTAAATTATCTCACTAAAGTATTTCCTATAATATCAAAAAAATATCGATAAATTAAAAAAATGACTAAGTTAAAAGAGGCTGCATACAAAGATATCCCTTTGTCTGTTATAAACATATTATCTTTAAGACGACATCGATAGTGGCAACTGGCAATCTCTCCAAAAATTAGACCAGAAATAGCGGGAATTCACGTATTCGTTAAATTTTTAAATATTATAATTCTTACGTATTTAGAGTATTATCGTAATAAAACGCGATATTTTCTCTATACATTTGTGTATGTAACATTTGTTCTAAAATATTGCATTTAGAATGCTTAACATTTTAATTTTATTTACTTGTGAAATGTTTAATTTTGTGGATTTTCTTTTCTCGATAAACTGAATTCATGTACTGCACACGTCACTATATTTAATCTCACCTTTAAAAAAAAAATTAATACTTCGAAATCAAAGATACCGCGAAAATTAACAGGATTTGTTTCGTTAACGATTGACGTCAGCCAGATATAGGTGTATAGCGTGTATGTGTATGGTCTAGCCATTCTATCTCGTTCTAACGTAAGATATGCTATGCTCTTTCTCTATTTCATTGCCAATCTAACATAATTTTACACTAAATCTATGGTTTTAGCAGTGGATTTTTGGTAACTTGTAGTCGTAATGGTATTTACTATGCGAATTATAACATTTTCACGCTCTTTATAAACTATATGATGTAGAAGACACGATGGTTAAAATATCAGATTTGCAAAAGAAAATTTGTTACAAGGATATCATTTACATGTGCTTCTCTACTACCTATTAATGCTCTAACAAAATTAATTAAAATCGCAACTCCAAATGCTAGACAGATGGATACCATTAAAAGCTTTACACGTGTTAAAACAGCTAAATTAGTTTATTTCGGTTATTTTTACTGCATAATGTTGTATGCAATCTATCTATGGACTAATGCGACTGTCATTGAAACTATCTTTGTTTTTGAGATGGTCTTAAGAAAAATTTATAACCTAAATCCGAAAGAGTATCTTAGAGAAAAATTGCAATCAAAATTAAATGTCTTAACATTGGCCCCTCATTTTATTTACGAAAATTAAGATTTATTGTACACGCATAAAAACAAAAATAGTTTTATTAAAAATAATGATGTACATTCTGTAAATACTAGGAGCAAGTACAAGATAGTTAACAGGTATGATACTTGACTCCAAAGAGTCAGTAGTCCTTAATGAGGCAATGCGTACGCTTTTAAACCAAAGTCCGAGAAAATATGCAGGACTTATCTATCAAAAAGTTTAATTGTTATTATATTTACTAAAGTCTACATGGCTCATAATAACCCCCGGGTGATCGCTACCATGCTGTTCCCAAATGTTTTCATATTTAATTGTACAACATATTATCACCAGTATATTGTAAATTAATGTTTTAAAAAGACTCCGGCTGAGACAAAGGATTTTTTTTCCGAACCAGCGGTAAAAACATAACTGTAATCTTCAATAAGTATTTTTGTATTCTGTTTTAAATTTAAAGAAAAGTGCGGGTAGGTTTTCCCGTCACGGATCTTTAAACGAAGTCATCCGAAGGGCTCTTGTCTCCATAAATATCCCCTCGGTTTTAGAGCCTTGCGAGATATTTAGAGACGATATTTTGCTGAAGGGACAGGTGTATTAAATTGAATAATCTTGTTTTAAACGTTTTAAAAGCCTTGACCAAGTAGTTCCACGTAATAGGCGCGACAATACCCTTTTGTGTCATAAATCCGCTAAGACAGCACTAATGCGCAAAAGTATGTACTGCATAGCTCCAGTCATATACGATAAAATACCTAAAAGTTGGAAAGAATTGCCGCTGTCGATATTTAAAAAAAGGCTTCGTAGCTTCTTGACAGTCAAAGCATACTATAGCATTACAGAATTCTTGACTGATTATTTTATTTTGAGATTAAGACTGTATAATGTTAAAAAATTTGAATTATGTTTGTTTTTTTGTTATTATTTTATTTTGTTATAGCTGTTTAGGTGATTAGTTTATATTTCTGTATATTTTGCATGCCTACTGGTAAAATATGGCCGAACTCACTACCTATATTACCATGTACTTTGCCCATATTTGCAGAATAATATATATTTATCTTCATCTTTATCTTGTAATTTACTGAAGTGATCATCAATCTTGATTTCTGTTCTCGTACCGCGTACGTGCTGTTAGGATTCGGGTGCTATAAAAGTTCTTACCATTAGTGGATAACAGAAAAAAATTATCATAAATTTTATGAAAATATAACAAAATTTTATTTTACGCTGTTTTGACGAACTTTAAAAACTAGAAGGTTTTATATGTAACGCGTATGATTTTAACGTGATACAACTGTGTAGTGGAAACAAAGCAGGAGTTGGGCAGCAGCGTCTTATTGTTTACAATTACAAAATTAAAAACTGAGGTTGCAAATCCACTTGCCAAGGGTGGCAACTATGGCAAATATCGAAAGCATTCTATTGGGAGGCCTGTGATCACATATGGACCTTAATCGGCTGTAATGATAATGATCGATGCTTTTTTATGTATGTTCATCGTTTTATCGGAAACGGCTGAACCGATTTATACGCTTCTTGTTTAAAAGCTACTTAAGTAAGAAATACTTCAGGTTGGTCTCATATAAATTTAAAGATGAAATGTTCCTCTCATATAAGAGGAACATAACAAACTGCGTTAGTTATAATGAGTAGAATCAAGGGATACAATTCAAGGATTTCACCAAAAAAGAAATATTATTTTTAAATTTATTTAAGACCTATGTCAGAAAATGAAGTTAAAATATAATTTATTTTATATGTACATTAAAGTAAATTACAGCAATTATTATATACGTAACATTAAATAAAAATAATAATTAAAATTATAATATTTACAATTAATAATATTTATTTACAATATAAAAAAGAAACAATAATATAGAAATACTAACACTAAAAATTTAAATAGTCAAAAAGCCCTGCTCCACGTGGTATAGTGCCAAGAACGTTGGCTGCGTTTCCTCGCTGAATAGCTATACTTAGCCTTTGAGCGAGGAAAGAACCAGCCCTCTTATCACCAGCAGCGACGACCAGCCGCGGATACAGTTCCTTTAGGAACTTCACTGCATGTGGACCCCACGGACCGATAGTCTCTACAGCAAATGGCACAAATATGTAGTCATTTCTCAAAGACTCATATTTGCGCCATTTACTAAATTCGGCTGCCTTTGATGCCACCCTGGCTCTAAAAGAGGTACCCTTGAGGCGAGAGGCCGCCAAAGTGTCAACGCAAGTAGCATCCCACACTAGGGCTTTACCTCTCTCCCAAGGGACCAAAGTCATACCGTCGGGTCTCCTGCCATCGTCTCTAAATATCTCGCAAGGCTCTAAAACCGAGGGGATATTTATGGAGACAAGAGCCCTTCGGATGACTTCGTTTAAAGAACCGTGACGGGAAAACCTACCCGCACTTTTCTTTAAATTCAAAACAGAATACAAAAATACTTATTGAAGATTACAGTTATGTTTTTACCGCTGGTTCGGAAAAAAAATCCTTTGTCTCAGCCGGAGTCTTTTTAAAACATTTATTTACAATATACTGGTGATAATATGTTGTACAATTAAATATGAAAACATTTGGGAACAGCATGGTAGCGATCACCCGGGGGTTATTATGAGCCATGTAGACTTTAGTAAATATAATAACAATTAAACTTTTTGATAGATAAGTCCTGCATATTTTCTCGGACTTTGGTTTAAAAGCGTACGCATTGCCTCATTAAGGACTACTGACTCTTTGGAGTCAAGTATCTTACCTGTTAACTATCTTGTACTTGCTCCTAGTATTTACAGAATGTACATCATTATTTTTAATAAAACTATTTTTGTTTTTATGCGTGTACAATAAATCTTAATTTTCGTAAATAAACTGAGGGGCCAATGTTAAGACATTTAATTTTGATTGCAATTTTTCTCTAAGGTACTCTTTCGGATTTAGATTATAAATTTTTCTTAAGACCATCTCAAAAACAAAGATAGTTTCAATGACAGTCGCATTAGTCCATAGATAGATTGCATACAACATTATGCAGTAAAAATAACCGAAATAAACTAATTTAGCTGTTTTAACACGTGTAAAGCTTTTAATGGTATCCATCTGTCTAGCATTTGGAGTTGCGATTTTAATTAATTTTGTTTTATTAAAGCAAATTGTCAGCGTTAACCCAGTGTACTAATTTCGATACAGTATTATTTACTTCATCATATTGTAAGAATTGTTATTTAAATCTGAAAATCAACGAAGTATCATTAGCAAATATAACTATATCACGGTTATTCCCTACTGCATAAGGTGAGTCAATGATATAAACTACATAAGAACAGGAAAGGGTCAAGAATTGATCCTAGAGGAACAACCATAGATATTATCGGTACTAACTAATGAATAAAAAAACGAATTAAGTTTTTTATAATCATTTATAATAATAACTATTGATGGAAAACGAAACGTCCTAAGGATTTACAATTAACCTTCAAGAGAGGTAGGCCATGGAAACCTGCAACCACATTCAAAGAAGATACAGATTCGATATCATTTCTAAGGACTAAACTGGAATGCCTCACAGTCTGTAATTATACTGGATTTCTACGCCTATAACACCCACCCAGACAGAAAAGAAAGTCATTGAGTGGTAGCTCAATGATAATAGTTACTTACTTGGCTTACATCAGTAGTGATGTAAGCCAAGTAAGTCGCGGTTTTGAACTCGTATAATTTTCCTTTGTCCTATTTCACTACATAATCGACTTCTGCGCTATTATATGTATATACAAAAAGGTAGATACGTTACTAGCACGACAAAACTGAAGCGTCGAAAGTGTTCAATTAGTCACTCCGGTTTTCAGTCGGAATATCATGTTACAAATAAGTAAGCCAATATATTAGGTCAAATGTTTTATTATGTTTTGTTAAATTTAACCTTTTGGTTAACAAATGTGACTCCATGATTACGTAAGGTAAAGGAAAAGGACAATTATACACGTTTATTAAATGTGTATGTGTGCTGCCGCTGGTATCGTATCTAAAAGAAAATGTCATTGCTTCTGTGCAAATTACATCAGAATCTGTCATTTAATATATATAGTAGGACAGTGAAGGAAAACATCGTGAGAAAACCTGTATGATTGAAGAATATAATGTTACAGGGACATGTAATGCCTACTTTCATAAATGTTAATATTCGGTAATCAATCTCTCGTCAGTGGGTTTAAAAGAATACTGAAACTGAAACACAAATGACTGCCTGTAGCTAAAAGTATAAAAAGTAAGTAAAGTACAAAAAAGTCAAAATATTTACAAAAAAACATGGACTTAAAGACTAATAAAACCGGAAAATTATGCTTTATAAGAGCTCTTCTGAAACATTAACCTATTCCTATGTACACAATCAATTATCAGTACAAAAGGGTCCCTTTTTCAATCTTTAGTTATTTAAAACAAAGTGAATGAAATTTTAATTAAATTATTTTTGGTAGCTAGTATAATTAGTGTAAAGGCGGTGTGAGAATATACCCTAACCCTTATACATAGCCTTTTATCTACATTTGGTAACTTTAACAGGGACATTTCTGTCGCAGAGAAGAAGTGTCAAATGGAGCAGGTAGACCCCCAGCCCCATGGCCGTTGACATCAGTGTAATCGCAGGGCTATTTTAAATTATAAAAGCAGAAATCGGTAAGTGTAGAGGTAATTATGGTCGGCAGCGGACGTCTGTAAGCTAAATTAAAATACGTTTTACGGTCTAATGGCGTTGTAAGAATATCCGCTACTCCATATCATCCCCTGGGTATCCCCAATCATAATATAAGAAACGGCAGAAGAAAAAATGTGTAATAGTAGACTCCTTTAATGGTGCAAGGGAATATACTTGTATCGAAATACAGATAAGTTAAGTGGGATATAATAGGAGACAAGTCATTGACTTCCCATTTCATGAAGTCAATGAAGCATGAATTAATGCGCTGGTTTGCAGCCGTGCTTTGTGGCAACCTATGGAGGAAGCCTATGTTCATCTCTAAGCTTGCGATGAGCTGTAATGATGATAATGAATTCAACGATTTGTTGGTCGTTAGAGCTACCTTATAATCAGTACGATGAGCCAGGAGAATAAGTAAGAAGAATAAGAATGGAAATGCTGCTACACTTACTTCCTACTACTAATGTCATCATTATCATCATTACATCCCATCACAATTCTATTACTGAATACGTTCATGTATGCTACCACAGACATCAACATAGCTGTTGAAGACAATGCAACTTTTTGTGTTATCTACTTCTATCGACATCCTGTAGGTTGACAAATGTATTTGTGGATAGCACAGTCACTCCATTTCTTTGCAAAACTAAATAAACAACCATTTCAGACAAAAAGTAATGTAAATATTAAGCTTATAAGCAAAAGGGGTAAGTTAATATATTTGACTGTACGTACTGGTAATTTATCTGGTCAATTATCAAATTATATGTTATTAGCCACTATATTTGATGATCATTAAATTATTCGCAAATAATTTTTTTGCTTTTACGGAAATATATAATTTGTTTCGCATCTAGTATCATTACAGAAAACGTTAGGTATTTATTAAGTTATTTAAAATTCAAAGTTTTGAAAGGGCGTGCATCGTAGCGACTTGTTCATCACTTCATCATGGCCCTTTGACCGCCACTCTTTGATTTATTACTACTACGTTTTCTACTACGTATTACTACTACGCCAGTAATATAGTTCGATGCTGCCACTAGGTATAACTTCGGTGTGCTTGGCAAACATTACAATATAGTAAAAGCACAATTGTTTTTCACTCACGCCGAAGTTACTTCCATTCCATTAACACCTATAAAAGTCCACCTGAACATAGACCTCTCCGATAGATAGTATCAAAGAGGGGTTGTTGTTATAGTTGCAACGCGTGACAACTATGGCAAAATTGCTGGTTTGCAATCGCAGTTTCTTTACTATTTTGAGTTGTTATCACGAAGATGCTGCAGTCCGACTCCAGTATCAGCTTCCCTCTACCGCCTCTTACGACACCCACGGGACAACATGGGATGGTGGATATATAAACACCGCCGCTACTTTGTAAGTTAGTTACCTACGCACCGTGAATTACGGCGAGTGCTACAATAACAACTCACCTCCATTTTAACTTTTAATCAAAGATATACGTGGATGTATACGGACCACAGAAGCTTGTATTTAAAAAAAAAACTAATGCATTTTTGATATGATTAATACTCAAAGTATGTGACAGAATAAAAACGTGAACGCTACAAAGTAAAACATAATTCATTGTATAATTAATATACCTTTGTAATTGGGATCAATTTTGCTTCCTCATACTTCAATTAAATTAATAAACTAGTTGAAAACAAGCGTTGGTGTCGCGTGGGTGTTTGTTTTTTTTTGTTAATATGTTGTTAAAAATAAATTAACATGCAGTGGTCTTCAATAGGCATAAAATTTATCTGAAGGACAAATTCAAATAAGAATAATATGAAACGAAGTATATGAAATTTATTATGTTAACGTAATAAAATATTAGGCTTACTACATTGGCTTACTTCTTTGTAACATGATATTCCGACTGAGAGCCGGAGTGACTAATTGAACACTTTCGACGCTTCAGTTTTGTCGTGCTAGTAACGTATCTTCTTTTTGTATATACATATAATATCACAGAAGTTGATTATGTAGTGAAATAGAACATAGGAAAATGATATGAATTCAAAAACGCGATTTCACTACTGATGTAAGCCAAGTAAGTAACTATTATTACAAAGTGGTAGACTTCCTTTTCTGTCTGGGTGGGTGTTATAGGTGTAGAAATTCAGTATAATTATAGACTGTGAGGCATTCCAGTTTAGTCCTTAAAAATGATATCGTATCTGTATCTTTTTTTGAATGTGATTGCAGGTTTCCATGGCCTATCTATCTTGAGGGTTAATTGTAAATTCTTATGTCGTTTCATGTTCCGTGGTTAGTTCATCTTAAAAGAAGCATTAGTACTATTATCAATAATTCTATTTTTCTTGTTTTACAATATGTTTGTAAACAAAACTTAATTCATTCTTTTATTCATTAGTTACTATCGATAATATCTATGGTTATTCCTCAAGGATCAATTCTTGACCCTTTCCTGTTCTTAGTTTATATCATTGACTCAACTTACCCGGTAGGGAATAACCATAATATAGTTATATTTGCTAATGATACTTCGTTGAATTTAAGATTTAAATGACAATTCTTAAAATACGACGAAGTAAATAATACTACATCGATATTAGTACACTGGGATAACGCTGACAATTCGCGTTAATAACACGAAATGAATTAAAATCACAACTCCACATGCTAGATGGGTGAATACCATAAGAAGAATGTTGTATACTTTTTGTATTAGGCACTCCTATTTCCCTGCCAAACTAATGAGTTGTTGTTGCTCCTATAGTGAAAAACAAGACTGGGGATATATCTGACAAGGTTAATTGAAAGCCTATATCCTTAGCAACTGTAATGGCAAAGGTACTTGACGGTTTTCTGGAGTGACGACTTAACAACTATATACAACTAAACGATGCTCAACTAGGTTTTAGACCAGGTCTGTCGACAGAGAGTACTATAATGTCGCTGAAGAGTACTGTCAAATATTACACCCAGAGACAAACACCAGTATATGCTACATTTCTAGATCTCTCCAAAGAATTTGACCTGGTTAATTATGGCATACTATGGACAAAACTGCATGAAATATCCGTTCCAGCTAAATTTATCAACACTTTAAAATATTGGTACGGTCATCAAGTTAACCACGTCAAATGGTCTGGCGAGTTATCCGACGAATATGTATTGGAATGCGGGGTGAGGCAGGGGGGGGGGGGGTTGTCTCCGCCGGTGCTGTTCAGTCTCTACGTAAACGGGCTCATTGCTGCACTCAGTAAAACAAGGGTAAGATGTTCTGTTGATGGTCATATGATTAATAATGTCCCAAAAATATGCAGGACTTATCTGTCAAACGATTTAATTGTTATTATATTTACTATAGTGTACATGGTTCATAATAACAACCCCTGGGTGATCGCTACCAAGCTGTTTCATAATTTTTCATATTTAATTGTATAGCATATTATTACGAGTATATTGAAAATTAATGTTTAAAAAAGACTCGCTGAGACAGAGGTTTTTTCCGAACCAGTGGTAAAAACACAATTGTAATATTCAACTATTGTTTTTGTATTCTGTTTTGAATTTAAAAATAATATTTCGTCTCTGGTGAAATTCTTGTATTATATCCCTTAATTCTACTCATTATAATTAACACAAATATTTTATATTCCTCTTATATGAGAAAATTTTCATCTTTAAATTTATATGGAAACACTCCTGAAATATTTCTTATTTAAGTAAACTTTAAACAAGAAGCATATAGGTCGGTTCAGCCATTTTCGATAAACCGATGAACATTAATAAAAAAAAACATACTTCATTATCATTACAACCTATTAAAGTCCATATCCGATGACAGCCCCCCCCCCCCATGAATTACCTTTTTAAGGGGATATTTTCCATAATTGCCACGCTTGGCAAGCGAATTAGTGACAACAGTTTTTTATATTGTAGTTGTTAACAACTACAATATAAAAACACCTGCTTTGTTTCCAATACACAGTGTTATCACTTTAAAATCATACACTTTACATAAAGAACCTTCTTGTTTTTAAACTTGGTTAAAAACAGCATACAATTAAATTTGATATATTTTCATAAAATTTATTACCTATTATTATACGTGTACATGTTTACGGTGTTATCCGCTAATGGTAAGAACTATTGTACCACCCGAGTACAGCATGTACGAGCTAAGAGAATAGAAATGAAGATTGATGACCGCTTCAGTAAATTACAAGATTATTTAATTTAATTCACCTGTTCTTTTAGCGAAGGTTAGAAGTGTGATTTATACCAATTAATTATAATGATTAAACAATCAAAGATAGATGTGGATGTATATGGACCACAGTAGCATGGTGGATTTTGTGTACGTTCGTCGCCCTTCCTTGTCTTTAAAAAGAAACAAATACATAATTGATATGTGACTGAATAAAAATATGAACGCTAAAAAGTAAAACATAATTCATTGTATAATTAATATACCTTTGTAATTGGGATCAATTTTGCTTCCTCATGCTTCAATTAAATTAATAAACTAGTTGAAAACTAGCTGGTTGGTGACAAACAAACAAGTTGGTGTCGCGTGAGTGTTTGTTTTTTTGTTGATATGTTGTTAAAAATAAATTAACATGCAGTGGTCTTCAATGGGTATAAAATTTACCTGAAGAACAAATTCAAATAAAAATGATATGAAACGAAATATATAAAGTTTATTATGTTTCATTTGTAAAGCTGATTAAATTAGGCCCCATTGGACTAAGAAGAAACGGTGTAAACATTTACCATCTTTATTTTTCTTCATGATTAAACAAATATTTTTTTTTGAAAATGTACAACATCAATACACTAATTCCATTAACAAAGGCCAAACTACAAACAATTTAATCTATCTATCAGCATAGTCTGTTGTGCGTTTACCAAAAGTAAACAATCTATATTATTATAATAGGCATATTATAGAAACTTAGAAATGTACGATATAACGACTTATGCATTTTAAGTATGTTAAATCAAGGATGTTATATTTTTAATTTATAGTTCTAAAGCAGTTTAATTACATCAAAAAATAACTAATACTAGAGTTAATATACAAATTTGTACCTCTATGGTATTTTTTTATTTTTAGTCGCTTAAATCGATAACAGCGTTCTGAGCGCAACAAACTGGTGGTGAAATAGTTCCACGCTATCTGTGGCTTCAAGATTAAACAGCGCTCCATGAATGTTCATTCAGAGAACCTGGATTCCCCGCACCTTTAAGACAATGGTTGAATAAAATACTTGAAATATAGGTTGCATTTCGTGCTGAATTTGCTAGTAATGGAAATCATTCATTTTATTCCTGGAATAAATTATTCTCTACTATTTTAAATATTTTATCATAAACGAAATACAACTTACAATTAATTTTCACATCATATTACCGATAATGCAAATCATTTAAATAGTGTAAAAGTGTGTGTTAGTTCAGTGTAAAAGAAAAATTTAATTGCATGGTACTGTATATTTTAGTACAGGAACATATTATTTGCTATATTTTTCTTTATGACCATTTTACTGTATAAAATTAGTTTCAGAGCAATATATTATTTTCAGCTCTTACGTGTGGTGTAGCCATTTTACAGTTATATGATGGTTGTAACGTTGTAGTATGGTTGTACGAATGGGTAAGCTCAACCGAGGCAATATTATTCACTCGCAGAATACCAGCGTAAAATAGCAGCTTAATGCTGCTTTGTTTCGTATGACTAATGTAGAAACAGAAACAGAAACTTTTTTATTTAATACGGATTATAAATAATACCTATTGAAAATCACTTTTTTTAATTTACCACTGGTTCAGAAAAAAACCTTTGTTCTGGAAAGAACCACTTTTTTTTAAATAATATATAACAAATTAGAAATTGTTTTGTAGCGATCACCTTTCCCAGAGGTTATTATCATCCATAAATTTTTTAATATTATAATGAACCTTTTTATACAAACTTAGTATAAAAAAGTTTTTGAACTTTGTGCACGTCAAATTTTGTATATTTTATGGGAATTTGTTGTAAAAGCGTATACATCGCCCCGATAATGAATTACTGACTCAGTGGAGTCAAGTAACTAGTACTACCAGCTTTCGTCTGTTAGTAGTATTTACAGAATGAATATCACTTATTTTTGCAAAACTACTTTTATTTTTGTGTATGTACATTACATTTTTATAAATGTATTGAGAAATCAAAGTTAATATATTAATGTCCTTAATTTTCGTCTGAGTGAGTCTTTTGGTTTTAAATAATAGATTGCTCTAATGCCCCTCTTCTGTAAAACAAATACAATTTCAGTGTCAGTCGCGTGTCTCGCGTGACATTACGATATGGAAATAGCTAAAAGTCATCTTGTCAGTTTGCATCATATCATTGATATGCAGAAGAAACAGCGTTGGTGATAGCACGCAGCCTTGTGGAACATCAGCGTTAATAGGCTTGTAATCAGAGCATGCCCCGTCTACTACGACCATGATGTTTCGATTAGCAAGAAAGTGCCAATTTCTCGCATAAATAGGAAGAGAGCCTCGAAAGAAGCGCTCTGTTTCAGACCCGATCGAAGGCCTTTGTTACGTTCAAACTAACGGCCAATGCCTCACTCTTGGACTCTACTGCCTCCGCCCATCTATGAGTAAGGTAGACCAGAAGATCACCAGCTGATCGACCACGACGGAAACCGTATTGCCGGTCACTGATCAACTGGTGATCCTCAAGGTACCTCCTGAGCTGGCAGTTTTCAATACACTCCATTATTTTGGAGAGCAAGGAGGTGATGGCGTATAGGCCTGTAGTTGGACGGATCTGAGCGGTTGCCGTTAAAACTGGAGCCAACTCCGGAGCATACGTCTTCAGCACAATGGGAGGGAATCCATCAGGCTCACTCGACTTACTGAGGTCCAAGGAGGGTAATTACGCAGATTAAATCACTTAAAATTCTACTATTTTAACTTCATTATATCCAAATTAATAGCCACGATGTGCTGTTTTGTAAAAGAAGTTTACTCCACTCTGTACTAAGTTATCTACACATCTCGTAACATAGTAATAACATAATCTACGCAAAATACTTTTACAAATTAAATATAAAAGAAGTGGAAGAATAACAAGTGGCATGGTATCTTTGTAATTTTGATGTCAAATAAGTTATAATTACTTAACTAATATTCTGAAATTAATCAACAATCTTTATATAAATAGATCGAACAGAATGATTTCAAATATTATCTAGCTACAAGTTTAAAATCTTCGTAAACGTAAGAAGGAAATATTATGAAACAAATACAATGTAACTAAAATAATACTAACATTCAAATAAACAAAATGACGGGTTGCACTCCGGGAGTACCAGCAGAAGTGAAAACTTGAATATTGTTACGAGCTTGAGGTTCGTGACAATAAAAATTGCCGATAAAATTACCTAAATTAACACTTTAATTTACTTTACACAAATAAAAGTTAAAACACTAATAATTAAACACACTAATTCACTTAATTCCGCTCCGAAGCTTCGCTTGTGTCGCCGAGTTCAACTCTGTCCCGATCGCATCTTGCGCCACCTATTTATTTAAATTAGCAAAATATCCGGAATGTTCAAGTAAACACGCGCAAGGTACCGAGAGTTCGAGTATAGATTTTCTAGTTCTTCGGGTGGCGCTTTCGGTCGAAAGATCTGTGATGTCATAAACTGCAACGCTCCCCTCGCTCTCGTTCCTGACACTAGATGGCGCTAGTTGTGTCGTCGACTGGAGCGCGTAACACTGCCCCCTCCTAAGACATGCTCGTCCCGAGCATTATCGGTCCCATAATAACGCGCCAAGCGATCCACATGGACGATCTTAGGAGTCCCTCTTGCGCCTTTCTGTATCCGGTAGGTCACATCGTTGATCCTGGTTACAATCCGGTACGGGCCGTCCCATTTAGCTTGAAGCTTAGGAGATTTCCCTTTGCTGCGGACTGGATTGTGCAACCACACTAATGAGCCTTCGTTGAACCCTTTATTGTTCATTTTGCGGTCGTACCGGGTTTTCATTTTCTCAGACATTTGCTGGCCCGATTGTCTGACGTGCTCATAAATGTCGTTCATTTTGTTCCGCAGGTCATTTGCATAATCGGTTATACTGCGTGGGGCATCAGGTGGTATCCCGGTGATCAGGTCCGCAGGCAGCCGTAATTCTCTTCCAAAGTTTGCGAAAGCTGGAGTCACTGCTGTACTTTCGTGAACAGAACTTCGATATGACAACAAAAACGGTTGTATGTGCTTGTCTCAATCTCGTTGCCGATTGTCTACAACTTTTGCTAGGTACCTCTCCAATGTCTGATTAAATCGTTCCACCATTCCATCAGATTGCGGGTGATAAGAAGTCGTTCTTGTTTTATGAGTACCCATAACTCGGCAAGTTTCCTGGAATATTTGAGACTCAAAATTCCTTCCTTGATCGCTGTGAATCTCTAAAGGTACTCCAAAACGACAGAAGACTTCATGAACTAGTTTATCTGCAACTGTTGAAGCTTCTTGATTTGGAATGGCGAAGACTTCTGGCCACTTAGTGAAGTAATCCATCACAACCATGAAATACTTGTTACCGCTTTCACTCTCCGGAAACGGCCCCGCCACGTCAATGGCTATTCTCTCCCATGGTGCACCAACATTGTACAACTTCAATGCACCTCTACTACGAGTCTGAGGTCCCTTTACAGCCGCACAACTTATACATGTACCACACCAATCCTCCACATCGTCACGACCCAGTAAAACTGTTCTCGGACCTTCAGTAGAGTTCGTTTAACTCCCAGATGGACTCTTGAACGACCATTATGGCACAGCTGTAAAACATTCGGCACTTTAGCTTTAGGGACAACCATTTGGAAACGACAGCTGTCTCTTCGACCATTGTCCCATTTACGGCACAGGACTCCATCCTGAAGCAGCAAGCTGTCCCATTGGGCCCAATAGCTTTTCGTGGTTGAACTCATCGCTGAGACGTCCCTCCACTTAGGCTTGGTAGCACGGGCCTTCATCCATCCCAGAATCGGCTTGATGTCCGGATCTTCCTGCTGTGCATGTCGTAGGCTGTCCTTCCACCCGTTGCTGAGGTGCTCTGTCCTGAGCATCCTCACGGATACCACTTCCTTACTCTCTTGCCTACTACAGTGGTTGAAATCTTCAGGACAAGGTCTTCTTGACTGACTGTCTGATAGTAAAGTCGTATTCCTGCTGCTGCTGGGCGGTGCAGTTAGCCGCACTTCCTTTCTGAGACCGTTTACCTTCCCTTCCTAGGGTGTGCTTAGGGCAGCTGGACCGAAGATGGCCCCTTTCCCCACAGCCATAGCACCTAGGGCTGTATCTTTTATTGTGGTCGCGAACCGTAACTGCTGTAACCTCCCTAGCGTGAGGTGAACGATGATCCTATCGCCACCAGGCAGTGCCGTTAGCTGCACTACCTTCTCGAGATCGACCAACTCTCCTTCCGACGGTTCGCTTAGGGCAGCTGGATCGAAGATGGCCCTTTTCCCCACAGCCATAGCACCTAGGGCTGTATCCTTTGTTGCGGTCGCGAACTGTAGTTGCTGCAACCTTCCTGACGCGATGGGAACGATGATCCTGCCGCACGGCTTCTACCTCCAGTGCATGGGCCAAGGCGTCCTTAAGCGTCTCGTGGTGCCCGAGCTTCACAGCAGCTCTGACTTCCAGGTCGCGGATGCCGTCGATGAATGTTTGCACCAGGTTCCCTCCAATGAGCGCAGGTACAGACTGATATGCTTTACGAACCATCTTCTCCACCTCAAGGGCCCACTGCTGCAGGTTTTCGTTGCTGCGTTGCACGCGATCTTTAAGCTGCGCGCGAAAGACGTGTTCCAGGTGAGCGTCACCTGATCTTGCCTCCAAAGCCTAAAGAAGCTGCTCGTAGGTCACTTTCTTACCGAGAGCTTCCAACACAGTTAAGGCTTGGTCGCGCAGGCCTAGGGTGAGTGCAGTCATGGCTTGGCTTTTATTCCAGCCGTTCGCCTCCATGACGGCCTCGAACTGGATTTTGTAGGCCGACCAGGAAGACGTCCCGTCGAACGGCGGCACTTTGAATCCACGTAGCGAAGGTGCTGCAGCTACTACGGGAGCTGTAGTTCCATCCCCAAGTTTGAGGTCGTTTAGCGTTTTCTTCACGTCAGCCATCACGTTGTCAACCCGATTGTTCACATGGTTGATTCGGGTTTCATGGTCTTCGATTCGGGTTTCAGATTCCGACAGACGGTTGTCGTGTTGAGCAACCCTATCCTTCACCTGCCTTATCTCTTTCCCAAAGGTAGCGTGAAGGTCCTTCATGAGGAGCATCTGTTCTTCCGACCGACGAGCCTGTTCCGCCTGCTGACGGGCCTGTTCCGCCTGCTGACGGGCCTATTCCTCCTGTCCGCTTTGCAGCTGCTCTTTCAACTGACGGAGCTGTTCCTCCTGTCGGCGAGCCTGTTCATCCTGTCCGCCCCGCAGCTGCTCTTCCAACCGACAGACCTGTTCCTCCTGTCGGCGAGCCTGCTCTTGCAGCACCACCATCAGAGCACCTAAGTCAGGTGCGGCAGATGTAGGAGCTACCGACGGGCCTGCAGCCTGTGGCTGGCCCTCCGACGTCTGCGGCGTTGCACCACCAAATCTTCGTTGGTCCGTCTCCTGCTGGCGTTGACTTCGGGTACGGACACCCTCCGTTTCCTCCTTAGGTAAAATCGGCATTATTTTATCCCACTTCTGACACCAATTGTTACGAGCTTGAGGTTCGTGACAATAAAAATTGCCGATAAAATTACCTAAATTAACACTTTAATTTACTTTACACAAATTAAAGTTAAAACACTAATAATTAAACACACTAATTCACTTAATTCCACTCCGAAGCTTCGCTTGTGTCGCCGAGTTCAACTCTGTCCCGATCGCATCTTGCGCCACCTATTTATTTAAATTAGCAAAATATCCGGAATGTTCAAGTAAACACGCGCAAGGTACCGAGAGTTCGAGTATAGATTTTCTAGTTCTTCGGGTGGCGCTGTCGGTCGAAAGATCTGTGATGTCATAAACTGCAACGCTCCCCTCGCTCTCGTTCCTGACACTAGATGGCGCTAGTTGTGTCGTCGACTGGAGCGCGTAACAATATTAAC
This sequence comes from Parnassius smintheus behrii, assembly GCA_036936625.1. NCBI lineage: Eukaryota > Metazoa > Arthropoda > Insecta > Lepidoptera > Papilionidae > Parnassius > Parnassius smintheus. The sequence continues at coordinate 10,127,458 of JAUPFT010000030.1, read as the reverse complement.
GTTGTGCATTTTTGATATTTTGGAATGGTTAGAGAATAATTTTGCACGAATTTCTTTAATTATCAGTGTAAAAGTAATATCATTTATGTGGTAGAATAGGATATTTATTTATTGCGCTATCTTACACAAACATGACAATTTATATTAAGTACATTCGCGCAAGCGCCCTGCGCCGCCTAAAGGACACAGAAGGCGCAGGTATACATTTTCGCCACGCCGTAGAAAGAGAGGAGAATACTTCCTCTCCTACGCCGCGCCGGCTGTCTCTCTCTCTCCATCCGTCTTACGAATTTTCGATCAGGCTCACGTGTCCTGACGCGAGTTTAAAATTTTTTACCCGTTACAAAAAAGTGTACAACGACGCTAAAGAAGTTTTCATTTCAAAAAATATTTAGCAAGAGATACTTTTACTAAGCTAAAAACGGTTCTACTGTGTTACAATGATTTTAAAGTGCTCCTTATTTTTTTATACTAATTTAGCCTATGGTCATCAATATATTCTCTACTGAATGAAGTAACATCATAGAAATTGTGGTTGAAAATTTAAAAATACTATTTTTGCGTTATGAAACTTGTTTTCAATTATCATATTTGATAAATTAGAAAATATAGGCCGCAGTTAAAATTACGGTGTTGTAGATGTATAAAGAATATTTTGTTACATGTAAGACAATAGGGAATCTATAGATATTACATAAATATACAAAAATGTGAATGGTACACTGCTATTTACTACTAAGAAGTTTCTGGCTTAGCTCAAAATCAGACTAATCGTGCCTGTATTTATACCCACCAGTAACTGAAGCATTTTGTATGATACAAAAAAAAGTACGAATAATTTTTAGTTTCAATTTGAAATGTTGATTTGCCAAGTACTTTTCATTCTTAGTTTTACGGCGACGAAAGAAAAGATCGTGTGACAGGCTGCATGTGAAGGCCGTCAACGCGCATTGACGGCCTTCACATGCATAATAATTGATAAGAATGATTAATAAGCTGTAACGGCTGGGTTAAATTGTTGTTACTCAAAAGAAAATTGTACACTCATTTAAATCTACTTAAAGAAATTTAACTAACGGGGAAAATTTTTTTATGAGTTACTCTATATATTACCAAACAAGAAGACCGGATTTTTCTTCAGGTGTCGTTTTTTGTCCTTTTCCTTATGTAATAATTATATGAAAACTTCTTTAAATTGTGGAAGCGGGGTAAATTCGCCGATTCGATTGGCGGCAGAAGAGAGTGCGAGTAATCAGCGTCCATAATGTCAAAGAGTGCTGCGTGGACTGAGGCGAGATTGAATGTGTACGGACTGAGAGAGAGAGAGAGAGAGAGAGAGAGAGAGAGAGAGACAGAGAGGAAAAGAGTAAGAAGCACACTGTGCTACAAAAGCCTCCTCCCCTTGCACGCGCAGAGCTGTTTAAATGTGTTCAAAATAGTAGTACGGCCGCGCGCTAATGGAGTGAGTAGTTAACGGTGACTGTGTCGTATTTGCTAGAAATGGCCAATATTAATGAAATTAGAAACCCGCTTCCTTCGCCAACTGTTTTTATTCCTTTGAAATAACAACTTCAGGAAACAGTTCGGAAATAATAAGTTGTGATCTTGCTACTACTTTAAGAAACTGTCTTTAAGCTGTGCTAGTCACTGTTACATCTGTCCTGTTCCTGTCACTGTTGTGTGACTTTTTACTATAAACTTCTCTATTTGGGATTAAATATCTTAGGTAACTTTACCCACTACACTACAATCATTGCAGTTCGTTATCTCACTCCAATTCCGGTCACCCCAAAGTACGGTTCAATGTTATCTATATCATAGTTATAAAAAGGGTTGACATAGACCACAATTCAGTTTTATTCATGATAAGTTTTGCTTTGATGAAGCAGCCTCTAAAATTACAATCCTGATAAACAAGCTTCCGCCATGTAATTGGATTCTGCAAGCAACGAGAATGCACTTTAAACGTGTTAGTTAAACGTGGTGATTATATTTTCCTCGATGTTAGTGGTTATCTTTAGTGCAATCATGTCATTTATTTAGAAAATTTGAAAATATCTAAATTTTTAAACTAATGCACTTTTTACGTTATTATTTTTTATATAACCGATGCTTGGCTTTAAAAATAAGTAATAGTTTACGGGTTTTAAAGCAAAAAAAAACGTACGCCGCGTTGTCTAAATGCGCATTGACCGCTTTTACATGCAGCCTTCCTCACGATCTTTTCTTTCGCCGCCATATAACCTGGCATGCACTTAAAAATCAACACTTGAAATTGAATACGAATTTTTTGGTATGTCATAGAAAACGCTTTAGTTACTGGTAGGTATTAAAACAGGCACGATTAGTCCGATTTCGGCCCATGGTGAAAACTTATGAATAGAAAATAGCAATCTTACATTCTCCGGTCAGAGGCACTTCATTTTGAAACTAAATTTATTTTGTTACGTAGGAGAAATAAATATTAGAATAGATATTTCACTTTATTAGAGTTCATTTCATTTCAGTACTATACGTATAAACACAAAAACATTAACTCATCCTAATTAAACGCCGCCCGATGTAAGAAATGCCACGCCATGGAAAAAAATAAAAAAATAATGAGATGATGATGAACATGAGAAAATTTATTGTGTTAATATGTACAATTTATTTATAACTTACAAAAAAATTTCTAGACTATTTTGTACGGTGTTCATCTCCTCCCTCTATTCCGCGGCTACGGGAACATTTTCTGCACCTTTCTGAATTTTTTTTGCATCCACAACACCTTGTCCATCGATTTAGTGTATATCTTACTAGGTCGATTCAACATCTCTTTTGAGGCCGCCCTACACATATTTTTTTTAGTTTTCATAAACCAGTGCTTGACCACAGTCTCACCTGGCGGTGATTCATGCTTACATGGTAAATCGCACTGTCTTAACCTAACAAAAGCCTATTCACTTTTGCCTTGAAAACTCCCAGATTGTATTCGGACGGAAACATAGATGCCGGCAAATGATTACACTCCTTTGCTGTACGCATTAGAAAAGTCGTAGTAAACCGTTTGGTTCTAACGCGTGTAATATCGACAACAAAGGCGTGAAGACCCGCCGACCGCCAGGTCATTCTATGGTGGAAATGAGAGGTAGGAATTAAAGCGATTTTTTAAGAACTTTCAGTTTCACCCTCGTACCCATTGATACCAGGCGTTAGCAAATCATTAATATGCACCAAGAAGAGAGTTGCGAAGAGAAAGGACCCTTGAAGAACAACGTTGTTAATCGCTACAGAATCGGATGAGCACGACGACGACGACCCGGAGAGACCGTACAATCTGAAAGTCCTTTACCAATTCAATCGGACCAGGTGATAAGCCGCTGGAAGCTTATCCGAAAGGCGTAGGCTAGCGTGCCAAACTTTTTCAAAAACCTTCGCGACATCAAGGTAAATAGCAAGTGCGGGAAGTACTATTCTCGAGTGCCTCGCCCCATATGTGTGTGGCATACACTAGAAAGTCCCCAGCTGACCGATTTCGGCGAAACCCGTATTGTTGGTCACTAAGGAGGTCATTTTGTTATAGGTTCATTAAGCGGACGTTCAATATACGCTCCATAATCTTGCAGTGTATGGGGGTAATTTAAATTGGCCGATAGTTGGTGGGGTCGGCACGGCTACCTTTTTTAGGCACGGGCTGCACATTGGCCAGCTTCCAAGATTTGGGCAATATTCCAGTCCTGAATGAGAGGCGGAACAGGCGTGCCAACACAGGAGACAACTCAGGTGCACAGACCTATAGAAGTATAGTCGGTATACAATTAGGTCGACTAGCTTTGTTCATGTCTAGACTTCGCAAGGTCTTAGGAACCCCCTTTTTGGTGATATGTACCTGTAACATAGAGGTACCACAGTGAGGTAATTGAGACGGTACGCTGTTGCTACCGTTCAGACGCGAATTGCAAGCAAAAAGAGAAGTAAATAAATCCACTTTCTCCTTAGGAGCATGCGCCGCTGAGCCATCTCGTTTTACCAGCGGAGGCATTGTGGACTGACAGAAGTTTGTCTCAACCACTTTACCGAGAGGCTAAAAAGCCCTACTGTCAGATGGTTAGACAGAAAGCTTTGTACTGATACAATTAATGTGGTCGAAACTGGCTTGCCGTAACTCCTTTTTGAAAGACTTGGCAGCTTTGCGGTTTTGAGCGTCGACCTAGGATAAATACGCTATATGCTTGTTTTTCAGCACGAGCGCACTCGGCGTTGTACCATGGGCAATCTTTACCACCAATGGGCACATCAGCAAAGGGAATGAAATACACCATCGCTTGACGTATTACAACGGTTATGGTATCGGCGCAGCTCGTCGGATCTTCAGACGAGAAGTAGACCTGCTGCCAAGGATAAGATGCAAAGAAATGCTGCATCTTATCCCAGTCTGCTGGCTTGAATCGCCACACTCGCCACACACCATGGAAATCGTAGGTGGGTGGGGAATACTACACACAGATTTCTCCAGACAGTGGTCAGAAGTTCCCAAGGGTGAGGTAACCTGAACATTGTACCTGTCCGTATCGGTTATAAGTAGAAGAGTCGAGGTAGTTGGCTATGTGCCCATCCACATCAGGTAACCTGGTTGCTTGTTTTACCAGTGGGAGAGTCTCAGTGACAAGGCAAAATTCCACGCGTCTTCTGCTATGCGAACTTTTAATATCTGTCATCAGAACCGACTGTTCTGATGACAGACATTAAAGTTCGCCAGAAAAACGAAATTTGCATTAGGATACCGATTTAGATTAATATCAGAGGCTTCACTGAGGAGTCCAAATAGCCTAGTTGTCTCCTGGTCACCGCTGTGCGATCGATAGATACAAGAATAAATAAATTTTGTTCATTGCTGTTTCTATGAATACCCAGATCGCTTACAGGAGATGTCGTTGCGGACTTAAACACAGACTCCGGAGCGCTGATGAAAATTATGCTCCAATGTGTACCCAGGGTAATCAAGGTACGCTTCTAGAGGATATCCGATTTGCATCTTAGTCAAGAAGATTAAGTGTGGCTTGTCACTCTCAAAGTGGCATTGAACAGTGAAGGCCTAAGATGTTTGTAAGGTGCACTTTGATGGAGAGGGAGTGCAACCGCTGTACAAACTTACTCTTCTTATTTAGTTTTTTCGTTATAAATGGACTGGATAGGTTGAGAGTTTGAAAGTTGAAGGAGGCGTCACACATATAACCTAGGGACGCAAATAGAGTCACAGCATCGATGGTACCTAGTAGTAGGAGATCGCGAGGACGCCCGAACGGGAGGGGAGGAAATCGCCATCTGACCCTTTCTTCCGGTGGCTAACCGGCATGGTGGAGCCATCCCAGGATTTTTCGTAAGATGGCGGGGTAGCCTTTCATAAGTGGCTCGCTCATTAATTGGGCCCCTAACTGTACGACGTATATACGGTCGGCCAGCGGTGCGACCGTGCTTCGGATTACGCTATCCTCCATAACCAGGCACCTGACACCAAGAAACGGCCGCGTCGTAACCGATTCTTATGCGCAACGCAACTGTTCAGACCCATTATCTCTATGAAATGGGTTGAATGTGAATATGGAATGGTATGAAAGAAACAAAACATTACAATATTATACAATTCATTACAATAAAAATACAAAAATTGATATACAACATTCCCGCGTTATAGTGTCAAGAACGCTGACTGCGTTTCTTCGGTAAATGGCTATCAAGTATAGCTTTTATGTGAGAAAGCCCCCCGTAGTCTTAGCACCGACGTTAAAAGTCATTATATTGTGTGGAAGTTATTTCGTTCTTTTTAGGTTTTTTATATAGTAAGAGTGACAAACGAGCACACAGTCCACCTGATGGTATTTATCCTTAATTAAAAATGAAAACACAGAAGCGTTGTCCCTATGAGTAGTTTCCAATAAAAAGGTCTCTAGTTGTTACTATACATACCATCGAAACGGAATTGCACGCTGATATTCTGTCTGTGCTTCCTGGGTTGAGCCGACTCATTCGTACCATACAATGATGTATAAACTTATAGATACGTTGTCCGCACTCTAAAATGGCAAGATGAAATGAAGCCCATTGGCCACATCGCGCTTAGTCACGCACCAAGCTGTCGCGCGACGCTACGTTTATTTTAAATTTATTATATCGTGATTCGTGTGTGTAAACCTGTGCAAAACATAAAGAAAACATGCCGTCATGTGTTTTCAGACGATGAACAAATTATACCCCAAAAGTTAAAGGCAAAAATGTGTCATTTCATGCGTAAGTTCACAAAAGTACCTAATTTCATTTCATTTTATTCGACGACGCCGTCTAATGGCGGCCGGCGCATGCAGCTAGTAGTCAAGCAACAGGCATCCCGCCGTACGGTGTCATATTTTCTTTCTCTTTCTGCACGCGTATAAGTAGTTCTAGTATTTTCGCCGTTTTTAAGCGCCGCGATGTTTTTCATGACGTGTCTATATATAATACGTCATTGGTACCATAACCATAATATTGCTTTTTACCATATATAGCTTTTTTGAAGTCATTTTTTTCCTTTTTAGTGGTTTATTTACTTTTTTGAGTATAAATATAAAATTCTAATCTTTGCATTTATTTAGAAGCTTTGTAACCTCTGAGATGGCATGCCTTAAAGCCTGTGATTTGCACTGACTTTTTAATTTGTTATATAATTTCTCTTTATTTACGAGTAGTTTTTTTCTATTTTTGAACTAAACAGACTTTATTACATCTTCGCAATTTAAAATGAAAGAAATAAACTTAAATTTACGTGGATAAAGCCATCTGAGAAGTCAGCACATTATATACAATCGAAATTCTTGTAAAATATATTTCACTTTACGAATAATAGAAAAATAAATAATGTAAGCACTAGATTAGAAACTTTATCAAAACACCACATAATTTATCATATCAAGGTGAGTAAAGCCACCTGTATTACTTTGATTGAAATTTAAATCGCTTCCAAATATTGTTCTAAATTTACTCAAATTTTTGCACCGTGTTCTGTAAATAGTTTAGGATCCATAAAAAGAAGTAATATTTTTGAAAATTTTGTCTTAAATAAATAAATAAACCACGTTTTATTCATATTACTACATCATTATTTAATCCTCAATGCAGACGCACTCTCACCCCTGAGGACTAAGTTGTAATGCCTCGTTTCCATGATGTTGGTAATGAACAAAATATTTTTACGTGCCATAATTTTACATTCATTTTGTTAATAGCTGTGCGGCTATCTTTTAGCTCACTCTCGGTTAACAATCTAATACCATAAATTGCGTGTTCTGCTCATAATCGCAAAATGCAAGGAATTAATGATTTCTTATATTTATTTCTTAGTTTTTACGGATTTTATCGCAAGAAGAAGAAAGAATTGTTCCTTATATTTAGTTCAAAACATATGATTGCAATCATCAATACTTTTACGCGATCCGATTTAAATTACACATGTCATTTCACACATTGCCATATGACACATGTCTACCCACTTACTTTTCCCTACTGCCAAGTGGCAGTGCATGCACTAATGTATTCCAGTCTGAATTGCTGTGAGGCATTCCATCTTTGTCAACATTCTCTCCAGCAACATTGAATTTGTTAAATCCCCTCCAGTAACATTGAATTTGTTAAATGCGATCATTGATATCATGCATTAATATAAGTGGTCAGAAAGCATGTCTGTGCGATAAAAACAATACGATGTAGTATGTCAACATGTCAGAGGGCCTGTGACAAGAAGTGAACCGAACGACTATCGATCGCTATGGTTGGACAAAGTAAGGCCTTATTCAAATAATGCACTGACTTGGCATGTTTAATTACCCAAATTGCAGGAGTATGATAATGACATAAATTACTTTAGACTCTAAGAAAAGAGCAGGTCCTTTCTTAAGGTCTTCGGGTAATGCAGGGGCAATTTCTCTGGCGTTGCAGATGTCCATGTGCAACGAAAATCCTTTACTATCAGGTGAGATGTATGCTCGTTTGCTTCCTTTTTAGAAAAAGCGTCAAAAATTTTCTAATACAAAACTTTAGTTACAAATAAACTCACAGTCTACCGATGTGAAGCAGCTTCTACAGTCCAAGGACACCTGCAGCCAAATTCAAAAAAAGAGGGCAACAAATGTGTTGACACCTTTTATGAGCAAGACGGAATGCCTCACAGCTATTCAGACCGGAACATATCGGTGCATGCACTGCTATTTGTCAGTAGGAATAGGTAAGTGGGTAGATATGTGTCAATGTGTCAATTGCGACCTGGGTCAAACGACATATTTAATTTGAATCGGTTCGTGTGAAAATATTGATGATTGCAATCATATTTTTAGAACAAAACATAAGAAACACCTGATTGACAGAGCCGTCATAACCCGTAACCTATGATTGACAGTTTTGGGCGAATTGTGAATAATATTTACAGTAACAATTACATTTACAATTATATTAAATTACAAAAATTGCGCGAATATGCTTTATATATAATTATTTAAAGTAATTGCGACAATTGATTTCACTTGTATGAGTTTGAGTATAACATAATCATAGAAATAACTTACAACAGTAAAAGTTTATTTTATTTTTCGTAAGACGTATATATAATTATTTTACATTGTAGAGCCATGCTGCGGCTATATTAATAGTATAGTTGTAGCACGAATAGGTTGGCTCGACCGGGGATAGACCACGCTCTCACAGAATACTAGCGTAAAATAGCAGCTTAATTTTGCTGCGTTTCCTATAGTGAGTGTAGAGAACTGGATACCCTTTTTACTGGAAATAAACCATCCGTAAGTTCGCGGAATAGGTAGTTAGGTAATAAGTAGGGACATCGCGGAATTACGTGCTAATTGAGCAACTTATTATTAGTATAAATACTGGGTTTGATTGTTATAAGATTATTAGTTTAAGAGTTATTTTCAACCAAACAAGTCGATCGTGAAGAAATTGTGAAATATGTAGAAAATCGAGCTCCGTGCCGTTATAAAGTTCCTTACCAAGCGCAGAAAATTAGTTCAGGCTATACTGAAAGAGATATCATCCGTTTACGGAGACTCTTTTACAAGTAAAACTATGGTTTACAAGTGGCATACCCTTTTTAAACAAGGCAGAGAGTTACTTGAAGATGACCCACGGCCAGGAAGGCCGATCGAGGTGACCACTTCGGAAATTATTCAAAAAGTCGAAAAATTAATATGAGAAGATGCCAGCCTAAAGAAAAAACAGCTCGCAGAAATGGTTGGAGTATCGGATACATTCATTTTCAAAATTCTTCAAGACCATCTTGGCATGCCTAAAGTCAGCGCAAGATGGGTGCCTAGAATGCTCACGCCGCCTCAAAAGCAACGGCGCGTGGAGTGTTCTCGTACATTTTTGGACCGATGTATTGAAGACAAAGATGGAGTGTTGACTCGAATTGTTACTGTAGACAAAACTTGGGTTCAACATTACGAACCTTAATCCAAATATGACTCTATGCAGTGACACAAAAAAGGCACACCACCACCCAATAAATTTAAGGTGGCCCAATCGGCTGGACAAATCATGGCGACATTCTTTTAGAACTCAGAAAGAATCCTATTGATTAATTATAAAGATAAAGGTGTCTCCATAACCGAAAATTACTAAGCTTCAATCTTAGAACAATTAAAGGTAGCCATAAAGGAGAAAAGAAGGGGAAAGTTGACCAAAGGAATCCTTCTTCTACACGATGACGCACCTGTTCACAAGTGTTATGTTGCGATGGCTGCCCTGCAGAAGATGGGCTTCAAAATTTTGCCACACCCACCCTATAGTCCTGACCTGACCCCTGTGAATATTATTTATTTCCAAACTTAAAAAAAGAACTACGTGGGAAAATGTTTTTAAGTGATGAATAAGTGAGGACATAGCTTTGGCGTATTTTTTAGACAAAGACAAATCCTTTTTGTGAGGGTATACGTTAATTGAAAGATCCGAAAAATGTATTAGGGTAGCAAATGAATATACTAAAAAGGAAAAATCAATTTGAATTTTTATTTTTACTCCTTACCCCCAATTCCGCGAACTTCAAAATGTCCCCTCGTACTACATAGCACTCGGTGGTGAAAAAACACATTATGATCAAACGTCGATGCCGGGGAAAGTAAAAAAAAATCGAAGATGAAGTTCTTTAGAGTAACGCGCTGAAATCTACCTTGTCTTAGAAATACCTCAATAATGAGGCATGTGCCGAAGAGTGGAATGTTTTGGGCCTGATAATTTATTTAATTTAACTGGTCGAGAATATTTATTTCCTGATTGCTACTCAATATTTATTAACTTCTAAAAACCTATACACTAGTAGTACCTGGCAGTGAAGAAAAACGTCGTAAGAAAACCTTCATGTCTGAGCAATATAATATTTCAAGGACATGTGAAGTCCAGCATCAAAAACTGGAACAGCACAGTGGAGTAATTGTTTCATAACCTTCTCAGGAATAAGAAGAGGCTTAGTCAGCTTAGTCCAATTGTGAGAGGTACGTAGGCTACGAATTTACATTACTATATTATATTGGCAAGTAAAAACACTGAAATGTTGTATTAATTGGAATAAAAAAGGGAAATAAATTGTCACCTCTTTTCACTCCAAAGCCAAGGAAGCAAAGGTTGTATTATGTGCAACTTGATAAAACTTTTAAACGCTAGTAGAAATTGTACATGCAATCAAAAAGTCCTACTTTGGATTTGACATGTGCACTCGTTAACACGCGAACGATATGAGAGAAAAAAAATGCAGAATATGTTGCCCTACATCGCGTGTGATAGGAGCTTAACCTTACGTAAGGGTGCTTGCATAAAAAAGCAGGTAACCGGTGCGGTCAATTCGGTACCGATCGGTACTCGTACGCTTTGAATTTCTTCGTGTTTTCTTGTATGTTTTTTAGCGTTTGTTTTTCATGTTTTTAGTAGTGGTAGGACACCATTTTGGCTTAAAAATCCGTGGGGGTATATACCACACTCTTAACTATTATTGCCGCCAAAAAGCTAATACTACTGTGTTCCGGTCTATGGAGTATAGAGAGCCAGTATGAGATAACGACAGGCTGTGAGGTATTCAATTTTAGTCCTCGCTCTGTAATTTTCTTTGTTTGAAGTTGGATGTAGGTCTCCACTAACTGCGGTAGCCACTTACCATCAGGTGTTTTTTGCGCCCGAAGCAAATATGGGTAACCCTCCGGAAAGCGGGGGAGGGAGGTGGGGAATGCTCATAGCATACCACGCAGCAGGCTGCGTGGTTATGTGGAGACTTTTACCCACTAAACCTCACCTTTTAGGGACTGGCTTAACAATCTAACTAGAGATCTCTAAGCCGTATACGGACGCGACCCTCCTTGGCAGAAAGGAGGGCGCAAGCCGTGAAAAGCCGCTTAGAAGTATGCCTAACTAAGGCAGATTAAGGGATGTGTAATGTAGGCTCGGCTCGAGCCGCCAGGAGGCAGTTCAGGTCAGCTGAAAGCTTGTTGGGGGGGGGGGGTACCATCAGGTGGACTCTAGGTTCATTTATTACTTCCATTTTATAAAAAAAAGGTTGACACTTGTCGGTACCGACTACCTGCGACGAGTCTAAGCGCGTAAGAAAACAAGGGGATATCTACCCGTACCGATCGGCACCGACTTTTCTGTACATACCGGTAACTTGCTTCTTTATGGAAGCACCCAAAGAAGAAACTGCACTATTACCGCTATTGTGTTTGTATTTCTTTTTATAGAAGTCCACCTTATGGTAAGTAGATGCCATGACCCGTAGACACCTATGTATATCCTAGATTGAGAATGCTGAAGCGTTGTCACCCATCAGGAATAAGATTAAATCTCTCGTTACCGTAGTTTAGGGGGTCCTTGTCAATGTCTGAGATAACTCATTGGTGCGATACACATAAGATGCGGTAGACGCGTGAATCTACCGCAGAAAATATATTTTTTCTTCCGGACGTACAATACTGCATATTACGTTTGTTGCGGTGTTTTTATCCATAAAGTTAATGTAACGAGCGAACTTACAATCCATCTGATGTAAAGTGGCTACCGCTGCCCATGTACATCTGTAACCAACTTCAAATAGAGCAGGCTATAAATTCGTTGCTACCTTTGTTGAATAAGAATTGGAATACCTTTATACTCTTCAGATCGAAACAAGGCATGGACTTCTATTAGGTTGCAAAAACAGATATGAAGGTTCATTCATTTTGTAAAGTCCACCAACACGTAATGGATAAGCGCGGAGTACTAGTTGCAGCGTAGCTCTCGAGAGTGAGAGGAAGTTACGTCTAGCCGTGGCACGTTAAAGGTTTTTCTTTATATAACTACTGCTTTCACACGGCTATATTGTTTCTATACCTCTAGTTATTTATTTGGACTATTTGCGCACCAAGTAGATAAAGATAGACTTAATTTAACAAGGCATTCTCTTCCAGTTTACCTCCAGGTTAAGCAGAGAAGATATTGTGGGTGCAAAATGCAATCAACTACGATAAAATACCTGAGTTCACATATTTTTTGCATATTAACTATAATACGTTATATCATACCCTCATTTTGATAAAGACACTCTATTCTTTTCCCAAGAAACTTGAGATACAATAACAAAAATGGCTCTAGTGATGTTTTTATGATAATGTTAATTAATTATTTTAAAATCATAACAAACTTAATTCACACTCACGCAACGCTCACACACGCAAGACTGTGGCCTTTTTTATAAATTTAACCGTACACTTAAGTTTGAAACACCAAGTTGTAATCGGCTAAACCTAGGTAAAAAATACGCTTTTTCAGTACTCTGGACAGATCTTTGCTCGCTCATCAAGTAAGGTATTTCGTATTTATTTAAACTACACGTGTATTTTCCTATTACATATGAATACTTGACTACCAATTCCTATCCTAAAGTAGGAAGTGTTGACGTAACTTAACAAACACCTCTTCCCTGTTGGAATCAGTTATGTATGTCCTTATTTTGATTTAATGAGTGTAGGAATAATTTCTGATGCATTTTATTATAAAAGTTAGGACGAAGAAATACAAAAAACTTATGACTGAAATATGCATTAAGAGGAATCGATTTGTCGACTTGACATGGCGATATTTAGTTAAGGAGTGCTGTTCAAGTCCTGTATCCTATACTATTAAACGAGCAATTCTTGTATATATGTATATATATATATATATATATAATCGGGATCTCGGAAACGGCTCCAACGATTTTCATAAAATTTTGTGTGCAGGGAGTTTCGGGGGCAATAAATCGATCTAGCTAGGATTTATTTTTAGAAAATGTCTTTTTGTCCGTGTTTTTAGGCAATGAAAAACTGCTATAATATCGTTAGAATAAGAAGGTAAATTTTGACGGCTTATTAATGATTACAAATAGCTTAATGGTATATTGGGCGGTCGCAAAATCGTAATACCATGGTTCGAGCCCAGACCGACCGACCGACTTTTTTTAAATTTTTTTTCAAGTTCTTTTTTGAGAAAATCTATTTTTTCGAGCCCTTTTTTTAGTATTTTTTAAACACACGAAAATTTAAATTAAACTAATTGCACTCATGATTTTTTAAGCACTCATGATTTTTTAATCAAATAACCAGTTCAGTTTTTTCTATTATGTCGCTACGATCAAAAAAATATTATTCGTATTTCATCAGTATGTAATTTGTATCTAAATATTATTTCCAAAAGACACGAATCAAAAAAAAACCGAGCGAAAATTACCGAGCAAAGCTCGGTCAACCGGGTACTATATATATATATATATATATATATATATATATATATATATATATATATATATATATATATATATATATATATATATATATATATATATATATATATATATATATATATATATATAAAATGTCTTTTTGTCCGTGTTTTTAGGCAATGAAAAACTGCTATAATATCGTTAGAATAAGAAGGTAAATTTTGACGGCTTATTAATGATTACAAATAGCTTAATGGTATATTGGGCGGTCACAAAATCGTAATACCATGGTTCGAGCCCAGACCGGCCGACCGACTTTTTTTTATTTTTTTTTAAATTCCTTTCTTTTTTGTGAAAATCTATTTTTTTCGAGCCCTTTTTTTAGTATTTTTTAAAAACACGAAAATTTAAATTAAACTAATTGCACTCATGATTTTTTAATCAAATAAACAGTTCAGTTTTTTTCTATTATGTCGCTACGATCAATAAATATTATTCGTATTTCATCAGTATGTAATTTGTATCTAAATATAATTTCCAAAACACACGAATCAAAAAAAACCGAGCGAAAATTACCGAGCAAAGCTCGGTCAACCGGGTACTACAATATAAAATTTTCCTTACTGTCAACACTTGGTAATGGTCGTAAAGTAGTTCTGTAAAATATAAGCGATATATTATGATTTTGTCTTTTCTCAACAATATTTCGTAATTGTTGTGTCACCAGCTTCATTAATATGAAAAACAAATATCGGACAAATCTTCTAAGCAAACTCCTAAGAGACTCATAACACAATCAAACCGTTGTGATAACAAAATTACAGTCGTAGATAAGTCGCCTAACTTAGGGACACGTTGCGTAAGTTAAGATCAAGTCCCATCTGCCTCTCTGCGTAATTAAGTTAACAAATTAGAACACGAGCCCAGGGTGTGTAATAGCACTTTCGTCAACGTTATATGTGGAACTCCTTACGACAAATCTGCTGTAGATTAAAGTAAATTAAATGTGATTCGAATTTGATTGATATTAATCCCTAGCAGTTAATTAAATAAAAGTTATAAAATAGAAATGGACTTGAGCGCCATTTTGATTGCCATTACTACACTTTCCATTTAATTATTAATTATACGATTGATTTTTGTTTAATTAAAAAAAAGCTATTCATCAAGCGTCGAGTGAAATTGGTTTGGAAAAGATAATATAATTTCTTCTTAAGATATACGGGACGAAAAATTATACCGACTTATAAACTTTGACAAAAACATTAAAAATCATAGAAAATTGTAGAAACTTGAAGAGATTATGTAGGTAAACTAAAACGTTTTAGTGTTTGTTTTACTACAGCAAATTTGAAATGTGAAGTAAAGAAGAATATTTCATTATGCGTGATAGAGACACGCTGCAGCTAAATAATAATTGTAACACGAATGGGTCTGCTTGGTTGAAGAAGGACCACGCTCTCACAGAATAATAGCTCCAGCTTAATGGTGCTGTGTTTCGTATTTAAAGAACCGTATACCTTATTAACTGGAAACGATGCATTCCGTTTTCATCTTGATATGTGACTGTGCATATATATTTTGATTCTTAATCGAGAATTGATGTAGATGTCTATGGGCCACAGTCCACAGATCCAGTATGCACCAGGTGGACTGTGTGCTCATTTGCCATTCATATTTTATAAGAAGTATATATATAATTTATAACACATGCTTCCTCTAATTTCTGAGAAGTTTATGGAGCAATTGATCAGCCCTGCTGACTAGGCATTTTGGGTAGTGTGAAAGATGGTTACACCGACATCTGAGTCAGGTACTATTAATAAAAAGTTCCGTACAGAGGATAGAATAAAAAGTTCCATACCCTGAAGTACCACATTAGCAACAGAATCAGCAGCAACGATCGTCCAGCCAGAAGCAAACCTTCCCCCAAGGGTAGGATGATATATAAGATCGCATCCCATCCTAATCAGCGGACCTATAGTGCCGAACACTGCGGCAGCATGCAGAATTCAACCGCAACGTTAGTGTGAGTGGTACTACACTCCGGACATGAATATAGTCCGGATGAGAGGTCAGCAGAAGTTCCAACAGGGAAGGTTCATGATCCTCTACATCTGGAATCTGAAAAAACGATCAGAATGGAAATATACATGTGGAGCTAAAAGAGAAAAGTGTATTGGATACATGGATGGCAGCCACAAAAATTACTAGAATTACAGTAGCAGATTGAAATAATACTAGTTTTAACGGAATTTATCGCGTATATTTAACTTTTTTATCCGACGTTTCGAGAGCTTTACAGCACCCATGGTCACGGGAAAGACTGAGATGTTCAACGTCCAGCTGTCATAGTTAACCGCGGTTACCATAGATTAAAATTTTAACTTTTGTTCCGATCTACACAGTATGAGCCTATGGTATCATGGAGTCTTGCAGTTGTATGCTTGGGTTGGGATTTAATTTTATTTATTATAGGATCCCAAGCAGATGGTAGCACCCAGCCATCTTCTCTATTGAAATTAGGATGTTTTTTGATTTCAATAGCCTCGCGAATCATCCTTGGAAGGAATCGGTGTTCTTTAGCGAGGATTTGTGGTCTATCAAATCTGATGTAGTGACGGGGGCGATCTTGTACATGTTCACAGACTGCAGACTTCCCGGAGCGTCGATTCTTCACATCAGCTATATGTTCTTTGACGCGGGTTTTAATTGATCTTTTAGTTTGTCCTATGTAGGAGAGACCACATTCACAATCAAGCTTGTACACTCCTGCATCTTGCAGAGGGACGTTACACTTGACTGATGGTAAAAACTGACCAATCTTCTTCGGCGGCTTGAAGTATGTTTTGATGGAAGCGCGCTTCAAGATGTAGCCAATCTTGTCAGTGACTCCTCTAACATATGGCAGTACAGCAGGTACACGCTCGACTGTGGCCGGCTTCACTCGTTCTCTGTGACGTAGGCGTGGGACCCGAAGCTTGTTGTCATGCAAAACTTGCTTGACATGTTGGAGCTCGGCAGCCAGGTGTTTACTGTCACAGATCCCTCGTGCTCTCTGAAACAAAGATTTACCCACGGTAGCTAACTGTGAAGGATGGTGGTGAGAATCACCGTTTAAATATCTATCTGTATGGGTCTTTTTTCTATACACAGTATGGCTCAAGGTGTTATCAGGATTCCGAATTACTAACACATCTAGAAAAGCTAAGGAATTGTTTGCCTCTAACTCCATTGTGAACTGAATTTTAGAATTTATAGAGTTAAGATGGTCTAAAAATGCAGTTACTTTATCTAAAGGTAGAATTGTGAAAGTGTCGTCTACGTACCGCTTGTAGAATCTTGGATTTATGGGAGAAGTAAGCAGGGCTTTCTCCTCAAAGTCTTCCATGAATATGTCGGCGACAATGGGAGATACAGGTGAGCCCATCGCCACACCATCTACTTGCTTGTAGAACTCCTCCTTCCACAATAGGTAGCCAGATGTAAGGCAGTGTCTGAGTAATACTGCATATTCTGCGGGCATGTTGTTTTCTTCCAGCCTTCTAGTTACAATTGAGATGCAGTCTTCAACAGGTAAGCATGTAAACAATGACTGCACATCAAAACTGACCATAGTTTCATTGTCTGCCAGACGTAGGTCTTTAATCTCGCTGACAAAATGGTAGGAATCCTTTATGTGTGCTCTTGTATGTCCCCTGAGCGGTGAGAGTATTTTCGCTAAGTGTTGAGCCAATCTGTAAGTTGGTGAATCGATTTGGCTCACTATGGGGCGTAATGGAGCATTGGGCTTGTATATTTTTGGTAACCCATACAACTTTGGTGATTTGGCGCACGTAGGTATTATCCATTTTACGTCCAGATTTAATTTTTCGGAGTGTTTCTTTATGAGGTTCCTAGTTGTTTTTAGTGTGCTATTTGTTGGGTCGTTTTTAACCTTTTTATAAGTACTTACATCCGACAAAAGTTCTTGTATTTTAGAATTATAATCTGACGTATCCATGACCACCGTGGCGTTTCCCTTATCTGCGCGGAGAATCGTAAGTTCTGGTTTATTGCGTAGGTTCTTTAACGCTATAAATTCGTCTCTGGGAAGATTCGGTTTAGGCACTGAACATCGACGTAACATAGACGAAATGTCTTGACGTATCGCCTCCAAATCTTCTTTCCGCATATTGTTTTTAAATAAACAGTCCTCGACACTACAGATAATTTCTTCGTACGGTAATCTGCTAGGAGTTATAGCATAGTTTAGTCCTTTGGATAAAACCTTTATTGTTGCATCATCCAGTGTTTGTTTTGAGAGATTATAGAACGCGATTAATCTATGATCTGTGTTTGTCAATGGTTGCTTTTGGTTCTGGCATTGATTCGGATGTTTGACATTTGATTTGGCCGCTAATTTTTGATATTTTTCTATATGTTTGTTTTTGCATTCGTTATATTTACTAATTTCGCGTTTATTTAATGTTTCCATGCAAAAATTATAATCAAACGTCGTTAAAACTTTCTTTAATTCACTGGATGATGTGTCTATGGATTTATTTATGTCATATAGATCGGAGCGTTTTTGTTGGATTACCGCCCGTAACAACTTTTTACTTGCCTGATTTAAGATCTTAGCGCTTCCTCGAATGTCCTTTTTGGTGGATATTTTGACACACGTAGGAATGAGATTATGGTCTCGACATCTCTTCAAGAAATTTAAGGCTGTTAGATATCTTGCGCGCTTAGTCTTTAGATCTTCTAATCGGCGTATTTTATTTGCAATTACCAGTCCGTACTGGTTTACATAATGATTTCTTATATTTAGGCGAACACTACACATTGAAATAATACTAGTTTTAACGGAATTTATCGCGTATATTTAACTTTTTTACCCGACGTTTCGAGAGCTTTACAGCACCCATGGTCACGGGAAGGACTGAGATGTTCAACGTCCAGCTGTCATAGTTAACCGCGGTTACCATGATTAAAATTTTAACTTTTGTTCCGATCTACACAGTATGAGCTTATGGTATCATGGAGTCTTGCAGTTGTATGCTTGGGTTGGGATTTAATTTTATTTATTATAGGATCCCAAGCAGATGGTAGCACCCAGCCATCTTCTCTATTGAAATTAGGATGTTTTTTGATTTCAATAGCCTCGCGAATCATCCTTTCGATCGAATCGTCATCGAAGGAATCGGTGTACTTTAGCGAGGATTTGTGGTCTATCAAATCTGATGTAGTGACGGGGGCGATCTTGTACATGTTCACAGACTGCAGACTTCCCGGAGCGTCGATTCTTCACATCAGCTATATGTTCTTTGACGCGGGTTTTAATTGATCTTTTAGTTTGTCCTATGTAGGAGAGACCACATTCACAATCAAGCTTGTACACTCCTGCATCTTGCAGAGGGACGTTACACTTGACTGATGGTAAAAACTGACCAATCTTCTTCGGCGGCTTGAAGTATGTTTTGATGGAAGCGCGCTTCAAGATGTAGCCAATCTTGTCAGTGACACCTCTAACATAATGCAGTACAGCAGGTACACGCTCGACTGTGGCCGGCTTCACTCGTTCTCTGTGACGTAGGCGTGGGACCCGAAGCTTGTTGTCATGCAAAACTTGCTTGACATGTTGGAGCTCGGCAGCCAGGTGTTTACTGTCACAGATCCCTCGTGCTCTCTGAAACAAAGATTTACCCACGGTAGCTAACTGTGAAGGGTGGTGGTGAGAATCACCGTTTAAATATCTATCTGTATGGGTCTTTTTTCTATACACAATATGGCTCAAGGTGTTATCAGGATTCCGAATTACTAACACATCTAGAAAAGCTAAGGAATTGTTTGCCTCTAACTCCATTGTGAACTGAATTTTAGAATTTATAGAGTTAAGATGGTCTAAAAATGCAGTTACTTTATCTAAAGGTAGAATTGTGAAAGTGTCGTCTACGTACCGCTTGTAGAATCTTGGATTTATGGGAGAATTAAGCAGGGCTTTCTCCTCAAAGTCTTCCATGAATATGTCGGCGACAATGGGAGATACAGGTGAGCCCATCGCCACACCATCTACTTGCTTGTAGAACTCCTCCTTCCACAATAGGTAGCCAGATGTAAGGCAGTGTCTGAGTAATACTGCATATTCTGCGGGCATGTTGTTTTCTTCCAGCCTTCTAGTTACAATTGAGATGCAGTCTTCAACAGGTAAGCATGTAAACAATGACTGCACATCAAAACTGACCATAGTTTCATTGTCTGCCAGACGTGGGTCTTTAATCTCGCTGACAAAATGGTAGGAATCCTTTATGTGTGCTCTTGTATGTCCCCTGAGCGGTGAGAGTATTTTCGCTAAGTGTTGAGCCAATCTGTAAGTTGGTGAATCGATTTGGCTCACTATGGGGCGTAATGGAGCATTGGGCTTGTGTATTTTTGGTAACCCATACAACTTTGGTGATTTGGCGCACGTAGGTATTATCCATTTTACGTCCAGATTTAATTTTTCGGAGTGTTTCTTTATGAGGTCACTAGTTGTTTTTAGTGTGCTATTTGTTGGTTCGTTTTTAACCTTTTTATAAGTACTTACATCCGACAAAAGTTCTTGTATTTTAGAATTATAATCTGACGTATCCATGACCACCGTGGCGTTTCCCTTATCTGCGCGGAGAATCGTAAGTTCTGGTTTATTGCGTAGGTTCTTTAACGCTATAAATTCGTCTCTGGGAAGATTCGGTTTAGGCACTGAACATCGACGTAACATAGACGAAATGTCTTGACGTATCGCCTCCAAATCTTCTTTCCGCATATTGTTTTTAAATAAACAGTCCTCGACACTACAGATAATTTCTTCATACGGTAATCTGCTAGGAGTTATAGCATAGTTTAGTCCTTTGGATAAAACCTTTATTGTTGCATCATCCAGTGTTTGTTTTGAGAGATTATAGAACGCGATTAATCTATGATCTGTGTTTGTCAATGGTTGCTTTTGGTTCTGGCATTGATTCGGATGTTTGACATTTGATTTGGCCGCTAATTTTTGATATTTTTCTATATGTTTGTTTTTGCATTCGTTATATTTACTAATTTCGCGTTTATTTAATGTTTCCATGCAAAAATTATAATCAAACGTCGTTAAAACTTTCTTTAATTCACTGGATGATGTGTCTATGGATTTATTTATGTCATATAGATCGGAGCGTTTTTGTTGGATTACCGCCCGTAACAACTTTTTACTTGCCTGATTTAAGATCTTAGCGCTTCCTCGAATGTCCTTTTTGGTGGATATTTTGACACACGTAGGAATGAGCATAATCTCATCTCATCGACATCTCTTCAAGAAATTTAAGGCTGTTAGATATCTTGCGCGCTTAGTCTTTAGATCTTCTAATCGGCGTATTTTATTTGCAATTACCAGTCCGTACTGGTTTACATAATGATTTCTTATATTTACGCGAACACTACACATTGAAATAATACTAGTTTTAACGGAATTTATCGCGTATATTTAACTTTTTTACCCGACGTTTCGAGAGCTTTACAGCACCCATGGTCACGGGAAGGACTGAGATGTTCAATGTCCAGCTGTCATAGTTAACCGCGGTTACCATAGATTAAAATTTTAACTTTTGTTCCGATCTACACAGTATGAGCTTATGGTATCATGGAGTCTTGCAGTTGTATGCTTGGGTTGGGATTTAATTTTATTTATTATAGGATCCCAAGCAGATGGTAGCACCCAGCCATCTTCTCTATTGAAATTAGGATGTTTTTTGATTTCAATAGCCTCGCGAATCATCCTTGGAAGGAATCGGTGTTCTTTAGCGAGGATTTGTGGTCTATCAAATCTGATGTAGTGACGGGGGCGATCTTGTACATGTTCACAGACTGCAGACTTCCCGGAGCGTCGATTCTTCACATCAGCTATATGTTCTTTGACGCGGGTTTTAATTGATCTTTTAGTTTGTCCTATGTAGGAGAGACCACATTCACAATCAAGCTTGTACACTCCTGCATCTTGCAGAGGGACGTTACACTTGACTGATGGTAAAAACTGACCAATCATCTTCGGCGGCTTGAAGTATGTTTTGATGGAAGCGCGCTTCAAGATGTAGCCAATCTTGTCAGTGACACAGATTAAAGACCTACGTCTGGCAGACAATGAAACTATGGTCAGTTTTGATGTGCAGTCATTGTTTACATGCTTACCTGTTGAAGACTGCATCTCAATTGTAACTAGAAGGCTGGAAGAAAACAACATGCCCGCAGAATATGCAGTATTACTCAGACACTGCCTTACATCTGGCTACCTATTGTGGAAGGAGGAGTTCTACAAGCAAGTAGATGGTGTGGCGATGGGCTCACCTGTATCTCCCATTGTCGCCGACATATTCATGGAAGACTTTGAGGAGAAAGCCCTGCTTACTTCTCCCATAAATCCAAGATTCTACAAGCGGTACGTAGACGACACTTTCACAATTCTACCTTTAGATAAAGTAACTGCATTTTTAGACCATCTTAACTCTATAAATTCTAAAATTCAGTTCACAATGGAGTTAGAGGCAAACAATTCCTTAGCTTTTCTAGATGTGTTAGTAATTCGGAATCCTGATAACACCTTGAGCCATACTGTGTATAGAAAAAAGACCCATACAGATAGATATTTAAACGGTGATTCTCACCACCATCCTTCACAGTTAGCTACCGTGGGTAAATCTTTGTTTCAGAGAGCACGAGGGATCTGTGACAGTAAACACCTGGCTGCCGAACTCCAACATGTCAAGCAAGTTTTGCATGACAACAAGCTTCGGGTCCCACGCCTACGTCACAGAGAACGAGTGAAGCCGGCCACAGTCGAGCGTGTACCTGCTGTACTGCCATATGTTAGAGGAGTCACTGACAAGATTGGCTACATCTTGAAGCGCGCTTCCATCAAAACATACTTCAAGCCGCCGAAGAAGATTGGTCAGTTTTTACCATCAGTCAAGTGTAACGTCCCTCTGCAAGATGCAGGAGTGTACAAGCTTGATTGTGAATGTGGTCTCTCCTACATAGGACAAACTAAAAGATCAATTAAAACCCGCGTCAAAGAACATATAGCTGATGTGAAGAATCGACGCTCCGGGAAGTCTGCAGTCTGTGAACATGTACAAGATCGCCCCCGTCACTACATCAGATTTGATAGACCACAAATCCTCGCTAAAGAACACCGATTCCTTCCAAGGATGATTCGCGAGGCTATTGAAATCAAAAAACATCCTAATTTCAATAGAGAAGATGGCTGGGTGCTACCATCTGCTTGGGATCCTATAATAAATAAAATTAAATCCCAACCCAAGCATACAACTGCAAGACTCCATGATACCATAAGCTCATACTGTGTAGATCGGAACAAAAGTTAAAATTTTAATCTATGGTAACCGCGGTTAACTATGACAGCTGGACGTTGAACATCTCAGTCCTTCCCGTGACCATGGGCGCTGTAAAGCTCTCGAAACGTCGGGTAAAAAAGTTAAATATACGCGATAAATTCCGTTAAAACTAGTATTATTTCAATGTGTAGTGTTCGCGTAAATATAAAAAATCATACAGTAGCAGATATTAATCCAAGTGAAAATAAAAACAGCAATTCCGTGTATATAAGGAAAAAGTGACACAGCACAACAAGAAGGTTTTCTGGCACGAAAAATAAGTGCTAAAAATTAAGCAAAACTACAAATACGTCTGGTTCAAAAAAGGATTGATTAAGGCACGCAAAGAAGACAAAGGTAAAGTTTTCATTCTAAGAAACTTGGATGACATAAGTTCACTAGCTAATAATAAGCTGTGAAATCCTCCATTTTATTTCGGAATTAATATTTTTTGGAACATTAAATTTTTACATATATTTTGTTTTTATTTTATATTATTCTAGGTATATTCTTTCTATTTTGATCTCTGATAACCTATTTTTTACAAATAAAAAATGTATGGAACCTATCGACTACGAAATTAAAGAATTCGCAAACTGTGTAAACGCAAATCAATTTTGTAATTATCTACCTAAAAATCAAAATATTAACCTATTACGTTTGCATATCAATATCCATTCTACCATAAAAAACTTCTCCTATCTAGAACAATGTTTATTTAGTTGCTCAAATTGCTTAGATGTAATAATAGTAACAGAGGAAAATATCTCAGAAAACATCAGTAGCTTGTATCATACCAATGGATATCAAATGTTAACGGGTAACGGGTAACATCGAGGTGGTGGCATTATCATCTACTTTAGCAATAAACAAAAATATAAAACAAAATTTTGTGAAAGTCTCATATGTACACTGTACAGTCACCACTCCGACCAGTTATACCGTGGATATTTGCGCAGTGTATCGCCTTCCTAGTACGAGTAAATATATTTTTATCGATGAGCTATTTAACACACTTAAGAGTCACTGCAGCAACAACGATTTGTATTTACTGGGTGATATTAACATTGACTTAAAATCGGACACTCCAGTTAAGCATAGGTACAACAACTCGCTGCATAGCTTGGGTCTTGTATGTGGGATCACAGAATATACAAGAATAGAATTATCCGATGGAATACTGAGCAAATCATGTATAGATCACATATATGCTAGATCCCTCAGTCAAGATTTTTGCTGCAGCTATTGGAACAACACTGGCCGATCATTGCGCAGTGATGCTTGCATTCGTCGGGCCGTATATACAGGCTGTGCCTAAATTTAAGTTATGCATCAGTAATACGAATCTCATGACATCATTAAATGATATTAATTGGAAAAAAAAACAAAGGATATGAAATGCCCTAATACATAAATTTATAGAGAGCAGTTTTACAAAATGCTATGACAAATCTAAATTTCAAATAAAAATACAACCTAATATAAAACGAATAACGAACGATTGGATAAATAAAAAATTATAAATGCATGTACACAAAGGGATATATTATTTACACGGTGGATTAAGGATACCGACAATATGATTTTAAAGAAGGAATTTAAAAAATCAAGAAATTATGCTAATAAATGAATAAATAATAAAAAAACAAAAGAGCTGAAATAAAAACAGTAAAAATAACCCTAGGCACTTGTGGCAAATAATAAATAAAATAACAGGTAGAATTAAATCGTGTTTAGATGAAACATTAATAAAGGCACTTAAAGATAACAACACAACTGATAAGGATATTGCAAATTCATTTGCTACCACATTTGAATATAGTTTACATACAATTATTCCCAATTCAGTCAGATTCAGCTCTCTTACACAGCATAGTAGTCACTCGCGAGCTCTTGCACAGCGTAGTCTAACTGTGTACGGATAAATTTACCCTCAATATTAAATAAGTAAGAATGTCTAAATGCGACAATTGTGATAAGTCCATAACAAAAAAGTCACCTAGGCTTGAGTGCAGCAAATATGGTAAAATAGTACACGTCAATCAATTATGCACAGGCTTATCTTCGAAGCAGCTATCAGCTCTGCGCAATGCTGAAAACCTGGAGTGGACATGTGAGGATTGTCGTGAAGAATCACCTCATCGCAAGTCTTTCATAATTCCGGACGATGACGATGATACTGATGGCAATCAGCTGGGCGAAAGCAGTTCGACAGCGATGAGTAAATTACTTCGTGATATCTCACTTGAGGCAAAGAAATAAGTGAAGATGAAACTGGCTTCTGTGAACGATTCGAACGATCATTAAGCTTTTGGTGTATAAAAATGGATACTATAAATGCTACACTGGAAATCCTAACTGAGAAAGTTAAAGACTTGGAGAAGAAAAACATGTACTTGACAAATCAAAATACCCACCTGGAATTAAAAGTTAATGCTATGGAACAACAAAACAAACCAAACGGATAATGTACTGGAAATAACAGGAATTCCCGAAGATGGGGACGAGAACTTGGAAAAACTTTCAAGTAAACTATCCTCGAAGCTAAACGTCAAATGTCAATGGTGAAGAGACTGAAAGGCAGGGACGGTAAAGAAGGTGTGATCCAGGTAGTATTGCAACAAGAGGAGCAGGTCGACTAGTGGATCTGCGCTGCACGAACGGAAACAATTGCTTTGTAAGATATAACTCCAAATGCCCCTAATCCTGAAGTAGCCAAGAGAAGAGTGTTGCTTCGGCGTGCACTAACCAAAGCAAATAAAACACTTCTGTGCCAAGCTAAACAAACCTTCAAGAAAAGAGCTTACTCCTTTCTAAAGGGCCGGCAACGCACCCGCAATTCTCCTGGTGTTGCGGTTGATCATGGGCGGCGGTAGTCACTTAACATCAGGTGAGCCGCATGCTCGTTTGCCCCCTCTTCTATAAAAAAAAAAAAAAAAAAAAAAAAACTTACAAATATATATGGTTCCAGGATGGTAAAGTTTTGGCTCGCAAATTTGATAATGATAAGCCGGTTATCATAAGAAGCTCATGTGATATTGATAAGTTGTCGATAGCAGTTTTACACAACGCAACAGTTCCTTCGCAGGAAATACAAGAATTGTTTGACTGTGCTAACATAAACGAGTTTAGTAAAGATCTACCACATAATATACAACAACTAAATATTGTCCACATACATTTGCGATCAATAGTTAAAAAATTTTGTCTGGTTTTACAATTCGTTCATTCGTCTAAAACTGATGTTGACGTTATTATATTAACTGAGGTAGGAATTTCCAAAAGCAGTAATCTTGTTCAATTATTTAATATTCATGGCTATGAAATGTACTATAAGCTCCGTAAACAGCGAAGAGGTGGTGGCATTGTTGTGTATATAAAAAGTACCCACAAATTTCAAATTCTAAATAATATATCACTAAACCTGTCACATCAATACACGACACTTATTTGTTCATTGTTTAGACCACCCAAAGAAAAAAAGTAAAAAAGTAAAGTTACAGCCTATATACGTCCCACTGCTGGGCTCAGGCCTCCTCTCATTTCAGAGAGGGTGTGGGGTACGAACTTCACATGTCTTCGAAATATTTTTTTTTCTTATTCCTCAGACATGCAGGTTTCCTCACGATGTTTTCCTTCACCGCCGAGCACGTGGTAAATCAGCACTTAAAATTGCAATTAACAATTTCATTGGTGCCGGCGGGGATCGAACCCGGGTTACTCGCGTTCTGTTATAATTACAGCGAGCGTTAACCACTGAGCTATCACGGCACCCAAAGAAAGCAAACACTTATTTATCAAAGAATTGAAAAAAAAAAAAACTATTGTGTAAGGATGTTTTCAAATGCTCGGATTTATACTTACTGGGTGATATAAATATCGACCTAAAGTCGCGTAATAACATACGAGAATACTATATTAGTTGCATGGCCGAATGTGGACTAGCGAGTGCAATATCAGATTATACTAGAATCGAAAACCGAAAAGATACTACTACGCGGAGTTGCATTCATCATATTTTTGCAAGAACGCGCTCGCTAGACCTTTATTCGGCCGCAATCGGTACTGTAATGGCATGGCAGACCATCCTATGGTTGTGTTGTCGTGCGTAGGAAGCGGTGTTGAAAACATTTTAGGGGTGGTGCAAAAATTAAACAACTAATTGATTATAATATTAAAACTAAAGTTAAATGAAATTGATTGGAATGTTGTCGATAAGATGTTATATCAGATAGAGATTTATAATTATATTAAAAATGAATTCAAAATGTGTTAGGAACTATCCAAATATACACAAAAAATAAATTTAAATAGCAAAAGAAACAAAGAATTATGGATAAATAATAAAATTAACAACATGTGCCGAAAAAGAGATTTACTTTTTAATCAGTGGAAAAAGGATACGAATAATTATATACTTAGATTAGAATTTAATAAACAGCGAAACAAAACTCAAAAATTAATTGAAAAATCTAGAAACAAATACTTTATTGATTTAATTAATAATAATAAAATGAATAAAAAGAAAATTTGGGATATATTAAATACGCTTACTGGTAGAGTCTGTAAGTCAGTAGATGAAGCTGTAACCAAAGCATTCAAGAAAAACAATCTAACCTTAAAAAATATAGCCAACAATTTTGCTAAAGAATTCTGTGAAAACGTCAAGAAAATTTTGCCCAGATGCAGCAAAAAACTTATCTCAGTATCGGAATACATATTTCCTGAAAACAAATCTATGTTATTTAAAAAACCTACTAAGCGCGATATATTAAATATTATAAAAAGTTTAAATGCAAATAAATCAACTGGTAATGATGGAATCCGATGTTTTGATATTAAGATGCTGAGTGACAAGATTGCTAATATTGTAGTTAAGCTGATAAACACTAGCATAGCAGTAGGAAAATATCCACTCGAATTGAAAACCGGCACCGTAAGACCATTTTATAAAAAGGGATCCCATAGTGATTATGATAGCTATAGGCCTATAACAATACTGTCAGTCATAGATAAGGTAGTCGAATAATATATGGCTCAGCAAATTTACAATTTTTATACTAGAAACGATATAGTATCAAATGCTCAATAAGGCTTTCAATCTAGGAAATCCACTACTATATTCCTGTCTAAATTCATGTACGAAATAAACCAACACCTGAATGATAAAAAACATGTCATATTATTATTCATCGACTTTAGTAAGGTATTTGATACTCTTAGGCACGATATTCATTATTACAATGGTGCCAAGATTATCTCAACGATAGAAAATACCGGGTTACGATCAGCAATGATTTCAGTGTCGAAATATTTGTAACTACTGGAACAGCACAAGGCTCCTTGCTCGGACCCTTGCATTATCTAGCATACGTGAATGATATGGAAAACGTAATAAAACATTCATCGACTTTAGTAAGGCATTTGATACTCTTAGGCACGATATTCATTATTACAATGGTGCCAAGATTATCTCAACGATAGAAAATACCGGGTTACGATCAGCAATGATTTCAGTGTCGAAATATTTGTAACTACTGCAACAGCACAAGGCTTCTTGCTCGGACCCTTGCATTATCTAGCATACGTGAACGATACGAGTATGGAAAACGTAATAAAACATTGTTGCATTTATCAACACGCGGACGATACATGTCTTATAGCAGTCGATAAAGATCTAGATAAGGCCGAACACCTTATACAAATCGACTTCAATAACTTATGTAAATAGTCTCATGATGTTGGTTTTGTACTGAATACTATTAAAACTAAAATTATTCATATTCGATCTAACTACCTACGCAATTTTTATAAGAAAATCGAAGTAACCAATGCATACGCACTAAAAGCGTGCATTGTAGCTGTGTCAATATTGATGTAGTGGAACACTATACTTACCTTGGGCTTATCATCTATAGTCACCTTAGCTTGAAAGGGCATATTGACCATGTATGCGACAGAATTCGAGGAATCCTGACCAAATTCACATTAATAAAATACAAATACCATACAATATAAGAATACAATTATATATCTCATTAGCAGAATCCATAATATCGTATGGTCTTTCTAGCTATGGTAGGATCTATAAAACACACCTAGACCAAATTTACACCGTACAACTCCGTATTTTAATTTTGTTTAAAACAAAAATGATCTTTTTCTTTCGGACGCTAATTTACAATATTTATGCTTTTAAGTCATAATTTTAGTCTACGTTCAGTTGAAAACCTGTTAATTAATAAACATTTGATAATTACCTGTTGTTGGCGACTTTGTTTGTTAACAGACATGGATAGGAAAAAACATCGATGAATATTATAGACAAGGAACTCGACAACCCTATTGAATTTTATTGTTTATCAAAACTCAGTAATATACAACTAAAAATGTTGGCGATTATGATATTAAGATTTGTAACAAATGTTTAAGTAACTATATTATCAAATAGTTATTTGTTTAATTTTTTAAATTGTTCTCAATTTATTACCAAACTAAAGCACGTTGACGTACGTTAAACTCCAGTTGCCTAATTAACTTTTATTTCTTTATTATTATTTTTTATTTTATTTTTTATTTAAGAACATATTTTTTTCAATTTTGTTTAACATTTGAAACACAACGCCTGATGTGATTGCCTATATACACCCGGGTTTCCAGGGACGGCGTGGTCCTACTCTCTTCAAACATACCCATTCGTGCTATAACTGTAATGTAGCTTCAGCAAGGCTATTTCTATCTGATAGGACAACGGACGGGGCACAGCGAGTCCGCAGACGGGCGCAATGCACACCCCTCCACACCGCGTGCACACCGTACACCTGCGTCCATGGGTATTTTTCATCGGCCGGAACATCGAACACCACGAGCTAGCCGTCAGAGGCGGGTCCGCCACCCCCCGTGCAGATAACTGTTAGATAACTCGTCCACGTACACTGTACACTGTCGTAGGAGTCATGGTTACGCAAGTAACGATACGGAATGTTGAAATAACTTTTTTTTACAGCCCTGAGTCGTATAAAGCTGTAAGAGCCACATAGGCTAACAGTACCAACATCATCGAAACCAGATGGCTATTTCTATCCAAATTTACTAGTAATCTAACAGTAATAATTTCCTCCAGACCGAATTGCGGTCACTACGTACTGCTTACTTTTCTGTCTATGAGTTCGTCGGGGCAGGTACCACCTTTTAAGTGATTTTTACCACCAGACAGCAGTGTACTGCTGTGTCCCGTTCTGAAGGGTATAGAGAACCAGTATAATTACGGGCCGCAAGGATTTCCATCTTAGTCTACTAAGGTGACAACGCGTCTATATAAAGTTGGCGTTGACGTTGGCCTTTTTTATATAAAGTTGGCAGCACGTGTTCTAGGAACACAGTAACTACACACACACACACAACACAGTCTCTGCACAGGGAGGACGACTCACTGGCCCATACTGCAAAGGAGAAAGCCGATCTTCTAGGCTCCTTCTTTGCGTCTAACTCGACTCTCGATGACGGGGGGAGTACGCCGCCGACCATCCCGCGGTGTGAGTGCTCCATGCCGGAAGTGCAATTCACACAGCGCTCGGTTCGCAAAGCACTCCTCTCCCTGGACATCCACAAGTCGAGTGGGCCTGACGGAATCCCCCCAATTGTGCTGAGGACGTGTGCTCCAGAGTTGGCACCGGTTTTAACGCGTCTTTTCCGGTACTCCTACTCCCTAGGCGTAGTCCCAAAATCATGGAAGACGGCTTTCGTCCACCCGATCCCTAAAAAAGGCGACCGCTCAGACCCGTCCAACTACCGGCCAATCGCCATCACCTCCTTGTTCTCCAAAACAATGGAGTCCATTGTAAACTGCCAGTTTATGAGGTACCTTGAGGATCACCAGCTGATTAGTGACCGCCAATACGGTTTTCGCCGTGGTCGGTCAGCTGGTGATCTTCTGGTCTACCTCACTCACAGATGGGCGGAGGCAGTAGAGTTCAAGGGGGAGGCATTGGCCGTTAGTTTGGACATTGCGAAGGCCTTCGATCGGGTTTGGCACAAAGCGCTTCTTTCGAAGCTCCCTTCCTATGGGCTTCCCGAGAAATTGTGCAATTGGATCACCAGCTTTCTTGCAGATCGGAGCATCAAGGTCGTTGTAGACGGTGCAAGCTCCGATTGCAAGCCTATTAATGCTGGTGTTCCACAGGGCTGCGTGCTATCGCCAACGCTGTTTCTTCTGCATATCAATGATATGTTGCATACCCGTAACATTCATTGCTATGCAGATGACAGCACTGGTGATGCTCTTTACACCTGCCGAGCCAATATTTCTCGGGAAAACGTCTCCGAGTGCCGGGACAAACTTGTGTCTGAAGTCGAGTCTTTGCTGAACAGAGTCTCGGATTGGGGACGACTAAATCTAGTCCAGTTTAACCCCCAGAAGACACAAGTTTGCGCGTTAACCGCTAAAAAGAACCCCTTTGTCGTATCCCCTCAGTTTCAAGGCACTCCCCTTGTTGCCTCAGCCAGTATCGGAATCCTCGGCGTCGACATATCGAGTGACGTGCAGTTTCGTGGTCACTTGGAAGGGAAGGCCAAATTGGCCTCTAAAAAGCTTGGCGTGCTCAGCAGAGCGGGACAGTATTTCATGCCGGCACACCGCCTGCAACTTTACAAGGCGCAGGTTCGGCCGCACATGGAATACTGTTCCCATCTCTGGGCTGGGGCTCCCCAGTACCAGCTCCTTCCACTTGACCGCATCCAGCGCAGAGCGGCTCGAATCGTCGACGACCGAGTGCTTTCCGATCGGCTCGATTCACTGGCGTTGCGAAGAGATGTTGCATCTCTTTGCGTATTTTATCGCATCTATCACGGGGAGTGCTCTGAGGAATTGTTCGGATTAATCCCAGCCGCCAAATTTCGTGAACGCACGACACGGCAAACGTCCCAATACCATCCACACCATCTGGATGCTTGGCGGTCCACCACTGTTCGTTTCACAAGGAGTTTTCTTCCACGTACAACCTCTCTGTGGAATAGTTTATCATCGGCGATTTTTCCGGACCGATACGACCTGGGGACCTTCAAGAAAAGAGCTTACTCCTTTCTAAAGGGCCGGCAACGCACCCGCAATTCTCCTGGTGTTGCGGTTGATCATGGGCGGCGGTAGTCACTTAACATCAGGTGAGCCGCATGCTCGTTTGCCCCCTCTTCTATAAAAAAAAAAAAAAAAAAACTACTTAGCTTCAAGTGGACTGAAAATTCGTTTGATACTTCAGTTTAAAAAACACGTCAGAAATCCAATTAACAAGTGCTCTTAATAATACTCAGGGCAATGTAAGATTCCTACGTTCAGCAGTGGAGTTGGTTTGACTGATGATAATGATGATGATGACCTTTAACTGTCAAGCTACGGCCGCTTTTTAATGACATTAACCATATTCTTTAGTTTAAGTCTTAAACATTTGTCTAAGAGAAATTTGTTAATTTTCTTAAGTGCCACCGAATTTCCCTATCTTATATCTACGTAGTTTGCCTTTTATGTAAATTTTAAATTGTATTACCAGCCTTAAACATGTTAGACATGTCAACATCTTGCGGTGAATTTCGCTGCTGTGTGACGTGTGACGTTAATGTAACGAGATTGTAGATAAGGCAATAATTTCATTTACAGTTTTTGTAAAACAAAAATTTTATGTAAAAGTAAATCTTTTATATAGATTTTCTGCTCATCAGGTACAGGTGTACAGGTGACATCTTCTCGTCAGGTATACCTCAAAACCTGAAAACTAAGTTGTACAACCAGTGCGTGTTGCCAGTGATGACCTACGGAACCAGGACGTGGTCCTTCATTGCTGGCCGTATGAGGACGCTCAAAATCGCTCAGCGAGCTATGGAGAGGACTATGCTCGGAGTTTCTCTGCGTGATAAGCTTAGGAAGGATATACGTAGTAGAACCAGAGTAACTGACGTCCCACAACTAAAGTGAGACGACGGGCTCGTGCTTGTATTAGAAATAGTGGCAATCATTTTCAGCATCAATAAATATTTAATTACTGGTGCTCAAAATGATTGCCGTTATAGTTAAGGAGTTTAATGTTAAGGTGGATGTCTGGTTGAAAAGGTGACTAAAATTATATGTTTGTGGCCGTGGAAGGAAAAGGGGATGTCTCCCGCCGGGCAAAGTGTTCTGTACGGGGGCGGCCAACGTTCCGTGTGATAGATCGGAGCTGTTCTATATATACTGTTTATAATTCGGAATGTTGGTAGCGCGATTTAGGCTTCAATGTGTTTCCATTGCCGCTACATCACCCCCCTGCTCAGACGGGAGGTCGATAATGCAGCCTCGTTGCCGACGAATGTGCAAGTGCCAGGAGAATGCCTTGTAGTCTGCGGTGAGTCGAGAAGAAGGCAAGTAATCTGCGAGAGTGCCGTGAAGCAGAGGCGAGCAGTAAGGCTCAGAGCCTTGCCAAACACTGTATAGTGCAGAGAGTAGCTTGAAGGAAAAGGAAGCATTATTATTCCAGTGCTGCGATGAACCTTGTGAAGCTAGATGGCTTGCAAGATATGAAGACTGCAGGCGATATCTGCTCGGGAGCGAATGGGTGTGGTATTCTATGGCGATGATGAAGCTTGAAGTTTTCGAAGGTTGTTGGTTGCGTGTTCAGATCACGTCGGGGTCACCACTGTGGCCGGAGAAAGGAAAAGGGGAGATCTCACGCCGGGCAAGGTGTTCTGCCCGGGGAGCGGCCAACGCTCCGTGTGTTAGTTCGGAGATGTTCTATAGATACGCTTTATAATTCAGAATGTTGATAGCGCAATTTAGGCTTCGGTGTGTTTCGCTAGCGGTGCGACGACAGTGCCGCTACATCACCCCCCTGCTCAGACCGGAGGTCGATAGTGCAGCCTCGTTGCCGACGAATATGCCAGAAGATTGCCTTGTAGTCTGCGGTGAGACGAAAAGAAGGCAAGTGATCTGCGAGAGTGCCGTGAAGCAGAGGTGAGCAGTAAGGCTCAGAGCATTGCCAAACACTGTGTAGTGCAGAGATTAGCTTGAAGAAACAGGAAGCATTATTATTCCAGTGCTGCGATGAACCTTGTGAAGCTAGAAGGCTTGCAGGATATGAAGACTGCAGACGATATCTGCTCGAGAGCGAATGGGTGAATACGTTGGGGTCACCACTGTAATAGTGGTGATATGAGGTTCACTATTAACAGATTCCGAGTGGTTTAGTGAAGTGAAACTACTATTTTATCTGCCGACGAGTGGTGTATGAAGTATAGAATATGGAATATATGGAATATATTTTTACGTCAACCCTGCCTACATTTATTTGTCCGGCTACGTCGTTAGTTTACCAATAATAACAATTTTTATTTGCCTAGCCAATTACAATTCTTACATTATGACCAATAAAGATTAATCAAAATACAACTATTATGTGCGTTCCATTTGCCGGCGTGAGACTCGTGTATATCTTCTAGTAGCTACGTTGCTGGACTGGGCTTTAAAAGTTGTGCAGGCCGGCGCGCACGCAGTGCCTAGAACCCCATCACTCGAAAGAGTGCCCTCGGCCCAAAAATACCGAATCCCCACCCGCATGTGTCCTATACGGACAAACAGGCCACCCGGC
Organism: Parnassius smintheus behrii; assembly: GCA_036936625.1. NCBI lineage: Eukaryota > Metazoa > Arthropoda > Insecta > Lepidoptera > Papilionidae > Parnassius > Parnassius smintheus. The sequence goes on along the minus strand of JAUPFT010000030.1, from coordinate 10,092,722 downwards.
CAACTTTAGAAGCTGCCCTCGCACTCCTCACCCAATTCTGAGCTACAAAGCTCCACCTCAGGTCGATGACTAAACTTTCCCGGCTCTTGGAAGCCGCATGCCCCGCCAGGGCCAGCCTCTACCACAGCCCCTCAGGGCTCATCTCAGCCTACACGGGGCATCTATTGGCCACTTCAGGGCCCCTTATGAGCCTTCCGCTCTCCCAGCCTGCGCCGCTCCCAATAAACCCTTGGTTCTCAAAGACAACAAATATCCCGCGGCCCTACGCCATCCCACAAAAACAGGCAGACCCTATAGTAAATGATCTAAGCCTAGTGTCTAACACTATGAATAAGATCAATATAGGGGAAGTCTCTATACTTGCGCGTAAACTGCGCACTGCTCAGTCCCCTCAGGACCGTCTCCTTGATCTTGCTGCGCATATCGATCTACTAAGGTCGTTGTAAAAACACTATGCCGGAGCCCTCTGCTCCCGCAATATCGCACGGTCGTATCAAACCAAAGGGTTTGTCGCTTGTTTCGTTCAATATCCACATAATAAATAACCTCCCAGAGCTCAGGCTCTTTTTTCGAGATCGCGAAGCCGACCTCCTCCTCCTTCAGGAGACCCACCTCAGTCCTAAGGTCTCTAAAGGCCTCTCTATTAAAAATTATTAATTTCTTCGTAATGACAGATCCGACCGCAAAGGCAGCGGTACTGCCATTTATTACAAATAGACTCGCGACCCACCGCCTTCAACGCAAACTCCGCTACCGCCTCAAAGACTTCAGAGACCTCGTAAGGAGCAATCTCATGGAGAAAATCTCCCCCTCTCACACAGCGTACTACCAGATGGCAAGAGCCCTCCGGATAGACGCTATCACGCATACTCCCCCTCTATTTCGTCCCGACAGCTCTATTGCCTACGAGAACGAAGAAAAGGCTGAGTGCTTCGCCGACAGCGTAGCCGCTTAATGCTCGCCCAGCTCACAACCCACTGACCCCCTACATATCCAACTAGTGGAGGACGAGGTCCGTCACCGGAACTCGCTCCCCACCGCCTCTGACCCTATAACTATGTCCAAAGATAAGATTTCATCTACAATCAAAGGACTTAAGCCCAAAAAAGCATCGAGCGAGGATGGCATCTCCAACCAAGCCCTCAAACTCTTTCCGGAGCAGGTGATCGCCTTATTGGCCAAAATCTTCTACGCCTGCTTCGAACTGCTTCAGCTATTTTCCCACTTCTTGGAAAGAGGCAACTGTCATTGGCATTCCCAAGCCAGGCAAACCTTCTCCACCTGCCCTCCAATCACCGTCCCATCAGCCTTCTCAAGGCCATGGGCAAACTCTTCGAACGAGTTATTCTCGCGCACATGAGGCGCCATTTGTTTCCCACAGACGACGACCCTCTTGTCATCCCTCAACGATTCGGGTTTCGAGCCAAACACTCATGCCCTCAGCAAGTTCATCGCATAGTGGAATATATCCTCAGCGGTTTTTATCCTCGTCGTCAAAAGACCATCGCGGTCTTTTTCGACATTGCCAAGGCATTCGACAGAGTCTGGCATGAGGGCCTTATCTACAAATTGTACCACTTAGGCCTCCCTGACCGCCTCCTCCGCCTAGAAGCCTCCTATATGAAGGATCGTACTTCCAGGTATATATAATGTACTCTGTGGATCGTACCTTTCATTTAAGACACGAAGGCACGCTATCCTCTACTCGTCAAATCAAAGCCGGTCTGTCGAATGATGTTAATCCTGTCTTCTTCGCAGATAACACAGCCCTTTACTCTTAAGGCAACTTACTGCCACAGATTCGGAACAAGATCCAAAAGTCAGTTAACGACTTAGGAGCTTGGTTCCAAAAATGGCGTATCGACGTAAGCCCGGAGAAGAGCTCCGCTGTTTGCTTCGAATATAAACGACGCCGTCTCACCGCCACTCCGGCAATCAGGATATTAGGAACCCCTGTCCCATGGCAAACAAAAGCCAAATATTTAGGGGTCACCCTTCATGCAAGGCTCACTTTCGAGCCCCATATCAAGAAGGTAACTCGCATCGCGAGATTTTACATGGGTAGGCTCAACAGCATGTTGGGCAGACACAGTAAAATATCCCTCCGCAACAAGCAAACCCTATATAAGGTATGTATACGACCTGTTATGACCTACGCGGCCCCCATTTTTGTACATGCTAAACCCAAAGTTATAAATGAACTTCAAATAGTTCAAAACCTATTCTGCCGTAGGGCCACTAACTCGCCCTATTATGTCCGTAATGTCGACCTACACCGAGACTTAGAGCTGCCAATAATCCAGCCGTTCCTTAAATCACTCTCTGAGAGATTTTTCAAAGCCTCAGAGTCCCACCCAAATCATCACATTCGTGAGACAGCTGCCTATGCAGCCCATATCCACACTTGCTATAGTGTGCGCAGACCGAGAAACTCTCTCTTGGACCCCCCCCCCCCCCCAACAAGCTTTCGGCTGACCTGAACTGCTTCTTGGCGGCTCAGGCCGAGCCTAAATAAAACAACCCTTAATCTGCCTTAGTTAGTCACACTTCTAAGCGGCTTTTCGCCGCTTGCGCCCTAAATTTAGTATTATTTAGCTGCTACAGGAACAAAATTATGTGTCCTTAACACTGAACCTATTCACATTATTATGATAATATATTTTAACTCTGAAGTAGTAAAATAAATAAGGTTTTATGTTTAATGTAAAATCGTGCGCTAAGATGTAAAAACGCCTAAAGCACTTTACGTATTTTTTTTTAAATCTAACGTTGTAATTATACATGATAAAGAGGATATAATACGGTACAATATAAGCTTAATGAAAACTTTCCATGTACCACAAGCTGCCGACATTAAAATTTTTACATATGAGCTACACCTTTATCTACAAAATATGTTTAATTCAACACTACTAAACACTAAACAGCAATTGGCACGGTCAACACGCGGTAAATCGGCAATACAGTCGGTAGTTACCTAATAGTGCACAAGAAAGGTGTGAGTCTTGCCACCGCCCACTTCACCGCGTCAAAAACCGGGCGTTCCTGGTACAGGTATCGATTAGTTAGTTACTTAATTATTCTTAGGTTGTATATCATATAGGTATATTTAGGAAATATAGTTAGTGGGGATTATAGTATTTTATTTTATTATTTTTTTAGTTTGAAGTCTGATATAGACAGTTCGTATAATAGTTTTTTAATTTCTGTTTAATATTTTTATAATTAATTTAATTTTGAAAAGAGGTTGGTAACTGATTAATGAAATTCGGAACCATGTATTCTAAAATACGTTTTCCGTATAAATTATAATAATTAGGTTTATATCCAATTATGAATATTCATTTGCATATGAGCCGTGAGGGGGTTGTAAATTTCACAGAGTGTGAGCAACCTAGGCTCGACTCCCATCAACATCAATGAAATTGGTAATTGTAATTTTAAGTGCCGATCTATCACGTGTTCGGCGGTGGAGAAAAAATCATGAGAAAACCTGCATTTCTTAGATATGTGATGTCCACCCACATGTATTGGAACAGCACGGCGGAAATTTTCTTGTTCTTAAACTTTTTAAGAGAGACTCCCTCGCATTTCCATATTCCCGATAGGAAAATCAAGGGAGTTAAAGCCCAGCAGTGGGCTATAACTTTACTATCCTTACGTGCATATATTCCTACACTTTTGTTTATTTACTCGATTCATAGCTTACTCATAATTTTAGCCTCCTTTTTGCGTAGCGTGTTATGTATTAATAGCATAAGAAAAACCTTTAGTTTTATACCGCTTCATATATCTTTTATGCACAATTTTTCGCTTTGTTAATTTGAAATGAATTCAGACTTGCAAGTTTCTGGCAACGATAATCTTGAATGTCTAGCCAAAATTGTCCTGAAGCATTTAACAAATATTTAAATAACCTTACACGTAAATGTTTTCACATTAATTGAAATTGTGATAGAAAATAAAACATACTTTAAAACTAAAAAATAATAATATCCACCAGTTTCTAAGGTTGGTGCCAAGACATATATAGAAAGATTACCAGTCAGGTACCTACTTTAGGAGCAGTTATGTGGAATGTTTCTTGCTTTATTTGTTTTTGAAGTATGTTTTATTTTTTATTACAATTTCAACTTAAGCCGTTTCATTGAAATCAGTAAATATGTACGATCATTAAAAAACGTAAACATTGATTATTCTTAGTCGGGTCATAAGTTCTGTCAAAAGCTTACTATTTAAAATTTTTGAATACTAGCTAGATTACCTTCACCAATTTCAAAAATATGACCTTTGCGCTTACCGAAAATAAAAAAGACAATAATTAAACAGAGGGCGTTGCAACAGAAACCTACTTGCTTGTTTACAATACTCAATCCATAGTGCCAGCAAAGGGAACAAATGTGACTAATTAGCTATAAGCGACAAACTTCAATTCGCATTAAAACATTTGTTAATAACATATATCTATTAATATCCGATATCGACAAAAGATGGAAGAGGAGTACGACTACATTACTTTAAAACCTAGAAAGTTATTTAAGTCAAAATCTTGTGAATGATTAGAAAACTATGGAATTAACGTATCTGCATGCTCCTCCAATTCAGAAATCGCACAAAGAAGCTTTGACCTATCGACACATTTACAAAAGGATACTATTATAGATGAACTAAAAGAGAAATTAAACGACTTAACTTCACAATTACACAGCACACAAAACGAGTTAGAAAACGTAATAATAGAAAATTGCCAGCTAAAAAAGAAATAAATAAGTTAAGCACACAAAATAATACACTGAGAACTATATGCAGAAGTCCAGCACAGCATTCAAAGAGAACAGTAACGTCAACAAATAAGAAGAAACGACATGTTAAAAGAACTAAAATAAATCAAATCATTGATACACACTCAAACACAACATTCGATAAAGAGTGTGACTTTGAAAGCGGCCTAAATTCATCTTTAGAAAACAAAAACAATATACGAAATCAAAAACCTACCAACATTTCTAGAAATAACAATGCCCACGAAATACAACAAATCAATGAAACACTAACCCAAATACAATCAAGGTATAAAACATCGTCGAAATTATCTTCAGTACTTTGTGAAAAAACATTATACATAACTGGAGGACACCAATGTATAGGATTGGCAAATTTGTTAAGAACATCAAGAATGAATACACCTTACGAACATTATCAAATCGAGTCATTTATCAAACCACAAGCTGACACTGAAGAAATCTTGAAAACATGCCAATTATTTAATATCACATCAAAGGACTGTATTATTTTAAGTGTTGGAGAACATGATAAAAACCCTTATAAAGTGATGATAAAGTTAAGTAGCTTCCTAAAAACAGTAGATAAAGAGTGTCTTGTATTAGTTTTAGGAATTCGCACAAATGTGTATTTAAATGAATGGAAACTTAATAATATTTTGAAAATAACCTGTAATCAATACCAAAATTGAAACTTCGTCGAATATACTAAGGTTTCGAAAAAATACGATTTATGTAGAAAAATTAATCAAATTATTAATCAAAATTATTATAATTTATAATTTTTAAGTTTTATGCAACATTCCAGAGTTATTAAGGGAAATATACGCAGGGAAGTATGCCATTGTAACCATGATACACAAACAAAAATCGTACGTCGTAATACGCCAATAAAAACACAGACTAAAATTAAATCCCACTTTTTACCTAGACCAAATATAATCCATAAAGTCCCAACAAAAAAACAGCAAAAAATAACATCATACTTTACATTAATACCACCTAAATCTAAAAATATGCCACAAACAGACCTACCACATAAGCAGACCTCTACTGAAAATAGTACCCAAATTGACATGTTTGTCGACCTTGTGAAATGTAATAACTTTTCTGACAGTAGCACCCAAACTGACATGGTAATTGAAACACCTTCTCAAATTTATTCTACCAACTTTTTTCTTGTGTAACCAAATAAGTATACTTCATCAAAATATTAACGGCCTCATAAACAAGTGTGACTTACTAACTACATCTTTAGAATCTATAGAAAGTGTAAAAGATGTTAAAGTTTTTTGCATTACCGAACACAATATGTCTAGTATTGATTTATATATCTTAAACATTCCAAATTATTCATTGGGTTCAGTGTTTAGTCGTAGAAATCGTCGCGGTGGATCTTGTATTCTGGTACATAACTCGCAAAAGTTTTTACCAATCAGTAACATAAAAAAATATTCGATTGAAGGTATAATCGAATGTTCAGGAATACAATTACCTGAACATAAACTATATATATTCTGCATTTACAGACCCCCCAGGGTAAGTTCTGAAGATATCAATAAGTTTTTCGCAACATTTACTTCTTTATTAAATCAGTTTTGCCTTGAAAAAATTAAATTAATACTCTGTGGCGATTTTAATATTAATACTCTGAAAAAAAGTAAGGAAACTATTGAGTTGAGTGAAATTCTATCTGCGTATAACCTGAAAATAGGAATAGAAGAGCCCACTAGATTGGTAAGTGGCACATGTATTGACAATTTCATGTATAATGTTCGTGACTCTAAAACAAGAGTTTTGGAACTTGCGTTATCTGATCACACTGCACAAATACTTACATGTCCAGTAAAAGTAAGTTGTCTGATCAAACATTGGTACATTAAAACGCGGGACTACTGTAAAGAGAATTTAGAAAAATTTAAAGAATGCATTAACGCTCTAAGTTTCAATGATGTGTTTAGTAGTAATGATCCAAATACTTCGTTTAATATTTTTTATGATTTTTTCCGTCTTTTCTATAACTTATGTTTTCCTGTAAAATATATTAAAAAAGACACAAAAGTGAAGCCGAAATGGATAACGAAAGGTATAAAAAAGTGCTGTAAACGTAAACGTCAGCTTCTTTGGCAATATAGGAAAAACCGAACAGAAAATAATAAAAGAAGTTTTATAGACCTTTCATCAAGACTGAGTCGTGTTATCAAACTCACACAAAAGGTTAAAAACGACAATTTCATAAATAATGCTCGTAACAAATGCAAAGCTACTTGGACTATAATTAATAATAGGACAATTAATGTACCAAATCAGGAAATACAACAAATTACTATCAATAACGCTACAATTAAGGATCCCATAAGCATAGCGAATAAATTTAATGAATATTATATTAACCAAATCACCAAATTGGTCCCGCATAGAACACCAATTAATATTTTAAGTGAATCTAAATCTTTATTTATGAAACCCGCAACACCGAATGAAATAAATAAAATTATTTTAAATTTAAAACCTACGAATAGTACGGGTTATGATGATATTTCAACCAAAGTATTAAAATATGTTTCTATCAAATTATCACATGTACTGAGTCATATTATCAATCAATGCATTTATCATGGCCTTTTTCCTGACAAATTAAAGATAACCATAATCAAACCTATTTTTAAGAAAAACGACAGAAATGACATGAGCTTTTATAGACCGATAGCATTAATACCGGTTCTATATAAAGTTTTTGAAAAAGTGATTCATGAAAGATTAAATAATTATTTCGAAATAAATAATTTATTTTCAAAAGAGCAGCTAGGTTTCAGAAAGAACAAAACTATAAATATGGCAGTTTTCTCATTTTTAAAGAGTGTTATGGTAAACATGGATAATAAAAATCATGCCTGCGCCCTTTATATGGACCTAACAAAGGCATTTGACTATGTTGACCACAATATATTGCTAGATAAGCTATTTGCCTATGGAGTTAGGGGAAATACGCATGATCTTATTAGGAGCTATCTTGGTAACAGAATACAGTCTACACACATAACGAGATTGTGTCCTCACAAAAAAATTATATGTGACTATGAATCAGAGTACAAAATCAATAACTTTGGTGTGCCACAAGGCAGTGTATTGGGTCCATTATTATTTATTATATACATAAATGATCTCCCGAAAGGAACAAGCAATGACACTATTTTATTTGCTGACGACAGTACAATTATATTTACAGGAAAAGAAAAAACACAAATAGAATTGGACATAAACAATACCTTAGATAATATTATTAAATGGTTGACTTTAAATAATTTAAAAATAAATTTGGAAAAAACTAAATTAATGACGTTTCGAAACAGAGTTCACAAATTAACTGACATGAAAATCTACTATACACAAACAAAAATTGAAGAAGTAGAGACAATAAAATTCTTGGGACTAAACATTGATTCTCAACTACATAAACTGGAAGTCACTAATAATTTATTAAAAAAAAAAAAAGTGAAGACACTTCTTTTAGGAAAATCATATTATTCGGTAAGGGAATTTCTTGAAGACAAATTAATAGATGTAATATTGTAACCGATTAGTGGTACTATGACATTAATTAGACATTTTATGTGACATTATTTTACAAAGTTGACATTGTGTATTAATTAGGTAATCGCATTTGACATTATTTTAATAATTATTTAGACACTGTGATTTGATATGTAATAATTTTAATTTAATCTATAGCATATAATTAAGAATTTTTGCATGGCATGAGCCTAAATATGGCGATCAACAATGTAAATTGACCACTGTAACACCATCTGTACCCATATTGCGCAAATTAAATGCAAAAAAATTTTTTTATTCGTTTTAAAATATAGAGTGGTCGAAGAAAGAAGATAGACCGGTTATCGCGTTGCACCACTGTAGTTACGCACCAAAAGAGATTTTCAATATTCTATAAAAATTGAAAATACTTCTACGATTTGTTTATCGCACTATCAAATAATTCACTGAAGATTCAAGCTTCGAAGATCGTAAGAGGACCGGCCAACCTCGTACAGTTAGGACACCCGCGATCATCAAAGGAAAATTAAGGGGCGAATCCAACGAAATCCTGTTCTTAACCTAAACCTCTTAGCTCTTCAGATCAGCCTAAGCAGAACCATGGTCAAAAGAGTGATCAATGAAGACCTAGAATTACAAGCTTATCGTAAGAAGACTAAAAATTAGGCTGGATAGATCTCCGCGCTTTGTTACGGCGGTACGCGGGGAAAAAATAACGCGAAATTTTGTTTTCGGATGAAAAAAAAATTAACATCAAAGAAAGTTATAATAAAAAAAATGATAAGGTAGAACCTTCTCTTTTAAACTCTTTTAAAAACTTTGTTTGTGTATGAAGCTCAACGGCAAGTTAAAACATTCATCTAGGTTCAGTTAGATCCTAACGTCATTAAATGTAAAACAATGAATTGATATGTTGTTAACATGGCATTTTTTTAACATAGCACTCTCAGTAACTTGCTGAATAATTAGAGGTTTCTGATACGGTATACAGTAAAGGACCACGTTTCAGTTTTAGGTCACCACAAATGACACGTACTAGACACATTTTGAAGAATATTATCAAATTCGTAATCATAATCTTTATTGTAATTCTTGAAAAGTATATATATCGTAATATTCTGAACATTGTTTCGCCGAGTCCAATCCGATTTTTGAACTCATGGTCAAATTTCGACCTACTGGGTCATTTAATTTGACTTGTGTAAGCATACTCGTCAACAACTTCGAGCGTATTGATCCACAATACAGCATAGGTATGATATATATATATATATATATATATATATATATATATATATATATATATATATATATATATATATATATATATATATATATATATATATAATCGTCTTCTAGGTGGTTGAATTCCTTTCTGTCTAAGATCCTGTTTAGATAAAAGCGTACTAACGCTTTTATCACTTTCTGCTGTTATTTCAGTCTGATGGGTATAGGGATGGATATCTTTACACGTGGTAGAGCCATGCTGCAGTTGTATTGATAGTATATTTGTAGCACGAATGGGTCGGCTCGACCGGGGAAAGACCACGCTCTCGAAGAATACCTGCGTAAAATAGTAGTTTAATGCTGCTGTGTTTCATATGGTGAGTGTAAAGGATTGGAGACCATTTTTACTAGAAAGGAGGCATTCCATCTCAGTCCTCACGGGTGACAACGCATCTGCATTTTGATTCGTAATTGGGAATAGATGTAGATGTCTATGGGACACTGCAACCACTTACCATCAGGTGGACTGTGTGCTCGTTTGTCACCCTGTCCTTAAAAATAAAACCGGCCAAGAGCGTGTCGGGCCACGCTCAGTGTAGGGTTCCGTAGTTTCCCCGTCCGTCACAATAAGTGTTCCCACTTATGAGTTTAAAGGTGGGTATCCATTATGTTCCTCCTGCAACTGCTCCCGGTAGTGGGTACTGTTGTTTCCATCCAAGTTCAAAATGATTTTCCTAGAAAGTCCTACTTTTCAGATTTTTTTCATATTTTCTAAACTTATGGTTCAAAGGTTAAAGTGGGGGAGGACACATTGTTTTTTAATTTTGGAGCGATTATTTCCGAAATTATTGACATTATCAAAAAATGATTTTAGTAAACCCCTATTCATTTTTAAATACCTTTCCAACAATATATAACACGTTAGGGTTGAAATTAAAAAAAAATCACTTCCCACTTTACATATAGGGGGGCTACCCCAATAAAACATTTTTTTCTAATTTTTATTTTACCACTTTGTCGGCGTGATTGATACACATATTAGTACCAAATTTCAGCTTTCTAGTGCTAACGGTCACAGAGATTAAGCGAGGACGGACAGACGGACAGACAGACATGGCGAAACTATAAGGGTTCCTAGTTGACTACGGAACCCTAAAAAGACTCGATGAGCGCTTGATTGTCGAATGGCACTGCGCAAATTACGGGGAATAAAAACAATTGGACATATGAAGTATCAGCCGGAGAGGACACCTGTGTCTCGGTCAAAAGAGGGAGTCGGCATCACCGTCTACAGATGGTAGTGGATGGCGTTAAGTTCGAGTGAAGTCCCCTGATGTAAAAATCCAGCGGTAGCGTGGCAGGGTTCGCCATGATTTTATTGCTCTGTTTACACCGTGCAGTGTTATTTGTGAGTGGGATTTTGCCTCAGCCTCCGCCCTCAGAATACGCGAGGCAGCCTGAGTACCCATGCTCGGGAAAAGTGGGGTAGCTTGGGCGTGGAGACTTAGTGAGTGATTCTCCTTTACCAGAGGTGCTGGTACCCTTTTATTTCTAAATTTCGCTACCATGTTATGGGTGTGGGGGGGGGGGCATAGAGAGTCTACCAAGCTTTTTAAATTTATTTTTTATTCATTCATTCAATACAGCCAAAAAAAACTCTATCATAATAGAGTTTTTTCCATAGCTGCCACGCTTGCTTGTTATCAGGAGAATGCTGCTGCCCTGTTTCAGTTTCCTTCTATCACCTCTAACGACACCCATGGAACGATATGGTATAGTAAATACTCTTACACTGTCACTACGCATTATTTGTTTTAAATAATACCTACGACGAGTATGTATGTGTAGGTGTGCCGCGCACACACATGTAAACTTCGCAACGTTGTATTGTAACTATATTATGTAGTGAATAAGATTTTTCAGGCAGTCACTAGTTGCCCGCCAACTGTATGGCACGTTTCGCTATAATAAATATATATTAGTAAAAGAATTCACCTTTCATTATGGTCACCAATAGGCACCCCTACGGAGTCAGCTCCTAAACTGGTAAGCCCGACGTGATTAAGATGACTGAAGTGGTCTATGTGATGTTAATGCAGTAGTGGGCAATATTCGCGTGGTTGTGATCAGTGGACAATAGATATAGTAACATGAGTGCGCCGTTTCCGCCTACGTCACAGAACGTGCCGCCTGTTAACGTGCCACCCGTTCAAGACATCCAGCCACCCGCGCAACCGCCCATCATGGCGCCAGGTGTAGATGCAGTGTCCCTACAGTCTCGCCTCGCAGACTTTTGGACGGACCAGCCACGCGTATGGTTCGTACGCACGGAAGCTATCCTCGCACCTCAGAGGTTGAGTGATGAGGCGAAGTTTGACCTGGTCGTGTCTAAGCTAAGTAAGGAGGTTATCGCGCAAGTGACGGACATATTACTCAACCCGCCTCCTACCTACAAGTACGACGCACTCAAAGCTCGGCTACTCCACATCTATGAGGAGTCAATGTCGAGGCAGATCGAGAAGCTTATGAGCGAGCTAGAGCTGGGCGACCAAAAACCATCTCAGCTGCTTCGGCGGATGCGTGAGCTCGCTACTGACAAGGTCCCTGATGAAACCCTTCGCGTCTTGTGGCAGGGTCGTCTTCCGACACAAGTCCGAGCCGTGCTAACTGTGTCCGACTCCAAGGACCTGGACAACCTAGCAGCAGTTGCAGATAACGTCATGGAAGCTGTGCGGCCTTCATATGCCGCCACCGCTACTTACACCGTGCCAGCGCCAGCATCTACTACCGCCTATGACTTGGCCCTGTTGAGAGCTGAGGTGGCTAAAATAAAGGCTACCGTGGACCGGATCGATCAGCAGAGGTCGCGGTCCCGCGCCCCGGATCGCAACCGGCGTCGTTCACAGTCCAGGCGCCGTAGCAGTTCCTGCCGTCCCCGGAAGGAGAACTACTTATGCTTTTACCATTACAAGTTCCGAGAAAAGGCCAACAGGTGTACGAAGCCTTGCGCGTGGAAAACAACACAGCCGGAAAACTGAGCAGCGAGGTACAGTCCGAGGGTCTTCAGGTCTGTACCGTTTTTCCATTCAATCGTTTGTGTGTGTCAGACAGTAACTCCGGACTTAGATTTTTAGTTGACACCGGTGCCAATGTGTCTGTTTTACCAGCCGCGAGAAAAGATCGTCTAAATCAGTGTAGTGCATATAAATTATACGCAGCTAATGGCAATGAAATCGCAACTTACGGTACCAAGACAATAGTGTTAAACTTAAACTTACGCCGACTTTATCGTTGGGAATTCGTTGTAGCAGATGTCAAACAACCAATTTTGGGCGCCGATTTTTTAGCGTACCACAAATTATTAGTTGATTTAAACGCGCGTAAATTAATAGATAAAACTACAGAATTGAATGTTTCGGCATCTGTTGTCAATGTATCTCAACCTAGTGTTAAAACTATTGATGTAAATCATCCATATCAGGATTTATTGTTAAAGTATCCGGACATCACTAAACCAGCGTCATTCCGAGAAACTGCGAAACACGATGTCGTCCACTATATCGAGACCTCTGGCCCGCCCGTGCACGCGAAAGCGCGCCCGTTGCCACCTGACAGGTATAAAAAAGTTAAAGAAGAATTTCGCATCATGCAGGAACTGGGCATCTGTCGTCCTTCAAAGAGCGCGTGGGCTAGTCCGCTCCATGTAGTTCCTAAAAAGAATGGAGATATAAGACCTTGTGGGGACTATCGCCAGCTGAATGCGATAACAAAGCCCGACAGATACCCGATTCCTCGCTTGAACGATTTTACTTTTATTCTTCCGGATAAAAAGATATTTTCAAAATTAGACATCAATAGAAGTTATCATTTTATACCTGTCGCACCAGGTGACGTGGAGAAAACCGCTATCATAACACCATTCGGACTTTTCGAGTTTCCTCGAATGACCTTCGGTTTGCGCGGAGCAGCACAAACCTTCCAGCGCTTTATGAACTCCATTTTACAAGGTCTTGATTTTGTCTTTTGTTATTTAGACGACTTACTTATAGCTAGTGACAACGAAGTTCAACACAGGCAACATTTAGAAATTATTTTTAAAAGGCTTAATAAATATGGAATTTCGATTAATTTGGCAAAATGTCGTTTCGGACAAACTAAACTAGAATTTTTGGGACACGAGATTAGTACCGACGGCGTCAGGCCGTTGCAAGATAAGGTTCAGGCAATTGTGGAATTTCCGAAGCCGAAAACTGTTGCAGAGCTAAGACGTTTTCTCGGTATGGTCAATTTTTATCGAGCTCATCTTCCTAACGCAACTTTATATCTAACAGAATTAAATAAATATCTTAAAAGCTCAAAGAAAAATGATAAGACTCCCATCGTCTGGACGGAGAGTGCGAACGAAGCATTTACGCAATGTAAGGCAGGTCTCACACAGGCCGCTACATTGACGTACCCTAGAGTGGGTTCCGAACTCGCTTTAATGACTGATGCATCCAATATATGCGTGGGAGCAGTCTTGCAACAAAAGGAAGGAGATAGCTGGAAACCATTGGGCTATTTCTCAAAAAAATTGACCACCACCCAACAGCGATATAGCACATACGATCGCGAGTTGCTCGCTATATACTTAGCTATAAAACATTTTCGGAAATTATTTGAAGGGCAAGAAATAACCTTGTATACGGACCATAAACCTTTAACTTTTGCATTTCAAAAGGTAGGACGCGATGAAAGCGAAACGCCTCGGAGAACGAGACATTTAGCTTTCATAAGTGAGTTCACTACAAATATAAAACATATAACCGGTACGAATAACATCGTAGCTGACACCTTATCGCGCATCGAAGCCGTGACTATGCCAACTGCGTTGAATTTCGATGACATTGCAAATGAGCAGCGTAGCGACAGTTATATCATGAATGTTATGTCTGGTTTAAATACCGATAATATTTTGTTAAAGGAACTAGTTATACCTATGTTGAATAAGTCTATTTTTTGTGAGATGTCTACTGATACAGCTCGTCCGTACCTACCGGAAAAGTTTCGACGCCTAGCTTTTGATAGTTTACATAATTTGAGCCATCCTGGAATTCGTTCTACGCGAAAGATGTTAGCCAAAAAGTATTTCTGGCCTAGTATGAATCGTGATGTTTCTTTGTGGGCAAAAACGTGCATACAATGTCAACGTTCTAAAGTTAACAGACATACGGTATCGAATCTGACTAAGTTTCCGGAAGTAGAGCGTTTTGAGCATTTGCACGTCGATATCGTTGGCCCTCTTGAGATCTCTCCAGATGGTTATAGATACTTACTTACGATAATTGATAGGAGGACCAGGTGGCCTGAAGCTTTTCCGTTACGAGACATTACGGCAGAAACTGTTGCCAAACATTTATATGAAGGTTGGATTTGTCGTTACGGTTGCCCGATAAAGTTAACTAGCGACCAAGGTCGCCAGTTTGAGAGTAGTCTTTTTAACCAGCTGTTAAAAATGTTGGGGGTTAATAGAATTCGAACTACTCCTTATCATCCGCAAAGCAATGGCGCAGTTGAACGTTGGCATCGTTCTTTAAAAGCAGCACTTTCAGCTTGCCTGTCACATGGGTCCTGGGTGGAAGAGCTACCCACAGTATTACTGGGGCTTCGCGCGGCCACCCGCAGCGACTCAGGGGTTAGCGCCGCCGAGTTAACGTTCGGACGAAACTTGCGTCTACCGGGAGACTTTTATGACAGCTTTTCGAACAACCGTAACGTCAATGATTATTGTTTAGTGGATAAGATTAGAGATACTATTAGTAGTTATAAGCCTACATCCGACGATTCACGTAACTGTCATAGTCTTTTTGTGCACAAGGACTTACGTAACTGTGAATATGTCTTTGTTAGGGACGATTCAATACGTAAACCTTTGAAACCACCCTACGACGGTCCGTACCGCGTGATAAAAAGGGGCTCAAAGGTTTACCTAATTCAATTACCCGATAGACAGGTACATATTTCTATCGACAGATTAAAGCCTGCATATGTATTAAAGAAATGTGATGGTAACGAAGCAACGCCACGCCAAAGTAACGCTGACAACGCAGCGGATGTTGCACCTGCGCATGTACGGTTCCCGTTACCACCGTCCACACCGCTGACGTCGTTGTTACCCGGCCCGAGCAACCCGATAACCGTGAAAACAACGCGAAGTGGTCGGATTGTTAAGTTACCTTCACGATTTATAAGCTAGTGTTAATATAAAATATATATTATACAATTACATGTCTAAATGATAATCAGGTTTAGTTACTATGGATGTGAAAGTATTATTTGCATTGTCTAGTGCATAATATTTTCATTCAGGATATTCAAGTTACATTATTTAAGTTGAATGTAATTGTAGAAGCATCGTGTTCAGTATTTTGCGTATACTGCACTTTCATATAGGTTCCAGGTAGTTAGTTTAGTTATAATGTATTTAATATAATTTCATTCGAAATACTTCCTTTGCGAAAGCATTAGCGCGATAAGTTTTACGATTTTTACTATGGGTAATTTGCAAGAAAAACCAGTTATTGTTTCTCAGGCTCAAAATACTGTAGAGAATAAAGTTGATAATTTTCAAACATGGTTATATGTGATAGCCAGTTTTATGGGGGCGATAATCCTGTACACTATTTGGGTAAAGTTTAATAAGAAGTTCAAAAGCTGGCTTCGTCATCAAGTGTTAATGGCAGGCATTCCGATATCGGGCCAGAATATGGGTCAGATGATAGGTGCTTCTAGCACCAGTCTGCAGCATGTGCCCGCGCCCGCCGCGGCCGCCACCCCTTTCGCGGGGGTCTCCGTACAGCCCTGCGCACAAGCGCATTAGCAAGTTTTTGTTGTTAGTTTTAAGTTTATATTCATTGTATAGTTTTAAGTTTTTTGTATTCAATTGTTGTAAAGGGGGAAGTATTGTAGGTGTGCCGCGCACACACATGTAAACTTCGCAACGTTGTATTGTAACTATATTATGTAGTGAATAAGATTTTTCAGGCAGTCACTAGTTGCCCGCCAACTGTATGGCACGTTTCGCTATAATAAATATATATTAGTAAAAGAATTCACCTTTCATTATGGTCACCAATAGGCACCCCTACGGAGTCAGCTCCTAAATATGCGTAGGTACATGTCTGTGAAAGAAACAAGAAAAGTGTATTAAGATCATGCCAAGTGGAAATACATATGTAGTCTCTGCCTACCCGTCTGAGTAAAAGGCGTGAAAGTTCATGTATGTATATTGTATTTTACACATAGGTAAATATATTTGGGATTTGCTACTGTAAATTTGGCACACATGAATACCACTACTATTTCTTTAAGAAGCTTCCGTTGTTTTTAAACTAACTAAGTACAGATAGTTTCCTCCATCGCGTACATGCAATAAATCAAATGCCACGTCTGGGAGCACTGTTTTACCTTCGCTACTGAAACCACGATCATATTAAATGCAATTTTGATAGTTATTTAAGTTCATACTAGGTCATTAAAGAATTCAGGGGCCGTGGGCGATTGTACGTTTTAAAGCGTTTAGTCTACGTAATTTTATAATTAACAGTTTTAGTTGTTACAAGGTAGTTTGACTCTTTTTCTGCCTAGAAGTTCGTCTGGGCAGGTACGACCCACTTAGCTATTTCTGCCGCTAATTAGTAGTGCTTGTATTACTATGTTCCAGTCTGAGTTATATTAAGAGTCGGCATAATTATAGGCTGTGAGACATTCCTTCTGAGGTCTTAGGAATGACAGCGCATGTGTAACATTCTTTGTATGAAGTTGGTTGCAGGTGTTCACGGACTGCAGTAGCCACTTACTATCAGGTGGATAAGAAGTTCGTTTGTCACTTCCGTTTCATTTTTTTAAATCAGCCACAGCGATCAAGGGTATTTCTTGCCATTATGGTTAATTTGTTATTTGGTACATCATGCGAAATGCCGAAATACAGTTATGCCAATATCATGCTCTCAGTAACTTTTCAGCTATTAGAAACTATGAATTGCTTGAGACATTGAAGTGATAGCAGTGCGTATAAGCACAGAGGATTTACTAGTTTTTTATCTGTCTTTCTGTCTGATTCCAAGGCACGAATTAATAGTGTTACGCCGCGCCCAAATCAGCGCACTAGCGCCATCTAGTGTCAGGAACGAGAGCGAAGGGAGCTTTGCAGTAAATGACATCACAAATCTTTCGACCGACAGCGCCACCCGAAGAACTAAGTTTCTGGAAAATCTACACTCGAATACTCGTTGCCTGGCGCACATTTACCTGAATGTTCGGGACGCTTCTTTGCTAATTATATAAATAGGCGCTGCAAGATGCGATCGAGACAGAGTTAAACTCGGCGACACAAGCGAAGCTTCGGAGCGGAATTAAGTGAATTAGTGTGTTTAATTATTAGTGTTTTTAGTTTTAATTTGTGTAAAATAAATTAAAGTGTTAATTTAGGTAATTTTATCGGCAATTTTTATTGTCACGAATCTCAAGCTCGTAACAATTGGTGTCAGAAGTGGGATAAAATAATGCCGATTTTACCTAAGGAGGAAACGGAGGGTGTCCGTACCCGAAGTCAACGCCAGTAGGAGACGGACCAGAGGAGATATGGTGGTGCAACGCCGCAGATGTCTGAGGGCCAGCCGCCGGCCACGGAAGCCGGTCCGTCAGCAGCTTCTACGTCTGTGGCACCTGACTTAGGTGCTCTGATGGTGATGCTGCAGGAGCAGGCCCGTCAGTTGAAAGAGCAGCTGCAGAACGGACAAGAGGAACAGGCCCGCCGGCAGGAGGAACAGGCCCGTCGTTTAGAAGAGCAACTACAACGCGATAAGGAAGAGCAGATGCTCCTCATGAAGGACCTTCACGCTATCTTCGGAAAAGAGATACGAGAGGTGAAGGATAAGGTTGCTCAACATGACAACCGCCTGTCGGAGGCCGAAACCCGAATAGACCAAGTAAACAATCGGGTTGACAACGTAATGGCTGACGTGAAGAAAACGCTGGACGACCTCAAACTGGGGGATGGAACAACAGCTCCCGTAGTAGCTACTACACCTTCGCTACGTGGGTTCAAGGTGCCACCATTCGACGGGACTTCTTCCTGGTCAGCCTACAAAATCCAGTTCGAAGCTGTTATGAAGGCGAACGGCTGGAATAAAAATCAGGCCATGACTGCTCTCACACTAGGCCTGCGCGACCAGGCCTTAACAGTTCTAGAAGCTCTCGGTGAGGAAGTGACTTATGAGCAACTCCTTGAGGCATTGGAGGCGAGATATGGCGACGCTCACCTGGAACACGTCTTTCGTGCGCAGCTTAAAGATCGTGTGCAGCGCATCAACGAAAACCTGCAGCAGTGAGCTCTAGCATACCGGTCTGTACCTGCGCTCATTGAAGGGAACCTAGTGCAGACATTCATCGACGGCATCCGCGACCTGGAAGTCAGAGCTGCTGTGAGGCTCGGGCACCACGAGACGCTTAAGGACGCCTTGGCCCATGCACTGGAAGTGGAAGCCGTGCGGCAGGATCATCGTTCCCATCGCATAATGGGGGGTTGCAGCAGCTACAGTTCGCGACCGCAACAAAGGATACAGCCCAAGGTGCTATTGCTGTGGGGAAAGGGGCCATCTTCGATCCAGCTGCCCTAAGCGAACCGTGGGAAGGAGAGTTGGTCGATCTCGAGAGGGTAGTGCAGCTAACGGCACTGCCTGGTGGCGACAGGATCATCGTTCACCTCACGCTAGGGAGGTTACAGCAGTTACGGTTCGCGACCACAATAAAAGATACAGCCCTAGGTGCTATGGCTGTGGGGAAAGGGGCCATCTTCGGTCCAGCTGCCCTAAGCACACCCTACGAAGGGAAGGTGAACGGTCTCAGAAAGGAAGTGCGGCTAACAGCACCGCCCAGCAGCAGCAGGAATACGACTTTACTATCAGACACTGCAGCGGAAAATCTCACGGCAACGCAGATGCATTGTCAAGAAGACCTTGTCCTGAAGATTGCAACCATTGTAGTAGGCAAGGTAAGGAAGTGGTATCCGTGAGGATGCTCAGGACAGACCACCTCAGCAACGGGTGGAAGGACAGCCTACGACATGCACAGCAGGAGGATCCGGACATCAAGCCGATTCTGGGATGGATGAAGGCCCGTGCTACCAAGCCCAAGTGGAGGGACGTCTCAGCGATGAGTTCAACCACGAAAAGCTATTGGGCCCAATGGGACAGCTTGCTGCTTCAGGATGGAGTCCTGTGCCGTAAATGGGACAATGGTCGAGGAGGCAGCTGTCGTTTGCAAATGGTTGTCCCTAAAGCTAAAGTGCCGAATGTTCTACAGCTGTGCCATAATGGTCGTTCAAGAGTCCATTTGGGAGTTAAACGAACTCTACTGAAGGTCCGAGAACAGTTTTACTGGGTCCATTATCGTGACGATGTCGAAGATTGGTGTCGTACATGTACAAGTTGTGCGGCTGTGAGGGGACCTCAGACACGGAGTAGAGGAGCATCGACATTGTACAATGTTGGTGCACCACGGGATAGGACATTCCTTGACATTGCGGAGCCGTTACAGAAAGGCGCAAAGCGGACTCCTAAGATCGTCCATGTGGATCGCCTAGCGCGTTATTATGGGGCCGATAATGCTCGGGACGAGCATGTCTTAGGAGGGGGCAGTGTTACGCCGCGCCCAAATCAGCGCACTAGCGCCATCTAGTGTCAGGAACGAGAGCGAAGGGAGCTTTGCAGTAAATGACATCACAAATCTTTCGACCGACAGCGCCACCCGAAGAACTAAGTTTCTGGAAAATCTACACTCGAATACTCGTTGCCTGGCGCGCATTTACCTGAATGTTCGGGACGCTTCTTTGCTAATTATATAAATAGGCGCTGCAAGATGCGATCGTGACAGAGTTAAACTCGGCGACACAAGCGAAGCTTCGGAGCGGAATTAAGTGAATTAGTGTGTTTAATTATTAGTGTTTTTAGTTTTAATTTGTGTAAAGTAAATTAAAGTGTTAATTTAGGTAATTTTATCAGCAATTTTTATTGTCACGAACCTCAAGCTCGTAACAATAGGTTTTTGCAATGTTAATTTCAGTGCGCTTTACTATTTTCGGTCACATCAAGACTTACTACCAGGTGAGATAGCCATCAAGGACTGGTAGTAGTTAACTTACAGCCTGTCCAGCGCGAGTTGACTCAACGTTTCAATTTATATTGCGTCCAGATATCACGTTTTACGCGCGTTCCTACGCTGGGAGGGTTTCAGTTATAAAATTATTTTGTTAACGAAGGAAAATTCCCTTGGCAAGATAAAATAATATAGTAAAATTAATTTGGTCTAAGAAATAATATTATTAAATAAACTATTGTTCACTTAACTAAAGCTTTTTTTTTTCTTCTGAATCGCCAGGTTCACAAAAATTCGGCGCTCGCGCATAAAACACGCGAGTCGAAAGTCTCGCTCATTACCAGCGTTTTATGCGTGAGTGAGGAAACGTGCGTCATCATCTGGACGGAATATATGTAGCTCTAGTATTTCGGGAACACGTGAGTATCTTCTGACGCTTCATCTGGACAGGCTTCTACAAATAATGCTAGTTTACTTTAGTTACTGTCACAACATAATGTAAAATGGGATTTAACCCTTCAAGCGCCATAAAAATCTCATGCACTTGCATGCGCCTCGCAAATCCCGAGCGGTCGCATACGACCGCACCCACCAACAGCACTTAAAACGATTAAAACTTATATTTAGAGACTACTTTTCTGAGTAGGAATTTAGCACTATAAAATATATACGAAATTTCCTATCATGTGGTCTAAACAAAAGTCAGGTTTTACTTCATTACAAAAAGATTTTATTGCACCTTGATAACAGAAAAAAACATACCAAACGAATGTCACAATGATTTCACTATATATTACTCGAAATTATTTACGTAAACGATAAATTATATACAAACAAAAACTTTTGTTACGGATCGCCGTAACGCCGTTCGAAAAATGAATAAAACGCGTTGTTCACTGTTTGTATAGGAGGCAAGCGGCGGTGAGGAGGAACTTGTACTTTTTCTTCTTGTAGTGCCTTTTCGGTGGCTGGAGAGCGACTGCCGACCCTACCGGCCGGCCCGTCTTTTATATGATTCGGCCGCTGCTGGCCAGCGGACCCTTGCCTCACCCCCGCGCCTTTCTTTATTTCTTTAAAACTTTTATTTTTTAACAATCATATTTAACTATACAATATTCTTACATCTACTTATTACATTATTATGTACACAATACTTATTTTGCATTCTAAAAGGTTTTTAACTTTATAATTCACAATTTTTAAGCTGAGAACCCTGCCCCGCACCTCAGCACTATAAATATAAAACGTCGTGTCGCCCTACGCGTAGCTTCATTTGCTCCGCAGCCGCGTCACGATAACATGCCCTATTGATGTTACAATTATCTTTTTTACTAGAAAGGTAATTTATATGAATGGTAATATGTAAGAAAAGTAATACATAATAAAGGTGATATGCAAACAAAGGTAAATTAACTATAAGAATACAATTTATATTTTAAGCTCTATGCTAACTCTCGTTATTTATTCGATGCCTTTATTGGGAGAGTTATTGCATAGTTACAACATCATTCTTTTATATTATCGAATATAAGTTGTACATATTTAACAAATTAAATACAATAATTAGGACTACGGCTGCTTTTCCGTGTTGTTGTATGCACCCTCGCTAGTTGTCGAACCTAGCCGGACGCGACCCCCGTGGCTCCGCCCACCGCCCCTGAGTTGCTCAACCCGTGCTGGTTGTACTAAGCAGGTATCCCGTCGTTTTGCGTCGTGCATATTCTCCCGCCGTCGCCACGCTGCGATCCCTCTGGTAGCACGACGATCTTCTTTGTTGGTCTGCGTAGTGTATGCCCACTGCTAGTGGTTACGTCCACTACTCGTACCTCTCCGTCGACGCCAGGATATACGTTGCTTATTTTTCCCCTGGGCCAGATGTTGCGCGGTAAATTGGAGTCACAAATGATGACCAGGTCTCCAATCTTCGGTGATGCACCTATGCTGCTGGGCTCCCGCCGGTGTTGGAGTAGGGGCAGGTATTCCTTCACCCATCTTCGCCAAAACACGTCGGCTAGGGCTTGAGCTCGTTTCCACTGCTGGCGGGCTGTCACGTCGCTCTCGCTGAAGTGTCCCGGTGCAGGTACGTGTGAGTTGGGACCGATGAGGATGTGATTCGGCGTGATTGCTTCCGGGTCTCCTGGGTCAACTGAGACGTGTGTAAGAGGTCTGGAATTGACCGTGTTTTCGACCTCGGCGAGCAGAGTCACCAGTGTCTCGTCACTGGGATAGCGTTCGTTGAGGGTGACGCGTAGGGCTTCTTTCACGGAGCGAACCATTCGCTCCCAGGCGCCGCCCATGAATGGTGCTGATGATGGTATGTACTTCCACACAATTTGTTGACATGTGGTTTCGTTCTCGAGGGCTGCGAGTGCTGCTTCGGCCAGCTCCTTGTCTGCTGCCTTGAAACACGTAGCGTTGTCACTCCAGATTTCTTTTGGGCATCCTCTTCTGCTCATGAAGCGCCTAAGCGCTGACACAGCTGAGTCGGCGCTTAATGAGTGGGCCACCTCTATGTGTATTGCTCGTGAGGTCATGCAGGTAAATAACGCGCCATAGCGTTTTTCACGATGTCGTCCCACTGTGACTTCTATTGGCCCGAAGTAGTCCAGTCCTGTGTATGTGAATGGACGTGCGTGATGAGCGAGGCGTGCGGACGGCAGGTTTCCTGTAGACGGTGATGCAGGCTTGGCTTTTCTTAGACGGCACGGTAGGCAGCCTTTGATGACAGTCTTTACTACTGGACGTATTTTTCTTATGTACAATCTCTGTCTTAATTCGTTCACGACTGTTTCCACGCCTCCGTGATGCAACCTCTCGTGTACGTGTGCTATGTACAGACGAGTGTATGCGTGCTTCCCGTCTAGTACGGGAGGATCGTACGTGTCCTCCTCTACTTCTGATGCTGCTTTTATTCGACCTCTGAGGCGTAGGGTCCCCTCTTCGTCGACGTATGTGCTCAGGTGGCCTAGTTTGTCGTCGCCTCCTGGAACACTTCCGTTGGTGATCCTCTTGAGCTCCTTCGTGAAGCTTTCCCGCTGACTGGCCTGCACCCACAGTTGTTCGGCTCTTGTATGATAAGCGGCTGGTATTCCTACACGCGATGAGACAGTAGGTGTTGCCCTTTTTTCTTTGGTGGGGGTATTGCGTCGGTTTGTTCTTTGCCAGCCAGGGTCGCTATCTTGTCTTGCTTTGTTGCGTTTACGCCCAGCCTTCACCACGTGCTTGTTTGGTCTGCACATGTCGATGAATAAGAGGACTCTCGCTGTCGCCCTTATGAGGCGAATCCATTTTGAAAATCTTTCTATTTGTGGCAGATGTGCTGTTGGCGAGTCTTCACTTTTAACTGTGATGTTACATATTTCTCGTTCTTCCCCAGTGTCGTATTGCGTTGTTTTTTCTTCCTGCGGCCATTCGGCCGGTGGACGTTGTAGAAACGGGGGCCCTCGGAACCACCGGTGCGACTCGTCGAACCTTTCTGGTGTGGTTCGGGTCGCGTCATCTGCCACGTTTTCTTTGGACGGTAGCCAACGCCATTCGTTCTTTTTGGTCGTATCTTCTATTTCCGCCAGGCGATGAGCGACGAAAGCTTTGTACGCGCGGGGCTCCGACCTTATCCACACTAGTGCAGTACGAGAGTCGCACCAGTATGTCTTGCCCGCTATATCGTCACCGTGCTCACTGATCACGGTCTGCGCGAGACGAGCTCCCAGTAGTGCCGCTTGTAACTCGAGCCGTGGTATGGAGACTGGTTTCAGTGGTGTCACGCGGCTCTTGGCGGCGGCCAATGATATGTTAACGCTGCCGTCTGCTCGCTCCGTTCTCCAATACACGGCGGCTGCGTAGGCCTCCTCGCTTGCGTCGACGAAGGTGTGTAGTTGCCGCGTCGACACTGGGTTGTAATCGTAGCATCGTGGTATCCTCAGTTGTTCTAGGGCGTGAAGTGAAGTAATCCAGCCTTCCCATTTTTCTTTTAACTCTATTGGCAGAGGGTCGTCCCATTCCGCCTTGTAACGCCATGTGTCTTGGAATATTCTCTTCGCTGGGGTGGTCACTGGTGATATTAACCCCAGCGGGTCAAATAATGCCATTATTATGCTCAGCGCTTCACGTTTAGTTGGCAAGCGTTGTTTTTCTTTTACGTCGATCGGCATCTTCATGTTGTTTGTATTAAATCCAATATGATCGCTTTGTACATGCCAGAGCAGGCCGAGCGTCTTCTCAGTTTCTTTTCCGCCCAGGCGCACGGTCGCGTCGTGTTGTTTATGCTCTGTCGTTATTTCTTCTATTGTTTTTCCTTCGTTCGATGTCCACCCGCTGAGTACGAATCCCGCTTGTTTGTGGACGTGATCGACAGCTTTTACAGTTTGCTGAGCTTCCGTGATAGAGTGGAAGCTCTGCAAGTAGTCGTCCATATAGTGATTTCTTTTTATGGCGACCGCAGCTTCCGGGTATGCCTCTGAGTGTTCTTCAGCATTTTTATTTTTGATATATAATGCTGTGCATGGTGATGATGTCGCTCCAAAGATGATCGATGTCATCCTATATTCCTCCGGTTGGCCCTCCCGCCGCTTGCCTCTCCACAAGAAACGTAAAACGTCTCTATCTTCTTTGCGCACTTTGATCTGCATAAACATTTCTTTTATGTCGGCGCTCACTGCATACGGATACTGTCGGAACCTCATGATTACTCCAGGCAATGATTGTAATAAGTCCGGCCCCGAGTGAAGCATATCGTTGAGACATATTCCTGCTGTCTTCGCTGCGGCGTCGTGTACCAATCTCGGCGGCTTGTTAGGCTTCGCAGGGTTGATGACTGGGAAGTGTGGTAGATACCATGTCTTTCCTTGTGGCGGTGGCATGGGCGCGCGCTCTGCGTAACCTGAGTTGAAGAGGTTCTGTATGCGTTCTTCGTACTGTAGCTTGAGAGTGCTGTCTCGGTCGAGCCTCTTCTCTAGAGTGTGCAGACGTCTTTCCGCGTCTTTGTAATTATTTGGTATTTGGAAATCCTTTTCTTTCCACAGCAACCCTGTCTCGAATCTGCCGTCCGCCGACCGCCTGCTGGTCTCCCTCAATATTTGCATAGCTCGCTGCTCGGGATCTTCTTTAGGTCTCCTCGGCTCGATGCACAGTGATTCTAATTTGAAATAATTTTTTATTTCTTCTTCTATTGGCTGTGCCTCTTCCCTTTGATGTAGTCTGCCGCAGAAGGTGACCGTCGACGTCAATGAGCCATGACAGCCATGCAGAACCCAGCCCAGGTTGGTGTATGAGGCGACTGGTTGGTCTCGACGACCGACGCGCAGTTTTCTAGACACTATGAGGTGCCAGTTATCTTGCCCGATTAGTATTTTCGGTGAGGCGCGTTCGTAGGTGATATCCTCTTTGATATCCAGCAGATGTTGGCAATTCTCCAAGTGATTTTCATTCACGGATTCTGGCGCGAAGTCCAACCGCTCTACCGTACGCGCTGCTTCTATGTTGTGTTCCTCTTGCGCGTGCTTTCCTCTTATTTTAAGGCTGACGATCTTGCTCTTCTCATGCTTCACCTCCGAGCCAACCCCTTGTATCCACATTGCGTGGGCTGGACCGTCGGCGCCGATGACGTCAGCGATCGAGGCATCGACTAAGGTGACTGTGCTTCCTTCATCCAATAATGCGTATGTTTCGACGCAGCTTAGCAGCCCCTTTATTGTTACGGGCGCAATCTTTAGGTAAGCACGGCGGTGTTTGTATGGTCGAGTTGTTGTGATGACCTCCTTTGCCGATGTTGCGGTTTCCATAGCGGGTTCTTTTTCAGTTTCGGCCTTTCTGTCGTGATGCAGCAATTTATGGTGTTTCATCACGCATCCGTCTTTTCCGCACGGTGGAGCTTTACACAGCAATCGGCGATGTTTGCCTCGTAGACAGCGGTAGCAGATATTATACTTCTTTTCTACTTCCCATCTGTCATTTGTGGACAGAGCGGCGTATGACTTGCAATCGGGCAGTTTGTGTTCTTGTTTGCATTGAGGGCAGCGTTCTTCATATTGTTTCTTGCTTGTGGCGAAGGCACGTTCTATTTTTCTCGGCCTTCGCTCTCTCGGTTCGTTGTCCTCCGTGATAAATTCCGGCAAGGCATACGCGCTGCATTTATCCGCTTCTTCGTTTAAGAAGATTGATATTTTCTTAAGCTCTGGGATATCCTCTTTCTTTCTGGCTGCATAGTCGTACCATTTGCTTCTCAATATGGGCGTGAGTTTGTCTGTGATAACTCGCGTCATCTCCGGACTATGCAGATAGTGTGCTTTCTTGAGTGCTTCCACGGTGCCCACTACGTTTGCTATGCGATTGGCGAATATGCATAGCTCCCTGGGATTGTCCGTGACTTTGTTAAGTAGCTTCAGCTTCTCAATTTCTAAGTGAATTAATGCTTCTGGTCGTCCGAATCTCCTTTCCAAAGCTTCTATTATTATTCTGGGGTCTGATTGGCTTATAAGTAGGCAGCTTGCGGCCTCTTTTGCTATCCCTTTTAAGCTTCGGCGTATTCTCGCTATGTTTTCGTTCATCGTGAAGTACTTTAAAGATTCTTCGTACGTTGTTTTGAAGCTGAGCCATTCTTTGCTGCTACCATTGAATGTGGGCAGCTCTTGCAAATATTTCGGCGGCTCCCTTGTGCTTCTCACTGCTTGTGATAAAGCAGCGGCTAAGGTAGCGACGTCGATTTGTTGCTGCGTCTGTACATAGTCTTCTTTCTGCGGCGCGGTATGTTGCGGAGCGTATTGCGGTGCATACTGTTGAAGTACGGGTGGTGCGATCTGCGGTGCTGGTTGCGACGTGAAGTACGACGTGGGTTGCGGTGCGGGCTGCGGCGCGGGTTGCGGCGCGGGCTGCGGCGCGGGTTGCGGCGTGGGTTGCGATGTAGGTTTTTCTTGCAACCATGTACTAATGCGCACTGATGCTAAGTCGTCTTCTATTTCTTCCTCTTCGTCCTCGGTTGATCCGACTTCTGCTTGTAGTCGTTGCACATGTATCTCCTGCAATTCCATTCTTGCTTGCAATCGGGCCTGCTCGAGCTTGAGTTCGGCCAACCGCTCTTTCGCCTCTAACTCCGCGAGGAGTCTCTTGCGTGAGACTACGGAGCGGCGTGACCTAGTCTCGCCCGGCTTTAGTGTGCGCTGCGACCTTTGATTACTTTCTTGCTGGGTTTCTTCCGTTGTAGTCGTTTCATCGGTCGCAGAGGTAGTGGTCGTACCGCTGACCGTTGTGGTTTCGCTAGTGGTGTTTGATGAGCCACTAGCGGCCGAGTCGCCCCCGGAGGCCTCTTCCGTGGCCCCCTGGGTTATCTGTTCGTCCTTGCGACGCTTCGATGATTCTCCACTGTTACTACGCGTATTCACCATTTTTCTTCACAATAATATTTTTTCGTTCTTGAGGTTTGCTTCTTAATTCGGCTCTTCGAAGGACCATTAATGTTACGGATCGCCGTAACGCCGTTTGAAAAATGAATAAAACGCGTTGTTCACTGTTTGTATAGGAGGCAAGCGGCGGTGAGGAGGAACTTGTACTTTTTCTTCTTGTAGTGCCTTTTCGGTGGCTGGAGAGCGACTGCCGACCCTACCGGCCGGCCCGTCTTTTATATGATTCGGCCGCTGCTGGCCAGCGGACCCTTGCCTCACCCCCGCGCCTTTCTTTATTTCTTTAAAACTTTTATTTTTTAACAATCATATTTAACTATACAATATTCTTACATCTACTTATTACATTATTATGTACACAATACTTATTTTGCATTCTAAAAGGTTTTTAACTTTATAATTCACAATTTTTAAGCTGAGAACCCTGCCCCGCACCTCAGCACTATAAATATAAAACGTCGTGTCGCCCTACGCGTAGCTTCATTTGCTCCGCAGCCGCGTCACGATAACATGCCCTATTGATGTTACAATTATCTTTTTTACTAGAAAGGTAATTTATATGAATGGTAATATGTAAGAAAAGTAATACATAATAAAGGTGATATGCAACAAAGGTAAATTAACTGTAAGAATACAATTTATATTTTAAGCTCTATGCTAACTCTCGTTATTTATTCGATGCCTTTATTGGGAGAGTTATTGCATAGTTACAACATCATTCTTTTATATTATCGAATATAAGTTGTACATATTTAACAAATTAAATACAATAATTAGGACTACGGCTGCTTTTCCGTGTTGTTGTATGCACCCTCGCTAGTTGTCGAACCTAGCCGGACGCGACCCCCGTGGCTCCGCCCACCGCCCCTGAGTTGCTCAACCCGTGCTGGTTGTACTAAGC
Organism: Parnassius smintheus behrii; assembly: GCA_036936625.1. Taxonomy (NCBI): domain Eukaryota; kingdom Metazoa; phylum Arthropoda; class Insecta; order Lepidoptera; family Papilionidae; genus Parnassius; species Parnassius smintheus. The sequence goes on along the minus strand of JAUPFT010000030.1, from coordinate 10,063,728 downwards.
AGGTATCCCGTCGTTTTGCGTCGTGCATAACTTTCATATTATTATTTATTTATTTTAAATAAAATGATAGCGACATTAATGTAGTTAAAATCAATTAAATACGCATTATCAAGGATAACTCAAAAACTACCGGTCAGATCTTGATCAAATTTATATAAGACCACATAAGAAGGACAAACTGTCAAATAATCAAAATCGGTTCACCTGCAAAAAGTTACAATACGTAAAAAACATACCATCGAATTGACGTCGGTTAAAATACATTGAAACAATACCTATAAAAAAAATTCAAACGTTTGTGAGACCACACAACAACATAAACACTGTTATGCTGCAGTGTGGACCCTCACCCTCACTTTTCTGTAGTGGCAAGTTCCGCCGGTCAAAGAATACCCCAAAGATACTGTTGGTGCTATTCCGCAAACGGGGCGCGGAGACAAACCGCCTCCTAACTATCGAGGCTAAAACGGCTCTCAGCAAACAGGCCGCATAGCCATGGCAGCCTCAACAGTAACCTCTAGGCATTGGTGTTTTGAGCACGGTGATCGCTGCTGGCTTGCTGGGTATAGCTAACTCACAGGCTGCAACAGTAGAACGACTGACAAAAAGCTTTAAAAAGCGCTATTTTAACCTGCCTCTACATCGCGCAAACCAGCCAGCTTATTACTAAGAACCGCCAACGATCCCGTAATCCAGTGGCCCAGGTAATTAAAACTCGCAACAAGCTTCAAAGGTTTGTCACATAATGAAATTTCCAGAAGTTCAGTGTAGTTAATTGAATCCGACCCCCCCCCCCCCCCCATTTGTATTTATTTATTTTTATTTATTTAGACTTTAATCTTCAACGCAGTACGTATGGAGGACTTAACACTAGAGTTTACACGCGGGCTACATATGTAAGTGTGGCTGTGGAGGGAAAAGGGGAGATCTCCCGCCGGGCAAAGTGTTTTGCCCGGGGAGCGGCCAACACTCCGTGTGATAGTTCGGAGATGTTCTATATAAACTATTTATGATTCGGAATGTTGATAACGTGATTTAGGCTTCGGTGTATTTCGCTTGTGGCGCGACGACAGCGCTGCTACATCACCCCCTGTTCAGACCGGAGATCGATAGTGCAGTCTTGTTGTCGACGAATGTGCAAGTGCCAGGAGATTGCCTTGTAGTCTACGGTGGGTCGAGAAGAAGGCAAGTAATCTGCGAGAGTGCCGTGAAGGAGAGGCGAGCAGTAAGGCTTAGAGCCGTGCCGAATACTGTAGCGCAGAGAATAGCTTGAAGGAACAGGAAGCATTATTATTCCAGTGCTGCGATGAACCTTGAGAAGCTAGCTGGCTTGCAGGATATGAAGACTGCAGTTATTATTATTATTATGGGGTATCTATATAGCTTTCTCATCTGGTTGGGTTCTATAAATATATAATTATAAATGAATTTATTATTATTATTATTATTATTATTATTATTATTATTATTGTCGTATATCATTTTAACTTGCCGCGCTACAGCGCAATCGTCTAGACTCTAGAGTATTCCTCAAGTATTACCCCCCGCTACCGCCAGCAGCGTGCCGACTCCCGCGGCTCAAGGATGTCCGTAAAAATCGTCCTTGATGTTGGTGAGCTACGCCTGTAGCCCGCGCGAGCATTGGAGGAAATTAATTGTTTAGTGTGCAAGTGGTAAAATAGAGGTACGTACGTACGGACGTACTGTTAATTAAACTTTTAATTGTTTGTTGTTGGCATTTGTGGATTTTTCATGTAGTCTTATACTGGTTTGTTAAATTTTTGGTTGGCGGGTAACAGTTTACCGTTAGTTATTTCGATAGTGTGTTATGTCGACTTCAAAGAACTAAAAGTAATACAATTTCTAATATTAGCTTCAAAAGTTCGTGTTGTAATATGTTGTAAGACGAATGAAGTCCCTTTTGGACTAAGCAATATCAGAAGACCTAGGTAAGAACTAGAATGTCTTCATAATCTAGTTAATGTGTAGCTAATTCAGTTGGTTACATTAAAAACTTCAATTCTTGTTTTCGCACCTTTAGTGTCACATATCTTCTTCAAATTTATAAGTGACCACTCTTGAAGCATAATTCAGCCAACCAACCGAATTGCAATACCACCAAATTACCAAACCCAATTTATAACGGTCGGGCAATACGAAATGCGTAGTGAAACCGAATGAACCACAAAATCCATAACATAAAATTAAGAAAAGTTATTCGCATTTATAATGTTGGCCACTCAATTGAAAATCATGTGTAAAATTTACGTAATTACACGGAATTATATTAGTAACATAAAGAGTATGAGCCGTGGTAGCTCAGATGGTTAACGCTCGCTGTAAATATAACAGAACGCGAGTAACCGTGGTTCGATCCCCGCCGGCACCAATGAAATTGTAAATTGCAATTTTAAGTGCTGATTTACCACGTGCTCGGCGGTGAAGGAAAACATCGTGAGGAAACCTGCTTGTCTAATGAATAAGAAAAAAATATTTCGAAGACATGTGAAGCTTGCCAACACGCATTTTTACACGTGGTAGAGCCATGCTGTAGTTATATTAGTAGTATAGTTGTAGCACGAATGGGTCGGCTCAACCGGGGAAGGACCACGCTCTCACAGAATACCAGCGTGAAATAGTAGCTTAATGCTGCTGTATTTCGTATGGTGAGTGTAGAGAACCGGAGACCCTTTTTACTGGAAACGAGACATTCCATCTTAGTCCTCACGGGTGACAACGCATCTGCATTTTGATTCGTAATCGAGGATAGATGTAGATGTCTATGGGCCACAGCAACCACTTACCATCAGGTGGACTGTGTGCTCGTTTGTCACCGAATCCTATAAAAAAAAATTGGGGCAGCGCGGCGGTCACTTCCTTGCCCTAAAACCCCCTCAGAAATTAGGGGAGACCTATGCTCAACTGTGGGGCGTATATAGGCTGTAACTTTACTTTTTTTACTTTATATAAAGGGTGAACTTTTCAATCGTCAGATAAAAGTTTATCATGGAATAAATTATAACCTGACTTAATATAAAAGTAAAGCAATTAAATTATTTTATTAACAGAACTGTAATTTTAAATTTGTTGCTGCTGTATTTTACGTTTGAGAATTCAAAAATCGGCCTTCAATTATAAAGCAGGTGATATAAATTTAATACAACATTGTTTATTTTAAAATCGTTTGCTGCGAGAATAACGTTTGAATTTATTATTATTTATTTATTTATTTACTAATATTAACAAAAGTCAAAAATATTTTATTCAATAAAGGCTTGTCCAAAGCTTGCATAAACGTCAAAATACACAACATTCAGACCTACAACGAAAAATAGCAAAAAAAAAAAAAACTTAGCACAGATAATCGAAGTATTGTGGACACTATTCATGTATCTAGCTCTTTTTTTCTATAAAACCCAAATTTTTACGTACATTCAATTTTGTATGATGTGTCTCGGACCAACAAAGAAAGATAGAGTGGTGCGTATATTTAAAGTGGCGAAAATTTTTTTTCTTCTTCTTTCATTTTATCGGCCAGTAAAAATCAACTGCTAGAGGCAGAACTACGAACTCGTATGTTGTTGCTCGCAATGTATGATACAGGCGATGCAGATCAGTTCAGTTGAAATGTACATCGTGTTTCTTCTATCTTTTTGATTCGTCTCTTATTTTAATACTTAATTTCTGGAAGTGAATCGAACTTTTAGTTTTAATGAATGAAATTTTTTTCTACAAGCTCTTTGATTCTCTCGCAGTCTCGTAATTAAGATGAAAAGAGCGAATCATTTTTATTCAGAACTTTTTGATCGTCTCTGTAATCATTTGCACTTTAAAACTCGAAACAATCTGTTATTATAAGCTTGATTCTTGATTAAAAAACTAACGATTTTAACATTTCCTTATTTAACGCTATGATGTTAAATAAATTCAGAAACTAGTTGCATATGTGCCCTTTTATAATGATGGTACGAGAATTTTACAGTTTTCTAGCTGATTCCCAAATAATATCGGATATAATAATTTGCACGCGCACTGTACTCATCATAAACTCAGATCGAATGTGTCCGCATAGAACGCAACGAATACATTTTAGATGATGTGGATTTTATATTCGAAATAATGATTTCGAGATATATATCGTGGTAAACTATCATCAGCTATTAACAATACAGTAAATTTTAGGTTATATAATTAAGCGAGTCGTTAATGGTGTTACCATTTACATTACATTATCTAACAAATATATATTATTAAGCATTTACTATGCGTAAAAAATAAAAATCTACGTTTACCAACCCGCTTTCGTGACTATCAGAAAAGTAGGCCTATGATTTAGCAGTGGATTTTTGATAGACTGTAATGGTAATGGTATTTACTATGCAAGATACAACATTTACTCTTTCTAAATTATATGATGTAGAAGATACGATGGTTAAAAATATGAGATTTGCGTGTTTAGAAAAGCATTTACATGTGCTTTTTTACTATCTAACAATGCTGCAAACTACAGACGGTTTACTTGTAGTAGTAAATAACACCACATAGTTTTTTCGTAAATATAATATTATTACTCCTCTAGCAATAATCACGTCTAAATATTCATTATCCACGATCGTGCGGTAGAGTTTCAAACTTAGCAGACGAGGAACAGTTCTATTACTAATGCATTGTCCTCTTTATAACGAAAGAAAACCTTCCTTCGTTAATAATTCTCTTCATACACAAATTGTTAAGTTTAAAATAGTTTTGAACGGAAATAGAAAGTTTCAAAATATAATCCAGTTACATGCACACGTAACAATTTTGTAAAATTATTGCAAGATCATCCGTTATCACTCTTAGACTTTATGTTTGTATACGATATAATATAACATTATATACAATATGTAACATAATTAACGCACACCCTCAGACACCCCTATTAGTATATTATGTTATAATCATAATACATACACTGAATTTTTCGTTAAACATTTTTATGCACTGATTATTTATCAAATTAGTTATACTAATTCCGGAAGAATGTTGTGGTCACAGTACAAATCCACGAACGCAAAGACTTTAACGTGCTTGAAATAAAGTTCATTTTTTTTATTGAATGAGAGAATTAGTAATAATACAAATAAAACTGCACTCTTAAAAGTCTAATTGCCTTAAGTTACGGTCCATTTCAGTTTGTTTTGACTGTACAGATTTAGTGTGACTGTAATTTACGTAGTTTTAATTATTTTTGGGATAAAAAATTACCTATATTAAAAATTATAGGAATCGATTCAGTAAACGATTCTGAACAAACTACTTTCTCAAAGTGCGTTAATTATGTTACATGTTGTATAAAACAATAATTTTCATTCATTATTTACAAGTTAATTAAAATAATAGTTTTATCAGTTACTATTTAGTTTATGCAAGGTATGAAGTTTTTAAATACTAAAAATGGGTCGGTTATAGAGACACTATGGTCACTAGATACTTGTATTCTGCTATAGTTACCAAAATTGACAGGCGAGTTAGCAGTTTAAGTTTTTTTCTTGAGTTGTTATTTGGAAGATGCTGCTGTGTTTCGGTTTCCCTCTGTCACCTCTTACGGCACCCACGGGACGATTGAAGTAGTGAATATTTTCACACCACTACTACAGTAAAGAGTCTCTAGTTCTCTGTGACTCTTTACTGTGGTAGTGGTGACTCTGGCTCTTAACTGTAGTCTGACCATGCGAAACACAGCAGCATTAAGCAACTATTTTACCCTGGTGTTTTGTGAGAGCTTGGTCCTTCTCCAGTCGAGTAGACCCATTCGTGCTACAACCATAAAAATAGAGGTCTATAATATTAAAAGTAAAATATACTACAAACCACAATGCGATGTATACACGTTGAGGATCTATGATCCTGGGGTTGAATGATGCTGTAGTATATATCCACTGTAGAACGCAGGCCTTTCAAAAGGAATACCACTAAACAAGGTCCCGTACTATCAATCAATTTCCTTATATTATATGGTTATCAGAGGAACGTAAACAAATGGAAAACAGCAACCTTCAGATCCCCTTTTTAAAAATGTCTAAGAAAACGCATAATGTTATAATATTTATAATTGTGAATTCTGTACTTTAGTAAGTTTAATTCATTTGAGTCGTGTGATTCCATCTCGTCCCGTGAGTGTCATAAGAGGAGACTAAATGAAACCTTTGAAAGATTTGTCTCTAAAGATTTAGGACATGTGTACATATGTGAAGCAATGTAAGAATACCCTGTGGGTGTCATACTCGTAAAAGTTAAAAATGGGTAGTAGCATCTCCCTAATAACGATTAAAAGTAAAAAAAACTGCAGTTGCCAACTCCCTTGCCAAGCGTAGCAACTATGGCAAATATCCCCCTCTATGAGGCAATCTTTGGGAGATGTTCGGCAGTAGATTTTAATAGGCTGTAACGGTAACGGATATATGACTGTATTGTCGTCTCGTTTACGCCAGATAATTGTCTGAACTAGTGTCGTTGTTCAGCGTCAAAGGTCAAGTCGTCTGGTAACAGTAATGGTAAACGTTTGTAATTTAAAATCTAACAACTAAGCGTGACGATTAATGCAAGTTATTTCCTATACAAGTTTAACAAGGACACGAAACATTAAAAAAAGAGTAGAAAAATAATGCATTTTGTATTTACAGCTTTTCTAAAGTACATTGTTATTTTGGCGTAGTAGCTTGACAGGTGTGTTTACAACCGCTGTGTTTTTTATCCTAAGTTATCATCAGGTAGATGCTGCTGCCTAATTACCGTTTCAACCGTTGTCGCCTCTTACGACACCCACTAGCTGATATGAATTTAATTATAAGTCAATTTTAATTATTTGACAATTTTCTTTATTTCTGTTTACTTATTTGACATTTTTAGTATTTTTCCTCATAATTTTTAAATTTTATTTACATGATATAAATGACGAATAATCAATAGTTGACCTATAATATTTATCGAAATTTAATTTTTAAAATAAATGTGTGTGTATTATTAAGTCTGACATTTTATAAATTAATTAATAATAAATTATATATTGTGTACTATAGATATTGTATTAAAATTTAAACTCTGCCCTAATATGCTACGCCCGTACTGGGTGTCACATGTTCTGTAAATATATCGTTCCAACTTTATAGCTTGTAACATGCAATAAATAATTATGAATTATCATTATTATTATGACAACAACCGCCTGTTTATTTTCTCCAAAAATCAAATACAGGAGTATAGGATTATAGCAACCCTTCCACTTAAAGAACTGTCAACCAAAATTTAAACACAATACTTTTGAGCCTTTACCATTGCTTTTGTGCCTGGATATTATTCTTCTTAAAAGCCATGTTGTTTCGGATATTGACGGCTGTTTCAGCAGGTTCCCGTCAACTTTTCTGTATATTTCAATGATATATTCATATTTTAGTATATACAACTGACTATTATAATAAATTTATAGGGCCTGTTCAGAGTTAGATAACGAAAATCCACATTTAAACTGCACTTGGCCCATTGCCAATGAGGATGAGATTTAAATGGAATAATAGAGTAGAATACACGATTATTTTGGTATATATTTGATTCTTGCAATGAATGGGCTTAAAAAAACGGGTTTTTCTTTTAATTAAAAAGTAATATTTAAGTAAACAAGTGAAAGCAAAATTATTTTAATTAATCCACTACCATTACCGCCCATCAAAAGTTCCAAGCTGAACATAGGCCTAATTATAATAATAATAATAATAAGTCCGCACTACCATGACGTCCCATAGGATGCATCATCCGAGATCGTCGGTAATGAGGCTGTACTTGCCGCGAAAGCATGGTGGACGTGGTTTTCTGAGCGCGCTCACCATGCATAATCGCGAAGTGTGCAGCCTCCGTGATTACTTCCTGGCGAGATCGGATGATCCATTCTATAATGACGTCATTTCTAGTGATAAAGGGCTTACCCCTCTATCCTTAACCAACGAGCAATGACAGGACCCAGCAGTGCTTAGCATTTCCGACCGGGAGACCGTATGGAAGGAGAAGGAGCTTCACGGGAGGTTCTACAAGGCTCTACATGAGCCTTTCGTAGACACAGTAGCCTCCCTCCACTGGCTACGCTTTGGTGATCTCTTCGGTGAAACCGAGAGTTTTGTCTGTGCAACACAGGATCAGGTTATTAAGACCAACAACTATCGGAGATACATCCTAAAGGATGGCACTGTCGACGTCTGTCGAGCTTGTCGCCATCCCGGGGAGTCACTTAGGCATGTCATCTCCGGTTGTTCGGCGCTTTCTAACTCTGAGTACTTGTACAGGCACAACCTAGTAGCCAGAATTCTTCACCAGGAGCTCGCTCTGAAATACGGTCTCGTGGATCGGAAATTGCCGTATTACAAGTACTTGCCGGAAGCCGTGCTCAAAAATGATCGCGCCAGGCTCTATTGGGACCGGGCCATCATCACAGACAGGACTATTCTTGCGAATAAGCCTGATATTGTGCTGATGGACCGGGCACAGTCAAGGATATTTTTGGTCGACATTACCATTCCGTATGACGAGAACCTCGTGAAAGCCGAAACAGACAAGCAAACAAAATATCTGGACCTGGCTCACGAGGTGACCGACATGTGGGGTGGTCTGCCGACCTAAATTATTCCTGTAGTCGTCTCTGCAAACGGGCTAATCCCAGTCAGCCTCTCGGGTCATCTGAGGCGACTGGGACTACGTGGCGGACCGCTCCGGGCTCAAATGCAGAAGGCGTTCTCCTCGATACCACCCGCATCGTCCGCCGGTTTCTTTCCCTTTCCCCCTAACCCTTTGGTCTCCCCTGCCGAGGGCCTCCATCTGGTTGGGATTTTATTTATTTATGTATTTTTATATTTATTTTATGTCATTGATATTTATGTATATTTATCTTTTCATTTTCATTTATAATTGTATATTTATAGAACCCAACCAGATGAGAAAACTATATAGATACCCCACAATAATAACAATAATAATAATCATTATTTCTCTCTACAATTGCAGTTTATAACATCATTACATCTAAAATTTTTTAAGTAACTTACAAATGCTAGTTGTAGAGACTGGTGACAATACTAGGATTACCTCTGCTACAGCCACCAGGCCTCCACCACCGGACAAATAATCGTGGAAAGTATGTACTCATGAGAAGTGTATTTCAAAAGAGGTATAATACCTATAATTTTAAAAGGAGAAAATAAAACAAAAACAAAATGTGTGTGTGTATATACCCTTTAACAAGAGCAAACTGCAAATTTACTATTAGAACATGGTTACTGACTAAAGACTATGATGATAGTGAGGCTCTTATCAAAACAATTTGATCATCCTGAACACACACATGCACACACACACACACACACACACACACACACACATACACACACACACACACACACATGTGCGGGTGTGCATTAGTTTTTTTTGTTTTATTTGTTTTTTTTTTAGATATTGCAGTTTGCTCTTGTTAAAGGGTATATACCAAGTATACGATTTACTCTATTATATAGTAAAGGTGCAATATAACAAAAGAACCTCTTTGCGAATGCTGTTCTAAATTTATGGTGGACACAAACAATATCCTTTCTCCGTACACGTTGTGTCGAAGGGTCATAGGCGGTATTAGAATGTTGTTTTAGGACAGTGTACAATATAAAGAGTTGACAAACCGTTAGTACTTTCTATTCCTTGTATAAATCCCTGGTCGGGTAAAGGAAATGGTGAAACTTTGCCACTTTTAGGATGGCTCTTTGGGCCACCTCCAGAGACATTACATAGGATTTAGCTGCACCTCCCCATACAGAAATACAGTATGTGAATATGGATTGACAAAGGGCGAAAGGAATACGGCGCGTATAATTTTATATTCAGCAATTTGGCGTAGTATTCTAAAGACGTATATGAGTTTACGTGCACGAGCCGTAAGTTGCTCAATATGTGGCCTAAAAGATAGATTCTGGTCAATAATTATTCCAAGGTATCTAATTTTGTCAACGGTTTCTAATCCGGTACAACTACATGCATTTACCAGATCGCAGGTATGAGCTATAAGCGAAAGGTTTTCACCTAAGGGGAGAGAGACATTGCGGATTGCAAATGTTACATATTTAGTTTTGTCGATATTAATCGTTAGCAAGTTCCCACTTAGCCACTTAAGAACTCTATATAATCCAGATTGTGCATAAGCAAACGTATCTTTCCAATTATCACCGCTGAAAACCAAAGCTGTATCATCCGCAAACGACAAAATTCTCCCATTAGATACCTTCATGCATTGATTTATATGTTACACTAGATAAGTAATTTCCGCGCCAAAGCGTTGTCACTTCACATAAGGCCACAGCCTTATACTCAGCGAACGTCGGTTCAGTGTTCAAGGTGACGCCGTCCGAGTTAAGCCGAACGATTCACAACAAAAAATGGGTAAATGCGTAGTGAAAGAATGCGTTTCAAGGTCACAAAAACATAATAAATCAAGCGGAATCACTTTCCATACGTAAGTTTTAATTTATATATTCATATTAACGTTTAAAACACTAAAAAATTAAATAAAATATCGAATATTGCCATTTAGGTTCAATGTTGCCACTTTTCCGCATTTGTGATTATCCTACATTAATGGGAGACTATATAATTAATGGAGTAAGTTAATTTGTTACCTCCGATTTTAAATATTTTGGAAATTATAATAAAAACTACGTTTTAACTTTCATACAATATAATTAATTATTCTTATTTTAGTTTATTCTTGAATTATCTTTTAAATATATTTTATTACCTATTTTATATTAATAATTTTATATTATTTATAATTTCGTATACATTTTATATTAATTATATTTTATTAGATACCTATTTTTATTGTTTGATTTATTAGAACCATAAAAATACGTTTTATTTCATCATTATGTTTACTTCTATTTATCTGATAAGCTTTGTATCCCTTTTTTTCTAAGGGGACGTAATAAAGATTTTAAAATAAAATATACTTTTTTAATATAAAAACAATTAACTGCAGCTTAAAAAAAAACTCATTTTTATTGCGTATTTTAGGTAAAATTTCATATAGTAAGCCACACCAACCCGCCATTGCATGTTTGTGTGTCTATCTTTTTCTAATCTTACGACGACGATATTGTTTTCGCAACTTGTGTAAGTGAGATAGATATATGTTTACTTAAAATTGTTATTAGTTTCAAAGCTACGTCGTCGCGTTTGGATAGTGGTTACACTTTTTTCGACGCGCGGTAATGTGGTTTGCTCCTCTAGTCTTGTATAACTCAATGCCTTCATGGAACACAGATCATTTATGTAAACCAAACATAAAGTAGGACCCAGTATACTGCCTTGAGGTATTCCGTACGTTATGGTTTCTTCATCACTGGTGTGCTCTCCTATCCTTTCAGCTGCGGAGACTCTAACCGTAATACTCCGTTGACTGCGGAGCTGGTTAATAAAATGGACGGCTGATTGGGCCCAATCCGTTTAAACGCAAATATCTTGATTTTGGTATATCGAATACTATAATATGTATACATTTCTGAATTCTCTATGAAATTTACTATAAACGAGTACATATACATAATAAAGTTTAAAGTAGTTAGTATAACTAAATATTGAATAAAGTCAAAACTATCATATTTCTCAATGACACAAAGTTTTTTAATAGTTCAATTTTATTTTATTTTAATCTTACGTCTATTGTTTACAATATTTTATGTGCAAAACCATAGGCTACAATACAATTTTTTATCGTAAAACGCATTAATAATAAGCTTACAAGAAGCCACAATCGATTTACACCGATGTAGCATATAGTTCGGACCAGATGCGGCATAATGCGGCGTAATGCTTTAGTCAATAAAAATAGTTTTTTTTTTATTTCATTACAATGATTCAGTCTTGAATCTCTCTTTTTCTTTACATGATTCAGTCATCTTTCAATAGGTTTTGCTAAGTTTTAGAAATCCGATAAAGTATTTCATAAGTACTCTTAATGCCGATATAAAAATATTAGTCGTAAGTGCCATATTTATTGAAAAATTAATTACTTTATTTGAGCAAACAAACTTTAACAGCACTTGTACAGAAATAAAGATTTATTCATTCCTTTAAAAACCATAAAACCACTCAAGAGTCACTCCCGCTGATGTAGAATTATAAATAACGTTTTTTGTAAACAATACCCAATGCACCATAACATGTGTCGAGTGACAGAGGCGCCGCGAGGTGCGCAGCGGTTATGTTACATTTCCAATATCCAATAACATTATTTCTCCAAAAGGTAACATATTTCCTTTAACACAAATAATAGCTACGAAATAATAAAATTTAAAATAAATATATCTCTTTCTGAAATAAAAAAAATATTATTTATGTATATTTTTAAAGAACCCACTTCTTATACATTATACAAAAAATGCCACAATTAAAGTTCGATTCTGCACTTTTTTGTGCTTCATGTACTAGTTCATTAAAACATTTTTTATACGTGGTAGATCCATGCTGCAGTTATATTAGTAGTATAGTTGTAGCACGAATAGGCCGGCTCGACCGGGGAAGGACCACGCTCTCACAGAATACCAGCGTGAAATAATAGCTTAATGCTTCTGTGTTTCGTATGGTGAGTGTAGAGAACCGGAGAGCCTTTTTGCTGGAATCGAGGTGTTCCATCTTAGTCCTCACGGGTGACACGCATTTTTGCATTTTGATTTGTAATCGAGGATAGATGTAGATGTCTATGGGCCGCAGCAACCACCACAGGTGGACTGCGTGCTCGTTTGTCACCCTATCCTATAGAAAAAACATACAAAATAAAGAGGTGTATTCATTTCAACGATGAGAGCCGTGGTGGCTCAGAAGAGCCGTGGTAGCTCAGATGGTTAGCTCTCGCTGTAAATTTCACAGTACGCTAGCAAGCCGGGTTCGATCCCCGCTAGCAATAATGAAATTGTTAATTGCAATTTTAAGTGCTGATTTACCACGTACTCGGCGGTGAAGAAAGACATTGTGAGGAAACCTGCACGTCTGTGAAATAAGAAAAAAAAATATTTCGAAGACATGTGAAGTTCGCTAACGCGACGGAAACTTCTTTGCCTTTGCCCAGCTGTGGGGCGTAAAAAGGCTGTAACTTAACTAACTTAAGTATTCATTTCGACGATGAGAGAGCCCTGGTAGCTCAGATTGTTAGCTCTCGCGTTAAATTTCACAGTACGCTAGCACACCGGGTTCGATCCCCGCCGGCATCAATGAAATTATTAATTGCAATTTTAAGTGCTGATTTACCTTTGCTCGGCGGTGAAGAAAAACATCATGAGGAAGTCTGACTGTCAGAGAAATAAAAAAAAATATTTCCATGGCATGTGCAGTTCGCCAACACGCATATGGGCAGCGCGGTGGATACTTCTTTGCCGTAAAACCCTTTCCCGATGATAGTCCGAAATAATTAGCTGAACAAATTATAGCCAAAATATAGGACATAAGTATAAAATTGAATAAATATATAACATAGGTACTTATTTCTTTAAAAGGCTCCTGGTACTTGTTGGATTTACTGTATCTACAGTATAATTCATTTACGAATGTATGTAATGTAATACTGTAGGTAGCAGCAATCTTGCTCTAGGTTGAAACATAACGCAACGTTACACGATTTGCAAAGTACATACAGATAAAATGTACATTAAAAAAACCAGTATAAGAAATATGTGTCTGAGGTGACCTTGAAAACCACAACCTGTTCATATTAAATTGAAAAAATAAAAATTTCAAATATTAAATATTAAAATAAAAATATTAAAAAGCATATTATGTAAATACTATCTAACTTTCTGTTTTAATAAATTGTTTAAAAAATTCCGAAGTCTTGTGTTAACATACATGACATATCCAAATGCCACATTCAATTTTTTATAAATCATCGAATAATCGTGGAGTCAACCAAGCTCCATTTCTCTGCTCGAGGGCGCTAGATTCTTTACCATTCTAACCATTCAATCGAATTTGAATTTGATGCAGTATGGCAAACTTTAGTTCCTTTTTTCGCCACCCGCAAAACAGAGAACTAGAATTCACTTCTACGGACGTCTCAAAAATGGACACTATTGCACCTATTGCGTATATACATTATAATTTTGAAAATATTGCACTTTATCCATATTTTGATGTACTAAAACTGTGAACGATGAACAATTACACATATTTTAACACAAAACTGACAGTCAAAACTAAAATTTTACGTACATTTCAAGTCAACTTTCCTCAACCAGCATGTTAGTTTTAAGATAGCAGTTTGCTTCATACATATTAAAAAACGATTTTACACGTACTTAATAAGATAAAACATAAAATGAGATTACAAATAAGAAGATTACTTACCCAGGCATTGTTTTAACACAATTTACCACAGAATAAATATAAATTAATACAAAATAATTACAAACAACTTCGTTGTTAGCGCGCGTCAATCACACTAATGGCTGACTCAAGGAACGGACGACATTTAAGAATGATTTAAATAAAATATACTACTAAAGTGTATAAGCTGTGGGATTTTTATGCTCTCCTTTTTTATCCTGTACACATTGACATATGGTAGAATGAGTTAGAAATAGCGCATAATGCTTTGTTTCTTCATTAAAAGAGCGGGTAAAAAATGTCTAACACTTGGACGCCCGCAGTCAACGGAGATATTTTCGTGTCCAAGTCTTGGACATCCGCAGTTGAGAGGATATTTTAACGCATTGTATTCTACCTGTGAGATAACTTTTAAACTCCTGACACCAAGCCCCTCAAGTTTATTTATCAAAAGTGGGACAGAGACAGTGTCAAACGCCTTAGCTAAGCCCAGGAATATCGCAAGTCACTTCTTACCGTCATCCATCTCCCAAACTATACGATCTATGAGCTCATGAACCGCATCATCTGTAGACCTACCAGCACGAAAACCATATTGTTGCTCTGAAAGAAGCTTGTTTGTTTCAAGGTAGTTCACAAGTCTTTTGTTAATAATGCGTTCCAGAATTTTTGATAGAGATGTTAAAATTGATATGGGTCGGTAGTTTGAGACAATGCCTCCATCACCACTTTTGAAAATGGGACGGATAATACTTCTCTTAAAAGCGCGAGGAAATATGCCAGTAGAAAGGCAGATGTTACAAAGGTATGTTATCGGGGGAACAAGTACGTCTCTGTAGGTCTTTAGCAAGTCACCCGATATACCGTCACATCCTGAACCACAATTTTTTTTTAATGAAATAATGAGATTATGTACTTCCTCGTAATCAGTATCTAGTATAACAAATAATTTGTTTGTAGTTTGATTTATATCAGGTTTATTGTAATTACTTATCAAAATTTTGTTAGCTAATTTCACACCGACGTTAGTATAATATTTACTAACTTCATTAACAGATTTTGCCGGAGAGGAAAGGTGTCCCAGCAAATCGTTTGCCTCTAAACTATGCTTATTGAGATGTGTTGCACTTTTTACTACTTCCCATATCTTTTTACTGTTATTGCCGGCTTTTTGAAGTTCACTGCTTTAATACTGTATTTTAAGTTTTTTAAGAATATCATTGCGATATCTACGATATGTTATTTTTAGGATTTCATTATCGGGTGTTAGTTTAAGTTTTTTATGTAGTTTATCACGATTTCTCATGCATCTTAAGATTCCAGGAGTTATCCATGGCTTTAATGTGGTTTTACGATGTGACAATCTTATATTTTTAGTGTTGTTTTCCAGTACTTTTGATAAAGTTTCTACTAAGAAATTTGCTACTTCTTCAGGATTATTATTGTCATATATTTGACCAAAATTTGCGTCTAATAAAAACTGCTTAAGACCAACGTGATCAATTTTTCGAATAAATCTGTTAAAATAGCATTTAGGTTGTTTGATTTTAAGACTAAGGCTTACAGCTTCATGATCAGTTAAACAAGTTTGTATAACAAATGATTTAGCGGGCTGACGTGTTTTGAGTAATAAATGATCAATACATGTGAACATTCTAGTTGACGACGTAAAAGCTGGAAGAAGTCCATGGGATGCTGTTAAATTTAAATATTGTTCGGCTTGTTGGTTCATATTTTCAGGGGAGATATCTATATTAATATCGCCCATTGGAACGATATTTTTGAAGCATTTTAGTTCAGTGAGAAGTTGGTTCAAAAATGAAAAAAATTTTGTTGCATCGTTTTTAAAGCAGTATGGACGATAAATACCTATCACTACTGTATGTCTTCCAAATTTAATTATCAAGCAGTTAGCTTCTTGGAAAGTAGGCTCTACAACGATGCATTTCAAGTTATCTTTAATATAGATCAGCACTCCGTCTGATTGACGTTCTGATTGTAAGTTTGTTTCGTGGCATGAGAAGAATACGATTCTAATAAAGTTATTGGACCAGAGCAGGACAGCCAACATTCAGTCAAGATAATTAAATCAAAATCTATATGCATCCTTTTTATAAGCACAGTTAGACCATCAAAGTTTCGTTTTATGCTTCGAATATTTTGACATAGAATATTTGTGTAGTTTTTTGGTTGACTTATTATAGGGCATACATCCTCAGGATTGCAAATATAAAATTCTGAATTTGTAATATCATCTAGATTATTTGATATTTCATTTATGTTAGCGCCTTTTATGTATATTTATTAATAGGTGACGAAATGATTGCAACCACGTCATACTATAAGTTTTAGAATGGCCTAATATTTTATACCGCATCTTATTATTAAAGTTATGAGAAACTATTTTAAATCCTAACGTATAAATAATCAAATAGTAACAAGTTATTTTATACAATATAATTTTTCTACAGTTCATGACAATGTAAAAACTGTGAGACTTATTATAATTTGTGTTGCATAGTCTTTGTTTAGTAAGTAAGTGAGTAAATTGTGATTGTTGATTAACTTTGATCTTAAGTAAACAAGTTGTGGTATGCATTAAATGATTGTGTGTTATGTGTGGGAGTGTATATGAAATAGTGTAGGTTATGTTTATTGAAAAAGAGGATATGTTAGTGTAAATTTTCTTAAACTTAACTAATTTAACATAAGAGTATTCTAGGATAACTAATATTATAAAACATCTTACGTATAGTCACTTAGTATTTTTAAGTTCGGAGAGCTGGGATTCATTTCTTATGAGAATGTGTGGATCTCCTTCTTTACGGCGCAAGTACACATTGTCGTTTGACGTCCAACAGTATGAGTAACCCATAGTTTTAGCTATATCTCTTGCAAGGAAGTAAAGTCTTTTAGATTTTGTTGTCAGATGTTCACTTACGTAAATTGATGATTTAACATTCATAATTCTCATATGATTACAGTTAAGTGAGTCTTTAGGATTGTCTTTAATATAGCGTTTTACTGCATCAATTACCTGACTTTTATGTAGACTACTCCCTAACTCAGCTACGATTGTGGAGGATGTTGCATCAGCCTTGCTTGGCAGACGATAAACATCACGAAGATTATTTTGTTCCATAGATACATTTAAGTTCGTGATTAGGGTGTGTGCATATTTGAATAAAGTCTCCCTATTTTCACCTCTTATTTTCGGAACATTACGTATCTCAATACTCGTCTTGCGAATGTATTTCTCCAAGGCATCGAATTTGGTATTTATTGTATTTATTTGTGACTCAAGTGCTTTGCGATCCTTTTCTATACTGGAGACATCATTTTGCAGGTTATCTATTTTGTCTGAGACGAAATTTATGGACTTTTCTATTCCCGAATTGGTTTGTTGTATGTCTACATTTTGATTTGTGACAAGTGCTATTAAAAACTAACGCCAATCATTAAAATAACATTTGATGAAGCATTACTATATTTTAATATTTTTTAGTTTTTACTGAACAGTAGAACTTAAATTTCTTTCCTGATAATATGATCCTTTTAAAATAGCCTTGATATTTTTTTCAAGTAGAACTT
Source organism: Parnassius smintheus behrii (assembly GCA_036936625.1). Classification (NCBI taxonomy): domain Eukaryota; kingdom Metazoa; phylum Arthropoda; class Insecta; order Lepidoptera; family Papilionidae; genus Parnassius; species Parnassius smintheus. Next base: position 10,045,755 of record JAUPFT010000030.1, on the reverse strand, counting down.
TTTCAGGGTTACTATGTGTGTGTAGAAATATTGTTAATCAATTCGATTGAATGTCAGGAATCGGGAAAGTATAGAATGTTAAACGATCGATTTTTTTTCGTTTTTTTTCTGGCATAAGTCTGCGAGTCAAGTATCGTTGTGACATGAAGGAACTTTTCTCTGTTAGTCCTTTCCCAACTATGTGAGCCTAAAGAGAGAGCCATATGAGAGTTCTTTATTAAGGATCTTCACCTATGCTACGAGTATGTACATAATTGCTATAAAATGTAGATAATTAAATTGATACAATCTTTAAAAGTTTCTTGACACTACAAACACTTACCAAAACAATATAAACAATGTATGAGCAAATGTGGCTCCCCTACTTCAATTTTACACGCTCCATATGACGTCGTAATTTGAAAACAATTTCACTAACAAAACTTTCAACACAATTCTTTGAAACTTGGACCACGTTCGCAACTATCGGTTGACAACATGATGCAAACCTTTTTTTTGTTTCTGTCCTGTATAGATAATATTTACATTTTTCTTTGTAATTTCGTTATATTATATGAATATAAGAGTATATGGTCGTCACGAAAACTGTGAATAAGTTTTACTTAAAAAGTATGTTTTATCCACGGAGGTTTTATCACACAAGGTTAAATCACTAATTAAAATCAGATGTATTCCTAGTCAGACAACAGCGTATAATTTATATGAAATGTGAATTTTAGACAAGAGTTTACATTGAATATTAACTGTGGAATACAACGGAACACAAAGGAACAGAATAGAACAGAATAATTACTGCTCAAAATAGGCATTGGCGTTGAATCAAAGAACTAATTGAATCAACAAAATAGTTGAGTCGACCGTTGATCTTCTATCAATGTGTCAAACAACCAACCAAACAATCAACCAGTTTAATTCTTCAATGACGTTTCGAATTTTACTACTCGTTAAAACAACGAGAAATCGAAACGTTTTTACTCAACTTCTTCATATTCTTGTTCGTCACGTTAACCGGACGTAAAAAACCGTCAACAATCCATCGCTAGTTCATTACCTTTTTACTTCTACCATTGGTCCGAAAACAAACCTATATCCTCAGAAAAACGAGCTAGAAACCAAGCGGGACTTTTTCAAATTACATTTTTTAATTATTTACAAATAAATAATGTTGCGCGCTATAATTAGCGCTCGGTATATGGCGGGTGATTATTAGCGCCATCTGGTATCAAGCAGCAGAAATAGGAGCTCGTAACAATAAGTTATTGTAAAATCACGTATCAGACACCATGAAATGGCGGAGTAAGGACACCCGTAAGATCGGAAGGTCACGTTATTTGATACCTTTGTTTGCTCGCGACCTTAAAATAGCGGGAATTGCAAATTTTTTGCTAACTTGCAAATTTTGCTATATTTTCACTTTGAGACAATATTTATGGATAAAACTTACACGAATTCTTGTTGAATGTATAAGCTATCGAATAAAATTATTTTTAGTTGCTAGAAATTGTAATAAAATTCATAAATTACCCTTTATAGCATAGTAGTAGTATATACTTCACTTTTAGTGCCAACATTACTACTAATTTGAATACTACACTTATGTTTTTGGAGAAATTTATACGAAACTGTTTGGTAATATGTATATTTTTATGTTTTATGTGTTTCTGTTCGTTACTCATACCAAAATATAAAAAATAAAAAAAATAATAATATTTCTGTGTATGACTTTCAAACAGTATTTCAAATATATTTTTGTGTGAATTTGAAATAAATACAACGTGAAGTTATAACTTGATATGAAATATGTTATAAAACTATTTTTTAGTTACATTTTACACTAAAAATAAATGTGAATTGGAAAAATAACACATTTTGGACCCAACCGCTAAAATGGGCCTTCTCGATTTCGAAGTACTTTTGGCATTTACTTTTCACTTTTATGCCACAAATTATATATCTACATGTTTACTATATCACAAGGAATACAAAAAAAGTATAATACTTTCGTTTTTAGTCCAGACACAAATATAAAATTCTATAAAAAAAAACGGAGCACCTGCTGCAATGCGACACGTGGAACGTCGAAAGTTCAGAGTGATTTCTTTTTTTTTTCTAAGAAACATTGCCAGTTTATGGTTTAAAATAAAAGAGCATATCAAAGATATGTTTTTTTATTCTTCTATCTTATTATCTTCTATCTATTCTTTATCTATTCTATTATTCTTTGACTCTATCATATATATAATAATATATCATATATATATATATATATATATATATATATATATATATATATATATATATATATATCCTTTCACGGTAAATGTTGATCCAGTGAGAAGTTAGAACAATTGTTGATCCACCTATTTAACGTGTTTGCTCAGCTCCTCGTCGCACAAACTGATATACTTTGATCCATTCTTGATGCGCGTGTGACGTCGGTGGATCTGCACTAACAGGATTTCAATATACTCGTCAGCGATTTGACCAACATTTGTTGATCTATCAACGGTCGAAAAAATCATACTGAATATGATTTCTTAGATCCAGGGTATATTTAATTTATATGCGACATTTACTTAGACTAAGTGGATCCGGAGCCATAATTGACGAATAGGTACTCGAACACGAAGCGGCAACGTCGCGTTCTGTGTGTGACAGAGAACCCAGTAGGCTACTTCGTTATAGTAATAAGGTAAGAAAATACGTTATCTGCTGATTTTGTGGATCAAACTTTGGCAGGTTTTATTGTGGAAAGACGTTTGTTCGAGTTTTGTTATCGTGTGAGTGAATTTGTGTTATTTTATTCATTTGTCATAGATCACTTAGAAGATGATGGATAGTACTTTATTACAAATTAATTTGTCACTGAGTATGTGTGTGTGTGTGTGTGTGTGTGTGTGTGTGTATGTGTGTGCATGTTTGTGTGTATGTGTGTGTGCATGTGTGCACTGTTGTGTTTATGTGTGTGCGGCAGTGTGTGTGCGGCAGTGTGTGTGCGTGCGTGTGTGTATGCGTTTGTGCGTGTGCGCATGTGTGCATGTTTGCGTGCGCTTGCGTGTTTGTGTGTGTGTGTGTGTTTGTTTACCATAAACCAGTTAACATGTTTTCTACATCTTCATAATCATGATTTTTAAGGACGCGTTTACAAAATTGATACCTATAGAATCGAACTATTACATGAGTTATTATCATGAAACCTTACCTCCGGTCTTGATGAAGTGACTTCAAAATGTAATTCGGGATTACTAGTGGAACTCTTGGACTAGTAGAACTGGGTGTCCTGAGTTTGGGCTCGTTGTGTTAGTTATGATGAGTCCTTACCTCCGGACTTTCTGAAGTGACCTGAAGGTGTACTTCGGTAACTAACACTAATACCTGGACTAGTAGAACTAGGTATGCCGAGTTTGGGTTTGTTTTGTTAGTTATGATGAAACCGTCACAAAGCAAAAGCTCTTTTTACTTTTTCTCTAGTACCAATAGGTATCCAAGCTGATATTCGGAAAAATGAATAACCTCGTAGTAACATCTTTAGGGGCAGTATCGATATCCACTTATCAGCCACACTGTTTTTCGCTGTAACCAACTGTCCTTTATATGAGCCTCGCTTGTCCTCACGCGGTACCCACTTTACTGCACTCCAGTGCACCCACCACCACCTCTGCCACCTACGCCTCCACATCTACCACCGTACCCCTCTCCTGCCTCACCGCCTTCCATCCGCCTCAACAATAAACTCTGCTCCCTCCGCCGCCACCACCACGCGCCGTCAGTATTCTTTCCGCCTCCAACACAATTCCCCGTTTCCACTATCTCCGACTTCACCACAAATTCCTCTCCTCCGCCTTCACCACATACTACGCTGCATTCACCTCCGCCTCCACGTCTCCATTCTCCGCCTCTGGAGTCTGGATTCTCCGCTTCTGGGCGCGCGCGCACACACACACACAAACACAGACCACAAACACACATACAAACGCGCGCGCGCGCGCGTACGCGTGCTCGCACACACACATACACACACACACACACACTCGCACATACACTCACACACACACACGCGCGCGCATGAACGAACACACAACAACAGTGGACACACACACACACACACACACACACACAAACACACCCACACGTACTAAAACACAACAGTGCACACACGCACACATACACCCACACGCACGTGCACACACAAACTCGCATAACACACACACGCACGCACACGCACACGCACATGCACACGCACACGTCTGCGTGCGAGACGATTCGTAATGACCCTCGAAAACAGCACGTAGACGCGGCTCAGAAGGGAAATCGGTCTAAGTGACTCACCGGGATGGCGACAAGCTCGACAGATGTCCACGGTGCCATCCCTTAGGATGTATCTCCGATAGTTGTTGGTCTTAATAACCTAATCCTGTATTGCACAGACAAAACCCTCGGTTTCCCCGAAGAGATCACCAAAGCGTAGCCAGTGGAGGGAGGCTACTGTGTCTACGAAAGGCTCATGTAGAGCCTTGTAGAACCTCCCGTGGAGCTCCTTCTCCTTCCACACGGTCTCCCGGTCGGAAACTGTCTGCACTGCCGGGTCTTGCCATTGCTCGTTGGCTAAGGATAGAGGGGTAAGTCCTTTATCACTAGAAATAACGTCCTTATAGAAAGGATCATCCGATCTCGCCAGGAAGTAATTACGGAGGCTGCACACTTCGCGATTATGCATGGTGAGCGCGCTCAAGAAGCCACGCCCACCATGCTTTCGCGGCAAGTACAGCCTCATTACCGACGATCTCGGATGATGCATCCTGTGGGACGTCATGGTAGTGCGGACTTTTCTATCCAGGGCGTTAAGTTCGGTCTGAGTCCACCTGAGTATGCCAAAGGTATACATGAGGACAGGCATGACCCAGCCGTTATATGCGTGTGTCTTATTCACACCGGACAAAAGGCTGTTAAGCACTTTGGTCAAGCGCGCATAAAACACGTCGCAAACTGACTGTTTCATAGCAGCCTCATCGATACCGATGTTCTGTGACATACCCAGGTATCGGTATGTTTCAGCCTCGGAAAGGGTCCTTAAGTTGACGGGCATAGATAAGTCTACGCCGAGTTAGCAACCCTTGCCCTTTCAACATAGAGGACCGCACACTTATCCGTTCCCAGCTCCATTCCAATAGAATTGCCAAATTCACAAGTGATGTTTAGCAATTCCATAAGATGGGAGCGACTGGAGGCGAATAACTTGAGGTCATCAATATAGAAAAGGTGGGTCACTTTTGTACCTCCCTTCCGAAGCTGAAATCCCCTCCCGGAGCCCTCCAGTAAAGTACTGAGAGGGTTCAGGGAGAGGCAAAACCAGATTGGACTCAGACAATCGCCCTGGAAGATACCCCTTCTTATCCTTATGTGGTTCTCCGCAGCCATCATCCGCTCGCCCAGATAGCAAAGGATTGTACTCCATTGCCCCATACACTACTCGAGGAAGTCTCCAACTGTACAGTCAATTTTGTACAGCTGAAGGACTCTCTTCAGTCATGTATGGGGCACCGAGTCGAATGCCTTTCTGTAGTCTATCCAGGCGGCGGAGAAATTCCGACGGTTGCGTTTCACCACTTTGCCAATGACCGCGTCAATGAGGAGTGGTTCCTTGGTTCCACGACCACCGCCCCGGCATCCATTTTGAGCGCGTGACGTCACCTGATTTAGCTCCAGGTGACGAGTGATTCTCGCGCTCAAAATGGATGTCAGTGTCTTATATATGGTGGGTAGACACGTGATGGGGCGGTATTTGCTCGGATCTGTGGTATCCTGATCTTTAGGAACCAAATGAGTGATCCCAGTAGTGAAGAGGCTCGGGAGCGACTTCTGATCGAGAGCCTCTTGAAACTGTCAGGCGAGCACAGCGTGACACACTACGAACCCCTTCAGCCCATAAAGATGCAGCCCGTCGAGCCCCGGACTTTTCCAGTTCGGGGCCCTACGGACCGCCTCAGCCACGTCTTCAGGCGTTATGGTGACGGGGTCCATAGGCGTAACACTTGCACTCTGGCTCTCTCGCTGTGGTTTACGGGCTCTGACCACAGGCCACGCCAAAATGCGACAGTGTCAGCCTGATCCGGTCCTGGGCCCGCTCCACATACCTCTGGTCGCTCCAATGATTTATAGAGCCTCTTCTGATCACTCTGGAAGAGACGATTCTGGTTGAACCGCCTTGACCTCTCGCTAAATCGTCGAATCCGCTTCCCCCAAGCAGCGATTTTTTGCTTCAGGTCATCCATGCGCTCCGTTAGTTTTTGCGTGATATCCGGCTGGAACAAACTGATATTTGTCCCAGCAAACGCCATCCTAGCGGTGCGCAAAATCCTCGGTCTATTATTACCCGACCTGAAGCTTGTCAGTCTGCCGATAAGGGCCCTTGCCTTTGCGATACGGTCCTCAATTCTTTTTCTCCAGGCTGGGATGGCGCTACTTTTTTGAGTAGCACGTCCAGCCACGGGAAGTTTGGCGCCAATAATACGGCATACTGCCAGTGCAGCGCCAAAAAGAATTGAATCTGTCTCACAAAGGTCCCGGCTGGCTTCCAAATAGGTCACCAGCATTGGGTTAAGAGCCCGCACGACAGCTCGATTTCGCTTGCTAAGGGGTATGCGGGGAAGTCGCGGTCGATTTTCGAGAGGCATGCTGCGCGTTTCCAGCATCGACTCTTCCAATATGCTCCTCATTTTCTCTAGTTCGTGGGAGACTATTCCATCATCGTCTGAATTAGCCACAAATGGAATGTTGACGGCAGCATCCACATATGCAGTTTGTTGCGCATCTAGTAGCGCCGCATTCCCAGCCGTAGTATTTCCATTCGATGAAGGAATAGCCTCACGCCGTAGTCGCTCGAGTTCGGCGTCACCAATTATGTTGGAGCGCAGGATGTACCTAACTCGATCTGCCAGGTTTTGCTCAGTGACGGATAGAGATGGCTCCAGCTCTGCAAAAAAGCGATGCATCCGAGCCCGATACGCCAAACATCCAGTTTCTTCCCCTTTTGCCCTAAAATACGCCCGCAGTGCGTTTTCATTCATTGATTTAGACCAACGCATGCGACGTGCTCCACCAGCGGCGGGTGCCGCTTGCTGAGTCCGAGAAGACCCAGCCGACACCAAGCCTTCCGGTGGGGATGATGGATGCGGGGGGCTGCTAGGTGGTCTTGCAACACCCCGAGCTCGGCTGGCGGCCCGCATGCTGTCGCGTCCAGCGCCAGCTCCAGACGCGCCCTGGCGACCTCCAGGCAGCGGCCCTTTGCGCACTATCTTTTTCTCCACCATCCATAATATGGGCGTCCATTAACGGGAGACTCCCAGGCCCAGCACCGTATCGTGGACGGCCATAAGCACAAACGGGCCTTTGCACCCTGAATTCTGCCGAGGCACGGCGCTCACACCTCTCGCAAGGCGCTGACTGACTGCGTTGACATAGCAGTTTTGTCACTTAACTGTTACGTCAGCGGGCGATGGGGTCGTCAATTCCCTACGCCATATTATTATTATTATTATTATTATTATGTGGGCTATCAATATAGTTTTCTCATCTGGTTGGGTTCTATAAATATATAATTATAAATGGAAATGAAAAGATAAATATACATAAATATCAATAACATAAACTAAATATAAAAATACATATATAAATAAAAGCCCAACCAGATGGAGGCCCTCGGCAGGGGAGACCAAACGGCCGAGGGTTAGGGGGAAAGGGAAAGAAACCGGCGGACGATGCGGGCGGTATCGAGGAGCACCGCCTTCTGCATTTGAACCTGGAGCGGCCCGCCACGTAGTCCCAGCCGCCTCAGATGACCCGAGAGGCTGACTGGGATTAGCCCGTTTGCAGAGACGACTACAGGAATAATTTCGGTCGGCAGACCACCCCACATGTCGGTCACCTCGTGAGCCAGGTCCAGATATTTTGTTTGCTTGTCTGTTTCGGCTTTCACGAGGTTTTCGTCACACGGAATGGTAATGTCGACCAAAAATATCCTTGACTGTGCCCGGTCCATCAGCACAATATCAGGCTTATTCGCAAGAATAGTCCTGTCTGTGATGATGGCCCGGTCCCAATAGAGCCTGGCGCGATCATTTTCGAGCACGGCTTCCGGCAAGTACTTGTAATACGGCAATTTCCGATCCACGAGACCGTATTTCAGAGCGAGCTCCTGGTGTAGAATTCTGGCTACTAGGTTGTGCCTGTGCAAGTACTCAGAGTTAGAAAGCGCCGAACAACCGGAGATAACATGCCTAAGTGACTCACCGGGACGGCGACAAGCTCGACAGATGTCGACGGTGCCATCCTTTAGGATGTATCTCCGATAGTTGTTGGTCTTAATAACCTGATCCTGTATTGCACAGACAAAACCCTCGGTTTCCCCGAAGAGATCACCAAAGCGTAGCCAGTGGAGGGAGGCTACTGTGTCTACGAAAGGCTCATGTAGAGCCTTGTAGAACCTCCCGTGGAGCTCCTTCTCCTTCCATACGGTCTCCCGGTCGGAAATGCTCTGCACTGCCGGGTCTTGCCATTGCTCGTTGGCTAAGGATAGAGGGGTAAGTCCTTTATCACAAGAAATGACGTCCTTATAGAATGGATCATCCGATCTCGCCAGGAAGTAATCACGGAGGCTGCACACTTCGCGATTGTGCATGGTGAGCGCGCTCAAGAAGCCACGACCACCATGCTTCCGCGGCAAGTACAGCCTCATTACCGACGATCTCGGATGATGCATCCTATGGGACGTCATGGTAGTGCGGACTTTTCTATCCAGGGCGTTAAGTTCAGTCTGAGTCCACCTGAGTATGCCAAAGGTATACATGAGGACAGGCATGACCCAGCCGTTATATGCGTGTGCCTTATTCACACCGGACAAAAGGCTGTTAAGCACTTTGGTCAAGCGTGCATAAAACACGTCGCAAACTGACTGTTTCATACCAGTCTCATCGATACCGATGTTTTGTGACATACCCAGGTATCGGTATGTTTCAGCCTCGGAAAGGGTCCTTAAGTTGACGGGCACAGATAAGTCTGCGCCCTCAGAGTTAGCAACCCTTCCCCTCTCAACATGGAGGACCGCACACTTATCCGTCCCAAGCTCCATTCCAATGGAATTGCTAAATTCACAAGTGATGTTTAGCAATTCCATAAGATGGGAGCGACTGGAGGCGAATAACTTGAGGTCATCCATATAGAAAAGGTGGGTCACTTTTGTCCCTCCTTTCCGTAGCTGAAATCCCCTCCCGGAGCCCTCCAGTAAGGTACTGAGAGGGTTCAGAGAGAGGCAGAACCAGATTGGACTCAGACAATCGCCCTGGAAGATACCCCTTCTTATCCTTATGTGGTTCTCCGCAGCCATCATCCGCTCACCCAGATGACAAAGGATCGTACTCCACTGCCCCATACACTGCTCGAGGAAGTCTCTAACTGTACAGTCTATCTTGTACAGCTCGAGGACTCTCTTTAGCCATGTATGGGGCACCGAGTCGAATGCCTTTCTGTAGTCTATCCAGGCGGCGGAGAAGTTCCGACGGTTGCGTTTCACCACTTTGCCAATGACCGCGTCAATGAGGAGTGGTTCCTTGGTTCCACGACCACCGCCCCGACATCCATTTTGAGCGCGCGACATCACCTGATTTGAGTCCAGGTGACAAGTGATTCTCGCGCTCAAAATGGATGTTAGTGTCTTGTATATTGTCGGTAGACAAGTGATGGGGCGGTATTTGCTCGGGTCTGTGGTACCCTGGTCTTTAGGAACCAAATGAGTGATCCCAGTAGTGAAGAGGCTTGGGAGCGACTTCTGGTTGAGAGCCTCTTGAAACTGTCGGGCGAGCACAGAGTGACACACCATGAACCCCTTCAGCCAGTAGTGATGCAGCCCGTCAAGCCCCGGACTTTTCCAGTTCGGGGCCCTACGGACCGCCTCAGCTACGTCATCCGGCGTTATGATGACGGGGTCCATGGGCGTAATACCCGCACACTGACTCGCCACAACTTCTGTCCAAGGGCCCTCGCTGTGGTTTACGGGCTCTGACCACAGGCCGCGCCAGAATGCTACACTGTCGGCCTGATTCGGTGCTGGACCCGTTCCACTTACCATTGGTCGCTCCAATGATTCATAGAGCCTCTTCTGATCACTCTGGAAGAGACGATTCTGGTTGAACCGTGTCGACCTCTCGGTATATCGCCGAATCCGCTTTCCCCAAGCAGCGATTCTCTGCTTCAGATCATCTATGCGCTCCGTCAGTTTTTGCGTTATATCCGGCTGGGACAAACTGACATTTGTCCCAGCAAACGCCATCCTGACGGTGCGCACAATTCTTGGCCTGTTGTTGCCTGATCTGAAGCATATCAGTCTGCCGATGAGAGCTCTAGCCCTTGCGATACGTTCCTCAACTCTTCTTCTCCATGCTGGGATAGCGCTACTATGGCCAGTAGCGCGTCCAGCCGTGGAAACCTTGGCGCCTATGATACGGCAGACTGCCAGCGCGGCGCCAAAAAGAATTGAGTCCGTCTCGCAAAGGTCCCGGCTGGCTTCCAAATAGGTAACCAGCATTGGGTTCAGAGCCCTCACGACAGCCCGATTCCGCTTGCTTAGGGCTATGCGGGGAAGTCGCGGTCGATTTTCGAGAGGCGTACTGCGCGTTTCCACAATCGCCTCTTCCAATATACTCCTCATATGCTCTAATTCCAGTTCCTGGGCGACTGTTCCATCATCGTTTGAATCAACCACAACTGGGGTATTCACGGCGGCATCCACGTTTGCGGATTGCTCTACCATTTGTGGCGCCGCATCCTCAGCCGTAGCATTCTCATCCGACGAGGGAACAGCCTCACGTCGTAGCCGTTCGAGTTCGGCGGCATCAAATATATTTGAGCGCAAGATATACCGAACTCGGTCTGCCAGGTTTTGCTCTGTGACGGTTAAAGATGGCTCCAGCTCAGCAAAAAGACGATGCATCCTAGCCCGATACGCCAAACATCCAGTTTCTTCCCCTTTTGCCCTAAAGTACGCCCGCAGTGCGTTTGCATTCATTTCTTGTGACCAACGCATGCGACGTGCTCCACCAGCGGCGGGTGCCGCTTGCTGAGTCCGAGAAGACCCAGCCGACACCAAGCCTTCTGGTGGGGATGATGGATGCGGAGGGCTGCTAGGTGACCATTATTATTATTATTATTATTATTATTATTATTATTATTATTATTATTATTATTATTATTATTATTATTACACTAAATTTCCCTAACTTCAGCTCACCGCCTTCTCTTGTGCCTAGTTTTGCGTTAAAGTCTCCCATCAACACCGTGTAGTGGGTTTTGGAGGAATGCATGGCTCTAGAAATATCCTCATACATTTCCTCCACCTCCTCATCGGGATGTGCCGAGGTTGGTGTGTAGACCTGTATGACCTTCAGCGAATACCGTTTGGTGATTCTGAGTATCAGGTACGCGACACTCGTCGACACACTCCCAATCTTTACAACGTTGTTAACGAGAGACTTGTGGACGATAAATCCGACACCTCCTTGGGACAGATGGTCGCCCTCCCGGTGATAGAACAAGTTGTCGAACTCGAGGATTACCGTGTCCTCCCCCTCTCTTCGGACCTCAGATAATCCAATAATATGCCAGCACAACTTTTCTACCTCTTCTTCCAGCTCCAGTATCTTCTCGTCAGTCCTCAGGGTTCGTGCGTTATACGTTGCCCGGTCGAGTCGTCGTAGGTGGCAACCGAACCTCCACCGGAGATTCTTAGCACCCCCTGCCCCACCGTTACCATGGTCGCCACCGTTGCCAGTAATAGCGGGGCCGCCGGGGACTGGGGGCCGTTTATTTGCGTCGTTGCTCATGGGGGGATATTTGCCATAGTTGGCGAGCGGGTTGGCAACCGCAGTTTTTTATTATGTTATTGTTGTTATCAGGAAGATGCTGCTGCCCATCTCCTGCCTGTCTCCCTCTGTCGCCTCTTACGACACCCACGGGAAGATATGGGGTAGTGGATATTCTCAACCGGCACTACACGGCACGGCACGGCAACTTGAATAAAATTAAAAAAAATATTTTGAATTTAAGGGTGATAAGATAAATATTTTAACACAGTTTTGACAATACAACACATACAACTTATATTCTTGTTCTAATTTTTACATCAGTAATAGATTAATATATAAATAGTAAATGAACAAGTTAACACCAATAATATGGGATGAGTTTGTGGCGCAGTGTCTTAGTAATTAGGTTTAGGTTTAAATCTCGTACAGAACAAGTATTTGTATTGGTAAATTAATGTAAATGTAAGCTGCTGCTACGATACAGGAGAAAATCATAGTGCGGAGGTAACGTTATTTCAAAATAGAAATTTTAAAATCAAGTGCTATTTTAAATTAAATTTTCTTTTTTAGATCAATCACTTTTATCGGCAACATTCTTATCGGTTTCCATCATCATGCTTAGAATTGTACCATAAAATTTGCATTGCGCTCTTTGAACCGTTGTACTTTTAATCACTTGGAGTCAATCCTTCAAATGTGGGTCTTGAAGCCAAGAATCCCCAAATTATTGTGTATACTATGGTTGCGGCATAGTGAGAGTATAGAGTACAACATTGTATTTAGTGACCTGCTATTATACGTATATTGTACGAGGAATCCCAGCGAATATTGTAGCCACCAGAATGGATTGTCTGACGTCACGTCATGTCTACCGAATCAGTAATTTTTACCCTGTAAAAGTAAATACTCTTGATATGACATTATATAATCTTAAGAGATCGCTTTCCAATTATTTAAACTAAATTCTACAGAACCACTGGAAAAACCACCAGCCACTAATAGCATATACAAAGCATACCACTAATAGCTATATTTCTCCATTAGAAGGTCAAATTTACCAGTTTAACATCTACTAAGTTAAGGCAACACTCAATATAATGCTTCCTTTGTTACTACTGCCATTTTTGCCCCTAGTCGTAGCCGTGAAGATTAAGCGTGCGGTATAATGCGATCAATGGAAAGCTCGGATGAATATATTTTTAATTCAAAATATCGGTTAATTAGGTTGATTTCATAATATACATAAGAAGATTTTGTGATAAATTTCACTATTTTTTCTTTGATCTAAAAAACTTTCACATATATTACAGATTTTTTTAAACTTTAACCATTTTATATTTAATTGATCTCTTACCTATTTTTAGCAATAAAATTTAATAGCAGTACGGGCACTGCTATGTTCTGGTCAGAAGGGTCTAGAGAGCCAGTAAAATTAAAGGCTGTGAAGCGTTCTACCTTAGACCTCCGATGACGAAAAATTTGTTGTCTTCATTGTTTGAAGTTTTTATGACCTTAAAAAAAACAAATTCCTGTTCCGCCTCCAGTTGTACTATATAGGAAGTATATTTGAAATTATTTGACATGTGGCGTTAGATAATACAGTAAACTTTTAATGTAGGTCTAGTCTGGAATTTTCTTCGATACATCGGCAACATAAATTATTATAAGGTAATGTTGTTAAATGAACGATGTTAAATCTCGCAGTACAAAATACTTATACAGCAATCGATGAATGGAGGAATTTTTAGTTAAATTAAATTTCGGCCTTCCCATAGCACCATCAACTAAAGTAGTTCGGATTTCTGTTTATGTTAAACTTGAATAGCGTGACGGACAGGCTATTTCAGTCTTTACTAAAGTAAATTTAGTGGATAGTGTTTTCGAATAAATTTACTCAAAAAAGGAATACGAATATAACAAACTTTAGGGTTTTCATTGCGTTAAATTGTAAATTTTTAATTTAAATTGATTTCTTAAGTTTACGCGAACACTACACATTTAATAAAACTATTATTTACGGATTTTATCGCGTTTAATTATTTTAATTTATTTTTATTATCCCGACGTTTCGGGTGCTTTAGGAGAGAAGGAGAGTTAATTGAGCAAGTGGATGAGTTTGTGTATTTGGGATGTGTATTTAGCAGGGATGGTAGATATGATAGGGATATAGAACGACCAGTAAATGCAGGTAATAGAGTGAATAAATAATAATAATAATAATAATAATAATAATAATAATAATAATAATCAGAATCACTCGTCACCTGGACTCAAATCAGGTGATGTCGCGCGCTCAAAATGGATGTCGGGGCGGTGGTCGTGGAACCAAGGAACCACTCCTCATTGACGCGGTCATTGGCAAAGTGGTGAAACGCAACCGTCGGAACTTCTCCGCCGCCTGGATAGACTACAGAAAGGCATTCGACTCGGTGCCCCATACATGGCTAAAGAGAGTCCTCGAACTGTACAAGATAGACTGTACAGTTAGAGACTTCCTCGAGCAGTGTATGGGGCAGTGGAGTACGATCCTTTGTCATCTGGGCGAGCGGATGACGGCTGCGGAGAACCACATAAGGATAGGAAGGGGTATCTTCCAGGGCGATTGTCTGAGTCCAATATGGTTCTGCCTCTCTCTGAACCCTCTCAGTACCTTACTGGAGGGCTCTGGGAGGGGATTTCAGCTACGGAAAGGAGGGACAAAAGTGACCCACCTTTTCTATATGGATGACCTCAAGTTATTCGCCTCCAGTCGCTCCCATCTTATGGAATTGCTAAACATCACTTGTGAATTTAGCAATTCCATTGGAATGGAGCTGGGGACGGATAAGTGTGCGGTACTCCATGTTGAGAGGGGTAGGGTTGCTAACTCTGAGGGCATAGACTTATCTATGCCCGTCAACTTAAGGACCCTTTCCGAGGCTGAAACATACCGATACCTGGGTATGTCACAGAACATCGGTATCGATGAGGCTGGTATGAAACAGTCAGTTTGCGACGTATTTTATGCACGCTTGACCAAAGTGCTTAACAGCCTTTTGTCCGGTGTGAATAAGACACAAGCATATAACGGCTGGGTCATGCCTGTCCTCATGTATACCTTTGGCATACTCAGGTGGACTCAGACTGAACTTAACGCCCTGGATAGAAAAGTCCGCACTACCATGACGTCCCACAGGATGCATCATCCGAGATCGTCGGTAATGAGGCTGTACTTGCCGCGAAAGCATGGTGGGCGTGGTTTCTTGAGCGCGCTCACCATGCATAATCGCGAAGTGTGCAGCCTCCGTAATTACTTCCTGGCGAGATCGGATGATCCATTCTATAAGGACGTCATTTCTTGTGATAAAGGACTTACCCCTCTATCCTTAGCCAACGAGCAATGGCAAGAACCCGCAGTGCAGACAATTTCCGACCGGGAGACCGTATGGAAGGAGAAGGAGCTCCACGGGAGGTTCTACAAGTCTCTACATGGGCCTTTCGTAGACACAGTAACCTCCCTCCACTGGCTACGCTTTGGTGACCTCTTCGGGGAAACCGAGGGTTTTGTCTGTGCAATACAGGATCAGGTTATTAAGACCAACAACTATCGGAGATACATCCTAAAGGATGGCACCATCGACATCTGTCGAGCTTGTCGCCATCCCGGTGAGTCACTTAGGCATGTCATCTCCGGTTGTTCGGCGCTTTCTAACTCTGAGTACTTGCACAGGCACAACCTAGTAGCCAGAATTCTACACCAGGAGCTCGCTGTGAAATACGGTCTCGTGGATCGGAAATTGCCGTATTACAAGTACTTGCCGGAAGCCGTGCTCGAAAATGATCGCGCCAGGCTCTATTGGGACCGGGCCATCATCACAGACAGGACTATTCTTGCGAATAAGCCTGATATTGTGCTGATGGACCGGGCACAGTCAAGGATATTTTTGGTCGACATTACCATTCCGTGTGACGAAAACCTCGTGAAAGCCGAAACAGATAAGCAAACAAAATATCTGGACCTGGCTCACGAGGTGACCGACATGTGGGGTGGTCTGCCGACCGAAATTATTCCTGTAGTCGTCTCTGCAAACGGGCTAATCCCAGTCAGCCTCTCGGGTCATCTGAGGCGGCTGGGTCTACGTGGCGGACCGCTCCAGGCTCAGATGCAGAAGGCGGTGCTCCTCGATACCGCCCGCATCGTCCGCCGGTTTCTTTCCCTTTCCCCCTAACCCTCGGCCGTTTGGTCTCCCCTGCCGAGGGCCTCCATCTGGTTGGGCTTTTATTTATATATGTATTTTTATATTTAGTTTATGTTATTGATATTTATGTATATTTATCTTTTCATTTCCATTTATAATTATATATTTATAGAACCCAACCAGATGAGAAAACTATATTGATAGCCCACATAATAATAATAATTTATTTGACTCTCAGTTAACAAGTTTACACTTATGTATTATATCTATTTAAAGTTACAAAATTACATTTCAAAGAAGTTGGCGTTAACGGCCATACTAGTATAAACTGTGTTACAGCCGTCAGCGTCTTCCACCCTGAGTAGTACAATACAAATACAGTAAAAAATGACAGATTATTTCGCTATATAATACACAACCATGTTAAGTTAAATAATAAAGTTAATTAAGTTAAATAATAATAATAAATTTAAAAAAAAAATGAAGAGAAAACTTTCTAATTACCACAAACCAGTGCGCTCGCAGGCGCGCGCGCGCGTGTGTGTGTGTGTGTGTGTGTGTGTGTGTGTGTATGTGTGTGTGTAATGTGTGTATGCGTGTGTGTGTGTGTGTGTGTGTGTGTGTGTGTGTGTGTGTGTGTGTGTGTTAGAACTTAAATACTGATTAACTTCTCTGTTTCCAGGTAATTAAGGCTTAGCAACCAATTTAGGATTTTATCTTTACATTTATAAAGGGACAAAGGGTAAATATTGTTTACTTTATTTGCAACATTATATAAATAATTGCTAGTGACATAATATTGACGACGTGCTAAAGCAGTTCTATGAGAAACCATGTCATAAATTCTATTTTTATTACGTTTTAAATGAGGATTAAACTCTGTATTTTTGTGCTTACGTAGTATAACAGACATGACAAAAGGCTGTCTTACAGTAAGTACAGAGCATTCCTTAAAAATAAGTTCGGTGCTAAACCTTTGTGATTTACTTAGCATTACCTTTAAGATTGCTCTTTGAGCACGTTCTAAGGGGAGTAAAGTTGTTTTTCCAATTCCACCCCATGTTACAATACAGTATTGTAGTAAACTTTGAGCAAGAGCATAGTAAACACATATCAATGTTTCAAAGTCAGCAGAATTCCTCAATTTTCTGAATATTGGTATCAGTTTTCTAATACGGCAGGTTACATTGCTTATATGCTCTGACCAAGATAGGCAGTAGTCAATGATAAGTCCGAGGTATCTTATGTTAGTGGAACGAGTAAGTTTTGGGCAGTTGCATAAGCAATGTTGTTCACATGTATGTGCTTTAATATAAAATTCCGCTGATGGTTGGGTACTGACACGGTGAGTGAAAGTAATATATTTAGTTTTGTTTACATTTAATGTCAATAGATTGCTACTAAGCCACTGCATGACCCCTCCAAGCGCATATTCTGTATTGTGTTGGGCTTCATTCCAGTCCTTACCATATACAATTAAAGCCGTATCGTCTGCGTACGAAATGATTTTGCAGTTAGGCAAGGTAAGTGAGCATAAAGTATTTACGTAAACTAGAAAGAGAGTTGGGCCTAGTACACTACCTTGTGGTACACTGAACGAGACAGTAGTAGGCAAACTAGTGTAATCACCGATTTTAACTAACTGCGTGCGATTAGATAGATAAGATCGAAATATATCTAAAGCAATTCCTCGTATGCCGATCAGTTCCATCTTATGCAGAAGTAGGGGAATAGAGACAGTGTCAAACGCCTTTGACAAATCAAGAAAAACACCTATAACTTTCAACTTATTATCAAGATGTTTTGCGATTGTCTCAGTTAGAATTAAAGTTGTATCTTCAGTAGACTTACCTTTCACAAAGCCAAATTGATTATCTGAAATTATATTGTTATGTTTAAGAAAATTTGTGAATCTGAGATTTAAAACTTTTTCAAGAATTTTAGCTATCGCACTTAGTACAGATATAGGCCTGTAATTTTCGACAGCGTCTCTGTCACCACTCTTATGTATAGGGTGAACTAGAGCCCTCTTTAAAATATCTGGAAAAACACCAGTTTTTAAACAAAGGTTACACAAATATGTTATGGGGGGAATCAGACTGTTTTTGGCACGTTTTATGACTAGGGTAGGTATGCTATCGATTCCCGTGGCTGAATCATTTTTTAAGTTTGTGATAATAGCTTCTATCTCGTAATAGTCTGTGTCAAGCAATACCATAGATTTATGCAAGCGGTTAGATTCATCAGCATCTTTAACAATTTTTGGGTGGTCAATGTATTGCTGAGTTTTTAATATTGAGTTAGCAGAAGATGGGCCAATTTCTACAAAGTAATTATTAACAATATCGACAGATTTATGAGGATCATCATTTAGATTTAGTAATTCACATGGAGGGGGTGAATATTGTTTGAGGTTAGTGATCTTATTTATAGTATTCCAAGTACCCTTTGGATTGCTTTTATTTTTACAGAACTCGGCTTTCTCGTATGCGGTTTTAATTTTTTTCAACAAGTTGTTGCAAAAATTGCGATATCTCGTGTAAGTAATCTGTAATATTGCATTGTTTTTATCGTGTTTTGCTTTCTTGTGCAATTTGTCCCTGTGTCTTATACAGCGTACCAAACCTGGAGTTAGCCATGGCTTGATACATCGTTTACGGTGAGGAATTTTTATTTTATTGGAATGAACCGTTATGGCATCAGTAATAGTTTTAGTTAAAGCAGTAGCTGCTTCATTGGCATCTTTGATATTGTATATAAAGCTAAAATCTGCATCAGATAATTGTTTTAATAGTGATGGATAATCAATTTTGAAAGTTGTGCTTTTAGATGGATACCTTATAATTTTGCAATCTAAGTGAAACACTATCGGAGCATGATCGGTAATAAACGAATCCAGTATATATGTTGCGGAATATCTATCTGATCTCAACATTACATGGTCAATACAACTTTCATTACGAGTGGGGATTAAATGAGCTGGTAAATATCCGTGGAGCGCCATTAAATCCAAATATTTACTGCTATTAAGGTCATTATTATTAGGAGAGATATTTATATTGATATCTCCAATCAAGATGACTGATCTTACAGAAGCTAAAGATGCAAGACAGAGATCAAGGCTATCACAAAATTTATTGATATTTTTTTGTGAAGGTGATCGATATATGGCTAAAATGGCATATTTATTTTCATAATATACGATAAGAACATTCGCATCAGAAATTAAAGGTTTATGTATACTATGCTTTATTTCAGATTTTATAAATATCAGAACACCGTCGTTTTGGTTATTATACTCAGAAGAATAAGACGTATACCCAGCAATTTCAGGTATAACTGATAATTTGCTTAGCCAGCATTCCGTCAGTACAAGGATGTCGCATTGAATACAAATTCTTTCCATTAGTATGGCTAGTGCATCAAAATTACAAGTTACGCTGCGTATGTTAGTGTGAAACACTATCAAAGAATTTCTGGTCTGATTAATTTGATTAACTAGGTTTTTTGGAGTGCATATCATGGAATTGGAAACAAAAACTGAATCAATGACATTAGAGATATTATCAAGTATAACTATTAATAAGAGAATATTCAAAGGCGCATATCGTTGTTACATTCAATAGATTATTTATTTTAATCTTGTATTTTGAAGTCAGTTGAATTACAGTATTAGTGATATAAAGATTTAATGAATTAGGATGTAGGTTAAGTAGTGTAAGTGTGGAAGAGTAGTATATATTATTAAAAATTATACAATTAGGAAAAGCAACGATAAATGTTTGTGGTAATATGTAGTAAGTTTTTAAATCAACGTAAACAAAAGGATACGAATGACTTAACCATTTAGAGAGTAATAAAATTATGTTAAAAATAATACATAAAAATCGAAGTAAATTGCTTAGTCACGAAGAAGATTGCGACTGCAATTGGTTTAGATCATTTTCCGAATCAATCCGATGTGATGGAGCACCTTCTTTTTTACGGATGAAAACTTTCCCGTGAGCTGTCCAGCAGTAGGCATAGGAGTTCCTTTTACTAAACTCTCGAGCGAGGTAGTATAGTTTTTTTGCTTTTAGAGTCAGACATTCGGTTACGAAAATTGGCTTTGCCAGTCCTTCAAATTGCATATCTCCTGTGTTTAGTTTTTTAGTATTATTGATCCGGTTATAATTTTTGACGGATGTTAAAATCTTTTCTTTTAAAATAGCAGTTGAAAAGTCTACTATTATCGGCCTATTCGCCCGTTTATCTGCATTCAAGCGAAATACATCGCGAATGAGAGAGTCCTCAATATGGGTGTTAGTAACTAGACCAACTTTTTTTACTATCTGTAACAAGTCATCTTTAGTCTCATTATGTTTGACAGGGATATTCTTTATCTCAATACTTGCCTGTTTTTGAAATCTCTCGAGATTCTCCACTTTTAATTCAAGGGTCTGAATATAGGCTAAATGCGTTTTTCTTTCGGTTTCCATTTTACACAATCGATCTTTGATTTCATCATACTGTTTTGAGATAAAGTCCATGGATTTAATAATATCCCCATTTTGTTTCTGGATGTCACTAATACTACTTAGAATTTTAACTTGTTGATTTTTGAGGGTATCAAAAGATTGTTTCATATCCGACATAAAAGCATATACCTCGTCATCATGTTGGCGCTTTCGGCCACGAGGTCGGCTAGCAACATTACTAGAGCTATCATTATCGGTATCTGTGGCCGTAGCAGCAGCTGATTCGTATCCGACTTCGGCTGTTGCGATGGAGGGGTCTTTTTAAGTGGCATTTTTTTTAAATAATAATAAAAGTAAGTAGCGCAAGACCTTTTAAGATTGCTCAATTTGCGACTTACTAGGAGCACAGATTTAACTAAGCGATCGTTTTAAGATACGTAGCAGATTACTAACTTACGAATCACGTAGCGCGTAGCGATAGTAGGTGCTGTAGCATCTGTGGGGCGTGGCTTGCCGTAGCGGTCGTAGCAGACACATCCAGTTGCAAATTACTCTTTATGAAATTATGTTTTCCTGGTACTATGGCACTTATTTAAAATTTTAACTTATTTCAATCGCTCAAATTAAATTACTATTTAAATAACAAAATACACGTCTACACTCAATCACACCCAGGGGGGAAGGGGAATGGGGCACTACACTCTATTATGAAGAACCAGAATGTGTCAAAACAGGCACGTATGGTAATTCATAATGCTGTGCTAGTCCCTACTTTAATGTATGGTAGTGAAAACTGGGTGTGGCAAAAGAAGCACGAAAGTAGAATAAATGCTGTAGAAATGCGGTCTTTAAGGAATATGCTAGGGTTGAATCTGAATGACAGGGTGAGAAATTGCGTGATAAGAGATAAATGTGGTATGCAAGATGATGTTGTGACCAGGATTAAGAAAGGAATGCTTCGGTGGTTTGGTCATGTGGAAAGAATGAATGAGGAAAGAGTGACAAAGCAAATTTATATGGCAGATGTGAACGGCCGAGTCGGGAAGGGACGCTCTAGGAAAAAGTTTATCGACCAAATTGGCGATATTTTGAAAATGGGCCACGTTAGAAGTACCCTTAACGGACGAGCATGTATGCGTCGATATATGGATGTAAAAGAGGCGAAAGAGGTATGTCATGATTGTGCCAAATGGAAGTCCGTAGTCTCTGCCTACCCTTCTGGGATACAGGCGTGAGTGTTTATGTTTATGTTTTTATTTCATTACTCTTATAATGACAAACTAGTACACTACAACAACAACAACATAATATTACGACGAAGAATAAATAAATCGTTCTTTTTTAATTAATTTTACCGACAGTCAACATTTTTTTAATTCATGAACTAATTTAATCTTTATACGATGTTATGGTTATATCGCGAATGGGTTGCCTTTACCGGCGAAAGACCATGCCTTCTCTTTGCTTTCGTAAAATTACAGCTTTATGCTACTGTTTCGTATTTTGAATGTAGAGAACTTCTTCTTCTTTAAGTGTCGCTCCATTACTGTAGGTCAGCAGTTATCCTTCTAAATTCTTCTTTGTTCAGGGCTAGCCTGAACAGATCTTCAACTTTCTTTATCCCGGTCCATTTAAGGATGTTACATAGCCACGACATTTTCCTTCTACCAACACCTCTTTTACCCGCTACTTTGCCCACCATAATAGTCTGCAGCAGTTGGTAACGTTCATGCCTTAGCACGTGTCCTGGGTACGCAACTTTTCTCTGTTTGATGGTTTTGACAAGTAGGGGCTTATTCCTTTTCATCTGCTTGAGGACCTCACTGTTGGTAACTTTGTCTTTCCAACTTATTCAGAGCATACGGCGATACATCCACATTTCAAATGCTTCTAGTTTCTTACGGAGATCTTTTTCATAGTCCAAGATTCGCATCCGTATAGTATGACAGGCCAAATATAGCATTGCATGAGTCTTGTACGTAGTTCGATTGATAGTCTTCTTGTAGTAAGGACTTTGCTCATCCTCATGAAAGAGGCTCTTGCAGTTTCAATTCGAACTCGTATTTCCATGTTACTCTCCCAAGAATCAGTTACCCAAGATCCAAGATACTGGTACTTCTGAACTTGTTCGATACTATCTTGTCCTATACATACACTGCACTGCTTTGGCGCTCTCGAAACTACCATGATTTTGGTCTTAGACAAGTTTATATTATGTCCTGATCTTGTGCTGCACTCGAATATGCGGTCTAGTATTTTTTGAATACCTTGTTCTGAAGATGCAATAAGAAGAGAAGAGAACTAGTGACCATTTTATACTGGAAACAAGGCGTTCTATTTCAGTCCTCAGGTCAATTGATTTTTTGGTTAGATGTAGATGTCTGTAGGCCACATCATCTACTTATATCAGGTGGACTGTGCGCTCGTTTATTCAACAAAAAAAAGCATTGAGGAAGGTTTCTCTACCTAGACAAACTCTTATTTAGTACTTATTATGGCTTCGCCTACATTAATGTGTGGTTATTTACATTTGAGACAGTCAAAGACAATTCCTTTATATTTTTAATTCTCCTAGATTTTCGGATAAAATAAATACTAGATACCTCCCTAGCATATCTCTATCTGTTCATAAAGTTTCATCACATTCGGTGTAGCTGTTCCAAAGATAAGACCAAACAGACAGACAGATAGATAGAAAGATGAAATCATTCGGCTCATCTTTAAAATATCGCTAAGTAGGTCGATAAGCTTTTATCTAGGTTGTACCTTGCCGACTCTACCACTCACTTCTGCAGCATACATTTTTATCAAATGCAATTTAATTAAAGTAGGCACAATAGACATGGATTACGAACTTTTATTTGGAAAGAGCATAACGCAACTCTCTCTCTCTCTCTATCTCTCTCTCTCTTTCTCTCTCTCTCTCTCTCTCTCTCTCTCTTGATATAAATAAGGATACTATAGAAAAAAATTTCTGAAGCGAGAAATCTTGGTGTAGTGATGGATGAGCTGTGACATTTGTGAGCACATTATTCACACGTATACGTGGTTGCGCGGAAAACTTCTCTTCCTAACTATCTCTAACTAAACTTCCACAAGCACTGAAAGAGGGGGGGAGCTAAATTATGTGGCGTGACTTTATCGCCAATGAGGAAGTGCGCCCCCCGCCTAAATAGAAGTGGAGACGGCTGGCGAATAAAAGGACGTCCTTTTATTCGCCAGCCGACCCGGGAATCAAACCTTTACATTTAGTGTCACCAGTACGTAATTGCTTCTTTAAGCTAAAATTACTCTAAATTTGCAACTACCTAAGCCTGAATCTGCGTATTAATTTATGCGAGTACCTAGTTCTCTCAAAATTTAACTATGCTGATTCTCTCATAGGCTACATCCATAATAAAGCTGCAATACGGCTCTATCACGTGGATTGCGTGTAAACCTATTTAATATTTAAGCTTACGTAGACTCAAAAACAACTTCTTCTCAGGCAGTCGGGTAAAAAGGACTGAGTTTTTTGAGCAGTTTTTCTTTTGACTAGAAATTTCTCGAAGTGATTGTAAAATTTTCAAGTTAATAAAACCTTAAGAAATTATAAATTTATATAATTTCTTTAAATGTACTTTTATATTTTATTAAATCTTGCTTCTGTATGCAAATAACCATCAATATTTTCGATAATTCATTGAAGACGTCCCCTGCTGGAATTTTGTTCCATTTGTTACGAAGACAATGTCATAAATTCAAGCAAACAAAGAGCTATTAATAACAATAATTTACGAATTACTCCCTCACTGGAGCTATTTATCATATTGTGCAGTGGCCTCATAAAATTTTATAAGAAAAATTGGTTTTTATTTATATCAAGCTAAATACGATATTATTTCTAAAAAACTATAAACTCCATTGGTTTGTGTGCCCAAAAAGCAGTACTGTGTTCCAGTCTGAAGAGTACCTATAGGGCAGGTATCAATACAGGCTCTGAGGCAGTCAAGACCTCTAGGCTTGGCTCTGAGCATAAGTATTATATTGTCTTAAAGGCTTGTCAATTCAAAACTGATTTATTAAAATATCGATTCTTTGAACCCTGAAATTCGGATTAATTTAATTTAAAAGAAGAAAAATGTGTTCAGATATTTAGTTGGATTAACCGCCCGAACCTACCATTTGCGCAATCAGCTATTACTTATGGCAAAGAAGTGGACAATTCTATCATGTTTGACTCATGTATCAAGCGATGTATTGAAAGCATAAAGAAGCTTATATTTGAAAATGTACGATTTTCTCGATCAGTCAATCTCAAACTCCGATCAAGCGAACGAATTTTTAACGGTGCTTTAGATATCAAATGGCAGAGATAGGCAGTAAAATTTACTCTTGAGATAAAAAAATCGACAAAGTACGAGAGATTTGACACCAATTACTGTAAAGTCTTAACTTTAGTCTATTGTACCTTGAATTTCCAACTTTTCACTTCAAAAGTTATATTTGCAAGCACTTTTCCTTTTACAATGGGCATTATTTAGAGTCACGCTCAGTCAGCTGAGAGATTCCTCATTACAAATTATGCGTTATGAATATAAGCTCCTGCGAGCCAAAGATAAGTGATGTAATAGAAGAAACGTGTACGTCAATTTTCTATATTGGAAATAGATAAAAATCATGCAGTTATAATTTTGTTAACATTAACGACTTGCTAGAGTAATCGCTAAGCCTGTGGCTACGGAGCCACGGGATCAAATCACCCCAAGTTTGTGTATGGTCTAAAAATAGATTTTTTTTTGTGTATAAGCAATTTATAAATATAGTATACGGAAGCTTAACCAAATTGGCGTTATATTGAAAAAGATCCAAATTAAGAGTAGGTGCCATCAACCGACGAGCACGTATACGTAGGGGGGGGGGGTGGAAGAAGTCTGACGGGTATCTAAAGATGATGCCAAATGGAAGTATGTAATAACTGTCTACCCTTCTGGGTAACAGGCATGACAGTTTCTGTTTTTATATTATTTCACGTACGTAAAAGCAAAATGACTCCCAAAAACGGATCCCTCTTTTAAAATAATTAACAATAGATTTAAAGGAAGATATAAAGCAAAAAACAATGTATCTTACATAGAAATAAATACGTAGGTCACTCAATAAGTTTTGAGATGGACTTAATTTAAAAATGGAACGCACACGTGTTATATGTTTCTAAAAAGCAAATTTATTTAAATATAGAACTCCAGAAGTTAATTATTCAATATTAAAAGAAATAACAAAGTTTTATTAATTTTCCTGCAACGCTTCCCACGCTTTTCATTTAAACGATGGATCTTAATCGTGAACATTAGCGCGCTATGATCTATTAAGGTTCTAAATTTGGTTTAAACGAACAATTAAGTTTACGCGGCGATAGGCGCGCGGGCGAGTTCCCTCGTATCTGGCTAATTGCTAGCAATATTCCGTTGATCTATTTGTGTGGCAATAGCGATGAGTAGGGATTGGCAAATGAAAAACTATATCGATATATTATATCGTATCGATATTTTAAACAGTATCGATGTACTCACGTGATAAATAGATCGTCGATCGTCACGTTTTGCATAATGTAGTACAATTAGGCTCAAAATGATATTACTGGACGGTTGGATAAAGCAAACAACACATGAATATGTTTTTAGCTTAATATTTTATCGATTAATACAACATTATATATATGTATATATATATATGTATATATATATATATATATATATATATATATATATATATATATATGTATGTATATATATATATATATATGTATATATATATGTATATATATATATATATATGTATATATATATATATACATATATATATATATATATATATATATATATATATATATATATATATATATATATATATATATATATATATATATATATATATATATATGGCGAGTGGCAGCCTCGTACCGATAGGCGAAGAGTGGGGCGACCCCTCGCTAGATGGAGTGACGACCTGGTAAGAGGTGGTGAGAGGAAGTCGATGAATGCAGGTGGCTCGGGACCGTGCTTTGTGGCATACCTTGGGGGAGGCCTATGTTCAGCAGTGGACTTGTGAAGGGCTGTAATGATGATATACATCTTCAGCAGATATTTAATTTAATACGATAACACTGCATTACAAAGCTGACTCTTTGGTGAAATGGGTTCGAATCACGGGTCTCAAGTTTCTCAGTAGCAGTCTCAAAAGTTCTCAGTAGCAGCCCGGAGTCAGGAAGCCGAACGTGTGTGAACCTGAAGGGCCGCTTGCCTTACACCTGAGATATCCGATCGTACCGAATTGCCGTCCCATTGGACTAAGAGATTATGTGAGTTGCTACTAAAATTACTGTAAGTTATTTAATATTTTGCTATGTTTGAGCCCGAGAGCACATGATCAGCAGGCACGATTACGACCACAAGAACAATGCGTTAGCTTAATGTTATCGTAAAAAGAAAGCAACGGATTCATTATCACCTCTGAAGACTAAAGAATGCTACACAGACTGTTATTATACTGGCGTCCCATACTCTTCAAATAACATACCAACAGTGATGTTGTTTGAAGAGTATGTGAAAGTTACGCTTTATACTTTGACAAACTTAAGTTGCTTTTTTAAACACATTTGCTGTCTGTTACCTGCCAAAGCCACGATGACCCAAAATTCATAGTAGCCCACGTTCCTACCTATGCTGCGAGCATGCGCTGAGAAACTTACAGCTTTTATAACATAGGGAAGTCTTAGTCTAAACATAACTATATTAAAAATTTAAATTTTATTTCCGGGAAGAAACTTTGACTTGAACATCTCTTATTTTTAAGCAATTAACAGATAATATTTTTCGATAATATGAAAGGTATGTTGAATCGGATTATACGTTGGCTACATTTTCATTAAGATCCTTTTATTTCTTGATTAACAAACGTTTCAAATAACGTATTTTTTGTTCACCGAATGTCGCAATTCGTGCTGGATAAACATGCAGCATACAGTAGAGAAGGCGGAAATCCGCGCCTTGATATAAAATGAGATACTAGCAAATTATATTTTTTCACTTTTTTATTTTCCCATTACTTTTCTATTAAGTACTATTGTGCCATTTTCTTAGAATAAATATTATATAAAATGCGAATTCATATTTCGTATTTTTCGTAAGGTGACAAAATTCATTTATGCAGAAAATCAAAAGGGTGAGTGTTCCCAGGGGAAATATATCGTATTGTTATACGGGGCTTCTTCGTTAGACTCCACAGTATGTTACCTTGATCAGTTTGTACGTATCGATGTCAAGCAATTTGCCTTTTATTTATATAACAGGTATGTAAATGAAATCATAGACGACAAGATAAATAGTTTTTATGTCATTTATAACTGAATTCGAAAAACAAGAAGCTTAAAAGCATAT
Source organism: Parnassius smintheus behrii (assembly GCA_036936625.1). Taxonomy (NCBI): domain Eukaryota; kingdom Metazoa; phylum Arthropoda; class Insecta; order Lepidoptera; family Papilionidae; genus Parnassius; species Parnassius smintheus. The sequence continues at coordinate 10,017,847 of JAUPFT010000030.1, read as the reverse complement.
TCAAAGCCTTTTATGTGGTAAAACCACGCTGTAGCTATGTATATCACCCTTACTAATGGAAATGAGGTATTTCATTTTAGCTCTCAGTGGTAACTACGCATCTGCATTTGATTCTTAATTGATGATAAGTGTAGATGTCTATGGGCCACAGCATCCACTTACCATCAGGTGGACTGTATGCTTGTTTGCTACCCTTAAAGAAAAGTAACAAACTATATCCTCCTTACAACTAGATAGCTAGACTCTTCTCATTTCAGTGAGGGTGTTAAAGGTTGGCTGACATCGCATGCCTTTGAAATATTTTTATGTGTCAGGCAGATTGCAGATTGTCCGTATCGATGTCATGCAGATTTCCCGGCGCCGGCAGTGATCGAACGCGGGTTGCTGGCATACTGTACAATTAACAACAAGCTTTTAGCTTCTAAGATACCAAGATTATACCGAAAGTAAAAAGTATCACCATTCTTAACCTTACTTTTAAAATGTTTGACTGTGCTGAACATATAGCGCTACACATGTATATGTTAATGCGGAGGCACTCTCCTCCTTTTTCCCCTATGTAACGAACGATAGAAAAGAATGCAGTGCCAGAGCGAGTGAAATAAAACGATCATTTACAGACTATTTATTTTATAATTTTTTCACTTTCAAGAAAAACATTCTCCAAGTTTTGAGATAAAATATAGCCTTGACCACTCCTGGCACTGTTTTCTAAATATTCATGGAGTTTCATCACAAACGGTTTTTCGGAATGGCTGAATTGATTGTGATAAAAGTTCACGAACATATTAGCCCGGATAAACAAACTATAAGAAAATTTTAAAATGGTTTATTATTATTATTTGTTGTGATGGCATACAAATAATCCTCTGAGCTTAATAAGAGGCAGCTATTTCGATATTATAAACATACAATATTTAGAGACATATAATATTTTGATTTTATTTATACTCATATGTTTAGAAAACATACATACGAGAATATTTATTAAAAATAAGCATAGTTTATTTCTTTAATGTTCGTTGTCTGTACTTTTAAAAAGCTTACAGTATTTAAGGTCTTGCAGTAGCTTGCTGAGCTTTGTACTTAATTTTATTAGTATCCGGTTGACCGAGCTTTGCTCGGTATTTTTCGCTCCGTTTTTTTTTAATTCGTGTGTTTTGGAAATTATATTTAGACACAAATTACATACTGATGAAATACGAATAATATTTTTTGATCTTAGCGACATAAAAGAAAAAACTAAACTGGTTATTTGAATAAAAATCATGAGTGCAATTTGTTTAATTAAAATTTTCGTGTTTTTAAAAAATACTAAAAAAGGGCTCGAAATTTCTCAAAAAAGAAAAGAACTTGAAAAAAAAATTAAAAAAAGTCGGTCGGTCGGTCTGGGCTTGAACCATGGTATTACGATTTTGTGACCGCCCAATTTACCTAATTGGCTATTTGTAATCATTAATAAACCGTCAAAATTTACCTTCTTATTCTAACGATATTGTTGCAGTTTTTCATTGCCTAAAAACACGGACAAAAAGACATTTTCTAAAAATAAATCCTAGCTAGATCGATTTATTGCCCCCGAAAATCCCTGCACACAAAATTTTATGAAAATCGTTGGAGCCGTTTCCGAGATTCCGATTATATATATATATATATATATATATATATATATATATATATATATATATATATATATATATATATACAAGAATTGCTCGTTTAAAGGTATAGGATTAATGACAATTTCCTAGAACGGTATAAAATACCTGGGGCAATTTCTCCTTTAAAATTAAACAAATCTTTTAATAAATGTCATTTCTAATAATGTTAATGAAATATGTGAGTTCAGTGAAGAAGTCCGTCTATGTAGTTACCGCCATTCTACCCATTTCTGATGAGAAAGGGCCGTGGTAGCTCAGATGGTTAACGCTCGCTGTAAATATAACAGAACGCGAGTAACCCGGGTTCGATCCCCGCCGGCACCAACGAAATTGTTAATTGCAATTTTAACTGCTGATTTATCATCGGCGGTGAAGGAAAACATCGAGAGGAAACCGGCATGTCTGAGGAATAAGAAAAAAAATATTTCGAAGACATGTGAAGTTCGCCAACACGCATTGGGGCATCGCAGTGGACACTTCCTTGCCCTAAAATAATCTCAGAATTGAGGGGGGCTGTGCCCAGCAGTGGGACGTATAGAGGCTGTAATTTTACTTTACTGATGAGAAATAGCAGTGCCTGATGCTCATCTCACTAGCAGTGCCTGCATTACTATTTGGCTATAGAAATAGGATAGTGTGTTACAATTATAGGTTGTGAGGCATTCCATCTTAGTCCTCAGAAGTGACAACACATCTTTAGTCTTCTTTGTTTGAAGTTTGCTGCATGTGTCCATAGACTGTAGTAGTTTAGTAAGTTTTTTTGTCATTTCAGTTTTATAAAAATAAAACAAGGATGGCTTATGTTCAGTTTATTAAAATTAACATAAATGATATATTTTCAATACTCTCTCGACTGCCTCATTGTACTAGTGGTTGTAGTAGTGCGACTGCTGATCATGAGGTCCTAGGTTCGAATCCCGGGTCGTGCCAAAAATTAATTATTGAGTTTTTCCGTCAGGAAATTCTCAGTAGTTGCTCGGAGTCAGGAAGTTGGCGGTGTCTCACCCCCGTGCCTCGGAAAGCACGTAAAGCCGTTGGTCCTGCGCCTGATCTCTCGCCGATCGTGTCGGTTTACCGTTCCATCGGATTATGAGAGTGAGGGAATATAGAGTGCACCTATGCTTGTGGATACACTTGGGCACTAAAATTCTGTCCTGCGCCGATGGCTAGCCCCCATCGAGGCAGGCCGCCCTGGACGAAATTCGGTCTGGAGGACATTATTTTTAATAGGTATTACGTTAGTATTAATAACTAGCAATCCACTCCGGATTCGCTTGTGTAGTATCCATTAATGTACCTTTATTTATATTTAAGATAATCAATGACTAGTTTTGTTAAATTGGTCGTTTTTAAAAAATCTCTAAATTCTATTTGTTCGTGAAGTTTCATTACAAACAGTTCAGCCGTTCCGAAAATCAGCTGGAAATAACAGACCGACATACAAGAATTATCAAAATAGTAATTTATGTTTTAATAACAAGCTTGCCAAGAATCCTTAGACCTATTTGGCACAAAATGGGTCATTGAAAGATTTCTTTTCAGAAGTAAACTTGTGTTATATATATAAATAAATAATATATATAAATATAAATAAATATATGCTGTATTAAGTGCTTATCGATTTAATAGGTAGAACACTGCTAGCTTAATTAAAAGCTAGCAGTTTTCTAATTTTTGATAAAGCTATTTTGGCGTGAAATTTAAATTTGCAGCACTAAATTAGCACTAAATGAGCACTAAATATTTAGCAAAAATTGAAGTGATTTTGCCCAAATGACCATTCCAGCTTAACAGACCTCATTTCATCTTAGTCATCAGGGAAGAGAAGGAGAAGAAAAGAATAGATGTCTGTGGGCTATAGCAAGCAATTATCAGATGGACTGTGTGCTCGTTTGTCACCCTTATTCTATAAAAAATAAACATATAAAAGGCGACCTATTCCTTTTGATGATCCCATGAAATGACAATTACCTTCTTCTTATTTATAAGCCCATGAGTGGTTAACTGCCGTACTTGGCCCTCTTCCATTACCTTAGTTGTCACGCTAGGCGGATTGACGATCGCATTACTCGAAAGTTTGCCACCTTTGACGCAGATTTCACTTGCCGGTCTGGATATCTTATGCTTGACGTAAGCGTTATGCCGCTATGTATCCGAATCTGACTTTTCAGGAAGAAACGTGCAATGAGTTTTCATACAACGTTACCATAAATGACAATTAAAATGAGAAATTTCTACTAATTACATAGCTTTTTACAAGTTCACTCCCGACATTAGAACTCCACAATAATGTCAAAAAGGCCGTGCCGAGTCATCTGCATCCATCGACTTCCCGCAACTTTTGCCAGATCGTAACATCCATCTAAAGGGGGCCGCCTTATTCTTCTTTCTCCTAGTTTTTTTTTCTTTCCCATTGGCTATCGGTTCTCAGAGCTTTCGAGCTACATGAACGGTCTATTGCCACTTTAGCTTACTTATTTGTTGGGCTATGTCGGTTACTCTGATGTTATTGCTGATATCTTCATTTAGAAGTCTATTACGCAGAGAAACCCCGAGCATTGCTTGTTGTGAAACAACAATTATACAATGTTGTAATCCTAAATGATTGCGAAGCTTAAGACGTACTACGTAGTATTTGACGCAATGCGGACTATTATAACTTCACTTAGATGAGGAATAGATAAAGTTTTACTTTTGTAGGTAGGAAGCTTTGTAGCTTGTGGGGAGATAGGGGTGGATGCAGCAATATTTTAAATAATTCTTATTTTTGTTACAGAGATAGTTCTCGTAGCGAAGAATTTCTTGCATTAAAACGTTCTCTTAATTTATATCTTCATGTTCATAACTTAATATCAGATATTTTATTTCATTAGTCCCCTATAATATATTTTTGTGCTTATTCAATTATGTGAAGAAATTACCTAGTGGTTAAACACTAAATGAACTAGGGTTTTAATAATGGAATATAAAAATAAACTAGGCAGCCTAGACACACTCAAGTGTTTTTTTACCAGTATTTTTTATAACGTTACCACCATACTAGGATTTTTTCCTGTATCGTGGAGGCAGTTTAAAAACATAAATTGCACAAGGACTAACATCCAGACCCGAAACAATTATTTTAGGGCATACAAATACTTGTTCCGCGTGAGATTCGAACACGCGGCCCCCAGCGCAGCCACTCATTGCCAAGCCAGTGCGCCACGGAGCCGTCAATTCGTCAAAGTATATCTGTCACTATACGAGTTTCCTCATACCTAACGTGACCATACGTCTTACTTAAGGCGGGACGGTCCCGATTTAAAGTTTTGTGTCCCGTTGTCTCCAAAATACGTAAAAATGTCCCGCTTTGAAAAACAAAAGCGTAGCATCATGCAAACTCTATCACCCGTGACATCATTATGACACCGCGCGTACCACGTTTACCAGCATGGCCTGACTAGTTACGTGATTATTCTGAAAACCTACACTTTTGAAACTAAAGTTACGAAGCGACAATTTTTAATTAATCTACAAAAAAATTATCAAATAACGTAAGTTATTTCTAATTACTATTTATTTGCTGATCAGAAAAAAATAAAAAGCCAGCAGCCAGATTTTATATGATTCTAAGTTCTCATTCTCACTTTTGATCATTAAAAGATTCAAACAACTATCTCTTTTATTTTTAAAACCGTAATAAAGAGCTCCAGATTGAATTTTGGTAACGGCGGCCATTCTCAACGGAGAATAGCCAAACACAACACACAACAGGACCGGATTATATAACTCAAGTGTATGCGCAAGCATAGGTCTACCCTGCTCCCTCACTCTTACAGTCCGATGGAACGGTAATCCGAGACGACAGGGGAGAGATCAGGTGCAGGACCAATGGCTTTACGTGCTTCCGGAGGCACGGTGGTGAAACCCTAACAACGGCAATAAGTTCGAAGTCAATATTCCGGGCTGCTACTGAGAATTTTGGGACAGGAAAACCGAATAAATGATTCTTGACCCGACTCGGGTTTCGAACCTGGGACCACATGATCAGCAATTGCGTTTACGACCATTAGATTAAGAAGGCAGTCAAAATTGTTAAAACTATAATAATTTTAAAGGCGGCTCGATCTGAGGAAAAAAATAAATGGCCACTTTGCTCATACCTATAACAAATTTTTATGTGTGGCGCAATGTTTTGCGCAGTCAAACACTTTGAAAATAAGGTTTAGAATGGTGATGCTTTTTAATTTCGATACGAATTTGATATCTTAGAAGCATCATATCATCAGCCTGCGGCAGTCCACTAATGGACATATACCTCTCCCACGGCCCGCCACTTTGCCCGATCCTCGGCTACTCGCATCCAGTTTCTATCAGCAACCTTGCGCAGATCGTCGCTCGATCTGGTCAGGGGGCGTCCCATACTACGTTTGGTCGGTAATCTTGATTCTCCGTCGGATTTCTTTATTTCGAATTTTGTCTACCAGAGAAACTTCGAGCATAGCTCTTTCCATTGTTCGCTGAGTGGACTGTGTGCTCGTTTAATATCTTTATTCTATAAAAAACGGCGTCAAAAATGCACGATGTCTAGTACTGTGATCGTTAATCTGTCTGTCTAGCGTAACAATTAGAGCAAATCCTCTCTACAATGGGAGAGGTGTCAAGCGGTGGGAGTTTACGGGCTATTAAAGAAAACAAGAACAATCAATACACATAAATGTATTATAATAGGAGAATAATCCATAAGAATTAGCTACGCTAAAAATCATTTTTTTTAACATAAACTAATTATACAAAACCATTTAGCAATGAAATTAATTTTGCCGCTTATAAAGACGTTGTACGTGACCATACATCGATCAGAAGCCATAACTAGAGCCACGTGGACATCACACACACGTGGCGTTTGATTTATGACATGAGCGTGAGGTTTTAAATGTGTTTTCGGTTTGTTTATTTTGTAAGCGAGAGCGTTTAAATTTGCAGTGATTTAAAATATCGCGATTAATAAAGATAATAATAACAGCGAGTTCGTAATAATATTTTAGTCGATTTCAAAAATAAAGAGGTTATCAATTCGATTGTTACACGTAATATTTTACGTTGTTATACGTAATATATTACGCAATATTTATCTTCAGAAATTTTTTAATTTAATGCAATAACACTGCATCACAAAGCTGACTCTTTGGTGAAATGGGTTCGAATCACGGGTCTGCCAAGAAGTTCGCAGACGCAGTTCGGAGCCAGGAAGCCGGGCGTGTTTCACCCGAAGAGCCGTTTGCCTTGCACCTGATCTCTCCGATCGTATCGAATTGCCGTCCCATCGGACTAAGAGTTTATGAGACTTGCCATTAAAATTACTCTAAGCTATTCAATATTTTGCTATGTTTGAGCCCGAGAGCACACGTTCAGCAGGCACGATTACGACCACAAGAACAATGCGTTAGCTTAATGGTATCGTAAAAAGAAAGCAACGGATTCATTATCACCACTGAAGACTGGGGAATGCTTCACAGACTGTCATTATACTGGCGCCCCATATATCTTCAAATAACATACTAACAGTGATGTTATTTGAAGAGTATATGAAAGTTACGCTTTATACTTTGACAAACTTAAGTTGCTATTTTATACATATTTGCTATCTGTTACCTGCCAAAGCCACGATGACCCAAAATTCGTAGTTGCCCACATTCCTACCTATGCTGCGAGCATGCGCTGTGAAACTTTCAGCTTTTATAACATAAGTAAGCCTTAGTCTAAATATAACTATATTAAAAATTAAAATTTATTTGCCGGGAAAAATCTGTGACGTCAAGTTCTCTTAATTTTAAACAATTACCACGTAACATTTTTCGATAATATGAAAGGCATATCATTGAATCGGTTTATTCATTGGCTACATTTTCATTTACATTCTTTTATTTCTTGATTAAAAACGTTTCATTAATGTACCTTTTCTCCACCGAATGTCGCATGCTTACTTCGTGCTGGACAAACATGCAGCATACAGTAGAGAAGGCGGAAATCCGCATCTTGATATAAAATGAGGTACTAGCAAATTAATTTTTTTTTTCACTTTTTTACTTTCCTATTACTTTGATATTGAATGCCATTGTGCCATTTTATTGCGTATTTTTCGTAAGGTGACAAAATTCGTTTATTCAGAAAATCGAAAGGGTGAGTGTTCCCAGGGGAAATATGTCGTATATTAGACTCCACAGCATGTATAACCTTGATCAGTTTATACGTATCGATGTCAAGCAATTTGCGTTTTATTGATTTTATTTTTATAACAGGTATGTAAATGAAATCATAGACGACAAGATAAATAATATTTATATCATTTTTAACTGAGTTCGGAAAACAAGAAGCTTAAAAGCATATTCAAAGCTTTTTATGTGGTAGAACCACGCTGCAGCTATGCATTTCATGTTAGCTCTTAGGGGTAACAACGCATCTGCATTTGATTCTTAATTGAGGATAGGTGTAGATGTCTATGAGACACAGCATCCACTTAACATAAGGTGGACTGCATGCTTGCTTGAAACCCTCAAAGGAAAGTAACAAACTATATCCTCCTTACAGCTAGACAGCTAGACTCTTCTCATTGCAGAGAGGGTGTTAAAGGTTGACGGACATCGCATGCCTTTGAAATATTTTTATGTTTCAGGCAGATTGCAGATTGTACGTATCGATGTCATGCAGATTTCTCGGTGCCAGCAGTGATCGAACGGGTGTTGCTGGCGTACTGTACAATTTACGACGATCTTTTGGCTTCTAAGATACCACGGTTATATCGAAATTAAAAAGTATCACCGTTCTTAAACTAACTTTTAAAATGTTTGACTGCGCAGAACATATAGCGCTACACATGTATGTGTTAATGCGGAGGAGAAAAAGACACTCGTTTGTCCTATCCTCCTTTTTCCCTATGTAAAGAAAGATAGAATAGAATGAAGTGCCAGAGCGAGTGAAATAAAGCGATCATTTAAGACTATTTATTTTGTAATGTTTGCGCTTTCTAAATACATTATCCAAGCTTTTGAGATAAAATATAACCTTGACCATACCTGGCATTGTTTTCTAACTATTCGTGGAGTTTAAACACAAACGGTTTTTTGGAATGGCTAAACCGACTGTGATGACAGTTCACGAATAGTTTAACCCGGATAAACAAACTATAAGAAGATTTAAAAATAAATATTTATGTTATAACGGCATGCTAATAATCCTCTAAACATAATAAGAGGCAGCTATTTCGATATTATAAACATACAATATATAATAATAATATAATAATAATAATAATATTCCACAACTATCACACAACGCCATCTAGTCCCAAGCTAAGCAGAGCTTGTGTTATGGGTACTAGACAACTGATAAACATACTTATATATTTCTAAATACATAAATATTATAGATAAATTACACCCAGACACAGAACAAATGATCGCGCTCATCACACAAACATTTGTCCTGGGTGGGAATCGAACCCACGACCTCCGCCATAGCAGTCAGGGTCACTAACCACTAGACCAACAGGCCTGCAATATATAGTGTAGTACAATTATAGGTTGTGAGGCATTCCATCTTAGTCCTCAGAAGTGACAACTCATCCTTAGTCTTTTTTGTTTGAAGTTTGCTGCAGGTGTCCATAGACTGTAGTAGTCACTTATATCAGTTGAACTGTAAGCTTGTTTGTCATATAAAAATAAAACCAGGATGGCTTATCAGTTTATTTATAACTAGCAATCTACTCCGGTTTCGCTTGTATAATATCTACAAATGTGTATTTATTTACATTTAAGATAATCATTGACTAATTATGTAAAAATTTTTGATTTTAAAAAATATCTAAATTCTATTTGTTCGTAAAGTTTCATTACAAATGGTTCAGCCATTTAGAAAATTAGCTCAAAATAACAGACAGACATTCAAGAATTATCAAAATAGTAATTCATGTTTTAATAACAAGCATGCCCAGAATATAAGCGAAAATAGCTGTGTAATGCTGCTGTGTTTCATAGGTTACGTGACGGGAACCGAATACGCTAAAAACCGTAAATAGTAAAGTTATAGCTCATGTACGTCCCAAATTGAAATTAACTATTTTATATTTGCCGGAGGTATTCGAAACTAACTGTGAACTCCTGATCTACTACGACTCTTGAACCCCAGGACCCTTAGACATATTTAGCACAAAATGAGTCATTGAAAAGATTTCTTTTCAGAGGTGAACTTGTAATATATATTTATATATATATATATATATATATATATATATATATATATATATATATATATATATATATATATACCTAGTCGTCATGGAAAAGAAGGAGAAGAAAAGTATAGATGTCTATGGGCTATAGCAATCACTTATCAGGTGAACTGTGTGCTCATTTGTCACCCATATTCCATAAAAAATAAACATATGAAAGGCGACCTACTTTTTTGACAATCCCATGAAATGACAGTTATTACCTTCTTCTTATTTATAAGCCCATGAGTGGTTAACTGCTGTAATTTTCCCTCTTCCATTACTTTAGTTGTCACACTAGGTGGATTGAAGATCGCATTACCCGAACGTTTGCCACCTTTGACTCAGATTTCAGTCGCCGGTCTGAATATCTTATGCCTGACGTAAACGTTATACCGCTATGTATCCGAATCTGACTTTTCCCAACCCCAGGAAGAAACGTGCAATGAGTTTTCATACAACACTACCATAAATGGCAATTAAAATGGGAAATTTCTATTAATTACATAGATTTTTACAAGTCCACTGTTGAAAATAGACATCCCATAGATGAATGCCAAAAAGCACGGCTGGGACGTCTGCATCCATCGACTTCCTGCATCTCTTGTCAGATCGTAACATCGGTCTTAAGGGGGCCGCCCTATTCTTCTTTCACTTATTTTTTTTTTCTTTCCCGTCGGCTGTCGGTTCTTCGAGCTTTCGAGCCACATGACCGGTCTATTGCTACTTCAGCGTACTTATCTGTTGGGCTATGTCGGTTACTCTGATGCTATTGCTGATATCTTCATTTCGATGTCTATTACGCAAAGAAACTCCGAACATTGCTTGTTGTATAACAACAATTATACAATGTTCTAATCCTAAACGATTGCAAAGCTTAAGACGTACTACGTAGTATTTGACCCAATGCGGACTCTTATAATTTCACTGAGATGAGGAATAGATAAAGTTTGACTTTTGTAGGTAGGATGTTTTGTTGCTTGTGGGGAGTTAGGGGTGCATGCATAAATATTTTAAATAATTCTTGTTTTTGTTACAGAGATAGTTCTCCTAGCGAAGAATTTCTTGCATTAAAGCGTTCTCTTTTATAGCTTCATATTCATAACTTAATATCAGATATTTTTTCTCATTAGTCCCTCATAATATATTTTTGTGCTTATTCAATTATGTGAAGAAATTACCTGGTGGTTGAACACTAAATGGTTTAGAGTTTTAACAATGTAAGTAACCGACGTCAACTCTCATTTTTAAAGAAGTTAGAGCCATGGTAGTTTAGGGGCTAAGCACTCACTGTAAATTTTATGGTACGCGAGCAATTTGGTTTCAATCTCCGCCGGCACCAATGCAATTGAAAATGGCAATTTTTATTCCCCTGATTTGTGGTGAAGAAAACGCCGACTGTAGCTTTAACTTGAAAGAATTCGGATGCCAAGAATCATAAAGCATATATAACGTAAAGTGTTCGCTGTAGCAAAAAACACCTACATCTATTCTCGATTAAAAATTTATATCAATACGTTGCCGATCTTGAGAACCAGATGATATACCTCGTTATCATTATACGAGATACCAGAGTCTCCGGGTCTTGTCACTTTTACACAAACCACAGAAGCTTAAGTTCAAGTTTACCTATGGCATCAAGCAGTAGTGCACCTTAAGTCCTATTAATTTTGAAGGATAAGAAAGCTTAATTATAGGCTGTGGTAACGCCAGTTAACAATCTACTTTATCAACATTACATTACATATCGCATTGAGTTCGTCCTAAGTTATATCTACTTTATCAACATGACTAGTGCATATTTTTTGTTTCCTTCCTTCCTTCCCTTTCCTACCGCACGCGCTGCCGCCGAGGTGAAAAAGAGGATCTCGGCGCGCGTCATTATACTAAGTGATATTACGCCATCCGCAACGCACGGCCACCCGTCGCGTCTTATGTAAATTAACCGCAAACCGCGCAGGACGAACATTGAGTTCTCCTGTTTATGTTTAATATTCACCGCATCAGACATTGTGTCTTTGTAACTCATAAAAGTGTGAGACGCCCCCGTAAGGGCAAAGGTGGAGAGTGTGGGACTTCACGAGACTGTTCCGAGAGTGCGTGTGCGCCGAACCATGTGGCGAGCTAGCTGTATAGCAGACACTCCAGGAGGAAGGCGCGGCAGCCCTCATCAGGTCAGTGCGTGCTATCCCACCTATTTATTTTCCCCTTTGCCGTATGCACCAAAATTACAGTCCACTAAATCTTTATCGAAGATACCTTAAGTTGCTGGCGTCTCCATTTTTAATGGTCACTTCTCGCTGGATTGACCTTGACTTTCCGCCCTTATTAGATCATTATCGTAATAAGCGTTTATATAATTAATTATTTATATTTTAATCCGACTTCGGATTAACCCCGCCCTTATTAGAACACTAGAATAGGTCCTAATAGGTGACATTCATAGTAATTTTAAAACTATATTCATAGAATGAATAAGCATATAATTATCTATATAAATTATTTGTTGTATGTTCACATCACGTCATCAACTTTTAACTACATCTATAGATTATACTGTTAAATTACATTTATTATTTGCACATATATTTAAGCATTATATTCGTTATAAATAACTTCATAATTATTATAAAAGTTAACAATTAAAGTTCATCGTTAACAAAACTAATATTTAATAATTAAACCGCGTAGCGAGGTCGCTTACAGACTACCCGCTTATAATTATAATATTTTTGCCGCATAACTTAAGTTGTAATGCCGCCTAAAAAACAAATAGCATCGAATAATAGCGATTCCTCGGATAATGAGGGCACACCTGATGCTGAGTTGGTTTTATTGTTAGCTAAACGAGATGCTTTATTTGAAATAGTGCAAAAAATATATGATATGTCCTCGGACATCCACACAAACACTTCCACGATGGAGCGTTTTCTTGATGGAAGTTCTAATATTAATGCTTTACGTATTGAGTTTAAACAGGTCTTAGATAATTATAATTCACATTTATTAAAATTAAACCCTATTGCTAAACCTGATTATAACAGCCTCATTGCGTTTGAGTCTCTTTGCGGTAGAATAAATAGGCTTTATTTACAATATTCGCAATCTAATTCACAAAGTACTAGTACACCATCTAAAGCCAGATTCACACTTCCGCCTATCGAACTTATGCCATTTTCGGGTGACATTCGCTCATGGCCTTTATTTTATGCTAGCTTTAAATCAACCGTCCATGACAACACATCGCTTACCGACGCTGAAAAGTTATACTATTTGCCAGGTAAACTAACGGGCAAAGCCCTATCTGTATGCTCAGGTATAACTCCTTGCGCTGAAAATTATAAAATTTTATTGCAAGCACTCGTCGACAAATATGAAGACCGGCGTATGCTAGCATCTACATATATTAATCAGATGTTCGAATTTAAGCCATTGCAATCGGCCACCGCAAATAATTTTGATTTATTTACTGATAACTTTATAAGTGCAGTGCGCGCTTTACAAAACTTAAAGTTAGATAATCTCGCGGACTTAATTGTTCTTCATATCGCGCTTAAGAAGCTGGACCCGGATACCATTCGCTCTTTCGAATATAGTCATAACTCGATGGTACCTACCTTTGATGATTTAGTAAATTTTATTAAGACCCGCTCCAAAGTTTTGCAACGCACCGATTCTAGTACAAATTCTAATAGCGCACCAAACAATCGACGAGGTAACGGTAATAATCGTCGCTGTAATAATACTTCGTCGCCGAAGTATCAGGCGTACGTAAGCACGACGACTAGTTGCTCAAAGTGTCTGTGCGATAATATTGTGCATCAACACCTATTTAAGTGTGCAGACTTTAATAAAATGACGCCGCAGGAACGATTTAAATGCGTAAAGAGTAACAATGCATGTGTGAATTGTCTCAGTTTAAGTCATCGAGTGTCTAGTTGCTCTTCAAATTATAGTTGTCGAGTTTGTAAATTTAAACATCACACATTGTTGCACTTCCACCGCAGAAGCGATAATGCTTCCCCTGCGCTGGCGCGTTCTCCACCGCTTCAGCCAGTTACACTGAAGTCTACAACCCCCGCGCCCGCACACTCGCCACCCCTCACCGCAGGTGCGCGTTCAGACCTCGCGCTGTGTACTTCGTTCAAGAATGTTTCTCAACGTTCACCGCCTCCCGCGTGCGCAAGTCGTTCTCAGAGAACTGTTTTATTATCAACCGCTCAAGTATTTGCTTACGATGCTAAGGGAGAGAAACAAATTATTCGTATATTATTAGACTCCGCGGCTCAAAGCCATTTTATGACTAAAGAGTGCTGTCATCGTTTAGGCGTTCAACAACACGATACCGAATGTACTGTAGTAAAGGGATTCGGTGGAGTGGAAAAAATTGTAAAATCGAAATCGATTGATATTAAAATTTTCTCACGATTCGACTCGAATATTAACTTCAATATTTCAACGCTAGTTGTTGATCAAATCACCGACCTTTTGCCCACCGCTGTGGTAGACACATCTGTCTTATCACACTCCCATGGCATAAGACTCGCTGATGAATGTTATAGCATGCCTAATAAAATATATGTTTTGATAGGCGCATCCCTTTTCCCGCACTTACTATGTCCAGACGTAATTTATTCGTCTAACGACTTGTCCGGGCCCTCAGCTTTGAGTACGGTATTTGGTTACGTTATTATGGGCTCAGTGCCGACACTTCAGGTAAATCATTCTTTAACGTGCTGCTCAGTTCTAGAGTCTCCTATCGTTGACAAATTAGTGCAACGATTTTGGGAGCTTGAACAGCCACCCTCCGCACCGCCCATTCAGTGTCCTTCAGACATTGAATGTGAAGAGTTTTATAAATCTACGACATCCCGCGATCCTTTTACTGGTAGATATATTGTTGGCCTGCCATTTAAGGATGACGTTTACTCTCTCGGAGATTCTTATGAAACCTCTCGACGACGATTCATGTGCTTGGAGAGGAAACTTCAAGCCTCGCCTACATTAAGGTTAGCATATGATGACGTCATAAAGGAATACTTAGCTAAAAATTATATATCCCCCGCACCGCCGTATGGCTCTCATGAACCCGCTCCAATATATGTCATACCGCATCATGGAGTCTTACGCGAAGATAAGAAGTCAACGCGTCTGCGCATCGTCCTGGATGCTAGCAGTAAGACTAGCACTGGGCGATCATTAAATGATATTCTGCATTCAGGACCAAATTTGCAAGGCGACTTGTTCAATATAATTTTAACTTTCCGCTTACATCCAATCGCTATGACAGCCGACTGTCGCCAACAATTTCTGCAAATAGTTGTTCGCGATTCTGATCGTCGTTACCAATGCTTCCTATACCGCTTCCGTCCACAAGACCCACTTGTGTTATACCACTTCAATCGCGTGTCCTTCGGTTTAACTTCGAGTCCATACCATGCATTGCGCACGGTAAGACAGCTCATTGATGACGACGGCGCAAAGTATCCACTTGCGAGTCGTATCGCATTTACTTCGCTATATATGGACGACATCGCGTTCTCTATGCCCAGTGAATCCGAGGCCAGTGAGACCTCTCGGCAGCTGATAGACTTATTCAAGGGTGCCCAATGGGACCTGATAAAATGGCATAGCAACCGTCGATTTGTTTTAGATGACCTCCCTACTTCCCATAAAATTACAGGAGAAGTAGAGTTCGATAAATCAATGCCACATAAAATACTAGGCTTGCATTGGTCTACCGATAGTGACGCCTTTTATTTTAAGATATCTGTTCCCGCTGATGTGACGTGCACTAAGCGCGCCATCTTATCTACTGTCGCTCGCCTGTGGGACATGATGGGTTTCGTTGCTCCCACAGTCGCGTACGCCAAATTGTTAATAAAGCAGCTTTGGCAACTTAATTTAGATTGGGACGACATACCACCACCGCCAATTATTAAGATGTGGAGGCAATTCTGTGCTGAATTACCAGCTCTTAATGATTTACGTATCCCGCGACATGTTGGTGTATCCAAAAACTGTACTGCGTGACTCCTGGGGTTTTCCGACGCCAGCGAGCACGCATACGGTGCCGTAGTCTACATACATGTAAAGAGCGTCAATGGTAACACCGTCCAGTTGATTTGTGCAAAGACTAAAGTCGCACCGACGAAACCACTATCTATTGCACGCCTTGAGCTTTGTGGAGCGGTTTTACTCTCAAAATTGCTTCGCAGAGTACTCGACAATTATTCTCTTGACCTTGCAATATCAGTCTATGCCTTTGTAGATTCAAAAGTAGCTCTGTACTGGATAAAGAGTTCGCCATACAAGTGGCAGACCTTTGTTGCAAACCGCGTTGTTCAGATTACCAACAATATTCGCGCTGATAACTTTTATCATGTCGCAGGTACTGAGAATCCCGCTGACATACTTTCACGTGGCGTTACGCCAAATAAATTAGTTTCAAACCCCCTGTGGCTCCATGGGCCTCAGTGGACTTCGTTAGATCCATCTCAATGGCCTCTTCGTACTTTAGACAATGAGGTTATTGCAAATATGCCTGAGAAGAAGATTTTGTCGCACACTGTGTGCACATCCGTCTGTAATTCTGCGATTTATGAGCTCGCATTCCGCATCTCTTCTTGGAGTAAACTTCTACGTATAATTGCGTACGTGTGTAAGTTTGCTAAATTATTGCCCCGCCGCAGCACTACTGTAGTGACTGCTGATGATCTCAGTTTCTCTGAGGTTATAATCCTCCGCGCCCTGCAAAAACAGCATTTTGCAGTGGAATATTTAAATATTGAAGGTAACAAACCTTGCTCGCCCGCTTTCAATCGTTTAAGGCCTTTTATTGAGAATGGTTTAATCTGCATTGGTGGTCGTCTTTCGAACTCCGCATTAGATTACACACAAAAACATCCAATTATACTCCCGCGCAGTGATCATGTAGTGAACATGATCATTGACTATTATCATATTAAAAATTTACACGCTGGGCCTGAATTGTTATTGTCATTGCTCCGTCAAAAATTTTGGATACTTTCCGCACGCCGCACTGTGAGAAGCAGAGTCTACAAATGTAATATATGTTTCCGGCTTAGACCCCGTCCAACTTACCCTTTGATGGCTGATCTTCCCCATAGTCGTGTAAGACAAGCTATTAAGGCATTTACACACACGGGCTGCGATTATGCCGGTCCTATCGCATACACTCCTGTACATCGTCGTGGTGTACGCAGCGAGAAGGCGTACTTATGTGTTTTCACATGCCTCACGACTCGAGCTGTACATATAGAAATCGCTACAGATCTTAGTAGTTCTAGTTTCCTCGCTGCACTTAAACGTTTCCTCTCTAGACGAGGGCCGATTCAGTTTTTATATTCGGATGATGGAACGAATTTTAAAGGTGCCGCTTCGTATCTTCGCGATCTCTATAAATTTCTAAACGTTGAATACCGCCCAAAGCTTGAGCAAGAGTGTGCTGAGAATCGTATAACATGGAAGTTCATCTGTCTCAACTCTCCTCATTTTGGAGGCGCCTGGGAGAGTATGATCAAAGTCGTAAAAACGCATCTGTTCCGAGTTATCGGACATCAGTTACTTTCATACGAAGAGCTTAATACTGTTCTTGCGCAAATCGAGTGCTTGCTAAACTCGCGGCCCTTGACAGTATTAAGTTCTGATCCTGCAGAGCCTTCAGCTCTTACTCCGAGTCATTTTTGAATACCGCACCTTTATTGTCATTACCCGCACCCAAAGTCAAATCTGACTCTACCAGTCTGTTACACAGGCATTCTTTACTGGATAAATTAGTTCAGTCGTTTTGGGACCGGTGGAGGACGGAATACCTTCACGGATTACAAGTTCGTCAGAAGTGGAACACCCCGTCTACGGCTATCGTACCAGGCATGGTTGTAATTGTGATAAATGATAATGAACCGCCCCTTGCTTGGCCATTAGCGATTGTCGAGTCTGTTCATCCTTCGAAGGATGGCGTAGTTCGAGTAGTGACCGTGAGAACTACTAAGGGAACATATCTCCGTCCTGTTGCTCGTATTTGCCCTCTCCCAAGACAATAAATCACGATTATTTTGATTATAATTATTTATCTAAATTAGGAATTAAGTTTATATTTATATATATTAAAAAAGTATTAAACCGCAATATTATATTTATGTATACATTTTCTCGCTTACTAAGTAAGGTTAGTAGATGAGACATGCGCATTGAGCGCATCCTCTCACTTTATATACCGCTTATTTATTTGTTTTCCTTTTACTTTTATATTACGGTTGTCTTTTAAAGGTGACCCTTTAAGGGCGGGAGGAAATGGTAACGCCAGTTAACAATCTACTTTATCAACATTACATTACATATCGCATTGAGTTCGTCCTAAGTTATATCTACTTTATCAACATGACTAGTGCATATTTTTTGTTTCCTTCCTTCCTTCCCTTTCCTACCGCACGCGCTGCCGCCGAGGTGAAAAAGAGGATCTCGGCGCGCGTCATTATACTAAGTGATATTACGCCATCCGCAACGCACGGCCACCCGTCGCGTCTTATGTACATTAACCGCAAACCGCGCAGGACGAACATTGAGTTCTCCTGTTTATGTTTAATATTCACCGCATCAGACATTGTGTATTTGTAACTCATAAAAGTGTGAGACGCCCCCGTAAGGGCAAAGGTGGAGAGTGTGGGACTTCACGAGACTGTTCCGAGAGTGCGTGTGTGCCGAACCACGTGGCGAGCTAGCTGTATAGCAGACACTCCAGGAGGAAGGCGCGGCAGCCCTCATCAGGTCAGTGCGTGCTATCCCACCTATTTATTTTCCCCTTTGCCGTATGCACCAAAATTACAGTCCACTAAATCTTTATCGAAGATACCTTAAGTTGCTGGCGTCTCCAGGCTGTCAGGTCAGGGTCATCTCCATATGAAGTTAATTGAAGGTAAATATTAAAGTCGCACCTAAAATCTGAAATTAATTTTGTCTAACCACTAGCTATATATTGTTGTGCGCCATAATTAATGCCCGGTACACGGCACTAGCGCCATCTAGTATCGAATCGCAGAAATAATCCTTCTAGAGAATTCCATACTAGAACATTCTAAACCTAGTCGTTCGGGATCGGTATGTGCTCGAACATTTAGGATGTTTTAGTGGGAAATATATGGTGAGCAAAGACCGCAATCACGGCAGTATTGAATTGGCGTAACAAGCGAATACTTCGAAGCGTTATAACTGCGAATTGTATTTTAAGTTGTAATTGGTGTTGGGTAATTAAAGTGTCAATTTAGGTAATATAATTGGCTGTTGTGACTGTCACGAACCCCAAGCTAAATATCATAAAGTAATTTTTTTAATAGGATAGGGGGCAAACGAGTACACAACTCACCAGATGGTAAGTGATAGATAGATAGATAGATAATTCTTTATTGTACACCAAATCAATACATAAACGAAAGAAGAAGAAAAAAAAATAGTGTCACAATGGGCGGTCTTATCGCTAAAAGCGATTTCTTCCAGACAACCTTTGGATGGACAGGATCGCAAAAAAATAGTAAATTGTGTGGTTTGGTGATGCAGAAACAATATTTATAAAATATCCATATTTTATATAATATAATTAGAAATAGACAACAAATAAATACAAAAAAAAATACGAATGTATACTACATATATAATTGGCACGAACTCAAAGATTAAGATAGTGACTGTGTACAAGTTTCTGAAAAACAGGTAAAGACTGGGCGCGTCTCACTGACAGAGGTAGGGCATTCCATAGACGGACTGCTTGAATACTAAACGACCTGTCCATAAATTTGCTATTATGGGCAGGCATTTTTAATGTAAAATTCTCTGATGATCTCAAAACTTTTGAATGGGAATAGTGAAGGAATTCAAAACGATCCTTATGATAAGAAGGATAGGAAGGATTAAAGAGAACATTGTAAAGAAGTGACAGAATATGAGCATTCCGGCGAAGACGGATAGGAAGCCACTTGAGCTTATTACGAAAACAAGATACGTGATCATATTTGCGCAAACCAAATATGAATCTTATACAAAAGTTTTGAAGACGCTCAAGTTTATCAAGTTGCTTCTCAGTGAGATCAAGATAGCTGACATCTGCATAGTCCACAATTGGGAGAAGAAGAGATTGAGCAAGCGCAATTTTAGTGGCAGTAGGTAGAAAGTTCCTTAATCTGTTCAACGATCGGGCAGCTGCAAAGAGTTTACGACTAACCTCCTGTATTTGAGGACCCCATGATAGGTGACTGTCAATATAAATTCCCAAGTCCTTGACTTTTTCACTCATAGGAATAAAATTTCCATTAAAAACAACTTGAGGTGCTTGAGATATGTTAGATTTTCCAATCATATACGAACTTCCGATGATAATTACCTGAGTCTTTAGGGGGTTAATCTTCAAGCCATATGTTTTTGCCCAACCTGATATTTGCTCAAGATCACTGTTTATGTTGAATTGATTATCGCCGTCCATGAGCAACTGCAACACCCATGGGAATTGCAGATGCGTTGCTGACCTTTTATAAAGGGATGGGTTTTTTTCTTAAAGGTCCCTAATTCGTATCGGTCTGGAAAAATCTAAAGTTATCGAAATCTATTTAATTAGAAAATAGTAGAAGTGAGTTTCCAAGGGAAATCAATGTCTGTTTCAGTTCTCATGCAATATTTTCTTTTGGTTTATATTGTATTTCATACAACTCACTATCATGTGTATTTCTGAACCTATAAGTAAATTTAAATTAGTTTAAATTATGATTTATTAAAATTAATCTTAGTCTGAATTCCTGAAATGAATATATACGGAACCAAAATTAAAATAAACACTGGCTTTAAATAACTAAAAAGAAAAATATAATCTCCATATAATAGCTTCTAAAGTTGAAGAAGTAGTGTAAACAAGAATAAGACGTCAACCGTGAGCGCATTTACAACTTCTTCTGATACCATAGCCGTAGCACAGCTAAGGTAGCAGAAGAGGTTGTAACGGTAGTCACGGCTGCCGTGCTACTTTAGAATGAGGTAAAATATTTGACTGATTTCGTGGAGAAAAAGTTAATTTCTTGAAAAATGTAAAGTTTATTGCTTCTTTCTGAAATAATAAAATATTTTATAGTAACTATATAAAATGGGTAACAAAACTGATTAGTGTATGTAGGTATATGAACTACAAATTTTTTTTTTAAATTGGAAATGCAACTTTTCACTTTATATGAACACACTGTAAACAATCATTTTCATCTTAGTCCCAACTAGCGGCTTCTTGTGAGCGGTAAATTGTTACTTCATTGACGAAGACATCGCGAAATATAAACAGTGGAATCTCAGTAACTCGAATGTCAAGGGAAATTCAAAAAATTCGAATCAATGAGTTTACGACTTAACGAGAACTTTGAGATACAAAGGATCCAGTTTCTTATTAAGACTTAGAAAAGTGCAATTTTTATGGATATTTTTGAGTGGGGAGTCAAAGTTAAATAAAATTCGACTTAAGTTTTATGGTACATATTTAATGAAACAGACTACGTATGTATTAATAAAGTAAACTGTACAAACATCTACAAAAATCTGTTGTCTTCCTTTGATTTAAGGAATTTGCAGATTTTTTATCAGTTACTTTTCTTGTGTGTAATCGGTATTCTGTTGCTACATTTTTTTACTTCATACCACTGTTTATTACATTAGAAACGCTGAATTTTTCACGTAGAGTCGTTGGCTTCCTTTTATGATTCATATTGTTGCTAGATAATAGTCAAATAACTAGTGATCGGCAAACAAAAAGTTGTGTACCTTATGTTTGTTCATTCGGTTCATTGGTTCATATCATACAAAACCTTTGAGTATTCAACCAACTGGAGAGATTATGCGAGTTAATTCCTAAACAAAAATTCTGTCAACATCAGGGGGGCGTAATAAAAACAGACACTTGTATAATTAACTACAAATGCAAAATTAAATTGCGTCACCATGAACGCACACTACAGCATTTGTGTTTGTGTTCATTGCATTTACGCATACCGTCAAATTGTACACGTGTTGATACACCGCTACCGCTGTCTACATTCGTAAGCAATGTAGGGCGTGGACTATGTCGATATTTTTATCGATAAGCAAATCACCATAGTCCGCATATGTTTTTATTTGATTATAATTAATACAATACATAGATACATAAGACCAAGATATTATTTAAAATTCTTTTTTTAAATATTTAGAAATGTCATCATCAAAAATCAAAAAATTTAGAATTTATTGAAATTACGTTCATTATTTTACCATAGGTTTATCTTACATCGTGCAGGATAAAATTTAAAACGTGTAACATTTCAAAATGAGAGGTTTAGTTAACTTTAAAAAAAATCAGATTTGTACATTGAAGTAATATGTAGTTACGTACTAGAACAGCTATCTCAGACAAAAAATGTGCGCTACTCTATGTTCGCGCGGTTGTTTTTTTATCATAGAATAAACATAGGTAGAATGATCCGTAGGTAATAGTGGATTGTATTGTTAAATAGGTAAATTATATCGAGAACAATATTTAAATTTTGTCATTTATTTTTTATATTATATTTGCTTATTTAATATAATATTACATAATATTATATCACAATTACATTTAAATGATATTTTTATCTAAATATTTTAAAAGGTATCTATGTCAAATACAAAGAAAACATACTAAATGTTTAACGAAACTTTTAACATAACATTTAAATTACAAATATATTTATTTAAATTAGAATAATAGTCGTTCATAAATGCTGGACACGCGAGAGTTAAAAATGGACGAATTTATTCCACTTTGACTTTGATGTGGAAACCTAAAAAAATAAATAAACGGATTTAAAAATGAAAAATTTAGCCTAATTATAATAACTTATATATGTTTCTACAAAAAAATTGTGTATATTAATAGATATATTCGTCCTATACTTAAGTACCCACAGAAATGTTGCATCTGAACATATTAATTTCATAATCCATATTCCATGAGACGAGATGGCATCTTAGGAATAATTTGTTTTATTATTAATCTATTACTTTTTTATTGATTAAGTATTTTATTAACCGATGAAAAGTAATTCCTTGGTTTTTACTGACATTTCTTGAATTATTTAGTGCAATATCTAAGTACACACGACAGCATATTTTTCTCTAGAATTTTTTTTGAAATCACAACATGTTATGTTGATTATAGATTTGACTACATCTCCGACAATTTGGAGATCGCTACTGATTCTTTAGTATTTTTATTAATGGGCTGTATAATATTAAAGTGAATTGCGTACTAATTTAAGCATATGGCAAGGATCAAGTAAAAAGTATATTTGTTGCCCTGAAGCTGGATCTAAGATAGTAGTTTGCAGTCGATCTGGGTTCAAGGAGCGGCCCAACTCTTCCGCCATGGCGAGGTCAATAGTTTAAGAGCCATTTGTGAAAAAAAGGAATGAAGACCTATGTAGGCAATTATTTCAAAAATATGCGCAGTTAATATAGTTTACAAAATAGCATTATATATAATTTTATTTAACGTTAAGATGCAAAAATAAATTCGACTGAAGAAAGAAAAAATAACCTTGTCTTAAATTGTCATTATAAAAACGTAAAAATGTACATAAATCAATCTTTATTTCAAAACAGGTGTTTGAATTGTCTGCCACTGACTCTGATACAAGCTCAAGAATTTCTGATAAATGCTCTTCTAAGAAATCGTGCGTAGCGCCGTTCAGTTACTTTTCAAGCGGCCTCCTTCACACGTCTGCGCCATTCCTCCAAACTTGAAATAGGTTTAAAGTACACCTGTTCTTTTAGATAGCCCCAGTAAAAAAATTGATTGACCCTGCAGGCCATCCCTGGAACTTGCCACTAATTTCAAATGCAAAGCGCTCCAAATTTTACCAAATTATGTTGCAAAATCTCGAAGTAGAATAAGAATGAGGAAGAATGTAAAAAAAAAACGTTTTTTTTTAATTTTTTCCTTCGATATCTCACCAACAAATGAACCGATTTTTATTTTCCAGACGGTATTTGACGTCATTTTTGAGGTTAAGAGCTGATTAGTTTTTGAAATCGATCGGTAAAGCCGTTAAAAAGTTATTCTAAAAAAACAGTTTTTCTAAATTTTTATATTTTCAATCCGAATAAGTTCATAAAACCATTTTGACTCAAGCTGAAAGGTTTGTTTTGAGCCGTGGTAACTCAGTGGTTAACGCTCGCTGTAAATATAACAGAACGCGAGTAACCCGGGTTCGATCCCCGCCGGCACCAATGAAATTGTTAATTGTAATTTTAAGTACTGATTTACCACGTGCTCGGCGGTGAAGGAAAACATCGTGAGGAAATCTGCATGTCTGAGGAATAAGAAAAAAATATTTCGAAGACATGTGAAGTTCGTCAACACGCATTTGGGCAGCGCGGCGGACACTTCCTTGCCCTAAACCCTCTCAGAAATGATGGGAGGCCTGATCCCAGCAGTGGGACGTATATAGGCTGTAACTTTACTTTACTTTACTTTGAAAGGTTTTGAAACTCTGTGTAAGAACAAGAGGTGGACGGAGCGTTGACTACGTTAGACGAGACCTCTCCAACTTAACGCAACGTGTTCATCATAAACAGTCCCTCTATCTCCAAGAAGTCGGTTAGCTGATGGCCCCTTGGGTTTCGTTGCTTTATTAAAAATGTTCCTACCTTCAGCTCACCGTTCTTCCTTGTGCCTAGTTTTGCGTTGAAGTCTCCCATTAACACCGTATAGTTTTGGAGGATTGTATGGCTCTAGAAATATCCTCATACATTTCCTCCACCTCCTCATCAGAATGTGCCAAAGTTGGTGCCTTAACCTGTATAACCTTCAGCAAATACCGTTTGGTGATTCTGAATATATGACACGCAACGCTTGTCGACACACTCCTACTCCTTACAACGTTGTTAACAAGAGACTTGTGGACGATAAGTCCAACACCCCCTTGGGACAGATGGTTACCCTCCCAGTGATAGAACAAGTTGCCACATTCCAGAATTACCACGTACCCCCGTTTCTTACGACGTTCGGATAGTCCTATAATATTCCAGCGCAACTTTTCTATTTATTTTTCCAGCTCCAAGATCTTTTCGTCAGTCCTCAAGGTGCGTGCGTTGTATGTTGCCAGGTTGAGCCATCTTAGGTGGCAGCCAAACCTCCACCGGGGACTCGTAGCACCACTGCCCCGCTGTTACCATGTACACCATCGTAGCAAGGAATAGCAGCGCCGTCGGAGACTGGGGCCCGTTTGTGTCGTTGCTCATATTGCCATAGTTGCCACGCTTGGCGTGCGCGTTGGCAACCGCAGTTTTTTGTTGTACAATTTATGTTATCAAGAAGATGCTTTCTACGATCACCCACGGGAAGATATGGGTAGTGGATATTCTTAAACACCACTATACGGGAAAATTATGTGTACATAAAAACATACATATATAGTTGTCATAACAATGTTTCATACGTGGTAGAGCCATGCTGCAGTTATATTAATAGTATAGTTGTAGCACGAATGGGTCGGCTCGACCGGGTAGGACCACGCTCTCACAGAATACCAGGGTGAAATAGCTTGATGCTGCTGTGTTTCGTATGGTGAGTCTAGAGAACCGGAGACCCTTTTTACTAGAAACGAGGCATTCCATCTTGGTCCTCACGGGTGACAATGCATCTGCATTTTGATTTGTAATCGAGAATAGATGTAGATGTCTATGGGCCGCAGGAACCACTTACCATCAGGTGGACTGTGTGCTCGTTAGTCGTCCTATACTATAAATAAAATGAAGATGTTCATATTTTAAACACTAGGAACAAACGTAAGCTTATAATACCAGTTACCAGACTCCACAGAATTAGTAATTCATTTATGGGACAATGTATACGCTTTTACATAAAAATTCCAGAAAATGTACGCGATTTGTCATTTTTAATGTTTTCTTAAAGAAAAATTGTACAAAAAAGGTTATTATATTATCCCGGAGTACCTTCAGCTTTTTAATTATTGTCTTTGGTCCGGTCTACACAGAATGAACTAACTGTGTTTTGAAGTCTTGCAGTGGTATGCTTGGGTTTAATTTTAATTTTATTAATTATAGGATCCCAAGCAGGTGGTAGTACCCAGCCTCCTTCTCTATTGAAATTAGGATGTTTTTTTTAATTTCAATAGCCTCACTAAACATCACATAAACCCTTATAGGTTTGTCTGGATGTAAAGTCACTTTTAAGCAATCTGCTGACATTAGTTTATACATATTATTATTTTATAAGAACAACAAATACAATATTAACAGAATGGGTACATTGTTTATACAGAAGTGGACATAAATAAAACGGTTATGGCTCGGCGCAGGTGGTCGTCCACCAGATGATAATTTAGTGTGTTAGAGACAGAATGATTTGGTTATCGACATGTTGTTGCATTAGGTTTGATTTCATTAAGATTAGGCTACTTGATTTTAAAGTAAAGAATTAAAGTATCGGTTGTATTTATGTTTATATTTTTTGTCTGTTTTTTCTCATAAGGGTATATAATTGATGGGAGTTGGTATTAAATACGCGTTCGTTCGTTTTCCGCAATAATTTATAACTTTTGGTAATTCTAGTTTTGGTTGAGCTACTTTACGCATCATAGTTTCATGATTGACTTTTATTTGTAGTTCTTTGTTAGTAAATTGTTGAATTATTAGCCACATTTTTATGTTAATATTAACAGGCAAAATTTTACAGCATTTAAATAAGACTAATACAACGTCTCCGAAACAGGTTATTTTTTTTTAATTTTATCAGGTGTTATTGTTAATGATTTCTTATATTTACGCGAACACTATACATTGATTAAAACTACTTTTACGGATTTTATCGCGTTTTATTTATTTTATTTTAATACCCGACGTTTCAGGTGCTTTCCAGCACTCACGGTCACGGGGGACTGAGGTGACTGACGTCCCGATGTCAAAGTTAGCCCGGAGTACCTTCAGCTTTTTAATTATTGTCTTTGGTCCGATCTACACAGAATGAACTAACTGTGTTTTGAAGTCTTGCAGTGGTATGCTTGGGTTTAATTTTAATTTTATTAATTATAGGATCCCAAGCAGGTGGTAGTACCCAGCCTCCTTCTCTATTGAAATTAGGATGTTTTTTTTAATTTCAATAGCCTCACTTATCAACCTTGGTAGGAATCGATGTTCTTTCGCGAGGATTTGTGGTCTATCAAATCTGATGTAATGGTTGGGGCCATCTAGGATATGATCGCAAACTGCAGACTTCCCGCAACGGACGTGAAGCATCAACGTTCCGGGAAGTCTGCAGTTTGTGATCATGATGATGACATCGGGACGTCAGTCACCTCGGTCCCGCGTGACCATGGGTGCTGGAAAGCACCCGGAACGTCGGGATTAAAAATAAAATATATAAAATGCGATAAAATCCGTAAAAGTAGTTTTAATCAAGGTGTTATTATTTTTAAAAGTCGCAGTTGTAGACTGTATATTTTGTCTAATTATAATTCAAACGTCCTGCCATAGGTAGTGATCCCATTTGAAATAATTGACTCTGCGAGTACAATATATAAATTTAGTAATATGTTATATAGTACTTGATATTTCAAGATATCACATTTGTGCTTAGACCTTGTCGTAGCGTCCAAATGTCATAAGTTGACCCAGACTGAAAGCAGCTCGGGTATTAATTTTAGTACAGGATCTTAACGTATTGCAGTGATAATTGAGTTAGGACTTAACTACTTAAACTGTTATTAACCACTCCTAACATAACAATTTTAAGCTTACTTGAAGTAATTATCGCAGTGATTATGTAGTAGCACCAATATTATTTTCAAAAATAATATAAAAAAATGTGTAATGATAAGTAAATTATAAGAATACATTTTGACTAAAATTAAAGGAGCGTTAGAAAAAGAACTATCAGCAATGTAAACTGAAACTGACGGAGAAGAGATTGTGTGGCAGTTTTTAAATGTATATTTAATTGGACCGCTGAATTGCTCATGTGTTTTTATGTAAAAGGAATTCTAGATGCTTTTCGGCCTTTAAAAAATAGGATTTTTTTTAAAGATTCATGTCTTTTTAATCCAAAAAACTGCTGACCAGAGAAATTCTGCAATGTGTTGGTGCGTGACAATAAATTTCTTATAAAACGCATAGTAAATGACGGAAATCTATCGAGTAACATGGATGAAATTTAGAGATTAATTAATATAATTTTTATTATATTATTTTGGAAATAACCACTCAACGAATTTGCGAGTCATTGCAGCGTATAGCATTAAAGAGATAGATATTATTTGAACAGAAACAGCTCTTGATTTCCCTCAGGATCTCACCTTTCTCATTTTTTAAATAAACGAATTTCGTCGTTTTACGATATACAAGGCGCATAATTGATGTATGCTTTAAAAAGGACAGGTATAAAATATTTTGTCTGATTTAATTATAATAAAAATCTTTATTGCCACAAGCAGAATAATAAAAATGAATAAATGCTGAATCTGAATGTTGAGAAAATGTGCGTTAGGAGAAATGTGTAGTTGGCAATATGATGTTGTGACTAGGATTAAGAAAAAATGCTTCGATGGTGTGGTGATGTAGAAAGAATTAACGAGTAAAGAATGACAAAGCAAATATATGTTGCAGAAGTGAAGTTCAGAGTCGGGAAAGGACACCCTAGACGAAAGTTTATCGATCAAAATAGTAATATATTGAAGACGGGCCACATAAAAAGTACACTAAACCAACGAGCATGTATGCGTGAGTATATAGGATATAAAAGATGCTAGAGAGGTGTGTCAGGATCGTGCCAAATGGTAGTTCGTAGTTTTTGCTTACCCCTCTGGGTGACTACCGTGAATCTTTGTGTAAGTTGATGTATGTAACAAATAATAAGCTTACTATTAAAAAGATACACATAAATAAAGACATAATAAAATCAATAAAAACGTGTATAATTAAAATGTTTGTTTTTATTACTCTTAGAAGATAATTATAGTTATATATAAATATAGTAGTAGTTTTTAAATAATTTCAGTTGTTATCAGAAAAATGCTGCTGTTGGATCAGTCTACTTTTGTCATCCCATATGACATTTTCTCAACATTCAGATTCAGCATTTATTCATTTTTATTATTCTGCTTGTGGCAATAAAGATTTTTATTATAATTAAATCAGACAAAATATTTTATACATGGTGCTACTACATAATCACTGCGATAACTACTTCAAGTAAGCTTAAAATTGTTATGTTAGGAGTGGTTAATAACAGTTTAAGTAGTTAAGTCCTAACTCAATTATCACTGCAATACGTTAAGATCCTGTACTAAAATTAATACCCGAGCTGCATTCAGTCTGGGTCAACTTATGACATTTGGACGCTACGACAAGGTCTAAGCACAAATGTAATATCTTGAAATATCAAGTACTATATAACATATTACTAAATTTATATATTGTACTCGCAGAGTCAATTATTTCAAATGGGATCACTACCTATGGCAGGACGTTTGATTTATAATTAGACAAAATATACAGTCTACAACTGCGACTTTTAAAAATAATAACACCTTGATTAAAACTACTTTTACGGATTTTATCGCATTTTATTTATTTTATTTTTAATCCCGACGTTCCGGGTGCTTTCCAGCACCCATGGTCACGCGGGACCGAGGTGACTGACGTCCCGATGTCATCATCATGATCACAAACTGCAGACTTCCCGGAACGTTGATGCTTCACGTCCGTTGCGGGAAGTCTGCAGTTTGCGATCATATCCTAGATGGCCCCAACCATTACATCAGATTTGATAGACCACAAATCCTCGCGAAAGAACATCGATTCCTACCAAGGTTGATAAGTGAGGCTATTGAAATTAAAAAAAACATCCTAATTTCAATAGAGAAGGAGGCTGGGTACTACTGGGTTCATTCTGTGTAGATCGGACCAAAGACAATAATTAAAAAGCTGAAGGTACTCCGGGTTAACTTTGACATCGGGACGTCAGTCACCTCAGTCCCCCGTGACCGTGGGTGCTGGAAAGCACCTGAAACGTCGGGTATTAAAATAAAATAAATAAAACGCGATAAAATCCGTAAAAGTAGTTTTAATCAATGTATAGTGTTCGCGTAAATATAAGAAATCATTAACAATAACACCTGATAAAATTAAAAAAAAATAACCTGTTTCGGAGACGTTGTATTAGTCTTATTTAAATGCTGTAAAATTTTGCCTGTTAATATTAACATAAAAATGTGGCTAATAATTCAACAATTTACTAACAAAGAACTACAAATAAAAGTCAATCATGAAACTATGATGCGTAAAGTAGCTCAACCAAAACTAGAATTACCAAGAGTTATAAATTATTGCGGAAAACGAACGAACGCGTATTTAATACCAACTCCCATCAATTATATACCCTTATGAGAAAAAACAGACAAAAAATATAAACATAAATACAACCGATACTTTAATTCTTTACTTTAAAATCAAGTAGCCTAATCTTAATGAAATCAAACCTAATGCAACAACATGTCGATAACCAAATCATTCTGTCTCTAACACACTAAATTATCATCTGGTGGACGACCGCCTGCGCCGAGCCATAACCGTTTTATTTATGTCCACTTCTGTATAAACAATGTACCCATTCTGTTAATATTGTATTTGTTGTTCTTATAAAATAATAATATGTATAAACTAATGTCAGCAGATTGCTTAAAAGTGACTCTACATCCAGACAAACCTATAAGGGTTTATGTGATGTTTAGTTTATGATTTTGTGTAAATTTTTTTATATTAAATAAATAGAAAAGTGGATGCTATGGCCCATAGATATCTAGATCTATCCTCGATTAAGAATCTAATTGCAGATGCGACTAGGATGAAATGTATCGTTACCAGTAAAAATGGTCTTCAGTTCTTTAAACATACGAAGCATAGCAGCATTAAGCTGCTATTTGACGCTGGTATTCTATCACAGCGTGGTCCATCCCTGGTCAAGCCATTTGTGCTGCAGCCATAATATTGAAGCAGCTTGGCTCTACCACTACGAAAAATCATATCTGGCTGGACGTTGACATAAATTAATTTTGAGTCACAATTTCAAGTGCTTATTTACCACGTGCTCGTTGGTGGGGCTACAGGCTGCCCCTTTGAATCCATCTCGGAGGAACTAGAAAATGGTGGAGCTAAAAGGTCCCGGGTTCGATTCCAGGAATATTGACCCCGAAAATTTGTATGCGAAATTAACTACATGTGGACTGTATATGCGTGATTCTCTTTAACCAAAACAAGATGGCTGATATGGCACGTGGCAGGTTTTGGGCAATGCACTTTCTTTTATCTAATCTATTATATCCAGCCGGTGCCGGTGTTAGGAAAGAAGGGCACAGTAAAGAGAAAAAAAAAAAACAAAAGAACAGCTCAATATGATTTAAAGAGGAAAGCACTTACCGGGGTGGCTTTCTTACTGATTCTTGGTCTGCGGCCTCGAGGGCGATGACTTTTGTGTTACGACTGCGTTGCAAGGCCACCTCCACTTCAATCTATGCGGGGCGCGTTTCTTATTGACCGCAAAAATGACTCCACATATTTAAGCTTCCTCCCCCCCCCCTCTTTTCAGTGCGTGCGGAAAAGGAATGCGGATGGGATGGAGGAAGGCACCGGCCAGTTACTAACCAGCAGAACCAAAATACGAGGGTACTTGTTATCCGCGCAACTACTCGGTATTTTTTAAAATATTATAAGCTAGTGCTCGACTGCTATCCCGGATAATGATCTTGTAGCCGATGCTAGTAAAACACACTGGCTTAGCATAACAAAAGCCTATTTCACTTTTGCTTTGAAGGTACTGAAATTGTAATCGGATTGAATAGAAAATGCTGGCAAATTATTGAACTCTACTCTACAACTAACTGATTGGTTCAAATACGCGGTAAGGTGACAAAATACGTGAAGACTAGTCGAATATATGGTTGTCCGATAGTGGTAGAAAGTGGGAGGAATCAAGTCATGCAATCCCTGAGGACACTCCGAGTTGTGTCTTGCTACTTCGCATTCGCACCTGCGCTCGAGACTAGTATGATTGGCTTTTATCAAGTCTCTTGGTAAAAGCCAATCGTACCAGGCGCCAGACATATGCCTTTATATTGCGCTGCAAACCGCTATGTGATATTTTGCATCCTTTAAATGGAGGCAATGCTTCATGTACGGCTGGATTTGAGGCTTATATAATGTAAGCAGCTATCGCGATGTGAAATACCGTCACGCTTTTGTAAGGAGACCTAACTCCCTTGTACCTGCCAAGGCAGCCATAGACTCATTATACCACTCAAAGTTTGGTGGCAAAGAACATACATGAAAGCTGCATGTCAGAGGAATAAATATTTTCATGGTCATGTGATGTTCGCCGACACGCACTGGGGCAACGAGAAAGAAAAGCAAAGGGGAGAGGCCGTGCCCAGCAGTGTAACGTACATAAGCTGTTACCTGAATTTACTTTTATAAAACAGACAAAAAATATTCAGTAAGAGATATTTATTAGATATTGCAAGCTACTTTAAAGGATAATATTTTTAAAATAATTAAGTTTTAATTACTAAAATATTTTAAAGAAATCTTAATGAATATTTATTAAAAAAACCCCTATCTAATTATTCAAGTTATGAGCTTTTCTCTTTCTCTTGACCTCGGCAAATATATTTTGATATTCTCTCTATAGAAAGTGTACGCGTGAAAATCGAAAAGGTTGTTTTATTTTTAAATTTTTTCTTTCCTTTTTTCACCAATCAGTCTGCCGCAAATGAATTTAAAGAGGTCCGCCGAGGTGGTTTTCGGACAATGAAGTATGCCGCTATATAGTAGCCTGCGCTGCCCCATCTATGTTAGCGGACTATCACAGCACAGAATTCTTAGTATTGTCTTGTCTTACTCTTATATTACTCTTATATATCTTATATCTTATAAAAATGTTATCCAAATGACGTCAATTAATGGAGGAAATATTTACAAAACAGGTTAACTAAAAAGACATTACTTTAAATTGGTCTACAAATTTTTCATTCCACTTTTCACTCAACAATTTACAGCTTTACGTTCTATCTAATGTTCTTAGATAAAAGGAAAATAGATGCTCCCTTTTTTGCTGTACTTACAAAAATCTAAATGACACAGAGAGAACGAACCCTTTTATATTGGTCTATTCAGAAGTTTTTGCTTTTATAAAAATTTATTAACATTATTTTTTTATGCGTACATTCATAATTAAATATTTAGTAGTGGATTATAATTTACGTACGTACTGAGGGATAATATACATACAGGGTTTTAATTAGGAGCGCACTAACTTTGAAAAACAACCTATGTAAGTGATACTGTCACAATATTTATTTTATTTTAAAGGACATTCGATGTACGGAATACAATTGCAGCCAAATGGCCAACGGGACTCCGCTGTAGTGGTGTACCCTGTTGAACTAATTTTCGACGACACTTTCGCATAAATGGGGCTCAAATTTAAGAAGAACATGAGTTTTTGCAACATACTATAAAATCTAAATTTTTATGGTTTAATATACAAACTTTTTTGACATTTTTAATAATATAAAAAAGCACAAACTGTCATGCCTGTTACTCACCGGGGTAGGTAGAGATTACGGTCTTTCATTTGGCACGAACAAACATATCTCTGTTGCTTTTTTCACATGCTAGTCAGTTTAAAGATTCATTTAATTTAGTCCATCTTCGTTATATCTCATATTTTACTCATAAACTTCCCTCTATGGGTTCTTTTGCCGACTCCCCCACTACCTTTTAATTTTCACTACCATTTATTTGCTGGGACTCTCTGACCTCATTCATTTTATTTACATTTCTAAACCAATGAAGCATTCCTTTTTCAACTCTGGTCATAACATCCTTTTGCTATACACTGCTGTAACAATGCCTCACACTGTCATTCAGTGACAACCATACATACTTTATAATAACAGCTTTTCCACAGCATTAGTTTTATGGGCATACTTATTCTGACTTTAAAGTAAGGACTTACGCAGAACGGTGAATTGCTGTACGTGTCTTTTGGACACATTTTGACTTCCCAGTATAAAGCAAAGACCCCTTTCACTGTGTATGTCCTACACAGTGATAGTATACACTCTTCGAATCCTTTTTTCAATATCATCATTGTCTTGTCATGTCTACCAACCCTGCAACCACACATCATAAAATCACAAACTTATGCACTTGCTTAAACATCTCACCACCTATTCCGATTTCTCACATATTTTTACTGTCTCCTCTTTCAAACACCAACAATAAGTTACACAAGTTTTGTGGTAGGTGAATTGGAATTTTTCAAAGTAGAACAATATAAAGCCACAATGAATAAGCAAAAGGTTAAGAGCGATATCCGTCAAAACTACATTTATAATTTTCCCGAGACATTTTTTCAAAGTAGGAAATTATCAAATAACGCTCGGTTCACTGTTAGCTTCATTTAAAACTGAATGAAGTTTGGAGTCAATAATTATTATATAAAAGTATAATTTAATTGTAATATAAGCGTGACAAATAAATGAAAGGATTTGTTGAAAATTTTTATTCAAATTTACGTTACAAGTTACGTAGATAAGATAAGAAAGCAAGAACGTAAGAAGTTTATGCCTTCGTAAGTTAATGAATAAATTGTAAGAACCTTATTATAAGCATTTATTAATAGTTAAATTTTAAGATAATTGATAGAATCAGGGGTTACTTTGCGGAAATCCATTATAATAAAGATGTTAATTAATTTGCAACCTTCCGCTAACTAAATACAATGATGTGTCTTACCTGGATTGAAGAGCACCTCCCGCCCTCCCTAAATTGCGTGCACCAATTCGGGCACCACATAGTGGTGCTGGGATTAGTGGTGACGGGATTGGTGCACGCAATTAAGGGAGGGCGGGAGGGTCTTTTCAATCCAGGTAAGACACATCATTGTATTTAGTTAGCGGAAGGTTGCAAATTAATCAATATCTTTATTATAGTTACATTTTATTTTAAAAACCAATTGTATAAAGAATATAAAGATTCAGCTTAATTACAGGCTGTGAGGCAGTCCATGTCCTCAGAGGTGACAACACATCTGTTGTTATCTTTATTTGAAGTTTGTTGCAGATTTCCAAATGTTTCATTAGCCATTTACTATCAAGTGAACTAAAAATTTTTATGACACATCAGCTAAAAAAAAACTTTAGATGACTTCTCACTATTATATTATTAGCTATTAAAATGTTTCTTAATGACTGCGACATCCTTTTATCCGAATTCCGTATCAGCTAGCTATCCGTTTTACGCGTTTCCTTTGCACATGGATGAAGCTAATTAAGTGAG
Source organism: Parnassius smintheus behrii (assembly GCA_036936625.1). Taxonomy (NCBI): domain Eukaryota; kingdom Metazoa; phylum Arthropoda; class Insecta; order Lepidoptera; family Papilionidae; genus Parnassius; species Parnassius smintheus. The sequence goes on along the minus strand of JAUPFT010000030.1, from coordinate 9,982,522 downwards.
TGAACTTCGTGCTTTATCAGCCTTTGTTAATTTAAACAGAACACATTTTGCTTAAGTCTATTAGCGGTGCTAAGAATTATTTAACTTTTTAAATTAAAACGGAGTGAAGATCTGGTAAGAGATATAGAAAATCTTTGGATGCAAGTGGTTTAATACCGTACTTTGTGGCATTTTTGGGGAGGCCTGTATTCAGCAATGGTCTTATAATGGGCGGTTATAATGATGATGTTGATGATGATAAACTGTTTAGCTTTAATTAGGATGAGTATGGTATTTTTAGGTTATAACCTCTTCTTATGTTGCTTAGGTCTTTTTTAACATGCCTACGCATACTCGCCTCGCGGGGGCAAGGATGGGTTATGGCGGACTCGGACCGCCTAAAACCCCATGGTGTTCTGCCTTCGTCGTATATTGGCACGGCCACGGGAACCCTTTTGTACATATCATTGTACAAGCTACTCTAAAATGTTTGTCTGTATGTCCGTCTGTCTATCAAGACTAATCGTTTGAATGGTTGAAACGGTCGTAATTTAACTTCACTATAATATTAAGTGCAATGTCAGGAGAGATCTAGGATATATTTTATCAAAAACTTGGAGAGTGTAAAAAATCAATTAAATTGTCTTATAGTATCAATATAAGACTATTTAATTGAAATTTGAGTGATGTGTTATGGCGGTTAAGAATATATATTCCCGTGGGTGCCGTAAAAGGCAACAGAGGGAAAAAGGCAGGAGACGGGCAGCAGCATCTTCCTTATAGTAGCAACTTTAAAAAATCTGCGGTTGCCATCCAAAGCATGTGGGGGGTGGCAACTATGGCAATATACTCCCCATGATAGTTACGAAGAAACGGCCCACAGTCCCCGGCGACTTCGCTGTTCCCGGTTACGGTGGCGACCATGATAACGGCGGGGCAGGGGGTGCTAAGAATCTCTGGTGGAGGTTCGGTTGACGACTCGACCTGGCAACATATAACGCACGCACCATGTGCGATGCATGCAGCTCCGATATCACTCTATCACGTAACGATCCAGGGATAACTATTTTGTGACGCATAAGGCCATTATGACCATTTTCGTATGATAGTTCTAATTTACACATATACTATAGGGTTTTATCTCTGAATCATTAAATTTTTTAGGCCATCCCTCTAAAACATAATGTACGACCTTTTTAAAAATCGATGCGATATTTATTTATTGCATCACATAACGCCTGTAAAGTTATCGATATCGCGCCCTTGACAACGAAATTAACGTGCAACAAAAACTATTTCTACTCGTAGTGAGAATGAGGAACATTCTTTAAATGATAAATATGAACCAACAATGTTAAATTTTGAATGTAATGAAAATTATTCTTCTCCTCTTACTCGAAGTAAAGCGAATAAAAAAATCTACTTAATTAATCCTTTGTAATCATAAAAAAGTTTATGGTTATGGTAAGGTAACGTTAAAGTAAGGAAATAAATTGTACTTAAGTTAGTATTTTATTCATGTAAGATTAAAAAAACATCACTTTTGTTAAAAACTTATTCTTTAAAGGGAAAATTGCCTTAAATACGATCTCTTATCACCTGAATCCAGATGAGAATTACTTGATGTATGCTTCTTGCATGATATCCCTCACAATAACATTAACAGCCCCAATCTTCTCGCTAGTATCAAGTTCTGCACTCCTAAGTACCGTACGAGAAAGATCCCAGTTTTAAGTGTACCTAAACACTGTATCAAATACGATATGAATGCTGTCATGTCTTGTCTACCCAAAATTTATTAAAGTAAATATAGTAACTTTGATATTTTCAATATATAACTTTCAACGCCAACTTATCTTGAAGCTGTCGGAGGTTAAAAAGCCGTAACCGTCACATAACGTACATCTACTCTTTATTAACTGCATCTGTTTTATCTAAATTCTGTAAAGTGTCCATCTGAAAAGCATGTTGTTAATATAGTTATAATAAAATTTTGAGATACATACATAAAATAACATGTTACATCTTATGTATAATAATAATATAAAATATATATAATTTTATTCAGCGAGTGCTATTTTAATTTAATTATTTTATTAATTTTATTTATAAAATAACTGCTAATCTAAAACACAAATATAGACAAAAACAATATCTATAAGTAAACCACACAACTGGCAGATCGCCCGCGGGGCAAGAAGTTGGTGGGCGCGGAGGTATTTTAGGGAGTTTCGGTGTGAAGTGCGGGGGCGCGCAGCAGGGAGCTCGAGTGACATTTATTAGTGCGCTCGCGGCTTTCGCAGCGGGCAGTGGGTTAATTGCTTACGGACGCTCGGAACAAAACGCACACGAGATTATAACCCAAGATGAATGCTGAAGATAGAAGACAAGCAAGCGAAACAATTGGTGTACAATGTACATTCTTTATTTAAACTAAGAAAACGGGATCAATCGTCTACGGGATATCAACAAGACGTAAACTTGAATAAATTGGTCGCGCAAGCAACAAGAATATCTTTAACATCTGTGAGTTAATTTGTCAAAGAAGGAAATGATCTAAAACGCGAACAAAATAGTGTGGTTTTTAAATCCCCAAAAAAAAAATAAAACAGGTACGAAAGAAAAAGATTGAAATAGATAATTTTACTGAAGGAGTAGTGAGACGAAAAGTAACTCATTTCACACTAGTTACAAGAGGGTTCCCCCATTAAAATCATTAAATGCTAAACTTAAAGAAGAAGGAATTTTAAATTGTGGTCGAGAATATTTGAGACTATTACTGTACAAAGTTGGCTTTAAATTTAAAAATGTCAGTCGAAGAGAAAGTTGCTTACTGAACAACCAAACATTGTTTCTTGGCGATGGAAATATCTGAATGCGATACAAAAACATCGAAGAGACAAGAGATCCATTGTTTACCTCGATGAAACATACGTCAATTCCTCCTTAAATGTTCCATCGTGCTGGTAATCAAAAATAGAACGTGGAGTGCTGGCTCGTATTGGCAAAGGACCGAGATTAATTATTGTAAATGTAAACAAAAACTAAAACCGGGGATTATCATTTGGATACGAATTTTGTAAATTTCAATAAATGGACAAAAGAAAAATTATTGCCAAATTTACCTCCAAGATCTGTAATAGTAAGTATGTAAGTCCAGAAAGACAAAAAACCAACGATGATAAATACAAAAGCTTCGATGCAGGCTTGGCTGCAAATACATAATGTGGAATTTGACAGTTCCTTGAGAAAATGTGACATGCTCAAGTTGATCAAACAACATGGATCTGAAAATGTTTACAAGATTGATGAAGTGCCAAAAGCAGCAGGCCACGAAGTATTAAGACTTCCGCCGTAGAACCCAGACTTGAACCCCATAGAGCTGGTTTGAGGGGATATCAAAGGACGACTTTCGAGAAACGAACTTGACAGTAATTTAGATAAGAAGAAAACTGCACTAGAGAGATTATTTAGTGAATTTCCAGTAGAAAAATGGGTAGCATGTGACACACATGTCCAGAAAATTGAAGATGAGTACGTCAACACGATCGAATACTTGACGTCGCTATGGACGAAATGATAATTAATTTACAAGATAATTCTGACTCGTCCAGTTGCACTGATAGCGAAGACGGTAATTCAAGTGATATAAATATTTATATTAGCGAGGAGGAAAATATATAATAATTATTGAAATAAAATTATTAAAAATGGTTAAGTACTGCTTTTCCAAAGTGTTTTGCTTAAAACTTAATAAATATTTCTGATATAAATCATTGTCTTATTTATATTCATGTACATAATAAAAAAATACGTAACAGTAAAATAAAATTAACATGCTACAAAATCATTGATCTAGCAAAGTTGACTGTTATTTACATTATCCTTTATTTGCAATTGGCGAATATTATCCCGGGATTTATCTCTGCAAAACTTATTACGTGTGTATCGATACCCGCCCCCACCAACTTCATGCCCCGCGGGCGATCCGCCAGTTGTGTGCTTAAAATATTGTATGTTAGAAAACCGCTTTTTAGGGTTCCGTAGTCAACTAGGAACCCTTATAGTTTCGCCATGTCTGTCTGTCCGTCTGTCCGTCCTCGCTTAATCTCTGTGACCGTTAGCACTAGAAAGCTCAAATTTGGTACCAATATGTGTATCAATCACGCCGACAAAGTGGTAAAATAAAAATTGGAAAAAAATGTTTCATTAGGGTAGCCCCCCTATATGAAAAGTGGGAAGTGTTTTTTTTTTTAATTTCAACCCTAACATGTGATATATTGTTGGAAAGGTATTTAAAAATGAATAGGGGTTTACTAAAATCATTTTTGATGATGTCAATAATTTCGGAAATAAACGCTCCAAAAGTAAAAAACAATGTGTCCCCCCCCCTCTAACTTTTGAACCATAGGTTTAGAAAATATGAAAAAAATCTGAACAGTAGAACTTTATAAGGACTTTCTAGGAAAATTATTTTGAACTTGGATGGAAAAAGTTTTCGTACAAAAAAGACAAAAAGTTGTACAAAATAATTCAAGTTTGTAGTATAATCGTATATGCAAGCATTTTTTTAACTTCGTTTACATATTTTATTATCCTGAACGTATCTTTTTTCAAACCAAAAAAGAATTGTTAAAATCAAAACTTCTGGCACATCTATGTATTAATTAGTAACCCAATTCCCCGAGAGATGGCGCTGTAGGTACTTATTACATTGGGTCGGGTGTTATCGAATTGTTCGGTTGGTCTCTCCTTGGCATCGCCTGCCGCGGAGCGTGCAATATTGCACGCTCCATGTTCGCGCACGTACCCACTACCGGGAGCAGTTGCAGGAGCGCGGAGCGCTGCTGGAGCGCGAACGTAATGGATACCCACCTTTAAACTCATAAGTGGGAACACTTATTGTGACGGACGGGATACTACGGAACCCTACACTGAGCGTGGCCCGACACGCTCTTGGCCGGTTTTTATTTATATTAAAAACAGTTGTCATCTGAACTCCGTACAGTACAGTCATCATCATCATTGTCTGAAATCCCCAGTTCTGCCGTTACCATGGTCGAAACTGTAGCTAGAAATAAATATCAGCGTGGGACTGGGGGCCGTTTGTTTGTATAATTGCCCATACCGGGATGTATACCATAGTTTCCACACTTGGCGAGGGGGTTGGGAATCGCGGTTTTTTAGTGTACTATTGCTGTTATCGGAAAAATATTACTGCCCATTAAGATATTTATCATTTACTGAGCAATTATTTATTTATTTATTTATAAGGGTCACCGACAGATGATACACAAATACTAAAAACAAGAACCAAGCATTGTGAGAAACATGCAATGTGCTCACCCAGTTATAGGTAACCACAGCTAAAGCTAAAAAGGTAATTATCGTAAAATTTAATAGTACAGTAGCAAAATTGCGTATTTGTGAGAAATTAAAAGGGGTTTATATTTATCATCTAAAACTTAGATTCTACTTAAAGTAACATTTTTCTTCTGAAGTTATTTAAATTGTCATTGAAAATATCTAAATCAGATGGCTTAGATATATCATTATACAGTCTAAACATTCTGCATAATGCTGAATTAAGACCGAGGTTAGTCCTGTGAGGTGGGACCATAAACAGCGTGTAGACATTAAATCGTGGTAATCTGCTTGGAATATTAATGTTAACCATTTCAAGTAATTGAGGACAGTCAATGCCATTATTACACAGTTTGTAGAGGAAGCTCAAATCCAAAAGTTTGCGCCTGTTATATAAGGTAGATATACGGAAATGCTTTAGCCGTTCATCATATGAAGCGGTGTCAGTTAAATTACAATGCTTGCATACTAAGTAACCTCCGCTGTACTCGTTCAATTCCACTCTTATGAACCTCATAGAAAGGAGACCAAACTTGAGAACAATATTCAAGGTTGCTCCGAACTAAGCTGTGAAAGAGTAGTAGTAATGTTTGAGTATGTCTGAACTGTTTAGTGTTTCTACCTAAAAATCCGCACATTTTAGACGCCTTCTTTATAATACTGTTTATATGTGGTACAAAATACAGTTTACAATCCAACAAAACGGACAGGTCTCGTATACACTCTACTTGAATGAGTACTGTGTTGCCAATTTTGTATGTAGTTTGGATAGGAGTATGTTTGCGTGTGAACGGCATATGATAACACTTTTTAGCATTCAGAATCATATTGTTTTGAGTACACCACTCGATCAATCTATCCAGATCGGCTTGAATAAGCTGGGAGTCTGTTGATGATCTAACAAGTCTAACGAATTTCAAATCGTCAGCAAACAGGTAAACTTCTGTGTTCAAAAAACATTCTGTCACTGAGTTGATCAAAATTAGAAACAAAAGGGGACCTAAATGTGACCCTTGAGGAACACCCGAGGTTACCTTAAACGGTTCAGACTGGCTCCCATTAACAACTACATAACACTCGCGACGATTTAAGTAAGATCTAAACCAATCCAAAATAGGGCCACCAATACCACAACTACTTAATTTCGTCAAAAGTATCTCATGGTCAACTTTATCAAATGCCTTGCTAAAATCAGTATAGATAGCATCGACTTGAGAACCCTAATCGACATGCTGGATAATATAATTGGTGAAGGCAATTAAATTAGTAGTGGTGGCCTATTTCTAAGGAAAGCATGTTGACGATCATTAATTTGAAATTTTAGTAAATTGTAAACATAAGGGTAGATTAAAATCAAATCAAATCAAATCAAATAATTTATTTGTAAAACATAGGTAAAAAGTTACAAACTTGGTGGAAAAGGTATGATACGTAACACTATGTTTCTCCTACAAAGGCATACAAATATTTGTTTATCACTATCACCTTAATTATCAATTACATAAATATAAACATATTATAAATAAATCGTCCATTAATTATTGCAGGTACTAATAACCATTCATTTTATCTTCAAAGTATTCGTTGATAGAGTAGTATGCTTTATATATTAAAAAACACGAAAGCAATTTCTTAAATTTGTCTATATTATCAGTTTCTTTGATGTATTTTGGGAGTTTATTAAAAATTTTAGGAGCCATACTCAGGAAACTTTTTGAATACAGGGCTGTTTTATGAGGTTTTTTGCGTAGTTTATTCCTATGTCGTTTATTATTAGCGTTTTCAAATATGCTAAAATGTTTCCTTACAAACATAGATACTTCAAATATATATAAAGATGGTAGGGTCAGAATGTTAAGATCAATGTAATGCGGTTTGCAACTATCGGTAACCTGCAACTGACGTACTGCTCGTAAACATTTCTTTTGCGCTTTAAATACTAGTTCGCGTTTTGGAGAATTTCCCCAAAATATTATACCATATCTCAATGTTGAAGAAACGTATGCATGGTAGGCGGTTATGACTGTTTCACGATTTGTAATTTTTATAAGGTTATGTAGTGCATAGTGGAATTGATTTATCTTTTTTATTATGTGTTCAATATGTTTACTCCATGTCATTTTTTCGTCCAGCCAAATTCCCAGAAATTTTGTGTGTTCCTTTTCGTTTATGATTTTAGTTTTATAGCTAATATTAATTTTTGGTTGTTTTTTTCTTTGTTTGAATGACATAAATTGCGTTTTATCCAAATTAATTTTAATATTATTGTCATTCAGCCACTCTATTATCCTGTATAAACTCTGAGTTATGTCCGTTTCAATTGAGACCTTGTCTCGTCCCGTGAATAAAACTGTGATGTCATCAGCAAATAAGGTCATAGGGTGCTGAGTCACCGGGGGCAAATCATTGATATATATTAGGAATAGTAATGGGCCGAGCACGCTTCCTTGCGGCACACCGTAGGTTGTTTGCTTTGGTTGCGAAAGGTATTGTTACGCGCTCCAGTCGACGATATACTAGCGCCATCTAGTGTCAGGAACGAGAGCGAGTAGAGCGTGTAAAGAATGACATCACAGATCTTTCGACCGACAGCGCCACCCGAAGAACTAAGTTTCTAGAAAATCTATACTCGAACTCTCGGTACCTTGCGCGTGTTTACTTGAACATTCCGGATATTTTGCTAATTTAAATAAATAGGTGGCGCAAGATGCGATCGAGGAGAGTTGAACTCGGCGACATAAGCGAAGCTTCGGAGCGGAATTAAGTGAATTAGTGTGTTTAATTATTAGTGTTTTTAACTTTAATTTGTGTAAAGTAAATTAAAGTGTTAATTTAGGTAATTCTATCGGCAATTTTTATTGTCACGAACCCTAAGCTCGTAACAATTGGTGTCAGAAGTGGGATAAAATAATGCCGATTTTACCTAAGGAGGAAACGGAGGGTGTCCGTACCCGAAGTCAACGCCAGCAGGAGACGGACCAACGAAGATTTGGTGGTGCAAAGCCGCAGACGTCGGAGGGCCAGCCGCTGGCAACGGAGGCCGGTCCGTCAGTAGCTCCTGCACCTGCAGCACCTGATTTAGGCGCTCTGATGGTGATGCTGCAGGAACAGGCCCGTCAGTTTGAAGAGCAGCTGCGGGGCGGACAAGAGGAACAAGTCCGTCGTTTGGAAGAGCAGCTGCGGGGCGGACAAGAGGAACAGGCCCGTCGGTTGGAAGAGCATATGCTCCTCATGAAGGACCTTCACGCTACCTTCGGGAAGGAAATAAGGGAGGTGAAGGATAAGGTTGCTCAAACTGACAACCGCCTGTTGGAGGCCGAAACCCGAATCGACCAAGTAAACAATCGGGTTGACAACGTAATGGCTGACATGAAGAAAATGCTGGACGACCTCAAACTTGGGGATGGAACAACAGCTCCCGTAGTAGCCACAACACCTTCGCTACGTGGATTCAAAGTGCCGCCGTTCGACGGGACCTCTTCCTGGTCGGCCTACAAAATCCAGTTCGAGGCCGTCATGGAGGCGAACGGCTGGAATAAAAGCCAAGCCATGACTGCGCTCACCCTAGGCCTGCGCGACCAAGACTTAACTGTGTTGGAAGCTCTCGGTAAGAAAGTGACCTATGAGCAGCTTCTTGAGGCCTTGGAAGCGAGATATGGCGACGCTCATCTGGAACACGTCTTGGTGTCACGTCGCGCGCAGCTTAAAGATCGCGTGCAGCGCAGCAACGAAAACCTGCAGCAGTGGGCCCTTGAGGTGGAGAAGATGGTTCGTAAAGCATACCAGTCTGTACCTGCGCTCATCGGAGGGAACCTGGTGCAGACATTCATCGACGGCATCCGCGACCTGGAAGTCAGAGCTGCTGTGAGGCTCGGGCACCACGAGACGCTTAAGGACGCCTTGGCCCATGCACTGGAAGTGGAAGCCGTGCGGCAGGATCACCGTTCCCATCGCGTCAGGGAGGTTGCAGCGGCTATAGTTCGCGACCGCAACAAAGGATACAGCCCTAGGTGCTATGGCTGTGGGGAAAAGGGCCATCTTCGATCCAGCTGCCCTAAGCGAACCGTGGAAAGGAGAGTTGATCGACTTCGAGAGGGTAGTGCAGCTAACGGCACTGCCTGGCGGCGACAGGATCATCGTTCACCTCACGCTAGGGAGGTTACAGCAGTTACGGTTCGCGACCACAATAAAAAATACAGCCCGAGGTGCTATGGCTGTGGGGAAAGGGGCCATCTTCGGTCCAGCTGCCCTAAGCACACCCTAGGAAGGGAAGGCGAACGATCTCAGGAAGGAAGTGCGGCTAACAGCACCGCCCAGCAGCAGCAGGAATACGACTTTCCTATCAGACACTGCAGCGGGAAATCTCACGGCAACGCAGATGCATTGTCAAGAAGACCTTTTCCTGAAGATTGCAACCATTGTGGTAGGCAAGAGAGTAAGGAAGTGGTATCCGTGAGGATGCTCAGGACAGACCACCTCAGCAACGGGTGGAGGGACAGCCTACGACATGCACAGCAGGAAGATCCGGACATCAAGCCGATTCTGGGATGGATGAAGGCCCGTGCTACCAAGCCTAAGTGGAGGGACGTCTCAGCGATGAGTTCAACCACGAAAAGCTATTGGGCCCAATGGGACAGCTTGCTGCTTCAGGATGGAGTCCTGTGCCGTAAATGGGATAATGGTCGAAGAGACAGCTGTCGTTTGCAAATGGTTGTCCCTAAAGCTAAAGTGCCGAATGTTCTACAGCTGTGCCATAATGGTCGTTCAAGAGTCCATCTGGGAGTTAAACGAACTCTACTGAAGGTCCGAGAACAGTTTTACTGGGTCCATTATCGTGACGATGTCGAGGATTGGTGTCGTACATGTACAAGTTGTGCGGCCGTGCGGGGACCTCAGACACGTATTAGAGGAGCACCGAAATTGTACAATATTGGTGCACCACGGGATAGGACAGCCCTTGACATTGCGGAGCCGTTACAGAAAGGCGTAAGAGGGACTCCTAAGATCGTCCATGTGGATCGCTTGGCGCGTTATCATGGGACCGATAATGCTCGGGACGAGCATGTCTTAGGAGGGGGCAGTGTTACGCGCTCCAGTCGACGATATACTAGCGCCATCTAGTGTCAGGAACGAGAGCGAGTAGAGCGTGTAAAGAATGACATCACAGATCTTTCGACCGACAGCGCCACCCGAAGAACTAAGTTTCTAGAAAATCTATACTCGAACTCTCGGTACCTTGCGTGTGTTTACTTGAACATTCCGGATATTTTGCTAATTTAAATAAATAGGTGGCGCAAGATGCGATCGAGGAGAGTTGAACTCGGCGACATAAGCGAAGCTTCGGAGCGGAATTAAGTGAATTAGTGTGTTTAATTATTAGTGTTTTTAACTTTAATTTGTGTAAAGTAAATTAAAGTGTTAATTTAGGTAATTCTATCGGCAATTCTTATTGTCACGAACCCTAAGCTCGTAACAGTATGTTATTTCAATGTTAGTACAAGGACAGATCTTTTTTTTGGTAATTTGTTTCCTATCATTCAGGTATGAAATAATAAGATTTAACACATTACCTCTGATTCCATATTTTTCCAGTTTAAGCGCTAAGATATTTAAATCAACGTAATCAAAACTTCAAAAACTTTAGGAAAAATAGATACAATAGATATTGGTCTGTAATTTTTAATTATTCTTAGTACCATATTTGTAAAGGGGAACAATTTTAGCCATTTTCCAGTCGGTAGGAAATATTCCAGTTTTAAGAGATTCGGTGAAGATACACAAGTAAGTGCTAATGACAGTTGCTTAGCACATTGATATATAAATAACAGCGGTAATCCATCTGGGCCAGGACCTTTATTTAAGTCAAGTCTCTTTAGCCTAGCGAGAATTAAATTATCCGACAGCATAATAGAGCTAAGCGAGGATGAAAATGAATGGACACCATCGCGTTTATGGTAACAAAATTGTGGATTTAGACTTTTACTATAAATAGATAAAAAAATTTTCGCAAAGAGTTCACTTATGCTTATTTCATCCGCTCCAGTTTCATGGTCTAATTGCATACGGGATGGTATACTGCTACTATTTTTTCGCTTATGCTTTCTAAGTCAAAAATATTTAGGATTTGAGGTTTTACTATGTTCAAGGCGTTTGTAATAACTATTATAGCACTGTTTCATTAAATTTTTTGTTCTTTTTTTTAGCAAGTCTAGGGCAATTTTATCCATCGGATTATTATATTTCTTAACGCGTTGTCTAATTTTATTTTTCTTTAATACTCCTTATAAGACCTTTAGAAAACCAAATTGGATATTTAATGCTTTTAGGTGTGGTGAGTGGTACATGTTTACTTATAGTAGCACGCAATACGTCATAAAAACGAGTAACCAACATTCCTACATAATGCAAATATATTGAGCCAATCAACACTATCCAATTCATTTTTGATAGGCTCATAGTTAGCTTTGTGGAAATTAGGTCTAGGTTGTAGGGATTATTGTAAATGATTGATGGAGTGGAAAGTAATTTCAAATACAAGAGGTGGATGAAAAGGATCAATAGCGGTTAATGCTTCGTCGGCTTGACCAACACATATGTTACTTTCTGATGAGAATATTAAATCAAGCATTTTCAAGTTTTTGTTTTTAATGTAATTGAACTGCTTAAGATTATTTAGTGCCATAAACTCAGAGATCATATAAAAGTATTGGCATTGAGAGTCGTTTAAAACAGTAAATAGGTCATTATTATTTTTCAGCCACTATAAATTAGGAAGGTTAAAATCACCAATTACCAATGAGTGATCAAAATCGGAAAGATTATTATTAATATTATCTACAAACTGTTCATAGTTCCTTGAATTAACGGAAGGTGGTATATAGACCGCACATATAGACGCAAAGTTTTATAAGGTTTTAACCATTTCTGAGATGAACTACAATCCAAAGATCTTCCATTAGTCCAGTACCTTCATATATATAATCCTACGTGAGTCAAAATTTCTATTGACGCCAATCATTACACCACCTCCAGTCTTCTTTGAAAATGATTTAGTCAAGTTTCTGTCTCGTCTATATACAGCATAATTATCGTTAAATAACTCTTAATCGTTAACGTTATTTTGTAGCCAAGTTTCCGTTATTACAACAATATCGTACTCATTCATACACGTGTTACTATAAAATTCATAAATTTTTGTATATAGGCCTCTACAGTTTTGGTAATAACAATTTAAGGCAGCAGATTTTGTGCAGGTATACATAAATAAACAAGATATGAATAAATGAGAAGAAATCTAATCGGTTAAGTATTGTAACGAAGATAAATTCTTAATAACAACAACAGGAGTTGACTCCGAATTTCTCACAAAAATGCGGCCACCTCTTACCCAAACGAACTTGTAGTTATTTTCTTTGACCTTAAGTCTGGTAGCCCGATGCAGATCTTTGTTACTTGGAGAGAGATGCTCAGTCACGAATACAGGTTTCTTGTCACCTCCAATACCCATGTGGCTGGAATTAAGTTTGTCCGATTGGTGGTTCTTGTTGAATTTTATGACGGAAGCTAAAAATCCATCACGAATGAGAGGGCTGCGTAACTTGACAAGAATTGATCTAGGTCTGGTGGTGGCAGGATTAGCCTTAGCAATTCTAGTGCACATGTGAATATCTTCTTCTTTAAGGTCGAAGGAGACCATTTTCGCAAGCCGCTTAGTCAGTAGGATCAGATTTTCTGATTTATGTTCTGGTACATATTGTAACTCTAAGTTCGAGGCACGAGAGAGCTGTTCTATTTGTGCCACACGATCAGATAATTCCCTAATAGCTATGGTCAAGTCTGTAGATTCCTTCTGTAACCGATGACATAATTCTGACTTTTAGTTCAAATCAACCTTGATTTCCTCATATTGTGAGTTTATAAAATCCATAGAAGTTTTAAGCGAAAGCAAATCACTTTTTAAACATGCAATATCAGTAACAGTTTCTCGAAGTTCAGACGCAATCGTTTCTTCAATCAAGACGGTCAACTCCTTTGTTAAAATATTTTTAGTTCTGACTGTATGATGCCCTTAATCTCATCGACAGTATGGTCGAGAAAAGGGGCTTCATGTTCACTTGCGACTGGAGAAGTACCGACCCTGTTGCCTCGTGATCGCTGCGATATCTAATTAGGTGATGGTTGACTACCGTGTAGTGGCGGTTGAGAAAATTCACTACCCCATATCTTTCCGTGGGTGTCGTAAGAGGCGACAGAGGGACACAGAAAGGAGATGGGCAGCAGCATCTTCCTAATAACAACAATAACATAATAAAAAACTGTGGTTGCCAACCTGCTCGCCAAGCGTGGCAACTATTGCAAATATCCCCCCATGAGCAGCGACGCAAACAAACGGCCCCCAGTCCCCGGCGGCCCCGCTATTCCTGGATACGGTGGCGACCATGGTAACGGTGGGGCAGGGGGTGCTAAGAATCTCCGGTGGAGGTTCGGTTGCCACCTACGACGACTCGACCTGGCAACGTATAACGCACGCACCCTGAGGACTGACGAAAAGATACTGGAGCTGGAAGAAGAGGTAGACAAGTTGCGCTGGCATATTATTGGATTATCTGAGGTCCGAAGAGAGGGGGAGGAAACGGTAATTCTCGAGTCCGGCAACTTGTTCTATCATCGGGAGGGTGACCAACTGTCCCAAGGAGGTGTCGGATTTATCGTCCACAAGTCTCTTGTCAACAACGTTGTAAAGATTGGGAGTGCGTCGACGAGGGTCGCGTACCTGATACTCAGAATCACCAAACGGTATTCACTGAAGGTCATACAGGTCTACGCACCAACCTCGGCACATCTCGATGAAGAGGTAGAGGAAATGTATGAGGATATTTCTAGAGCCATGCATTCCTCCAAAACCAACAAGGTGTTGATGGGAGACTTCAACGCAAAACTAAGCACAAGAGAAGACGGTGATCTGAAGTTAGGGAAATTTGGAGTAGGGCAACGGAACCGTAGGGGCCAGCAGCTGGCTGACTTTATGGAGAAAGAGGGACTCTTTATGATGAAATCTTTCTTCCAGAAGCGGCCCCACAGGAACTGGACCTGGTCGAGCCCCGACGGTTCGACAAAAAATGAGATTGACTTCATTATGACAAGCAGACGCCAACTGTTCACCCTTGCGATCACTGATATCTCAGTGATCGCAAGGGTGAAAACCGGCAGCGATCACCGAATGGTTAGAGGCACACTGAACCTTAACGTTAAGTTGGAGAGGTCTCGTCTAATGAAGTCAATGCTCCGTCCCACTCGTGCTCTTATCCAGAATCCCGAAATCTTTCAGCTCGAGTTACGTAACCGCTTTCAACGCCTAGAAGATTGCAATGCAGTGGACGATACGAATGACAAGCTCGTGGAAACTGTCCATGCGGTCGAAGCTATGTTCTGCAAGACCCGCCGCAGAAGAACACAAAAACTCTCCGATCACACTCTTAATCTCATGGCTGTTAGACAGGAGATGAGGCTGCAATCGTCAACAGATTTGACAGCATACAGGGAACTGAATCGACAGATCTCCAAATACATGCGGCGAGACTTACGCAACTTTAATACTGCTCGTAATAAAGAAGTGATCGAGCGGAACCAGGGCTCCAATGTCTTTGCCAGAGATCTGTCTGCCAGAAAGAGCCAACTGTCAAAGCTGAAGACTGAGTGTAGCAGCATCGTTTCCGGGACACCTGAGATTTTGAGTGAGATTGAGAGGTTCTATGGGCAGCTGTACACATCATCGTTGGAGCCACACGCAAGTGTGAGTAACGATCCAAGAGCAAGTCTTACCCGACACTATTCCGATGATATCCCGGACGTCAGTCTGAGCGAGATTAGAATGACTCTCCAGCACCTTAAAAACGGCAGGGCCCCAGGCGAGGATGGAATTACAGCGAAGCTTCTGAAAGCGGGTGGAACACCGGTACTTGAAGTCCTTCAGAAGCTCTTCAATTCCGTCCTCCATGGTGCCACTACTCCGGAGGCGTGTAGCAGAAATGCGGTGGTCTTATTCTTTAAGAAAGGCGACAATGCTCTCTTGAAGAAATGCTGACCGATTTCCCATCTGAGCCGCGTCTAAAAGCTGTTTTCGAGTCATTACGAATTTTCTCGCACGCAGACTCGACGACTTCCAGCCTCCCGAACAAGCCGGTTTCCGAAAAGGCTTCAGTACCATAGACCACATACATACCCTGCGGCAGGTTGTAGAGAAGACCGAAGAATACAATCTGTCACTTTGCCTGGCGTATGTGAACTATGAGAAAGCCTTTGATTCCGTCGAGATTTGGGTGGTGCTACAGTCCCTTCAGCGATGCCAAGTTGACTGTCAGTATATCGAAGTGCTGAAGTCTTTCTACAGTAGGGCTACGATGGCTTTCCGAGTACAGAACCAGAGTTCGAAACCTATCCAACTGCAGAGAGGTGTAAGACAGGGTGACGTTATATCCCCGAAACTCTTTACCGCTGCGTAGGAAGACGTTTTCAAGCTGCTGGACTGGAAAGGAGACGGTATTAACATCAATGGCGAGTACATCACTCACCTTCGATTTGCCGACGATATAAACCTTATGGCAGAATCGCTGGACGACCTTAGCACTATGCTCATGACCTCAATAATGTCTCCCAACGGATAGGTCTTAAGATGAACATGGACAAAACAAAGATCATGTTTAATGTCCATATCACGCCTATGCCGGTAGTTGTTGGGAGCACTATTCTCGAAGTTGTTGACGAGTACGTTTACCTGGGACAAATAGTCCGACTAGGTAAGTCCAACTTCGACCGAGAGGTCAATCGGCGGATTCAACTCGGCTGGGCAGTGTTCGGGAAATTACGACACATCTTCTCGTCAGGTATACCTCAATCTCTGGAAACTAAAGTGTACAACCAGTGAGTGTTGCCAGTGATGACTTACTGATCAGAGACGTGGTCCTTCACTTCTGGCCGTATGAGGACGCTTAAGGTTGCTCAGCGAGCTATGAAGAGGGTTATGCTCGGAGTTTTTCTGCGTGATAGACTCAGAAATGAGGATATCCGCAGTAAACTAGAGTGACCGATATAGCCCAACAGATTAGTAAGCTGAAGTGGCAATGGGCCGTTCATATAGCTCGAAGAACCGATAATCGATGGGGAAGAAAGGTTCCCGAGTGGCAGCCTCGTACCGGTAGGTGTAGTGTAAGGCGACCCACCACTAGAAGGAGTGACGACCTGGTAAGACATTCAGGAAGTCGATGGATGCAGGTGGCTCAGGACCATGCTTTGTGGCGTTACTTGGGGGAGGCCTATGTTCAACAGTGGACTTGTGAAGGGCTGTAATGATGATGATGATGACGATGATGGTTGAGTGCTCTTAAGATAATGCCTTACTGTTGTTCCGTATTGTCGCCCTTGAGTCTCTTGCTGATACAGCTTGGACAAATCCAAACTGGAGAGTGCTCACTGGAAGATTTCCCGGGTGGTAAATTAGCACAAAGCTCATGACATGTTTGTTTGCAGTAAGCACATTTTCTGAAATTATCGCTTTTTATATCAAGCTCCCAACTCAAGCAGATTTTATGGTTAAAGATATTTTATTCTCAAAAGAAATATATAATAATATATATATATATATATATATATATATATATATATATATATATATATATATATATATATATATATATATATATATATATATATATATAAACACTCACGCCTGTCACCCAGAGGGGTAGGCAGAGACTACGGACTTCCATTTGGCACGATCCTGACATACCTCTTTCGCCTCCTTTACATCCATATATCTACGCATACATGCTCGTCGGTTAAGGGTACTTCTAACGTGGTCCATTTTCAAAATATCGCCAATTTGGTCGATAAACTTATTCCTAGGGCGTCCCTTCCCGACTCGGCCGTTCACATCTGCCATATAAATTTGCTTTGTCACTCTTTCCTCATTCATTCTTTCCACATGACCAAACCACCGAAGCATTCCTTTCTTAATCCTGGTCACAACATCATCTTGCATACCACATTTATCTCTTATCACGCAATTTCTCACCCTGTCATTCAGATTCAACCCTAGCATATTCCTTAAAGACCGCATTTCTACAGCATTTATTCAACTTTCTTGCTTCTTCTGCCACACCCAGCTTTCACTACCATACATTAAAGTAGGGACTAACACAGCATTATGAATTACCATACGTGCCTGTTTTGACACATTCTGGTTCTTCATAATAGAGTGTAGTGCCCCATTCACTCTATTCCCTGCATTTACTCGTCGTTCTATATCCCTATCATATCTACCATCCCTGCTAAATACACATCCCAAATACACAAACTCATCCACTTGCTCAATTAACACTCCTTCTATTCTTACTTCACATACCGTTTTGCTTTCTTCTCTTCATCATCAAAACCATCACTTTCGTCTTACATGCGTTCACTTTCATTCCCCTTTATTTTAATTCCCAGTTCATTAATGTAACCATCATTTGCAACTCAGCCGCCGATGACGCAAGTATGACTTGATCATCGGCATACAAAAGGCATTTGACGGTTAACTCGCCCATTCTTAACCCACATTCTTCATCTTTCAAAGTTTGCAAACACCGGTCCATAAATAGGTTGAACAGCCAAGGGTAAGCTACACAGCCCTGTCTGACACCTTTTTGGATGCCAAACCAGTCCGAGTAGAACCCATTGATCCTGACACAAGCACTAGAGTCCCTATAAAGAGACCTTAATGCCTGTATCAAACCAGCGCTCAACCCATATGAGTTCAGTGTTTGCCATAACACATTCCTGTCCACTCTGTCATAAGCCTTTTCCAAGTCCATGAATGCACAAAAAACTTTCTGGTTTTTGGCCAAAAACTTCTCCGCAATCATGCGCATGGAAAAGACTTGATCTGTATACCCCATTCCCTTCCTAAAACCTGCTTGCACATCCCAAATTTTTCCATCAGTTTCTTTCACAACTCTTTCAATTAACACCTTAGCATACAGTTTACCCACAATACTAAGCAAGCTGATACCGCGGTAGTTTTTGCATTCCTGCTGTGACCCTTTTCCTTTATATATTGGTACTATAACTGCTTTACACCAGTCATCCGGTACCCGTTTTAATTCCCAACATAAATTAAACAAGGTGTACAGCAGGCCTGCCACCACTGCCTCTCCAGCCCTTAGCATCTCGAGTGATACTCTATCATATCCAGCTGCCTTACCTGCTTTCATGCTTTTCATTGCTTTCATTATTTCATCTACACTTATCTCCATACCCATTTCCACTTCTTTCGGAATTTCTAGTTCATTTAATTCAGACGACTCTTCACTCATAAATACGCTTTCAAAGTATTCCTTCCATCTGTTTAAATTCGAAACTTCATCATTCAGAATACATCCATTCTCGTTTCTTATAGCATTTATTATAGGCTGTTTTGTATTTCCCCTGGCAGTTCTTACGAGTTTCCAGAACATTTTTATGTTAGCCTGGAAATTATCAGATATCCTTCTGTCATTCTTATCCGTTCTTTCTTTCTTTTTCCTTTCAACTACTTCTTTTACTCTCTTATTTAGACGTCTAAATTCTGCCTTTTTTCTTTCAATCTCATCATTCATACCAGAAGAATTACCAGCTTTGGTTGCTAGTAAATCTAACCATGCTTTCTTCTTTGATTCAACTTCCACCCGTACCTCATCATCCCACCATAGCGTATTACTTTTCCTTTCATTTGTTCTCTTACTTACACCACATACTTCGGTGGCGGTATCCACCATATAATAATAATAATAATAATAATTATAATAATACATTGTCAAGACAGGTATCGAAGATGACCAGTGCCGACGGTATCATCAAAAGCCAGAGACCATCCAACACATAACTGGCGGCTGCCAGGCTCTTGCTGGAACCGAGTACACCCAGCGCCATGACAACGTGGCAAAAATTGGGTACCAAGAGCTGGCAGTAAAATACGGTCTCCTTAAGGAGACAGAACCCTACTGGAAATACAATCCATCCACGGTACTCGAGAATGATTCTGCTCAACTTTATTGGGATAGGTCAGTTTTAACTGACCGGACCGTTGAGCATAATCGACCGGACATAATATTAGTAGAAAAGGAGGAGAAGCGGACGTGGTTGTTGGATATTGGCATTCCAAACTCGCATAATGTGCAGAAGTACAGCACTGAAAAGTTGACTAAATACCAGCGGTTAGCTGAAGAAATCCGACAGTTAAGGCGACAGCAGCAGTTACTTATCGTCCCGCTGATTCTCTCTACCACGGGAGTTGTTCCTAAATCCCTTACTGACAATTTAGCTAAGCTGGGCATTTCAGTGATGGTGAGGAACAAAATTCAAAAAGCCGTAATTTTGGATACGACAGCGATAGTACGTCGCCACCTCACAATTTAAACAAAAGAGCGGCATCTTGTGATCAGCCGATGCCGCATCTTAAAACCCTAAAAGGAGCGTTAATGGATAACCCATAATAATAATAATATTCCACAACTATCACACAGCGCCATCTAGTCCCAAGCTAAGCAGAGCTTGTGTTATGGGTACTAGACAACTGATAAACATACTTATATATTTCTAAATACATAAATATTATAGATAAATTACAACCAGACACAGAACAAATGATCGTGCTCATCACACAAACATTTGTCCTGGGTGGGAATCGAACCCACGACCTCCGGTATAGCAGTCAGGGTCACTAACCACTAGACCAACAGGCCTGTCGATATTCTTCTAGACTTCTCATTAAGTGAAATATACATTTCACTTAATGAGAAGTTACAATATTCAAGTTATAAATGGGTTATGAGCATAGCATAGTTAGCAAATATATATATATATATATATATATATATATATATATATATATATATATATATATATATATATATATATATATATATATATATATATATATATATATATATATATATATATATATATATATATATATGGGTTGCGCGGGAAACCCACTCGTGTTTATTTTATATCGGACGGTAGGTGCCATAAGTCGCTTGTTCCTTTCCGAAAAAAACGATATCATTCATACCCTCCTTTCGACACATCGGGGTGGTGGGGTGGGAGGGGCAAGAAGATGATTCTAGAATGTCACGTAATCATCGGAGCCGAGGTTATATAAGACACGCGCGACCGTTGCGCGTCCTCTTTCCGCCGCAGTCGTCGTTGAAACTACAACGCTTCTCTCCCGACGCACCCCTGGGGCCCCAGAGTGTCTGTCTAGAAGAAGTTCCAGAAGTTGCAGCTATAGTGCTCTACACAAATAGAAGAAACCCCGGTGAGTCAATATTCCTTTATTTACCACCTGCCTGATATAATAGTTTTAACCCGCTCCAATTTGTGTTTTCCTAATCAGGCAGGATTCCTTTTCAGCGATTTGGCACAATAATAGTTCTAATTTAGGGAAGAGCGAGTGCATTATACCGCATGCTATAGTAGTCGCTTTTACGTAAGCGTAGAAGCAATCGCATATACAGTCCACTTAGTTAATATCTCGCATAATAGGTTTAAGGTTCGACCGGGGAATTAGACTTCGGCAGCCTTAGACACGTGGCTCCACCATATATATATATATATATATATATATATATATATATATATATATATATTAACATTAAAAAGGGAGGAAAGAATTTCGTGACATACAACTTCTTACTAGCTTAGGCATACAACTTAATACTTCCAATATTATCTTTTTGTGTATTGATGTACAAGTTAGCAATCTTTTAGTAGATAGTAATAAATAAAGTGGGTAGTAAGTAAGGTATTTCTTATCGTTACGGATAACGCTGATTAGTAGTCGGCATATGGACAGGGTCGGATTTAGAATTTATTCATTATATGTTTTAGTTTGCTTTCAAAGATGTTAAAACTATTTAATATTTTTATTTCTTGTGGTAGTTTATTATATATGTTAAATCCATCAAAAATTATGCTCTGCTTACCATAGTTTGTTCGTACCTTAGGTATGTAAATATTATTAGTGTTGCGAAGTACTTTCTTTCCTTTGCCTTTATTTGTTATAAATTTTAATTGTGTGTGTATTTTATTATCTAAAATTTTCTTTATTAGAATACAAGTATTATAGCAATATGATTGATAAATATTCATAATTTTGGTTTCACTGTACAGTTTGTCTGTTCGTGTAAAGAAGTTATAATTAAATAATAGTTTTAATATTTTATTTTGGTTTATTTGTAGATCCTTTAATGTTGTTTTGTAGGTGCTTCCCCAAATTTCAACTAGATAATCCAGATGTGGTTTAAATAAAGCATTATAATTGTTCGGTGAACACGGTAAGGAAGGCATCGAATACAACCATAAAGTGAACCCAGTAGAGAAGATAGTTTGATCTTATTTTGCCTATATGACCCTTCCATGACAAGGTTTTGTCTAGTACTAAGCCCAAATATTTCTCTTCGGCTGACTCGTGTATTGTAGAGTTGTCAATGGTGAGAGGGGAATAACTGCAAA
Source organism: Parnassius smintheus behrii (assembly GCA_036936625.1). Lineage (NCBI taxonomy): Eukaryota > Metazoa > Arthropoda > Insecta > Lepidoptera > Papilionidae > Parnassius > Parnassius smintheus. The sequence goes on along the minus strand of JAUPFT010000030.1, from coordinate 9,960,649 downwards.
TGCTTTTGTTTTTGGGTTTAAATATCATGTACGAGGTTTTTGATTTATTGTAAGATTAATTATTTATTGTAAGAAAATTGTATTGGAACCATTTATGTACTATATTTAGATCTACTTGGGCTCGTGCGATAACTTCTTCTATGGAAAGTCCAAAGTAGAAAATACAGGTATCATCTGCATATAAAGAAATTTCGCCATTTAATTTAAGATCAGTTATGTTATTTATATAAATCAGGAAAAGACGTGGGCCCAATGTAGAGCCTTGGGAAATACCGTACGTAATGGGTTGTGGAGAACTTTTATAGTGACCAATCTTTACAATTTGATATCTATTATTTAGATGACTTTCAAAAATTTTTAAGGCATAGCCGTTAATACCTATATGAGAAAGTTTCTTTAATAGTAGTGAGTGACTTATTGAATCAAACGCCTTTTTTAGGTCAATAAAAATTCCAAGCCCTAAGTTTTTTGCATCAATGTTTTTTTTATTTTGGTAATTAAATCTACCGTTGCGGCTAAGGTATTTGACCAAGGCCGGAAACCATACTGACACTTTGAAGTAAAGTTAATTGATGTTAGGTATTTATTTAAGCGGTTATACGTAGGCGGTCCCATAATGAATTGGCCTAACTATGAACCAATGAAGGAAATGAAACGAAACCAATTTTATTTTTCAATATAATCACTATGAATACTAACACACTTCTGACATCTGTGAATCAACATCTCTAAACCTTTATAAAAATAACCACATTTTTTATCCTCAAAATGACTGAAGACGGCCGCCTGCAACTCTTCATTGCTTGAAAATTTTCTTCCTCTTAAGTCCCGCTTTAAATTTGGAAATAAATAATAGTCGGACGGGGCCATGTCTGGACTGTAAGGTGGATGTTGAACTTCTGTGAACCAGTATTGACGAACTGCATCCTTCGAAACACCAGCGGTATGAACATGGAGCAACAGGACACCTTTAGACAGCTTGCCTCTTCGTTTTTCCTTTATCTTGTCTCATAATTTATATATTAAAGCAGCATAATATTCGCCGTTTACGACTGTATTACGTTCTTTAAAATCCACCATCAAAATGCCTTGAATATCCCATAATATTTTGCACATCAGGTTTTTAGTCGATTGTTGCACCTTTGCCTTTCTAGGGGGCTTTTCACCCTTATAACGCCATTCCATTGACTCGCGCTTGCTTTGTGGATCATAATACAAGATCATAGTTTCATCACCAATCACTAGCCGCTCGATCACAGTCTATGGATTTTCGCCACAAAGATCCAAAAACTCCGAAGCGCAGCGCACTCTTTCCTGTCTCTGTACCGCTGAAAGAAGTTTCGGTACCCATCTTGCACTCACTTTTTTCATGTGAATATGTTCATAGATCGCGCGTTAAACGGTACTCTTAGAGAGCTCAAGCCTTGCTGCAATTTCTCTAATCTTCAAACGGCGGTCACTCAGAACCTCCTCTTCGATAATCGTTTCGGGAGTGAGCACTTCCACAGGTCGACCGTCGTGGCCAAAGTCTTCGACGGTTTCTCTCCCGAGGCGAAACTTTTTCACCCCATTTTTCACTCTGCTATAGGAGGGGGCAGACTCCTTATACACGTCATCCAATCGTTCTTTTATTTGGGCAGGGGATAAACCTTCTTTAAACAGAAACTTTATGACACTTCGATACTCAGTTTTCGACATTTGGAAAAAATACGCGACTCTCGTTATTCAAATGCCTGTTAAACTAAGACTAAGCATTTCATGTCGATGCATGTTTCTTATATTAAGTGCACGATAAACGTACTATTTAATGCAACACAACATGTAGCGACATGTCGCGTTGAACTATATCAGGCCAGTTGATTATGGGATCGCCTGGTATATTACTTTTTCAAAAATTTTGGAAACTACTGGTAAGATAGAGATAGGACGGTAGTTACTGGGGTCACTTTTCGTACCTGATTTGTATATACGTGTGACTTTAGCTGTTTTAAGTTTATCTGGAAATATTCCGCTTTCAAGACAATCATTTATACAAGAAGTCAGCCTTGTAAGAATTAAGTTCTTAATAAATTTGACTACCTTTTTTGTAATGCCATCTATCCCGAGCTCGTATTAGGGTCTAGTTGGTCAATTATTTTAGCCACTTCATATTCGTCACATTTTTGAAAATTTGATAGTTCATTAATTGAATTTTTATGTTTGTTACTAAAAATGTATGAATTATTTACCTCCGAAAAAGTATGTGTTATCTTGTTAGCTAAGACCGATCCAATTTTTGCGAAAAATAAATGAAATTCTTCACAAGTAGGATTTCCATCTGTTATTTCTCCTAAACAAGTTTTTAGTTTTGGAGGAATATTATCCGTTTTTATTTTATTTTTTGTTAGGGTTTCAATAAGCCTCCACATTTTTAGGGTTATTTTTACAGATATTAAATGAATTATAGTAGTACTCACTTTTTGTTTTAGTTATGAGTGTTGTTACTTCATTTCTTGCTTTTTGATGTAGCTTTATGAGCTCTTCTTTTTCATTATTCGATCATTTTTTAAGTTTTTGCCAAAGTTTATTTCTAGAATGTATGTTATTTATAATTTTGATATTTATCCAATCATTTTGGGGTGAGTTTTGTATTTTTATTTTACTGATTTTACTTTTAGTTATAACTTTTTTTATTGATTCATTAAGATTGTAAAACTCGTTGCTATCATTTTTAGTGTCACAAAACTCTTCCTCACTATATTTGTACAAAAGATCACAATTAATAGCTTCATATTTTACTTGTGGTGGAACTGGTTTAAATTTCTTTATTCCTACAAAAATTTGTTTATGGTCTGATATTGACGAATCATGTATAGCTAAGTGAAAGCTTCTGTCTCTTGGGTTTAAAATCACATGATCTAAAATAGTATTTGTGGTTGCTGTTGCACGAGTAGCGTATTCTTTTTCCGCTTTATTTAAAATAGTATTACCAGATTCGCATATTAAATTCATAAATCTCTTCGTGTTTTTGTCAACCGTAAGTAAATCTAGATTGAAGTCACCGAACACAACAGCTTTCCATCTGTGTAATAATTGTGATTCAAAATCTTGTAGAAAATCATTAATATTAGAGTCCCCTGGTTTATATACAAGTCAGACATCTATTTTAAGTTTGTTGAGTGTAATCCGTAGGTAATTGTTATTGTGAGCATATTTACGCTCACTTAGGCTATGCTTTATATCGTTATGTATGAAAATGGTGTATTATTAATGGTGGCTGTAATGATGATGGTTGAGTGCTCTTAAGGTAATGCCTTACTGGTGTTTCCGTATTGTCGCCCTTGGGTCTCTTGCTGATACAGCTTGGACTAATCCAAACTGGAGAGTGCTCACTGGAAGATTTCCTGGGTGGTAAATTAGCACAAAGCTCATGACATGTTTGTTTGCAGTAAGCACATTTTCAGAAATTATCGCTTTTTATATCAGGCTCCCAACCCAAGCAGATTTTCGGCATATTAATATATTTTATACGGTATATAAAAACAAAAAACAACCTGTTGATAGCTCGCTACGGCGAGTCAGTGACGCAGTAAGTGCAGTGATGGTTCGTAGAAGTATCGTAGCAAAGTGGGCGGGACTATTTGTGTCATACTTTGGAAGCTCGTAGCACTGTCTAAAGTCGTAGATAACTAGCTCGGCAAAAATCGCGAACAGTCGGGAAGTATCGCCTTTTTGCGTACACATAACAGCTACAACGGGCACGAGTTGATCGTTTTAAGCACGCTTATGTGAGGTAGGTCAAGGTTGCGACCAGTAACTAAATATTTTTAAAATGGTTTGCTTCACTGTATCGGACCGCGTAATTAAATTTAAAAATGGCTTTCACTTTGTTAACAGTCGATTCACTGGCTTTAAAATGGTACTAAACTTGAAAGTAGTGGTAAACTTTTGTTAGCAATTGCAAAATAAAAATGAAGAAAAATGACTAAACGGTGTTGTCGCAACGAGCGATCGAATACTATCGATTAGATTGAATTGTAGTTGTGCCGGTAAAAACTAAACTAGTGTGTAAAAAAAACCTAGCTAAAATGTGACCGTGATGTGGCTTGGAATTTTGTGTTGAATAGTTTCAGTCGACAGAAATTACTATATCGAGATATTTAATCGAGAAAAAGTGCTTAAAATTACCAAGAAGATGATCCATATCATTACCAATAAAACTATTAACTACACTGAAAATCGCATACAGCGGAGCAACAACGCAGATTTTTCAATTCCATTTCAATTCCAGCACAAAGCTCATGACATGTTTGTTTGCAGTAAGCACATTTTCAGAAATTATCGCTTTTTATATCAGGCTCCCAACCCAAGCAGATTTTCGGCATATTAATATATTTTATACGGTATATAAAAACAAAAAACAACCTGTTGATAGCTCGCTACGGCGAGTCAGTGACGCAGTAAGTGCAGTGATGGTTCGTAGAAGTATCATAGCAAAGTGGGCGGGACTATTTGTGTCATACTTTGGAAGCTCGTAGCACTGTCTAAAGTCGTAGATAACTAGCTCGGCAAAAATCGCGAACAGTCGGGAAGTATCGCCTTTTTGCGTACACATAACAGCTACAACGGGCACGAGTTGATCGTTTTAAGCACGCTTATGTGAGGTAGGTCAAGGTTGCGACCAGTAACTAAATATTTTTAAAATGGTTTGCTTCACTGTATCGGACCGCGTAATTAAATTTAAAAATGGCTTTCACTATGTTAACAGTCGATTCACTGGCTTTAAAATGGTACTAAACTTGAAAGTAGTGGTAAACTTTTGTTAGCAATTGCAAAATAAAAATGAAGAGAAATGACTAAACGGTGTTGTCGCAACGAGCGATCGAATACTATCGATTAGATTGAATTGTAGTTGTGCCGGTAAAAACTAAACTAGTGTGTAAAAAAAACCTAGCTAAAATGTGACCGTGATGTGGCTTGGAATTTTGTGTTTAATAGTTTCAGAAATTACTATATCGAGATATTTAATCGAGAAAAAGTGCTTAAAATTACCAAGAAGATGATCCATATCATTACCAATAAAACTATTAACTACACTGAAAATCGCATACAGCGGAGCAACAACGCAGATTTTTCAATTCCATAGCGAAATATCGAATTTCTGGTGATATACATTAAACACAACACAAATATTGAATAGAACTATTTTAACAAATTTGATGGTGTTTAGTTTTAACTTGTTTTCTTTTAGATATAGACCGGAAAGAACTCCGTCTTCAACTATTCCAGCGACTTTTCGTTGTATGCGGTCCGCTACAGGCGGCAGGTTGCCACGCTTTGCTGGTGGGGTAGGCAAACGCAGTTGTTTATTTTTAGTTGTTATTAGGAAGATGCTGCACATTCTCTGGCTTGTTTCTCTCTTTGCCTCTTACCCGCGGCACGATATGTTGTAGTGGATACTCTTACACCGCCACTACACGGTTTGAGGTTAGCATACATTGGGGAACTCCAGTTATTCAAGTTTGCTAAAATAAGTAAGTTCTTCTCGGTACGTCCACAGCGTGATGCTGTTCTCATGAGCATTACTCATCAAAGTACAATTATCTAAAATGACATAATAGTACTAATACTTTGTATGTAGTGGAATTTCTACTGAAATGTAAAAATGACTCGTTTGATTTACTTAGTTCCAATACTTTGTAAAGCAAATTATGATTTTAATAAACGTAAAAATTAACTTTCTAGTGCTATGCTCTTTTCTTTTTCTTCGTTATCAGTCCGTAAAAACTCTACAGCTAGAAAAGAGCCTCTACCGTTGTAGGGAGTTACGTCGTTACGTCTTTTTGCTAAAATTATTCGCACAGTTTAAGGTTTGTATTTTCCTGATGGAGATTGCCCTTACAACGCAAGCGAAATCTACATCATCTCCTCTAGGGCATACTACCAGACTTATTATATGACATATTATATGGGCATATTATATGACGAGAACATGTATTTCTCGTCATATTTTTCATTATATGGAGATAAGTGTAGATGAAATAATGAAAGCAATAAAAGCATGAAAGCAGGTAAGGCAGCTGGATATGATAGAGTATCACTCGAAATGCTAAGGGCTGGAGAGGGAGTGGTGGCAGGCCTGCTGTACACCTTGTTAGATTTATGTTGGGAATTAAAACGGGTACCGGATGACTGGTGTAAAGCAGTTATAGTACCAATATATAAAGGAAAAGGGTCACAGCAGGACTGCAAAAACTACCGCGGTATCAGCTTGCTTAGTATTGTGGGTAAACTGTATGCTAAGGTGTTAATTGAAAGAGTTATGAAAGAAACTGATTGAACAATTTGAAGGGTCCACTGCAATAATGATGAATGTCCAAAGTTTTTGTAATTATAAGTAAGTAGGTTATTCGGACACTTGATATATGCAGTTAATAATCTCGTTTACAGACTCGGCAATATCGCTTACAGTCGCTAGATAAATTCGTTTTAAATAATTGTATACACGGCTAGAACGCTCAGCATCACACGTGTTCACGGCAATAATGATAAATGTCCATGGCCTCGCAATGCCCGCCATCTTGTAAATTTTTTGTCAGTCTCGATACGACTGGCGTTGTGTTAGGTTATGTTTAACGTGTTCAATTAATTTCTTTCTTAAAATTATGGCTGAAAGCAACGAAACGACTATAAATACGAAGAAAAGAAAACGCACAGGCAGAATGAGTGATGTATTAAAGAAACTTCGTCTTCAGAATCACGAAATTGGTGATGACTGCAAATGTGATCGTTTTAAATGTTTTGAAATGACAAGTAAGGACCTGAGGACAAGAATAATAAGTCAATTTAATAGTTTCGCCACCAGGTATGACCAAGATAATTATTTAAGCGGGCTTATAACCGTATCTAATTTAAAACGTCGTCGTCCGCGATTAGGTGAAGAAAATGCGAAATTACACAATAAATCATATTCATACAAGATTCGTATGATTGCCGAAGATACTTACGAGATACCAGTGTGTAGAAAAGCGTTTTTATCCTTACATGGTATCACTGGAAGAAGACTGCAGTTTATTCATAAACCACTGACGGAGCATGGTGTTGTCCAAAAAGATAAAAGGGGTACACATGTGAAAACACAGCTTACTAAAGAAACTACGGATTTAATGTACAAGCAAATCGACACTCTTAAATCAGTTAATGGTAAAAAAGGCCACTACAATTTACATGAGAGTCAAAAAATATATCTGTCAGACGAGTTAAACTTGTCTAAGATTCACAAAATGTTTAACGAAAATAATCCAAATAACAAAGTATCATACGAAACATATCGTAATTTTTTCAATAAAAATTTTAACATATCATTCGGTTACCCAAGGATGGACACATGTTCGATTTGCGATGAATTTCAAGCAGAGAAAAAACACTTTGAAATTAAAATTGCTTCTCTTTCTGATGGTCATGAAAAATCTCAGATTTTGTCTCAACTTAGAAAGGTGGAAATTGAGAATCTAGCACACAAAAAGAGAGCTGAAGTATTTTATGATAAAAAGAGAAAAGCTCGTTTGAGGGCTAGGCAGGATACCACAACAATCGCGATAGCAATGGATTTCTCAAAAAATCTTCCTGTGCCAAACATAACTACCAACGACGTTTATTATAAAAGGCAGCTTAGTTACTTTATGTTTAATGTTCATATCCTTGCTGATTCCTCATCTTATTTCTAAGCATACTGTTGCGTGAATAAGTCAACGCCATACACTAGCGCCATCTATTGTCAGGAACGAGAGCGAGGGGAGCTTTGCAGAAAATGACATCACAAATCTTTCAACCGACAGCGCCATCCGACGAACTAAGTTTCTAGAAAATCTACACTCGAACACTCGTCGCTTTGCGGGCATTTACTTGAATATTCCGGATGCTTCATTGCTAATTTGTATATATAGGCGCTGCAAGATGCGATCGGGGCAGTATTGGATTTGGGCGAGACAAGCGAAGCTTCGGAGCGGAATAAAGTGAATTAATGTGTTTTATTATTAGTGTTTTAAGTTTTAATTTGTATAAAGTAAATTAAAGTGTTAATTTAGGTAATTTTATCGGCAATATTTATTGTCACGAACCTCAAGCTCGTAACAATTGGTGTCAGAAGTGGGATAAAATCATGCCGATTTTACCTAAGGAGGAAACGGAGGGTGTCCGTACCCGAAGTCAACGCCAGCAGGAGACGGACCAACGAAGATTTGGTGGTGCAACGCCGCAGACGTCGGAGGGCCAGCCGCCGGCTGCAGGCCCGTCGGTAGCTCCTACATCTGCAGCACCTGACTTAGGTGCTCTGATGGTGATGCTGCAGGAGCAGGCTCGCCGACAGGAGGACCAGGCTCGCCGACAGGAGGAGCAGGCTCGCCTACAGGAGGAGCAGGCTCGCCGACAGGAGGAGCAAGCTCGCCGACAGGAGGAGCGGGCCCGTCAGTTGGAAGAGCAGCTGCAGAGCGGACAAGAGGAACAGGCCCGCTGGCAGGAGGAACAGGCCCGTCGTTTAGAAGAGCAACTACAACGCGATAAGAAAGAGCAGATGCTCCTCATGAAGGACCTTCACGCTATCTTCGGAAAAGAGATACGGGAGGTGAAGGATAAGGTTGCTCAACATGACAACTGCCTGTCGGAGGCCGAAACCCGAATCGACCAAGTAAACAATCGGGTTGACAACGTAATGGCTGACGTGAAGAAAACGCTGGACGACCTCAAACTTGGGGATGGAATAACAGCTCCCGTAGTAGCTACAACACCTTCGCTACGTGGATTCAAAGTGCCGCCGTTTGACGGTACCTCTTTCATGGTCAGCCTACAAGATCCAGTTCAAGGCTGTTATGAAGGCGAACGGCTGGAATAAAAGTCAGGCCATGACTGCTCTCACACTAGGCCTGCGCGACCAGGCCTTAACAGTTCTGGAAGCTCTCGGTGAGGAAGTGACTTATGAGCAACTCTTTGAGGCATTGGAGGCGAGATATGGCGACGCTCACCTGGAACACGTCTTTCGTGCGCAGCTTAAAGATCGTGTGCAGCGCATCAACGAAAACCTGCAGTAGTGGGCTCTAGAAGTGGAGAAGCTGGTGCGAAAAGCATACCAGTCTGTACCTGCACTCATTGAAGGGAACCTGGTGCAGACATTCATCGACGGCATCCGCGACCTGGAAGTCAGAGCTGCTGTGAGGCTCGGGCACCACGAGACGCTTAAGGACGCCTTGGCCCATGCACTGGAAGTGGAAGCCGTGCGGCAGGATCATCGTTCCCATTGCGTCAGGGAGGTTGCAGCAGCTACAGTTCGCGACCGCAACAAAGGATACAGCCCAAGGTGCTATGGCTGTGGGGAAAAGGGCCATCTTCGATCCAGCTGCCCTAAGCGAAGCGCAGAAAAGGAAAGTGAACGATATCAGGAGGGTAGTGCAGCTAACGGCACTGCCTGGCGGCGACAGGATCGTCGTTCACCTCACGCTAGGGAGGTTGCAGCAGTTACGGTTCGCGACCACAATAAAGGATACAGCCCTAGGTGCTATGGCTGTGGGGAAAGGGGTCATCTTCGGTCCAGCTGCCCTAAGCACACCCTAGGAAGGGAAGGTGAACGGTCTCAGAAAGGAAGTGCAGCTAACAGCACCGCCCAGCAGCAGCAGGAATACGACTTTCCTATCAGACACTGCAGCGGGAAATCTCACGGCAACGCAGATGCATTGTCAAGAAGACCTTTTCCTGAAGATTGCAACCATTGTAGTAGGCAAGAGAGTAAGGAAGTGGTATCCGTGAGGATGCTCAGGACAGACCACCTCAGCAACGGGTGGAAGGACAGCCTACGACATGCACAGCAGGAAGATCCGGACATCAAGCCGATTCTGGGATGGATGAAGGCCCGTGCTACCAAGCCTAAGTGGAGGGACGCCTCAGCGATGAGTTCAGCCACGAAAAGTTATTGGGCCCAATGGGACAGCTTGCTGCTTCAGGATGGAGTCCGCCGTAAATGGGACAATGGTCGAGGAGACAGCTGTCGTTTACAAATGGTTGTCCCTAAAGCTAAAGTGCCGAATGTTCTACAGCTGTGCCATAATGGTCGTTCAAGAGTCCATCTGGGAGTTAAACGAACTCTACTGAAGGTCCGAGAACAGTTTTACTGGGTCCATTAACGTGACGATGTCGAGGATTGGTGTCGTACATGTACAAGTTGTGCGGCTGTGAGGGGACCTCAGACACGGAGTAGAGGAGCATCGAAATTGTACAATGTTGGTGCACCACGGGATAGGACATCCCTTGACATTGCGGAGCCGTTACAGAAAGGCGCAAAGGGGACTCCTATGATCGTCCATGTGGATCGCTTGGTGCGTTATTATGGGACCGATAATGCTCGGGACGAGCATGTCTTAGGAGGGGGCAGTGTTGCGTGAATAAGTCAACGCCATACACTAGCGCCATCTAGTGTCAGGAACGAGAGCGAGGGGAGCTTTTCTCTTCTTCAAATCTTTCAACCGACAGCGCCATCCGACGAACTAGAAAATCTACACTCGAACACTCGTCGCTTTGCGCGCATTTACTTGAATATTCCGGATGCTTCATTGCTAATTTGTATATATAGGCGCTGCAAGATGCGATCGGGGCAGTATTGGATTTGGGCGACAAGCGAAGCTTCGGGGCGGAATAAAGTGAATTAGTGTGTTTGTTTGTTATTTTTATTAGTGTTTTAAGTTTTAATTTGTGTAAAGTAAATTAAGGTGTTAATTTAGGTAATTTTATCGGCAATATTTATTGTCACGAACCTCAAGCTCGTAACAATACGATGAGATCATTGGAAAAAAGGATCGGACGATGTGGCTTCTCATCTCTTTCATTTTATATGCCACGAAAATAAGCAGGGCAAGACTCTTACAATTTTCTGTGACTCATGTGGCGGTCAAAATAAAAATTACACCATTTTTAGAATGCTACACTACATGGTTCACTGTTGCAATCGCTTAGAATCCGTCACAGTAATATTTCCGATTAGAGGTCACTCCTATTTGGAATGCGACCGAAACATGGCCTTTATAAATCAAAAGGCTAGGGCTGAGCTCCATGAACAATGGGCTGAACACGTACGTGGAGCTTGACAGAGACCAAAACCTTTCAATGTCATTAAATGTTCACAAGATGCATGTAAGGGCTGGACTGCATTTCTAAAACCGTTTTACAAAAAAGCTTGTCCATTTCCCATAAGACCTGTACGTGAATTCAGAGTCCAAAAAGAACATCCACGGCTAATGTTTCACAGGAATTTTAGTAATAATCAATGGGAATCAAGTGTGGTTAACACACCAGCTTCTGTTCGATCTACAAAGGCAGGTATTCATGAGGGGGAATTTAAATTACCCGATTTAGCTTATCAAGACAAGCTGACTATATCAACAGCGAAATATAACGACTTGCAGTTCCTGAAAAAGTTCTGTAGTCCTGAAGCAAAACGTTATTACGATGAACTTCGTCATGCTGTAAATATAAAAGAACCAGAAGATGACTAAACCGTCTTTGGACAACTATCATTACTGACTTTGAACGCAGAGTGGACAGTGATCATTATAGTCCCGATTTTTGAAGACTTATTTAAGATAATATGATTTTTATTTAGTTTATAATACCCATATAATGATTATTTGCCAAAGTAATAATATTATAAAACCTATCCTTTAACTAAAATTAAAATTATTTTCTTATCTTGAAATCTGAGTTTTTTTCATCGTTTATAAAATTAAAACCTAATTATTTCAAAACAAAGAAAAAAGGACATTCATCATTATTGCAGTGGACCCTTCATTTGGGATGTGCAAGCGGGTTTTAGAAAGGGAATGGGGTGTACAGATCAAGTCTTTTCCATGCGCATGATTGCGGAGAAAGTTTTGGCCAAAAACCAGAATGTTTTTTGTGCATTCATGGACTTGGAAAAGGCTTATGACAGAGTGGACAGGAATGTGTTATGGCAAACACTGAACTCATATGGGTTGAGCGATGGTTTGATACAGGCATTAAGGTCTCTTTGTAGGGACTCTAGTGCTTGTATCAGGATCAATGGGGTCTACTCGGACTGGTTTGGCATTCAAAAAGGTGTCAGACAGGGCTGTGTAGCTTCCCCTTGGCTGTTCAACCTATTTATGGACTGGTGTTTGCAAACTTTGAAAGATGAAGAATGTGGGTTAAGAATGGGCGAGTTAACCGTCAAATGCCCTTTGTATGCCGATGATCAAGTCATATTTGCGTCATCGGCGGCTGAGTTGCAAATGATGGTTACATTAATGAACTGGGAATTAAAAGAAAGAGGGAATGAAAGTGAACGCATGTAAGACGAAAGTGATGGTTTTTGAAAGAGAAGAAAGCAAAACGGTATGTGAAATAAGAATAGAAGGAGAGTTAATTGAGCAAGTGGATGAGTTCGTGTATTTGGGATGTGTATTTAGCAGGGATGGTAGATATGATAGGGATATAGAACGACGAGTAAATGCAGGGAATAGAGTGAATGGGGCACTACACTCTATTATGAAGAACCAGAATGTGTCAAAACAGGCACGTATGGTAATACATAATGCTGTGTTAGTCCCTACTTTAATGTATGGTAGTGAAAGTTGGGTGTGGCAGAAGAAGCACGAAAGTAGAATAAATGCTGTAGAAATGCGGTCTTTAAGGAATATGCTAGGGTTGAATCTGAATGACAGGGTGAGAAATTGCGTGATAAGAGATAAATGTGGTATGCAAGATGATGTTGTGACCAGGATTAAGAAAGGAATGCTTCGGTGGTTTGGTCATGTGGAAAGAATGAATGAGGAAAGAGTGACAAAGCAAATTTATATGGCAGATGTGAACGACCGAGTCGGGAAGGGACGCCCTAGGAATAAGTTTATCGACCAAATTGGCGATATTTTGAAAATGGACCACGTTAGAAGTACCCTTAACCGACGAGCATGTATGCGTAGATATATGGATGTAAAGGAGGCGAAAGAGGTATGTCAGGATCGTGCCAAATGGAAGTCCGTAGTCTCTGCCTACCCCTCTGGGTGACAGGCGTGAATGTTTATGTATTTATGTATGTATTTTTCATTCCTTAGAAATACACGTATTGCCTCAATGTTTTCCTTTACCGTTAACTAACATTACAAATCATCACATAATATTGTAATTAACAAATTTTATTGTATAGTGGGGGTTGAAAATGCATTGTTCAAATACTGTAGTATTGAAGACAGCTATTAACGGAATAGCTCAGTAGCACCCACTCTAAAAATACTAAAAGCCTTTTTAAAAATCGGAAAAATATAACATTAATGGGTAAATTATAACAGACTACAAAACGACAAAGGAAATCCAATAGGAAATTGTACTGAATTATCAATCTTTGTAGTTAGTTTAATATTTAACTTTTCTAATTTGCTGTTCCTTTCTCCCTTTTAGCAAATATCGTTTTAATTAAATTTGAAAATGGCTGTGTTCATTCAATTTTCCCTATATTACACCATCATAACTACCACCATTATGATCGTCATCATCACCACCTTTATCATTATCATAATCATCATTTCTGGCGTAGTGTGTGATCTATGGTATAAAGTACAATTAACGATAAAAAATATCTATTTTTTTACGTTCCTAATGGGTTTGCTAAGGACTTTTTTCTATGTATTAATCTACAATCAAGTGCATGTGCAAACCCTGTTATGTAAATATTTTTTTTTTCAATCAGCTCGGTAGCAACCCTAGTATTTTTCAGCGCTGGATATATGTCATGGAATGACTATCCCATATCTCATTATTATATTTAATATTTAAGAATTTTTTTACAGCTCTCTTTATCAAAAGTAGAGTTTCGTTGAGTTTTATTAAACATTCTAAATTCAGTTTGAGCTGCGGGTATGAATTGCTGCCAGCGTGAAAAGCCTAGATTTTCAACTGTAATTTGCTTACACTTCTTGCCAAATAGGTTTGGCGTTTATCCAAATCGAGCAACCTTTCACATCTATGTGTAAAGTACAAGCTGTTTGCTTAACTTAATAACTTAAAGGAAATGAAAAATCGCAACATTTGTTTTAAAGTTCTGCTACGATCAAATAACTGTCCCAACACATTAGATATTTTAATAGATAGTTAACCGTCACATCAAACAGAAAACGAAATCATCATCATCATCATGACTGAATAAAGCACAAAACTGACTAACAAAGTATAAAAGTTTCTTTGATCACTTAAAATGGGATATTTTTTTTGATATTTTAAATCAAAGAAGAAATTAAAGTGAATTAAAACTGTAACAGTCAACAAAAAGAAAACATTGTGTTATTAAAATCTTATTAAATCCAATGTTGCCATGTGTGTGTACTGATCACCAAGGGGAACTAGTACATAAACATTCTAGAGATAATTTTTGTCATAGTAAGGGCGACAAACGAGCATACGGTCCATATTATGTATGATTAGTGGATTTGGTGTCCAAATCTGTGTGTCACTCTTAGCCAAAACTATCTTTATCTCACAACACTCACCATATGACATTTAATAGTATTATTATTCTGGAATAACTGCATGCTTTTTTATGGGCCACAGCAACCACTTACCAACAGGTGGACTGTGTACTCGCTTGTCACACTTTTCCCATAAAAAAGCTGGTTTTCCGCGCGACCGTGGTTCAAGCCCGGTTGAGCTAACCCATTCGTGCAATACGTAATATACTGCAGTGTAGATTTATCATGTTTAAATAATATTAAAAAAAATTGCGTCTAAAATATTACTGATTTACAAAGGTTTGTCTCATATGCGTTCCTATAACATTCATCCATTAAATTTTATACAATGCAGCCTACCTAAAATCTACTGCTGAACCAAGGCATTCTCCATAGGAAGCTTATAGGAATATTTGCCACAGTCAAATAGTGAGTTTCCGTCAAAAATAAAATTTTAGTAAAAAATAAAAATCGACTTCAAAGAACATAAGGTATAAAAATAAATAAGTTCCACATAACAACTTCCGAAGGTTTTTTTTGTTTGAATGTTATTCTTTTTATTTCTTATAAGTAGGCTTTTACTTTTAGTTAAGTAGTTGTTCTTGAGTAGAGTGAAGAAGCATTAGGAAATTAGAAAACCATCTAAATATTTAAATTAAATTTTTATCCGCTTTTATTGAGCCCTTAGTAGTATATATACTCGAAATTCTTAAGGAACCACCCCCGTAGTACTACGTCTTTAATATCAAAAATCTTCAAAATAGTTTCATAATTGATGAAAATATCACGTTACATATACAAAAAAGTATATCAGGTTCAATTAAGAAACTTCTTTTTATAGTTCGAATAAAAAGACATTGCAATGCATGTATATATATTAATCTGGGTGTATGGCGTAAATTTAAGAAATCATTATGGGTATATTATCGACAAACTGGTCAAGGACACAACAAATATAATAAGTTCAGGTATTAGAATTTAAAGACTTTATTGAAGCAATGGTAGTATTTTGTTTAAAGTTGCATGTATGTATCGCTCAACTGAGAAAGGGCCAAGATGTGATACCGGCACTATACCGGCGTGAAATATCAGCTTTATGCTGATATGTTTTATATTGCATTGCATTCTATAATACGCACCTTCATTACGCATCTTAATTTTGATTGAGTATGGATGTAGATGTATGTATATTCTTTATTCATCACATTGTTTGGTCATTATGAATATTATATACGTAACTGTTGGAAAATTTTATATAATGTAACCTGACCTTTTCTTTTACATGAGGAAGGGTTATGACAGACTCATACAAACTAAAACCCCATGGTGTTCCACCTTCGCCGAATATTGGCAGGACCACGAGAAAACCTTCGCCACAATTGGGACCGCGGAGCACCCCCAATGCCGACCACCCCACGGCAGCCCCTCTTCGGGGAGGATTTCTCGTCCCCCTTTTCCTTCAAGTAAGGTGCATAGGAACACAAGGCGTTTCTTCTCCGCATCCTGTACCTCCACCTGCGTAACGGATGCCCGCGAGCTCGCGCTTACCAATCCCACTTGGAGTGGCTGCCTTGGGGTGGCCTTATATCTCGGGCCAGCCAAGTGGTTTCCTCTTTGTTCACCGTGGGTAACCAAGATACGGCTATTAAGCCCCCGCCATAATAAAGTGGGAGCCCATTCGGAAGAGACCAGACCTAACCTTTTTTTATGTGGGGATATCCTCATGTTAGCTACCTAAAGATAGATTAGAGTAGTATATGTATTTCGTGCCAACAATGAAATCACGAAATCTGCGCTTGACAGATCGCGCTTTATTTGAGTTATTTATGAAATTCAAAATTATATTATAAGCCCGGAGTGAGAGTAAAACGCATCGGACCATAATATAAAACATAACTTCGGTGAAGCTAAGTAAGAATGAATTGCTGTTATCGTATAATACTTGAAAAGTGGATTTGCGATCGTATTAGACGTCTAACGCTATCAACCCTACCGCTGTTATTGACAGCTGCCGTTCTGAAATTTTGTGATGGAAATTTTGCAATATTTTGAATGTAAATTATTTTCCCAAAATTCCTAAAAGCTTGTGGCGCAACAGGCCGCGGATTCAATATTCTCACGGATGAAGTGTTAAGTTTAAGTTTCGTCTAAAATAATTGTTCCGTGAATGACATAAACGTAGGCTACATGCAAAGTAATTTAATGAAACCAAATATCAGTCGAAAACAGTCATTCTCAAGAATATGTGTATTTAGTTAGAATCCATACATGTATCTATATATGTAATAAATGATTCTAATATTTCCTGGAAAAAAGTCCAGGGAAGTAAATAAACAGTACTAAAGCCTAATTTGTGGTAGTTAATTTTTGTTAAAATTTTCAAAACTACTGAACAGATTTCTATGGAATTGTGTGTATAGGCAGTTACGAACCCGTTTATATAATCATCTTCCTTTAGATGTTAATTTTATATTAAATATTATTATGTTAGTAATAAGCGGCATTATGTGTTTTTTATAGAAATAAAATAAAAAGTTTAAAATTAGTCTTAATCATTGTTTTCTTTTTCGCCTTACAACTCTTTAAGAAATGTGAAGAGGCCTGTGTCCAGCAGTGGTATGTATAGAGACTGTAATTTTACCTTATATTTTTGTTGTTTAATAATTTGAAATTACGTCGACCATCTACGCTTTACGTTTTAAAAAAAGTGCTATCTATCATAAAATACAAAAAGTATAAAATAAATTAAGCCGTTAATAAATAAAAGCTTATGAAGTATATCATTATTTTGTCAAAATAAAATTAACTTTAATTATAATTAAATGTAAAGAGTAGAAGGTGGTTGCGCCAAAACGCACATTTAATTAACTATACTATCTGGTAATATGCATCCTCTTCACTTCCAATTCCTTCCTACACGGGTATGCCCAATGGGACGTTAGACATTGTGGCGTCATTCAGTTTGGCCAATCAAACGCGCGGGTCAAAAAGTGAAAGGGAAATCACGCCACCAGAGTTCAACGTGCTACCGCCGCTCGAGTAGTTGAAGCTCGACTTACATGGCAGTCAGGCCACAGAACGATTTCGTAATAACCACTTGCACAGTGCTATTCGTCGTGCACTAGTGCAATTAATTCGTCGTTGCGCCAACAGCAAACCGCAGTGCATTTATCGTCGCACACCGCTGCAGTTACAACATAGCGCCATCAACATCGAGGCCTGAGTTGGAGGCAATCAGAAGATCAATGCCCAACTAAGTGCTCTTTCCTATCTGGAGCTGTTCCAATTTGTTGTTCCTTCCACACAGAAGCTCATGCTCTTCCCACGCCAGCTGATATAGTAAACTAAGTAATAGTCTGCTATATAGTGTGTCATCCAAAACGGCCACTTGCCACTTGTTTTGGTTATAGCCAGCCACGCTGAATACAGTCCACTTTAGTTACATTTCGCACCCAATAATTTGTGACCATCCGTTCCCGAATTTAAGCTTCGGGACCTAACGCCCCACCATATTGTGGCCCCCTCATTCTGGATTTTAATTTAGCAACCAGGAGCGCCACCATTTTGACAACCGTTCGACCCGAATTTGGAACTCGTGTTCTGTGGCCTGATCAAGTCGAACTGCTGAACCAATTTGGACAAAGCACTCTAGATCGTTTGCGCCTAGGTTCCTAGATAGATTTAGTTTCGCTTAGCACTATTGGGATACTGCACGCCGTATTGTTCAATTTAAAATTACACATAGTTAAAATTTCGATTTGTAGCTACACTTGCATATACTATAGGTAAACGTACGCTTGTTTTATTTAGTTTGCCCCGGAGTAGTTTACTGTTTACTTCATTCCGCAATTCGTAATATTGATTTCGTTTGGTTATTTGATTTGGTTAGTATACGCTAAAAATAACGCCTTCTAAATTCCTTCGAGGTCGAAATAAATTGTTAGATCTCGTTGTAGTTCCCCGCTTAGAAAATTTAGTCATGGCAAAGCATTAGATTTAATATTATTTCGTGGAAAAGTGATGCGTCATTGGCAACGCACTGCCTGATTTATTGTAGTTTCGGATACTTTTAGCGTCGGTTAATAATGTTGCGCGCCATAATTAATGCCCGGTGATTATTAGCGCCACATGGTATCAAGTGGCAGAAATAGGAATGTCAAGATCTTTTTATAACTCTCCCACTAGCGCCATCTAGTACAGAATAGAAGAACCAAGCTTTCTAGAAAACTCCACACTCGAATTTTCTACACCTAGTTGGTCGGGACCGGTATTTGGTGGAACATTCTAGATGTTTCGGTGGAAAAGGCCTATACAAAGCAGTTTACGGGAGTGACCGGGGCAGTATTTAAATGGCGATACGAACGAAGCTTTCGGAGCGAAATAAAGTGAACTAAAGTGTTAATTGTGATTAATCATTAGTGTGATTTAAGTTTTAATTGATAATCAGTAATTAAAGTGTCAATTTTGGTAATTCAAACGGCAGTTTTTATGTGACGAACCTTAATCTTGTAACAATAGTCAAGCGCACGTACGCTGTGAAATTTCCGTTTTCCATCACTACGATTTGTTTTGTGTTTTGGTTTAATACTAACTATTGTACTGCAAGATGGCAGTAAGTGCAAATGAAATGCAACTTAAAGCCCTTTACGCAAAAATCGACATGCTGTTTTCTCGTATGCAACACATCAGTGGTAATACAAAAAATATTAATTTAGAATTAGATCAGGAAACATCAATGAATGAATCAAAGTGGATTCATTGATATTAGATAATGAAAATGTATTGGACAAAATTAACAGTCTTGAACTGCAAATTGATCCCAATTATGTAGTAAACTATCATTCGCTTATGGCCTTCGTAGATTTATTGTATCGCATGAAGCAAGCAGCCAAGCAGCTTCAATCTGCATCCCAGAGCTACGCAAATCCAGCGGTTCAGGTACACTCACGCGACTCACTTAGATTGCCACCTATCGATATTCCAATATTTAATTGTGGTATTAAAACTTGGCAGTTATTTATTACTAGTTTTCAAAATACTATGCGTAATAATGCCTCTTTATCGGATGCTTAAAAATTACGTTTTTTAATAGTCAAGCTAAGTGGCATGGTGCAATCTGTATGTGCCGGTCTCATACCGACCGCAGACAACTATTTGTTAATTTTCGAATCGCTAGGAAATAGATACGAGGATAAACGAATGTTGATTTCTTCACATTTAAACTAAATATTCGATTTTAAAGCTATGTCGTCCGCAAATATTTATAATCTCGAATAATTTTTGGATAGATTCGCAACGTCGGTAGCCGCTCTTAAAAAAGTTAAATTTAATGACATTGTGGACTTTATGTCTTTAAATGTTGTGTTAAAGAAGCTAGACAAGGACGGCGTTTATTCGTTCGAAATGTAGAATCGTAGCTCCTAACTAACATAGTTTGAAGTTTTGACATATTTCGTTCGAGACCAAATTAAGGTAATGCAGCGTTCAGTAAATACCAAACAACTCTCTGACTTACGTAAACACTGCGCCTTCATTTTCTCATAACGCCTGTTTTTATGTAAAACTAATCAACGCGGTAATCTGTATAATTGCGTTGCGTGATATTCCGTTAACGTTCACCAAGCAAACGTTATACTCGTAAAATAGTAAAAGCTAACAACTTATGTTTAAACAGCTTCCGTAATAAACATCTTGTTACTAATTGTAACTCTAGTTCAGTATGCCATAAATGCAGCAACAGACATCACTAAATGTAACATTTTAAGGGTGGTGCCACATCTGCGTTAAGCAAGCAACCACCAAGTTCGAGACCGCGCGCTCGGGCGAGGTTACTTTGTGCTCACTGTTGAACGCGAAAGAGATTGACCGCGTCCCAACCACTATACAGCTAGGTACCGTGCGTATCATAGTTAGAGATTCGCATGGAAAATGTAGCGTTATTCGATACGTTCGTTGTTAAATAGACCGTCGCAAAGTAATTTTATAACGCAGCAGTGTTGCTAACATTTGAGATTATTAGTAAACAAGATGCCTTTATGTCCCGTAGTGAAGGGAATTGGACGCTTCAATAAAATGGTCAAAGGTTCGATAACCTTAAAATTTTATTCTCTTTTAGATCGCAGTATTAATTTTAATATAAATTCGTTAGATGTAGATAAAGTCATCCAAATATTTCGGTCGACACTTCCGCTATGACCAATTTCGATAATTTAGCTTTAGTGGATGACACTTACTCCGTCCCTGGAGACATTGATATGCCTATCGGGGCATCTATTTTCCCTCACCTTTTGTTACATAATAAAGTCAAGGGTAACTCCTCGTGTATCGCGCCTTACGCACTGAAAACCGTTTCCGGTTACGTTATTGTTGGTTTCACTCCTATGGTTTATAATATTTCTGCAACTTCGCATTTTTGCACCGGTATTGAACCTCTCGAATTATTGGCTCGCGATTTTCGGAAATATAAGGAAGGGAACGTGCCACCTATACTTACCTCGGATAATAGATTATGTGAGGAGTTGGATAGAGTTTTTTGGTATGGGAGTTGGTATTGAACCTGAAATAGTTTCGTCGAGGCCGAAGGGAATGCCGAAAAAGGATAGCCCTGGAGGATGGTTTATAGACATCGTAAAGAAGGCCCAAATTTACAAAGTTGGACCTCACCTCGCGACCCATCTGGTGAAAGATTCGATGTACCTGGACAGCGACATGGGACTCGAGTCGATGTAGTCAGTGCGAAGCAAGGTCGCGACCACGGCACAAGGCGACGCCGAGTTGCAGCAGCAGAAGGTGTGCCGCCTTGGGAGCGACAGATTGGACCTGCTGAGGCCAATATTTCTTGGCGGAGGGAAATAAACACTTACGAAAGAGGGAGATCAGGCTGCAAGCAGACCTTTCCGCTTTATCGAAAGAAAGGAAGCTTTGCGAACAACAGGCCACCATTATTCCAAGATTTTCGTCGCATAACATCATTTGTTTGTGTTTATTTTTATATTGCGTGGCGTAATTTACATTTGTCGATTTTTAGGCGCTAATCCAACTCACATTTAAGTTTTGATCAACGACATCCTATAGTTTTACCGCGTAAAGATCGTATTTTAAATTTATTAGTTGATTATCAACAAAAATTTAATTGTCTTGCTCGCCCTGAATTATTAATATCTATTTTGCGTCAGGATTACTGAATTCTTTCTGCACGCAACTTAATTTGCAATCGGTTGCAAAGATATATTGCTTGTTTTAGAGTTTGTCCTAGGCCGTCGTTCTCGGAAATGGCGGACCTTAGGTCTTGCCGTGTAATACAGTCCGTAAAGCACATTTTTCTCTATCTTTTCTATATTTTGCCTTTGAAATATTTACCGTACATAAATATAGACGAGGACAAACACCACGTTCCTTAATGTCATTACTTATTAGACAGCTAGTGCTAGTACAATCATTTTGGAAGCGATGGGGAACGAAATATTTACATACGTTGTAGTCTCGGCAGTAATGGAATACGGCCACTAACCCATTAACGGCCGGAACTGTGGGTATTCTCACTGTAGGTGGCTCAGGACCGTGCTTTCTGGCATACCTTGGGGGATGCCTATGTTCAGCAGTGGACTTGTGAAGGGCTGTTATGATGATTATGATGATGATGATGAATTTGATGTAAATTTCATGAAGTAGCCATTGTAGTCGACGTATCATAGGGTGAAAATCGCTCTTACGTAAACATTATGAGGAACGTACCGACAAAGATCGGGATGTATGGCACAGCTTGGGAATGGTCTGCTCCAGGTTGATAATGACGATGATTTGAAATCAATGGTTATGGTAAAATGTTGGGATGGATATTATAACGCTGCAACCACACAAAGAATAATGTATTCATATTTTTAAAAAAAAAGTTTGGTTAAGTAGTCAGAGCAGTAGGTTATTATACTAGTCCTGGGTTTGAGTCCCAATTAAAGTAAAAAAACCATACATGTCACCATCGTTAAGTGGTAGAGCCATGTTGCAGCTATATCATTGTTGTAGCACAAATGGGTCGGCTCGACCGAAAAAGGACTATGCTATCACAGAATACCAGCGTAAAATAGCAGGTTAATGATTCCATTTCGAAGAGTTTGAACTTCACGGATTTTCATGTAAAAAAGTGCAGGTAAGTTATATTTTATTCTATAAAATAATAGTATGAGAGCACACAGCCCACTCACCACATCTATCCTCGATTAAAAATCAAAATGTAGTTGCGTTATTTCCCTTTGATATTGTTACGAGCTTAGGGTTCGTGACAATAAAAACTGCAGATTGAATTACCAAAATTAACACTTTAATTCACTTTACTAAATATACTAATAATCAATCACACTGATTCACTTTATTTCGCTCCGATGCTTCGCTTAAGCTAGATGGCGCTGTTGGTTGAAAGATTAGTCATGTCATTTTCTGGAAAGCTCTCCTCGCTCTGTTACCCGACACTAGATGGCGCTAGTGCCAGACGTCAACTTAGGCGCCCAACACTATCTACGATGGAATGACTCGTCACCAATAGAAAGGTTCGCCGGTTTTACGCTGGAATTCTGTGAGTATGGTCCTACATCGGTCTTGCTGACTCAATCGTGCTCATCCATTATAAAGCTACTGCGTGCCGCTATCACGTTGTACCTTCACGGTTTTCTGAACGATGTTAACCAGATAAATTTTGTCTCTATAAATATTCTATCGGTTTTAGAGACTTTTGTAATGTTTAGATGACAGAAGACTCAATAATATGATTAAGGTCTCTTAGGGGAGAGGTAAAGCCCTAATGTGAGACGCTACGTGAGTAGATACACTGTAATTCGCTTAGAGCTGGTGCGGCATCAGAGGCAGCAAAAGTTTTTGAGAGATGACTACTGTGCTATTTTCTGTAGAGATCGTCCCACGGTTCACGTGTTGTAAAGCTGCTCAAGAAACTGCGTTCGCGAGTAGTCGTCGCCGTTGGTAACAAGACGGATGGTTCTTTTCTCGTTAAAAGGCTGTTCTGGGCTACCACTGGGATAAGGACCATATGATAAGTTGTTTTGTTTTGCGTTTTTATTATGATAATTAAGATTGTGTATTTTAATAACATCCATTGTACACAAATAAATTTTTGAATTATGTCAAACATAAAGAATGTTTAATTACAAAAAAATGGAAGTATGTTCAACGAATATCCTAGATATAAATCACAGGTTACATCTTCGTGTCACTGGTGTCATTCGATTTGGAATTGCCTTTATTTGGAGCTCGCTTAAAGCGTCAACAACTTCAGGAATTGGCACTTTGAAACCGCTCACTGCAAACTCCAACTACGAATCTTGCACGATTTCTACGTCGTCAGAATGATCCAGGTAACCAATTGTAGATAGATAGATAGAAAATTCTTTATTGCACTCAAACAACACAATTTGGTACAAAGGCGAACTTAATGCCGAAAAGGCATTCTCTGCCAGCTAACCTTTTGTAGTGTGGTGAGAGCTATGGGTAGAGCCGCGAGAGAAAGAAAAACTAACTTATTTATTCATACTATTCAAAACGCATTATATAATATCATGTATACATATATACACTCACACACATATATATATATATATATATATATATATATATATATATATATATATATATATATATACATGCATACATATATATTTAAATAAAATATATACTAAACCAATAAAGCATACAATATAGTATACGAAATTATAGTAATAAGTAGTTTTAAATAATATGCCTCAAGCTTACGTTTAAATGTATTTATTGAAGGAGCATCTTTTAAATCTCGTGGAAGGTTATTCCAAAGTGTAATTGAATATACCGTGAAGGAATCCGAGTAGTATGCAGATTTATGCATAGGGATAGTTAGAGTTTTGTTGGTCATCGAACGGGATAAGCTTAAATATGAAAAACGCTCTTTTAGATAAACTGGGGAACAAGGATTGTAAAGAATACCATACAAAGTGGTTAGAAGGTGTGTGTTCCGGCGAAAACGGATGTCGAGCCACTTAAGTCTTGAGCGAAATTGTGATATATGATCAAACTTGCGCAGGCCAAAAATATAGCGTATGCACAGATTGAGCAGACGGTCGAGTTTGCTAAGCAGCTCCTCAGTTATATCTGGATAGGCAATATCGGCATAATCAAAGATCAAATAATAAGAATCAGGGATTTCAAAATTGCTAACAGGATGTCATAGTCAACACAGTTAAAGGCGTTACTGAAGTCCAGAAGGACAAGAAGAGTGAGTTGACGATTATCCATCGCAAAGCGGATATCATCAGTTATTTTAATTAAGGCCGTGGAAGTACTGTGCAGAGATCGGAAACCAGACTGATAAGGATTAAAGAGGTTGTGTTTGTTTAGAAATTTTGAGAGTTGGCCATGAACAACCTTTTCAAGAATTTTGGAGAAGAAGGAGAGGATAGATATTGGCCTATAGTGGCTGAAATTAGTAGGAGAATTATTTTTGGGGACAGGAATCAGGAACGCTTCTTTCCACTTGGTAGGGAAGGTACTGGAGGCAAAGGAGAAATTTATTAGGTGAGTGATATGGGAAACTATTTGGTCCAAAATCGGCAAAACCATGTCACGTCCAATATTATCTGGGCCGACAGCTTTGCTGGATATGACGGATGCAATTTTTTTTACTTCATTATCTGTCACTGGTTCAAAACAGAAAGGAGTACAACATGGTAAAGGGAAAGAAGTGATATCTTTAATAGTATCGCTTTTGACTGTTGAGTCCAACGAAACTGGTAAAGAGCAAAAGTGTTTGTTGAGCGCTGTTAAATCAAGGGACTGACTAACATTCTGTTTGCTTTTACCAAAGCCTAGGCTGCGCAAAAACTTCCATAAATTCTGGGTTGTGCAAGTCTCAATAGTATTGTGAATATGTCGGCGTTTGGCATTTCGTATCACCTGGTTGCAGCGATTTCGTGCTTTTTTAAATCTTTCCCAGTTCTCATCACTGGGCGAACGTTTATGTTTTCTTTTAAGGCGGTCCCTACGTGCCATAAGAGATCGAATATATGGCGTTAACCAAGGTGCTGGTGCCCGTTTCATTCTTACTGGTCTTAAAGGCGCTACTTTGTCATAAGCTTTTGTTATAATGTTATTGAGTAACTGCAGTTTATTGTCAATATTATTAGTGTTATAAAAGTCTGCCCAATTAGCATTGCGTATCTCATAACTTAATAGCTAGCGATTCATATGGACAAGGTTACGCTGAAACATAATTTTGGGAGATGATTTAGTGGATTTAAGAGCATATGATGCGAAAATTAGATCATGATGGGAAAATCCAGAAGCCACGAATTGACCATATAGAGATATACGATCAGGATCAGATGTAAGGATTAAATTCAGTAAAGAGTTAGTGTTATTGACGTGATAGGTAGATTCGAGGTCAAGAATTTTAATATTGCTTGATGCACTTAAGCGTTTAAGCTTATTCGATCTAGCATCATTTCGAATAAGGCAGGTGTTAAAGTCACCCATTAAAATGGAGTGGGAGTAGTTTGGGAGATGCATCTCAATCAGCTGTTCCAATTCATTGAAATAATTTACAGAAGGAGGTGCATAAAATGTTCCTAGTAAGAAAGGTGTGTTGCATACCATTATTTCAATAAGAATGTATTCCAATGATTTAGAGTAAACCTCGGGCGATCTGGAAACGATCGTGTATGTTATGTCTGACCGCAGGTATATGGCAACACCTCCGCCACCTTTGTTTAATCTGTCATTCCTGATGAGATGATAGCCCGGAAGACTAAACAAAGTGGATGGTAAGCTAGGTTTAAGAAATGATTCTGATATGAGACGGGCATGAATAAGACTGTTTTCGAAAGTTGCAAGAAGATCTGAAAAGTGAGCTGGAACACTTTGTGCATTAATATGACATATATTCAAATTCCTTCGGTAAGGCTCAAGGGCATTATTTAATATGTCCCTAAGTTGAGGTTCTGGGGAACCCTGACCCGGGGAAAACGATGATGGTGAGGAACTTGTAGAGTTAAAGTAATCAGATTCTATGGAAATATCCATCGCAAGTTTAAAAATAAATTTATAAGTTTATTCGTATACTACTAAATAATAATAATAAATAAAAACAGTATACACATATATATTATAAATGTTTAATAAAAAAAGTAAAAAAATAAATAATAAAAATGAGTGAACTGTTTTGCTATACCGTGGGTTCAGCAAAAATAAAATTGTTATTAGCTTGCCACATCTACTACCAGTTAGGACATTACAACCATGTCAGGAGGAAGTACAATTTATTATAATTTGATAAAGAAAAGTGAAAACAGTACAAGTATGCCGATTAAAAAAAAATACTCTAAAGAAAAAACTGTAAATGCGCACTTTTAAATTCTTAAGGTGGTAACCCTGCGTATATGATGATCGCATTACCATAGTAAAAACAGAACTTCTGATCTGTCTTTACTATGACATTTTAATTATTTGACATTGTCATTTCATATTGACTACAAACCAAAACAAATAAAACATAACCAATAAACAAACAAAAATAAAAACTTTGAAGGTTGCAAAAAGTTTCAATTCAATGATCTATGAGGTTTGTTTCAAGTTAAATTATATTCAAGTTTAATTATAAAGCAGGTAGTTTGGGGTAATAAGTCCTATAACTACCAATGATAAAAGTTGTTCGTATTTATAAGTAATGATACATAATATAATTATGCCCTACAAACAAAAGAAATGAATAATTGCATAAACTCCAATAGCGGTAAGTTAAATATCATTTTAAGTAAAATATGCAATTAACTACAGTAGTGAGATTCTTAATAATGGAGAAAAAGAAAAATTTAATATATAAAGAGACTAATTTTACAACTTTTTTCCAGGTTTAGACCGTTGTTTGGAGGCCACAGCTTTGGAAGTTTCTGAATTACTCACAGGATATTCAGCCAGTTGGTCTAGAGAAACAAGACGTACCTTGCTTCCATTACAGAGCTTTAGATATATGTTACCATCTTGTGTCCAACACCTGTGCATACCATGTAGGCGTCGAGCTTCTTTGAAAACTTCTCTTCTATGAGGAGTAAGAAATTCAGCAATAGAAATATTACTTCCTTTCAAAGATAGCTTAGCACGCCAGATTTCTTGATGAATGGTATAATCTGTAAACTTTACCAGCAGTGCACGAGGATTTGCTGTTGTGTTTTTTCCCAAACGATAACATGAATGAATCTGAGTTGATCTAAATGTATGTATTTTTAATTTTGATGTCACCAGATTTACAACAGTGTCAATGCAGTTTTCTGTATCAGACTCTTCAATGCCTCGAATTAAAAGAAATTTACGCCTGCTCCTGTTGTCAATGTCATCAGTCAATAGTGTAAGGTTTTTTCACTAGTTTTAATTATATATATATAACTTGCTTTTTTAAGATCTCCAGCGCAGTCTTCATAGTCTCTGAACATGATAAAATCATTGGTGAGAGAAGTGATATTAGGTTGAGAACTTTCCAACCGGGCTTGAAAAGAAGACATACACTCTTCAAATTTTTTTTCAAGTGTTTTGACAGCATCTTCCGGTTTAGTTTTTTCAAGATTTCTTCTTCCAGCCATAGTGCAGTGTTGAAGTGTAGTACTGAAGAATAGTATTTGTAGCAGATGCGGTGCAAACTAATACATGTGCTATGGTATATTAGTCAAGATTTAAGATGAATAAGTTTTAATGGATTTTATTAGAAAATATACCTAAAACTTGTAAGTTTTACTATTTTGATTATTTATCAAAACAAGACCCAAAAAATATGTTGTCACTGATTGTGCACCTACCCCCGAAAAAAAAATTCCATCTCAGTCCTCACGGGTGACAACGCATCTGCATTTTGATTTGTAATGGAAGATAGATGTAGATGTCTATGGGCCGCAGCAACCACTTACCATCAGGTGGACTGTGTGCTCGTTTGTCAGCCTATTCTATAAAAAAAAAAACATATAACTATCTTACTCGACTAACTTACATAAATAATTATAAGCATAATATGTTGAATGAGAATATTAGTAAAACTTCTTTTGACTTATAGCAGCTTGCAGCTGCATCTTAAGCCTACTGTCAATAAATTAACATGAAAAACAGTACAACAGGAACTGAAGTTCCAATGTCAATGTCTCGAAACCAATTGAAGGACTTTATTTTTTCAGTTGCTCTTTTTAATTTGTCTACAGATTTATCTCTTTTTTTGTGCTGAATATTTTTTCGTTGTTACATAAATTTCGATTACAACTATTTTACTATATTAGTCTAATCAGATAGTCAGGAACCGCTATCATATAACTATATTATATAGCCTTATCCCTGGGATATATCAATATCAAGGCTTTAATTATAACGGGCGATATATATAACGGGCGGTATGAAATATCAGTTTTTAGCTTTTATACTGTTTTGCATGTTTTATTTCGAGTTAGAAAAGAGCAAATATACCCCAGATAAATTGGGGCCATGACGTATTATATAACATCACAGAGAGACAAGAGGCCTTTGTTTTATGACGAATACAAATATAGTGGGTGCAAATATTAAAACATAAAAAAAAACCACTATTTTATTTTAATTACGATAGCAATAGCTTTGCAAGGGACAGTAGTTTTGAAATATCCATTTTTTTGTTCTCTACCAAAATTTTAATTAAGAATTTTATTACAGAAAGTTTTATTTAAGAATTTTATTACAGTAATTTAATATGTTCAATTTTCTCACTGAGAAGGAAAAAATTAAACTATTTTATTTTTCTGTATTTTCTTTGTTATTATCTGTGCACAGAATGTGCTTGCATGTATTACTCGGAAGGTTATCCCACGCAAAAATGACTAGTGCATGACTGAAATGGATTACGTAGTGCTGCACAGTATATCGTTTATTATTTATTAAATATTTATTTAAAAAAAACTATTATTTACGGATTTTATCGCGTTTAATTACTTTAATTTATTTTTATTATCCCGTCGTTTCGGGTGCTTTACAGCAACCATGGTCACGGGACGACTGAGATGTTTGATGTCCCAATGTCATAGTTAGTCCGGCTACCTTCAAATTTTGAATCCCTTCCCTTTCTCTTGAGGTGAGCGGTAGACTCATGACGCTCTCTGCTGACCATACAATCCGTGTTGATGCCATACACTTACATCACGTCTGCAGGAAAGGCGGTATGGCAGGTGGTGGCGCTCACGGAGGGTTTTGGTCCTTAAGTTTTGGTCCGACTTAAGAATAACGAGCTTACAGTATCTTGTAGTCTTGCTTTGACGAATTTGCCAGTTCGACCTCGGTAGGTCCACGCTCTCACAGAATGCCACGTAAAATAGCAGCTTAAGGCTGTGCTATGTTTCGTATGGTGAGTTTAGAGAACAGGGGATTCTATTTACTGAAAACGACGCATTCCATTTTAGTCCTCAGTGGTGACAAATCATCTTCATTCTTATTCTTAATCAAGGATAAATTTGGATATCTATGGGACACAGCATTTCATTACTAAGGTGAGTTGTGTCTGCTGCTGGATCGCTCGTTTGTCACCTATATTTAATAAAAAACCTACTTCAAGGATCAGTGTCAATGGTATATGTCTGGGTAGAGCGATCACCAATCAAATCAAGGTTAGCCATTACTCCAAATCCTTCCTAATAAAGAAGAGGGAGAGGTTAATTTCCAATAGTTTACTGGCTAACATAGATTTTCAATCCAACTTCCACATATTTTTCACAAATAGCCCCATGTGTTTAAACAATCATTAAATTTTTATGCGAGAACGGAATGGACGCAATAATTGACGTGACAAAAAAAGGCCACAATATTACTAATTTTTGAAAAAAATTACGGAAAGTATTTAATAAACTAATGAAGATCAACTTAAAAAGACATATATTAAAAATTTCAAAGGTAACATGAAAATACATATACATACATAAACACTCACGCCTGTCACCCAGAGGGGTAGGCAGAGACTACAGACTTCCATTTAGCACGATCCTGACATACCTTTCTCGCCTCTTCCACATTCATATACCTACGCATACATGCTCGTCGGTTAAGGGTACTCTTAATTTGGCCCATTTTTAGTATATCGCCAATTTGGTCGACAAACTTCCGCCTAGGACGTCCCTTTCCGACTCTTCCATTCACTTCTGCAACATATATTTGCTTTGTCAGTCTTTCCGCATTCATTCTTTCTACATGACCAAACCACCGAAGCATTCCTTTCTTAATCCTGGTCACCGCATCATCTTGCAAACCACACTCTTCTTTTATCACACAGTTTCTCACCCTGTCACTCAGATTCAGCCCTAACATACTCCTTAGCGACCGCATTTCTACCGCATTTATTCTACTCTCGTGCTTCTTCTGCCACACCCAACTTTCACTACCATACGTTAAAGTAGGGACTAATACAGCACTGTGAATTGCCATACGTGCCTTTTTTGACACATTCTGACTTTTCACAATAGAGTGTAGAGCCCCATTTACTTTATTTCCTGCATTCACTCGTCGTTCAATGTCCTTATCATATCTCGCATCCCTGCTGAATACACATCCCAAATATACGAACTCATCCACTTGCTCAATTAACTCTCCTTCTATTCTTATTTCACATACCGTTTTGCTTTCATCTCTTTCAAAAACCATCACTTTCGTCTTACTCGCGTTCACTTTCATTCCCCTTTCTTTTAATGACCTGTTCATTAATGTAACCATCATTTGCAACTCGGCCGCCGACGACGCAAGTATGACTTGATCATCGGCGTACAAAAGGCATTTGATGGTTAACTCACCCATTCTTACCCCGCATTCTTCAACATTCAAATTTTCCAAACAGCTGTCCATAAATAGGTTGAACAGCCACGGGGAAGCTACACAGCCCTGTCTGACACCTTTATGGATGCCAAACCAGTCCGAGTAGACCCCGTTGATTCTAACACAAGCACTCGAGTCCCTATACAGAGACTTTAATGCCTGTATCAAACCAGCGCTCAACCTAAATGCGTTCAGCGTTTGCCATAACACATCCCTGTCCACTCTGTCATAAGCCTTTTCCAAGTCCATGAACGCACAAAAAACTCTTTGGTTTTTCGCCAAAAACTTCTCCGCGATCATGCGCATGGAAAAGACTTGATCTGTACACCCCATTCCCTTTCTAAATCCCGCTTGCACATCCCAAATTTTTTCATCAGTTTCTTTCATAACTCTTTCAATTAGTACCTTAGCATACAGTTTTCCCACAATGCTAAGAAGGCTGATACCACGGTAGTTTTTACAGTCCTGCTGTGACCCTTTTCCCTTATATATTGGGACTATCACGGCTTTGCACCAGTCTCCCGGTACCCGCTTTAGTTCCCAACATAAATTAAACAAGGTGTACAGCAGGCCTGCCACCACGTCCTCTCCAGCCCTTAGCATTTCGAGTGAAACTCTATCATATCCGGCTGCCTTACCTACTTTCATGCTTTTCATTGCTTTCATTATTTCATCCATACTTATCTCCTTATCCCTTTCATCTTCTTTCGGAATTTCTATTTCATTTAGTTCACACTTCTCCTCACTCATAAATTCGCTTTCAAAATATTCCTTCCATCTCTTTAGACTCAACACTTCATCATTCAGGATACAGCCATTCTCGTCTCGTATCGCATTCAATCTAGGCTGTTTTGAAAGTCCCCTGGTATTTCTTACGAGTTTCCAGAACATTTTAATATTTGCCTGGAAGTTATCCGATATTCTTCTATCATTCCTATCCGTTCTTTCTTGCTTTTTCCTTTCAACTAATTCTTTTACTCTCTTATTTAAACGTTTAAACTCTGCCTTTTTCCTTTCATTCTCATCATTCTTACCGCCAGAGTTACGAGCTTTGGTCGCTAGTAAATCTAGCCATGCTCTCTTCTTTGCTTCAACTTCCATACGTACTGTTAGATTGTCCTATTCAGCACTTATAAAAAAAAACACAGTACTGAATTTCGACAATTATTTATTAATTAAATATTTTAATTTTACACAAATTCGGACACAGAATTTCTACTATTATATGAACTTATACGCGACTTGGATTATAACAGCGCGATAGCCCTAGTGAAGGGCAGAGTAGACCCGGAGTGTATTCTTAGCTCTCACTGGTAACCAGCCGGCAGGCAAGAACCGGGTCCGTAGCTGGAGAGCAGTTTAGCTAAAGAACAACCAACTGACCGAATTTAGGAAAGTCTCGCGTATTTATAGCAAAATTATTGCTGATTTTCAATATTGCATTTGAATGAACCAGCAATAATTGCAAGTCAGCATTTTACCTCAACAAATAGTGATATGACAGTGAAATTAGGGATGTAACATCTCCCCCCTTTAAAACGGAACATACGGAATAGAGTATGTGAGTATAATCCAGGTAACGATATAGAAATTATAAATTTGAGGAGAGAACTTTCAACTTAAGACTAATGGAATATAATACTAATGCAATAAAAAATGATAATTATATTGTACATTTAAGTTTTACAATAACTCAAGGTTTCGCCTTGGTGTATTAGAATCAGTACTTTCTGTATCATAGTTTGTATTGGCCATTTCAATATTGGACCTTGCTCGGATATTTGTATGAGGTTTAGTCATACAGGTATTGACAATTTTAATACAACAGGATGTACTGTTTCTTCGATTATTAAGACAGAGACATTTATACAATTTATAAGAAAAATATCCAAATACAGAGACAGATACTAGGGTAGTAATTATACTAAAATAATGGCTGTACTTAATATGGTAAGGTTGATTTTCGATTTTAGTCAGTTCTGCTTCATTTTGATTTAACTTATGTGAAGCATATTGTAACGAATCAAGATTCACATGAGATAGTTTAATAGGAGTTAAATATGGTAATGTTTGATTTACAGTAGCTTTAGAACAACAATCGTCTTCTATAATATTAAAATTCGGATTAGGAACATAGAATTTAATTTCGAATTCTTGAGACGGAACAAACTGTAGTAGCTTATGATAAGCTTTACAATATTTAGGTAAGTCTAAAATACCTGTCCCAACAATATTATAGTCATTCATTTTACCATCACAAGTTATAGATATCTTAGATATATCTGATTGGACATATATCCATCTATTGTTATTAAGTCTTTGCCATAAATCTATTTCACCTAATATAATCTTATAATTACAGGATTTTGGTATTCCTTTCACATGTTCAGTTAAAATACTCACTTCACAAATAGGATTTCCAACACTATTTTGTATATTTCCTAGTTTACACAAATAGTAATTATTATTTATTACTTTGCACTCACTTAAGTCTTGTAACGCGGAATATGTTAATTTATCTTGTGTCACAGCTAGGAATTTTGCGGATGGAGTTATTAATGCGAAAGTATTTGGATTTTGAATGTCGTGTGACGTTGGTAAAGCATATATGTGATATAAATTATAATCTACAAAGGTAACTAGAGGAATTCTAATGGCAAATATTAATTTATTTTTGTTGATAAATGAAGATATTTCTGCGACATCTATTATTGTATGAATATTCTCAAGAGATAAATGTAAAGGCAAACTAGAAAGGATGTCATTATTTTTCGAATTTAGTTCGTTATACAACTGTATTGGACTTAGCACTGATGGATGAACTACATTCTGTTTCCCAAATAGAATAGCATTGATTAGATCTTCAAGGTTAAAATTGAGTATCATTAATGAACTTTCTAAGGCACTAAAAGTCATTGATAAATGTGATATTATTTCTAACTTATTGGTATTAGCTGAAACAGTGTCTAAAATTTTGCCTAAATTTCGAATATTGTTATTTAGAATATTTTCGTTTTCGTTAAGTTTGGTAATAGTATTGTTAAAAGATGAAATGGTAGAAGTTATTAAGTGAATATTTTCCTTCATAATTGAAGCCAGGTGTCTTTGATCGTCTTGAACCGCATTAATCGCGTCAGTAAAAGCCTTAGCGTCATCTTCGTCTAGAGAACCAAATAGTTGTTTCAAGATTGGACCACCTATACCAATCCAGGCAGACCTTTTAGATTTGTGAGTATTATTAGCATTAGTTAAATGGGATAAAGAGATGTAATTATTTTGAACATTGATAAAAAGACTTTCTAAAGGACTTAGGATATTCCAGCAATCAGTTTTGACTTTAGTAGATTGATGTGTATTACAGATTTGTTTACATGTTTCTAGAATTCTTTGTAATGTTTCTATATGAGGCTGTATATAAGATAGATCAGAATATGTAACTAATTTCCAATGGTTATTATAATATTTCAGTGCACCAATCGGATCGTAGAAAAGACCTGGACTATTAGTTATTGGTGTAATCATGTCTGGTCCTGCGAGGAGTCCTGGCGCGACGGCCCTGGAAGGGAATTATCATGGGCTGGTTTAATTTCATCAAAATGATATCTGACATGTTTACGATTAATTAAAAGAGTAACGTTATTATTGTTATGTACTTTAATAATTCTATATGGGCCTTTCCAAATGCTAGAAAGGGCTTTGCGTAATCTATGATGCTGCTTTAAATATACCATATCTCCGACATTATAAGTAATATTTCTAGTGTTTTTATCGTAATAAATTTTGGAATTCTCTTTACTACGGCGGATATTTTCTCTGGCTATGTTTCTAGTATTTATAAGTTTTTGTTTCAAAGTTTTTATATAATCAGGGTATGTGACTGTTGGTTCGATATCATAAATGGAACTTGGCAGGTTTGGTTTACAACCGAATAGTAATTCATGTGGTGTAAAATTTGTAGAAGAATGAACAGACGAATTATATGATACAAGAGCAGTTGGGAGATATTTATGCCAATCATCTTGATTGTCGTTCACGTAAGATTTCAAATATTCTTTCAATGTGGCGTGGCTTCTTTCTAGAGCGCCATTAGTTTGAGGATGGTATGGAGTAGAAAAAAGATGTTTTATTTTGAAAAGAGAAGTTATTTGTTTGTATATTTCGGCAATAAAATGAACACCTTGGTCAGATAAAAGAGTCTTAGGAATACCAAAATGAGAAATAAACTTTATCAAACAGTCAGCTGTTTGTTCAGCTGTTGAATTATTAATAGGGTAAGCCATGGAGTATTTTGTTAAATCATCCTGAAACGTTACTATGTATTTGTATTTTTCCGGACCTGATTCGGGAAAAGGGCCAATGATATCAGTTGCTATTCTTTGGAGAGGTTCCTGGCATGTAGAGGTAATCTCCATCGGAGCTTTATTGCAAGCACGTAAAGCTTTATTATGTTGGCACTGTGGACACCGCCTAACATATGATTCAATATCATTCTTCATATTTTTCCAATAAAAAGAATCTTTGAGTTTATTGTACAAACGTGTGGAACCAATATGTCCACCAATGGGAGAGTCATGATTATTTCTTAAAATCGTAGGAATTTCGTTAGGCTTAGGATAAATGAGTTTATTGTGGTAGATATTAATTTTAATATGTGTGTTATGAAAAATAAAAGATATGATTTCGTAAATTATAATAAATTCTAGTTTGTCAAATGGATTGGAAAAATCAGACATAGAAATTTCTTTTACATCAGGATGGAATATAATTAATTCATTTCGGAGACAGTTTAACACCTTAAATAATTCTCTATAAGTACAGGAATCATAGTGATGAATTTTAGTAAACATATGGATATATAATTTATTATTAACCTTAGTATCCTTTAGTGAATATAGTTCTTTCTCGGAATTTATAAAAGATTCTTTGTCGTCCAGGAGGTTAATAATTTCTTCACAGTAAGGATTAGATGAGTCTAGATCAATAGAAGTAGGATACGCGATTGTAGAGCAGGGTGTTCTTAACAGATTTTGATTAAATTCACGGATTTCAGTACTATATACCGTAGGACTAGAACGAGATCGAAGAAATTTGGCATATGTAATATCGTTAGTAAGATCTATATCATTGATAGGATATATTATAGGAGGGCGAGATAGTGCATCAGCGTTGAGGTTAGTTTTCCCAGATTTATAAACAATTTCATAATCGTATTCTTCTAACTTAAGTCTCCATCGAACTAATTTACTGCTAGGGTCTTTGCAATTAAATAACCAAACAAGAGGGCGATGATCAGTCACAATTTTAAATTTGCGTCCATAAAGATAGGGTCGGAAGGTTTTTACACCAAATAAAATAGCTAAAAGTTCCTTTTCTGTAGTGCTATAATTACCTTCGGCTCTATTGAGGGTTCGAGAGGCATATGCGATTGGAAGATCTTCGCCAATTTTTCCTTGTGAAAGTATTGCACCTAGAGCATAGTTAGAAGCGTCAGTGGTAAGAATGAATTCTTTAGAAAAATCAGGATATTGAAGAATAGGAGCACTAGACAACATTGATTTAAGAGTATTAAAAGCATTTTCTTGATCTTGAGTCCAATTGAAAGAAGCATCTTTACGAAGTAGTGAAGTTAGGGGTTTAGTAATTTTGGAGAAATCTTTTATGAATTTTCGATAGTATCCCATTAGCCCGAGAAATGATTTTATTTCCTTTGGGTTTCTGGGTGTTGGATACTTGGATACGGCCTTGATTTTGTCAGGGTTTGGGGAGACGCCCTTATCAGTGAAGATATGACCGAGATATGCGACTTCTCGTCGTAGGAATTCGCACTTATCTGGTTGTAACTTAAGATTGTGCTTTCTGAGAGCATCGAAGACTAATTTAAGTTTTTCTATGTGTGAAGAGAGGCAGTGAGAGTATATAATTACATCATCAAGGTATATGAAGCAGTGGAGACCTTGAAGACCAGCGAGGACTGTATTCATAAGCCTTTGAAATGTAGCTGGCGCATTTTTTAACCCAAAAGGCATCCTAGTGTACTCAAAATGACCATTAGGAACAGAAAAAGCTGTTTTAGGGGCATCTTCTGGATCCATGCGAATCTGATGGAAACCTGACACCAGGTCCAAAGTAGTAAAGTACTTGCTATGGCCTAACTGATCCAGGATGTCAGTGATATTAGGGATGGGATAAGCGTCTCCGACGGTGACGTCGTTTAGTTTCCTATAATCTACGACTATACGCCATTTCTTTTGACCAGAAGCGTCTTGTTTTTTAGGAACTACCCAAATCGGAGAAGACCAGGGGGAATTTGAAGGCTTGATTATATTTTGATCGAGCATTTTTTGTATCTGTTTATTAACTTCCTCCTTATGGCATTCTGGATATCTATACGTTTTGACGTGAATTGGTTGTGAATTAGTAGTTTTAATTTTGTGTTCCAAGGTACTGGTGCAAGTAAGAATGTCTCCTTCTAAATAGAACAGATCGGAATATGCAGAGCATAAGTCAAATAAGGCTTTTGATTCTTCGGAATTAAGATGTGAAGTTCGTATTTGTTTCTTAATTTCACAGGATCTATTTGATATAGTATTTTGATTGATGGGATTAGAAAGATTTAGAGTGTTAATACTATGTAAATAATCATCTAAGAAGTCACAAGGGTTTAGAACTACGCAAAGAGATTTTATTTTGACATCTTCAGTATTAGTGTTAAGGATTGATACAGAGACATGATTGTTTTGTTTAAGTGTAACGAGACAACTAGACAAAAACACACCTTTCTGAATTTCAGACTTATCGATATATCCAGTAGTTACTTCGGGATTTAGAACATAGCATTCTACAATCATTTCAGAACGTGCTGGAATAGTATATTCTGGTTTGGAAAAATGAATTTGTAGAACATGATTATTTATGTCTAAAATCTTATTCCTGTAATCTATTTTAGAATCATGAGACTTGAGATAATCGTTACCCATAATACCATCAAATTCTACATCGACACAATCTGGTATTAAATGAAATTTGCCGAAAATAACGTCATTATTTGGAAATATAAAATCTAATTGAAAGTGACCAAGACTTTTTAAGTACTCCGTATTTTTGTCGATTCCTTTAAACTGAACAATTTCTGAAACTAGTTTTGGTTGAATTTGCATTGAGGATTGTTTTATTAGTGATACACCTGCACCGGAATCGACTAAAAGAACTAGTAACTTATCGGAATATTTAGATTTGATATACACATGAGGCAAATGTATTTTATTGTTATAATTAATTTCAAATAAATTAGAATGCGAATCAGAAACATTATTTAAATTGTTATTTTCATTGTATGACATGGTAGATAACATAGTTGCATTGTACTTTGAGGATTTAGTAGGAGTATTTGATATAATAGATTTAGTAGACTTATTAGATTTAATAGACATGGTATTCGATTTAGAGGATTTAGTAGAATTAGTATTAGATTCAGTGGATTTAGTAGATTTTGTATTGGATACAGTGGATTTTCTAGGTTTAGTGTTAGATTCAGTGGATTTGGAATTGGATTCAGTGCTTATAGTAGATTTAGTATTAGATTCAGAGGATTTAGTATTGAGAAATTGTCTCGTTAAGAGATCGAAAGCGTCGGTTTGAGTTGAAGATTCCGTACGACGCGTAACCGGAACCTTATTTAGTTTAAATTTTCATCTAGTTCAGAGTTTGGATTATCAAATTTATTATCAAAATCGCTTGTTGGTGTGAGGTTATGTACCTGTTTTTGAAATTGATTGGTAGAGTTATTATTTTTACGAGAGTTGTTAAATTGGCGTTTACGACATTGAGATATGTCATGACCTATGTTTTTACAATATCTACAAAAGTTATTATTTTGCGAGTTTGAAGACGTAGAAGGTTGAGCCTGATTTGGGATTTCATTTTGAAAGTTGTTAATATGACGGCGATTTAAAAAACATGTTTTTTCTGAATGGCCTAACTTGCCGCAAAGTTTACATTTTGGTCTATATTCGGAAGATCTAGTAGATTGAATGTAATTTTGTAGTTTTTCTTCCTGGATAGCGAGATTTATAGCTTCTTGTAAAGAGGTAGGATTACGACACCTTACGATATTTGAAATGTGGCTAGGTAAGCCCAGTAAAAAGGTGTGTAGCGCCAAGTCTTCTGTACTGGCGATTCTGCCTCTTATTTCACCAGGGTCCCTAGTGGAATGTGTTATGTCCGTCTGTAAACGTGTGAGGTATGTCTCTATTCGTAAACTATACTGTGTGACAGACTCGTTCGATTTTTGTTTGCAACTTTGTAAGTCTAAAAGTAAGTGATCCCTATGTTTGGTTTCGCCAAATGTGGATTTTAAAAATTGTTTCAATTCGGACCAGATTTCAAAAATTTTAAGAGAGCAGGCGTACTCAGCCTTGCCTTCTAGTTGGGAAATTATGTATTTGAATAAGATACTTTGTTGCGACGCGGTAGCTAGGTTTAAAGCATTTTCGCAATTTCTAATAAATGGTGATAATTTATTCCTGTCGCCATCGTATGCCTTAATAAATTTAGTGAGAATTGAAAGATTTAATTCCTCTATGCCTACAGTCTGCAAACTTGAACACGACTGAACGTTTTTCTTTTCAAGTTTACTACTTTCATTAACCATTTTTAAAGAATTAATTTAATTAATTACGTGAAACGGAGTAGGAAATTAAGAGTTTTATAAAATATCCACACGCAAAATTATGCAAATGACAAAAATAAATTAACATGAATCGAATAACAACACTCACAGTATTATTAGTAGATACAGCGATTTCATGGAAGCGGTGGCGGCTCGGTGACGTCGGTGTCGGGTGACGGTGCGACGATGTGGCGGAAGTGATGAAATGTGCAGCGTTTGCGGTTGGTACGGGTCGATGCTTAAACCAAGTGTCGCGATGTATTTTATGTAGAAATATTAGTTTTCGTGCAGTCAATAACTCGGTGCTGGGCAGAAAACCCTCACGCACAATGGAGAGATGCTGACACGTCGTCTGCGATGACTAGGGTTGGCGGCGGCCTTTTACAGCGTCAGGAAGACAGGCAAAGACAGCAGGTGGCCAACTTGCTAGTTCAGGATCGCGAGTCTGGGCCGATTTCTGTGTGAAGCTGGTCGTCGTCAGGAGTAGGCGACCCGAGGGATTTCAGAAATCCATTTTCTTCTGACACCAAATGTTAGATTGTCCTATTCAGCACTTATAAAAAAAACACAGTACTGAATTTCGACAATTATTTATTAATTAAATATTTTAATTTTACACAAATTCGGACACAGAATTTCTACTATTATATGAACTTATACGCGACTTGGATTATAACAGCGCGATAGCCCTAGTGAAGGGCAGAGTAGACCCGGAGTGTATTCTTAGCTTTCACTGGTAACCAGCCGGCAGGCAAGAACCGGGTCCGTAGCTGGAGAGCAGTTTAGCTAAAGAACAACCAACTGACCGAATTTAGGAAAGTCTCGCGTATTTATAGCAAAATTATTGCTGATTTTCAATATTGCATTTGAATGAACCAGCAATAATTGCAAGTCAGCATTTTACCTCAACAAATAGTGATGTGACAGTGAAATTAGGGATGTAACAGTACCTCGTCATCCCACCATAACGTATTGTCTTTCCTTTCATTCATTCTCTTACTAACACCACATACTTCGGTAGCTGCATCCACTAAACCTTTCTTAACATTATGCCACACATTCTCCAAGTCTAACTCATTCACACACAACTCATCCAAATTACTTATATTTTCTCTCAGTCTGCATTTGTACTTGTCTTTCACATCTTCATCTTGTAACCTCTCAATTCTTATACGCTGTAACGCAGTGGTAGACACAGATGTCCTATGCCGCCAACGTCTGAATAAACCCCCAATTCGGCATAAGACCAGGTAGTGGTCGGTCCCTACGTTGGACCCCCGGTAAACCCTTGTATCCACCACTGCGCTCCTCATTCTTTCATCCACAGTTATGAAATCTATCATGCTTCTATCATCACCTCTTTCCCAAGTATACATGTGAATCTTCTTATGACGAAAGAAAGTGTTCGTCACAAAAAGATTCCTTTCCACACATACGGTGAGGAGGCTTTCACCATTCTCATTTATACTTTCATCACCAAACGTTCCCAATATCCTTTCATAACCAAGCCTCCTCACCCCAACCCTTCCATTAAAATCTCCTAGCATAATAATATTTTCATTTCCCTTACACTTCATTAGCACCATCCTTACCATTTCCCAAAACTGCTCCCGGATATAAGTGGGCTTAGACATGTCTGGGGCGTAGACCCCTAACACAAACAACTTCTTTAAGCCCACTTTCATTCGTATCCATAGCAGTCTTGGGCTTACACATTCATACTCTTTCACACATTGGCCCATTCGTTCTGAAAGGATGATCCCTACTCCCTGGCATGCCCGCTCGATCTCGTCTACACCAGACCAGTATGCGGTATACATGCCATGTGCAGTGACATCCTTCCCCTTCCTTTTCGTCTCATTTACACATAATACATCTATTCCTCTATCATACATCATATCGCATACTTCATCCATTTTATCATTCATTGCCCCACATACATTCAACGTAGCCAGACGGGCCTCTGCAATCCACTTTTCGCCTCTCTGGGAGACAGAACGTGACGGGTGGCGAACCTCGTCGCCGGTTTTCCTCCCGGAGATTCTTCGCACCCCTGCCCCATTAAAGGGGCGCCGGGAACTCGCGCATGTAGCATGTAACATGAAAATTAAAATATTTTATAGTGATAACTATGAGAAGAAGAATTAAAAAACAAACAGCTGGTATACTCTAGCAAGATCAACCCAGAAGAATATGAAAATTTAGCCTTTAACAAAGAAGAAATTAAAAGGTAGCTTCACACCGGTGTGATTTTAATACCATTTAAAACTTTATTCATCAATTTGAGATTGCTTTTATGTTCTTTTTGCGATTATATTTTCTGAAGTATTAAGTATTGTGTATTTAATATACCTAATGTTTTCTTACATTTACGCAAACACTACACATTGATTAAAACTACTTTTACGGATTTTGTCGCCTTTAATTTATTTTATTTTTAATACCCGAAGTTTCGGATGTTTTCCAGTACCTATCCTACATATATGGGCTCACATCTATCCATTGATTAAGAATAAAAATATCAAATAACAAATTGTAACAATGTAATCGATACCTAATTAAAGCACACAAATACATTTAATTGTTAAACATGTGTTGGTGCTTTAACACTATTTCCCAAATAAACAAAATGTAATGAATGTACGAAATAATTTTGTAACAAAGAGATCTGTTTAGATTACCAAGTTTTTACAACAAAATGAATTGTATTTTTTGAAAATTGGTTTGTTCAATTCATTTTCATGGATGAAATAATTTGCAAAGCATTATTGTTAATACAATATTTACTTACTAAAACAATAATGTTGATGGATGTTCAACAAACTTTGCATGTCACACAGAATTTATGTTGTGCCGAAGTTTTAACGGGGTTTACTGAACGATGTACTTAAGCCTACTTTTGTAGGTAAATCTGAAAGTAGCATATAGCATAAATAACTTAAAGCAATATAGCTACTATATAATTAAGATGGACCATTTGGGTTTATAATTTAAATCACAGCCATGCTGCAGCAATATTATAGTTGAAGTACGAATAGGTCGGCTCAATCGGGGAAGGATTTCGTTCTCACAGAATACCAGCGTAAAATAGTTGCTAATTGCTGTTGTGTTACGTATAGTGAGGGTAGAGAACCGAAGACCCTTTTTACTGGATACGAGGCATTCAATCTTAGTCCTCAGGGGTGACAACACATCTGCATAATGACTCTCAATCGAGGGTAAATGTAGATGTATTTGGATCACAGTACCCATTTACCATCGATTGGACTGCGTACTC
This sequence comes from Parnassius smintheus behrii, assembly GCA_036936625.1. Taxonomy (NCBI): domain Eukaryota; kingdom Metazoa; phylum Arthropoda; class Insecta; order Lepidoptera; family Papilionidae; genus Parnassius; species Parnassius smintheus. Next base: position 9,917,394 of record JAUPFT010000030.1, on the reverse strand, counting down.
GTTTGGGTACGACTTTCCATTGACGTCCGTCGAATTGGAGGTGGGAGGGGGGTGGTGGGAGGGCGGGGGAGGTGTACTACTCCCCCTTAAAAGGAAAATTTGCGTAGCCCCCCCCCCTTTTTGAGTTTTTTGAATTTTAATTCTGAGGAAATTTTATTTTTATGGATAAATATTAAGTGTAAAAAACCATGGGGACCTCTTGGGGGGGAAGGGGGAACCCCTTCACAAAAAATAAATAGAGAGACTCATTCAGCGGGATTTCTGTATCTATTTTGAGACTGCAACGTCTCCGGCGCTGCGGGAAGAGCAGCCTCTACGCCTTTGCGTAACAAATCGCAGGCATCCAGCCTCGCCTCCGCTCCGGCTCGTCCGATGCCTACTATTTGTTACAGCAGGCGGAGGCTGCTCTCTCTACGCGCCTCCGGCTCTATAAAACCACTCTAGGGGTAGGACAGACTCGTACCACGTGGAGTCGGGGTCTATTAATTCAGTTCCTTGACATAAGTTAAACCTAACCTATTTTATTTATTATCTGTCCTAATAGGTGGGCACTGTTTTATACACATGTTTTATACAATTTTATACACATATTGCTTTAATTAATTCCTAGAAATCATCAGTTTTACGTTACGTCCCACAAGCCGGCAAAAACGGTAAACACTACACATTTTAATAGCTCATAATGGTAATAATTTTGTAATTTAAATATAAACTGTTAAATATATGTGTATGCATGAAAACTATTTAAATGAGTACAAAATATAATTATTTTAGTAAAATGTACAATAAAATGATACCGAACGTATGACAACTTAACTGTACGGAAAACGAACATTCAATGGCGAGAATTCGATATAATCTGTGGTAAGGATTGACGTAAATATTATAAAAATAATTGATTTTCAATAATTTTTTTCTCAAAAAGTACGCGTTTCCGAATGTTGAAATTTTGCGTGTGTGTTTACAATAGTGTAACCTTTCTGTAAAAAAAATATCATATAATCTGAGATAGGGATTGACATAAATATTGCAAAAATAATTGATTTTCAATATTTTTTTTTCAAAAAGTACGCTTTTCCGCATGTTGAAACTTTACGTGTGTGCTTATATTAATATAACCTTTCTATAAAAAAAAATATCAACCCCCAACTCGACGGACGTCAATGGAAAGCTTAGCCCTCGTTTGTCATTGTGTAATTATTTTCATTATAATCAATATGCTAGTTTTTACGGGGAAATCAAACGCCACCAAAATTGGAGTGGAAAGTGAGGAAAGATTGTATCTCACTTATATCTATTTAGTTTTAAATTCTAGCTCTTTTTAAGCTTTCGTAACTGATAAAAAAACCTAAAGGTTTAGAAAGATCATTTAGAAAGATCAAAACATATTTTACTTATCCTGGTCACATATATAGAATTTTATTTAAAAAGGGGAAATTAATTATAATATACAATATGTAACAAAAACCCTGTGGTTCCCGTTAAGTGCGTTATCTGAATCAGTATTCAAACGAATAGAAATAACTTTACTTCAGAAAACTCGACATAAAAATAATCAAATTAAATTTTAATTAAATAATATTTGTAAATTTTATGTGGATTGATTACCTCTGCCTGGAATTATCGAGAGTGGCGGGCGGCGGGCGGCGGCCGACGGTGACGTACATCAAAGACGGGGCGCGCGCGCGCGCGCGCGTCTTACCTACACTAACTGCACACTGAGGTCGTGACCTCGTCACATCACAGCTGTTATAGTCAAACACTAATTTATCACTATGTCTACTTGACGACCACGAAGATGTTGTTCAATATGTCCACCTTGTACCTCTATACATTTGTGACACCGACTTATAATGTCTGAACGCACGCGTTGCATAACAGACATTTCGGACTTTATTTTTTCAAAGGCTGCGACTATACGTATACGCATTTCTGCCTCGGTATCGCATGTTTTTTGGAATACAGTCTGCTTAATCGTACCCCACAGATAAAAATCTAAAGGTGTGAGATCAGGTGATCGTGCCGGCCAGTTGATGCGTCCACCGCGGCCAATCCATCTTTCACCGAACTCAGTATCCAAAAAACTTCTTACACAACGGGAGAAATGCGGTGGAGCACCATCGTGTTGAAACCACATGCGACGAACGAGGTCTAAATTTATTTCGTCAAGTTCATTGCTTAGTTCTTCTCGCAAAAAACGTCCGTAGTTTTCACCCGCTCATTGTGTGGTTTAGGAAATACGGACCAATAATTTTATCACCTATAAATCCCGCCCACACATTGATTTTCCATCGGTGTTGAAAGTGGCTTGGTTTATACGAATGCGGATTTGTCGTTGACCATACGTGTTCATTATGAGCATTAAATACAGTTCTTACAAAAGAGCATTCATCCGTAAAATGTACGCGGTTCAAAAACTCAGAATCTCCTTCAACCTTATCAAGTAACCATGTACAGTAATCCATTCTCGGCTCGTAGTCGTTAGCAAGAAGACACTGAACTCGACGATAATGATATGGGTGTTAGCCATCATCTTTAAGGGCTCTCCAAACGCGCATATGGTTCACACCTAGTTCACGTGCCACCGAGCGCGTGCTCCGCGTCGCATCTTCCTCAAACATGTCGAGAATGTGCTCCTCGATGTCGTTGTCGTACATCCTCGGTCTTTCTGAATCTGTACGTTGTTGATCACGGCCATGCACACTGCCAGTATTGTGCATACGAATGTGAAGTCGTTGGAACGTCATTGCCGACGGCAATTGTATATTTCGTGGAGTAGCAAAGCACTCCCCGTAAAGTCTTCGTGCTGCTGCATAATTGAAGTTACATTTCCCTAGACACATCAACATATTAAAATATCCCTCGTTTGAGTAAGACATCGCACACAAGCCACTCACGGCGGAATATTAATTTCGCAATATAAAACACAACCGTCAATATCGTCGTCGGCTAAAGCGCTTATTACACCATACAATTTTTAGGAATTCTAATTAGGATCCTAAATTGGAAGCTAGTGATCACACTACACTAAATTGGATTCTAAATCGTGACGAACCGCATTCGTAAATAAGTATCGACGGGGTTGGACGTTCGATCGATGGCGCCGTATTTATCAAAACAGCAGAAAATAGGACTTGCCTTAGCCATGGTGGGAACAATGGATATTAAAAAAAGAGAAAAGAGTACTTGTCATTGAAAAAAACTGTCCAATATGAATATCATTATATATTTTTAGATTCTAAGCAGTTTTTTTATAGGATAGGGTGACAAACTAGCACACAGTCCACCTGATGGTAAGAGGTTGCTGCGGCCCATAGACATCTACATCTATCTCCGATTACAAATCAAAATGCAGCTATGCGTTGTCACCTGTGACGACTAAGATGGAATGCCTCGTTTCCAGTAAAAAGGGTCTCCGGTTCTCTACACTCGCCATACGAAACACAGCAACATTAAGCTACTATTTTACGCTGGTATTCTGTGGGAGCGTGGTGCTTCCTCGGTCGAGCCGACCCATTCGTGCTACAACTATACTACTAAAATAACTGCAGCATGGCTCTACCACCTATAAAACAGTTTGAATATTTGTTAAGTTTGGTATCCAAACATATTGAAAAAGAAGTCACGATATTTCGATAAAGTGTGAGTACCAAAGAATGTTTGATGGTGACATTACGTTTTATAGCCACCGGAAATTAATATTAAGATTTAAAGTACTGCTCTCTGATATCAGACTTCTATCAAAACTTCAAGACATCCGGTTGTATCAAAGCGCGGGCGCCGACCGGTTGTTCTAAATCGTAACGTTGCGATTACACTGTCCTAAATTGTAAACAATTTAGGAAGTACATCGATTGGGACCTCCAATTTGACTAAATCGGATCCTAACTGTTCTAACTACGATTACACCTTCCTATTTCCTAATTAGATTTCCTAAAAATTGTATAGTGTAATAAGCGCTTAACGCGCTACTGGTGCTTGATGCTTGTTTGTTTGCATAGACGTGGCAAAGCTATTGTACTATATAACATAATTTTGATATTTTCTAAATCGATAAAAATTCGTTATTTTTTAATGTTATTTTTTTAATAATAGTTATTATTTATTTATTTATTTCAGACAGCGTCCGTATGTGTTATTAAGAAATTAAATTATAGCTAGGATTAATAAAAATATATTAAAATACTTATAACAAGAAATATTTAAAAAATTGTGTTATAAATCCATACAATAACAAATACTTAACTATTATGCTGCTATGTTTTTCAAAATCTAATAATTAGCATTTTTTTATCGACCGGCGATTAACAATACATATTTATATTTCTATTCTCGACCACTGAATTGTGACAAAATTTTATGTTTATAAAACTTCCCATGTTTTTAAATATTCCAACTAAATATTAGCACAGAATAAATAATAGATACGACGACCACGAAGATGTTGTTCAATATGTCCACCTCTCACACATTTGCGGCACCGGCCTAAATGTTTTATCGACCGACGATAAACAACCCTTATTTTTATTTTTATTCTTGATCACTGAATTGTAACAAAATTTTATGTTCATTAAACTTCCCATATTTTAAATATTACTACTAAATATTAGCGCATAATAAATAATAGATATTGGATCAAAATTAGTTAATCGGCATATAGTGGAAGCTTCTTTTTATCACAAGTTTTTTGGGTTTTTCCTAGTACCTAAGTCCTTCGTCGGCTTTCGCTTTTGAGGTCAAAGAGCGCGCAAAATGCCGCGTTTATTACCTATTAATTTTGTTTTGTTTATTATATTCTAGCAATAAACGACAATATGAATTTATTTAAAAAAATAATTACTACCTACTACATAAATTCTTTATCGAATAATATTTCATATGAAAAATACATACTAAATTTCTCCTACAAATAATTGCAAATTTGGAATTAATCACGATATTTTATGCATGAATTAACCTTTTTAATTATTTTCGTAGATCTATTTAGCAAAAAAGTGGAAATTTATAACATTAGTATTCAAATGATATAATATACATAATGATACTAGATGTATAGTTGTAGCACGAATGGGTCAGCTCGACCGGGGAAGGACCACGCTTTCACAGAATACCAGCGTGAAATGGTTGCTTAATGCTGCTGTATTTCGTATGGTGAGTGTAGAGAATCGGAGAAACTTTTTACTGGAAATGAGGCATTCCATCTTAGTCCTCACGGGTGACAACACATCTGCATTTTGATTCCTAATCGAGGATAGATATAGAAGTCTATGGGCCACAGCAACCACTTACCATCAGGTGGACTGTGTGCTCGTTTGTCTCCTTATACTATAAAATGTGTATTGGGGTTGAAATAATAACCATTTCATTATATTGATTTTTTATATTGATGCGAACACATTTCTATTATTTTGAAATTAAAATTTTCTGAGAATAACTGAGTCTAGATAGGTATAAAGATTTACACAAAAACCTTGGGGAAGCACGCACCGCTTGCTTTGAGTCGGCCATGTCATTGACCTCATATATATAAAAGAGGGTGCCCAACAATATTGTAATAACTTACTACTTGTTTTAAACTAATAAATTATCATTATTATCATATAAGCCGTAGACTATTATTTATTCTGTGACGTAGATAATATTATGTCGGCACGTGTCGGCAAGTTCAGAAGCAAATAACATTTTTAGAAATTTAATATTTCTTAAGTTATCTTATTAGAAACCTAAAAACCTCATTTAAAGCAACCAAAAAAAATTTTCATTATCATAATTACCATGCCTATGTGTACACCTATACGTCCCTGAAACGACCAACAGGGTTTTTGTTACATACTGTATATAGATTAGTGGGGAGAACTTTACAATATGCAGAAGAAACAGCGTCGGTGAAAGCACGCAGCCTTGTGAAATAATAGTCTTAATGGGCTTGTAATGGGAGCAAGCACCATTTACTAAGACTTTGATGATTCGATCTGCAAGCCTCCTACTTGATCTTTACTGCCTCCACCTGGACGGATCTGATCGGTCACCTTTTTAGGGATCAGATGCACCGAAGCTCTCTTATATGAGTTCGGGACTACGCCTAGGAAGTAGTTATACCAGAAAAGAAACTGGTGCTAACTCAGGAGCACAAGTTTTCAGCACAATAGGTGAGACTCCATCAGGCCCGCTGTGTAAACAGCACGTCCTACATGTGGTACTCATACTGCAGAATGGTCAGCGGTGTGTTACCCCCGGCCTCGAGAGTCGAGTTCGACGCAAAGAAAGAGCCCAACAGATCAGCTAACTCCTTTGCGGCATAGGCAAGTGTGTCATCCTCCCTGTGCAGAGATGCCAGAGAAAGTTCTCTTGAATAGCCTTGAGCTACGAGAGACCAGAATGCACGTGTTCCCGAAGGAAGTTGAACTAGTTTCTCGCCAATTCTACTGATGTGCTGCGACTTTGCCTTGGCAATAACACTTTTGAAAGACCTGGAGGTAGAATTATATACATTTTTAGGAGCGCTGGTGTTTGCATCACGAGACTTTGATGATTCAGCCCATACCCGGTAGCACTCCTGCTGATAGCGTAATGTAATTTTACAGGAGTGACCAAACCATGGCTGAGCTTTTTACTCCCAATAGGCACCACAGATGATGGAATAAAAAATTCTATTCCCTGATGTACCACATCAGCGACAGAATCAGCAACAACGTTGGGATGATCCGGCGAGAAGCAAACCTGATCTAAAGGTTAGTATGCAGAAAAGACAACATCCTGTCCTAATCGGCTGACCTATAGTGCCAAAAACGCCGGCATGAGTGATGAGAGATGTGAGTTGTGAGGCAATTGTCCAAATAGTCAAGAGTGGCATCAACGTAGTATTACAGAACGGAATATTAATATTCCTTATTGTTAGATGGCTTTAATAAGAAATATGAAATAAGAAATATTTTCTGGACATCTAAAGTGTAGCCTATTTAAAGAAAATCATTAATATAGGATCACAATTGAGATGGATTTCGCGTAAAATACGTACATGTTATTACAATTATATAATATGTATACAAAAACGTACAGTCATTTTGTCAACCTCCTTCCACTTAATTTTTTTTATAGATAAGGGCGATAAACGAATACGCAGTCCACATCATTGTAAGTGGTTCCTGCGACTACGAATCTAAATGTAGATACGCTGTCACCCGTAAGGATCAATATGGAATGCCTAGTTGTCAGTAAAAAGGGTATTTTGTTCTCTACACTCAACATCCGAAACACCGCAGCGTTTAGCTGCTATTTTACGCTGGTATTCTGATACAGCGTGGTCCTTCCCCGGTTGAGCCCACCCACCCATTCGTGGTACAAAAATAATCCATCTACAAATTTTTTGTATAGTTACCCGAAATGTCTATTGAATTTATGCCAAAATCGTTCATATACATTAACTCATATACATTTCCGAAGGAAAGTTTGTTGGGTGCGTATCACTCGTTTACCATACGTCGCGAATAAATTTTGTAGGCACGTGATATATACCTGAGACTTTCTTGATCCCTTAGTACTCACCAAATTTTACCCTGCCGCTTTGAATGTCCTATTTATACATGCACAAGGTAGTGAGTTGCTTAGCACGCTAAAATAATAAAGTGTGTTTCATTTTGTGTCAAGTTACATCGACAGTTTGTTTAACAACTGCGAAATATTGGAGGGATTAAATGCAGTTCATCATCTGATTTTGTTTTAAAATAAATAAAACTCGTTTATTTACATATACAAAATTCTGGACTTGGAAAAGGCCTATGACAGAGTGGATAGGAATTTGCTATGGCAAACACTGAACTCATTTGGGTTGAGCGCTGGCTTGATATGGGCATTGGAGTCTCTTTATAGGGACTCTAGTGCTTGTGTTAGGATCAACGGGGTCTACTCGGACTGGTTTGACATCCATAAAGGTTTCAGACTGGGCTGTGTGGCTTCCCCGTGGCTGTTCAACCTATTTATGGACAGTTGTTTGCAAAAATTGAAAGTTGAAGAATGCGGATTAAGAATGGGTGAGTTAACCGTCAAATGCCTTTTGTACGCCGATGATCAAGTTATTCTTGCGTCGTCGGCGGCCGAGTTGCAAATGATGGTTACATTAATAAACGGATCATTAAAAGAAAGGGGTATGAAAGTGAACGCTAGTAAGACGAAGGTTGTGGTTTTTGAAAGAGAAGAAAGTAAAACGATTTGTGAAGTAAGAATAGAAGGGGAGTTGATCGAGCAAGTAGATGAGTTTGTATATTTGGGCTGCGTATTTAGCAGGGATGGGAGATATGATAAGGATATAGAACGACGAGTGAATGCGGGAAATAGAGTAAATGGGGCCTTGCACTTTATTGTGAAGAGTCAAAATGTGTCGAAAAAGGCACGTATGGCAATTCACAATGCTGTGTTGGTCCGTACTTTAACGTATGGTGGTGAAAGTTGGGTGTAGCAGAAGAAGCACGAGAGTAGAACAAACGCAGTAGAAATGCGGTCGTTAAGGAGTATGTTAGGGCTGAATCTGAATGACAGGGTAAGGAATTGTGTAATAAGAGAAGAGTGTGGTTTGCAAGATGATGTTGTGACCAGAATTAAGAAAGGAATGCTTCGGTGGTTTGGTCATGTGGAAAGAATGAATGAGGAAAGAGTGACAAAGAAAATTTATGGTGCAGAAGTGAATGGCAGAGTCGGAAAGGGACGTCTTAGGCGAAAATTTATTGACCAAATTGGCGATTTATTGAAAACGGGCCAAATTAGGAGTACCCTTAACCAACCATGTATGCGTAGGTGTATGGATGTGAAGGAGGCAAGAGAGGTGTGTCAGGATCGTGCCAAATGGAAGTCTGTAGTCTCTGCCTACCCCTCTGGGTGACAGGCGTGAGTGTTTATGTATTTATGTTTATGTAAAATTCTGAAACGCAGTCTAAATATGAATTCATCAACAATCTTATGAAATATCAATAAATTAAAATTAGTCAAAGATTAAAAACATATTTAAAACGCATTTAGGTAATTTTATACTACCGTGGTCGCCTCGTTTTTCCTCTCTCTCGCTCGCTTCGCTCGCTCATTCGACCCCACCATCTCCTTCTAACCTATCCTGTCCGAGTCGGAATGCCCTAAGTCCCGAGCTCACATCGCTCGATCTTACACTGAATAAAAACCAAAATAAAAAATTTATAAACAAACATTTTTTAATTTAAATTTTTTGTGTAGATTATGAAAGAAATATATAACAACTTCATTTGATTATTTAAAAAAAAATCAACAATTATACGTGAATGAGTGCATTTTCATGAACATTTAAAGCCTTGAAAAAAATATAAATTTTCATTTTTTATTCTTGTAATTTTTTTCATAAATCTTCCTTAATAATGAAGATTTTAAATTTTTTTATCGAAATCGGATGATTTTTCAATTTTCTAGAGCCAAAAAACGAGGTGATCGCGATAGTATAAAATTACCCGCTCTTAAACGCTATAAAAAACTTTCATTTTGCTTTTATATAAGCATGGTTCATTTAATATTTTCAAGTTATAAGGATCTCCGGTACCTTCATCATATGATACGCAGCAGAAATAATTTTTGAGAGCTTTGTCCTTCCCCTAAAAAATCTTTCTCTAATATATTGATTCTGAGTCATGCTGTAGCTATATAATAGTTGTAGCACCAATATGTCGGCCCGGATAGGGAAGGTGTACGATCTCACAGAATACAAACTTTAAGCAGCAGCTTCATGCTGTTGTGCTTCGTATGGTTAGCGGAGAGATCCAAAGACCCTTTTTACTGGAAACGAGGCACAACGTCTTTCTTCTCAGGGGTAAAGGCATCTATGTTTTTATTTAAGAAGATATCTATGAGCCTCAGTATCAATATAAAGCGTGTGTGCGCTCTGTGCTCCTTCACCTTTCTTCCTTACAAAAGATGATACTTGTTTATTTAATTATTGTGTAGCTATAAAGGAGACAATCATTTTTGGGCCCACTAAAAAATATTAACGTCGTTTAATGGTATTTACACCAAAAAAAGACACCAAATTATAATAGTAAATGGCCTATAGATTTCTCGAAAATGTAAACGGAAACAAGAAATCTGAAAAAAAAAAATTTGTTGTTTTGACATTCGTGTTCTGATCATTGGCTAAGGTAATGTAATATTTAAAAAATTATTGTCTTAGAGATGTGCCGTGATAACTCGGAAAAAATCGACTCGAGTTGAAATTCAGGTAACTCGATTTTGAGCTCGAGTTACGCAATTCAAATTAGATGAACGAAGCTGTGTCAATTTGTCATAAATTATTTTTATAATTGTTCTTCCATACAACAAAATTATTATTACTACACTTAATAGGTAGTTATATATTATTTTTGGTATACGTATCGACAATCTTCATAAAATAATATCACTCTAACGTTATGACGTAAGTCTTAATGTTGTTAATAACACTGGTCGGCATCAAAATAAGAGCAAAAAATGTATATATGGAAGTTATTACGTTAGTTACGTTAAATCCAAATATGTAGTTAGAATTCACCTAGCACGTCGAGTTTCGACGCAATAGCATTTTTGTTTGCACTAAAATTGTTTGCTTATAGTTGCAGGCAGCAGTATTTATGAACGTTGGTATGTACATGTATTTAGTTGTGTTCTGAGTCTGTTCTACTGTTCAAATCAAAGTTGGTAGATAAAGAAAGAAGAGCATAGGTAGCTTTTGAAAATGTATGTCACAATTTTCTTGTCAATAAAAAGGCTGAAAATTACACAGAGCTGATAGAAGAACTGCTTTCGTCGTATCATCAACTTGGATACAATATGTCTTTAAAAATTCACTTCTTGCATTCGCATTTAGATTTTTTCCCAGAAAATCTTGGTGCCGTGTCTGATGAGCATGGTGAAAGATTCCACCAAGACATTGCACATATGGAAAAAAGATACAGCGGCAAGTGGACCCCAGCAAAGCTAGCTGATTTTTACTGGGAAATAAATCGAGAAACAGCAGTTAAAATGTATAAAAGAAAGCGATCTACCAAATAGTTATCATTTTTATGTTTTTTTTTTATATTTTTTAATTCATATTTCATTTTAATTTGTGTTGTAAAAGTCATCAATCAGTGTAAATTTTTTCGTTCTAAAATATATATAAATACATACTCGATTCACTCGAGTGAAATAAAACATAGTTGGACTCGCATCATTATGGTAAGAACAAAATGAAGTTTTTATTTACAAGCATTATTAAAGTTATAAGAAAGGTTTAAGAAAATATGGATATTATCAATTATCAGGAAGGTTAGCCAAATATTAATTGACACAAGTACGTATGTTTTTCTCTATTTATTTTTTGTGGTAAAATTCGCAAATAAAATATAAGAGTTTATTAATTTACACCTATTCTAGGTTGTGAAAATCTATTATTAAGTTTGTATATTTTATCTAAAACAAATACAAATAACAAACAGGTCTTAGAATCTTATTAGTTTGTTAAAAGTGACAAAATATTAAGTTTATTTTATTAGTAAAATCTAAATTAAATAATAAATAGAATAAATGCACAAAAGAAGTTATTATAATGTTAAAAGAAAATTAGAATTATTATAATGTTAAAAGGTCGAGGGACTTAAAAAGGGTTTTGAAGAGCAATTCATACAACTGCATTTGTGTACAAATAGGTAAATAAATGGCTTTTTTGTTAAGCCAGATACGGATCCTGGATTTATACCAGCCATAGTAGATAGGCAATATAAATGTTACATATATTTAATTGTAAAAAATGTAGTAATTATTTGTACTAGAAGCAAATATAAAGTTTAATAATAATAGTTTGCATAAAAAAAGTGTAATGGTTGTATCTATTATGCTTAGACGGATGTGTTGTACACTGTGCAGAAAGGAATATTATTTTGTCATCCAGAATCAGATATACGTAATATAACAATAATATCTTTGTCTCCTACATACATGAAACCGGTAAAAATAAAATGTGAGACAACTTTTACATGGTTGAATATCATTGATGTTAATCAATAATTACTGCTTTTGTATTTGATCAGCTGGAGCTGATTAATGCTGTATAATTTATAACAATTTCTTTATTATTTAACATATGAAAAGGCAGATATAAGAAAATGCTCACAGAAATATGTAAATACAGTTTATTGACATTGTAGGCATAGTCTTATCTCATATCTCTTATTATTAAAAATGTCCTTTTAATTATGATATATATTGATAAGAAATATTATTTAGTTAAGACACCTTTACAATTGTCATTAACTTCTTTTCAGGTGGATCGCTTAGAACAAATCTGTATACCTTGCAGGCTGAAAGCTTGCAGAGACATAAAGTGTATGAATATTGAAGACAACAGTCTTATATCATATCTCTTATAATTGAAAATGCCTTCTGATTGCTTACAATATCATAAATGTACATGTTGCCATCAAGTTATTTTCAAAAAACCTTCAGAAACTAACACTAAAATGTTTCTACCTATGTCCGTTATAGACAAAACATAAAAAACCATCCAACCAATTTCAATGAAAATGTTTGTGTGTGTTTGGATGGATCCCTAGATGGTTCATATTTGTATTTGGACCCGGTAGATGGCACTGTTGTCGAGATCCATAAATCACCAGTGCAAAGCTGAGGCGCATCGCTAGTAATAAATACATTTAAATGAAGCCTGTGTTTTTGTAATCCTTACACAAACAGTTTAAAACATCTTACTTCCTCACTATTTATCATTGTGTAATAACATAGATAAGGTATGTTAATTCCTAGTCATTTTATTATGAAGTATACTACTTACTAATCAACCAAAACATATTAAAACAATGTCTTGACACCGCTCCTGTCTATATATGTCAGTCAATCATCAAAGTTCAAAAAATGTATTAAATTAAGTTTGTATAAAAGGGGTTATTATAGTATAAAGGAATTTATGGCTGACAATAAACCGTGGGTAAGGTGATCGCTACCAAGCTATTTCTAATGTGTTCTGTGTTGTTAATTATGACACATGATTGTAAGCTGGCTTTTTTTTAAAAGACCCACCGGGTATTTTGCTGGTTCTCTTCAAGTCAGTGGTTTTTCCGAACCAGTGGTAAATTAAAAAAGTGACTTTCAATAAGTATTATTTATAATCTAAATTGAATAAAAGGTTTCTGTTTCTGTACCTACTACTGTTAATAGAATACTTATATAAATTACGATTTACAATAATAAATAGAGTTACCTACATTATATTTTGTTTTTTGTAATACAACCAGTTGAAAACATTTCTTACTGTGTGTTGATAATATCATAAATATAAATAGACATTATCCCTTAGCTATCTTGGTATTTAGACTTTACTTTACACTCACAATCAATCAATACATGTCAAAAATAGAATCCATACGACATTTGTGCATTGTTGGCGATGCGCCTATAAGAATATTTCAATTTATTAGTTAACCGATTACGAATAGCTTCTAAAAAGCAAATTATCGAGCAATAATATTCTAATAAGAAAATGCTTAGTTGAATCTTAAAGAAATATCGAATTAATGATATGAAGGTCTTGGGTTTGACTCCCAGGCCGGAACAGTTTATTGTTTTCCTAGTAATATTTTCTTAATAAATTCATATAGGGAATTTTTAAGATATAAATTATGTTACCGGATTTGTTCCCCGGTTGAAATCATCTTTCCAATAATGTTAATTTAAAGAAATATTAAAATAAAGTTAGAGACCAGGATTGGTTCCCCGGTCGAGATGATCGCTGTGCATAAGTAGAGTTAATGGAAATTAATTGCATAAGTATTGTCTTACATGAGTTTGATATGTTTTGTATGAAAACAAATGTCTATTTTCAATGTATTGATTCATGAAATATTTTGTCTATGTTATCTGATAAGAAACATGATAACTGATAAGAATCTGATTAGAAATAGTTTCCTACAGTTTGAGAATTGTGTCAAGAGAAAAAGAGAAAGAGAATCATTTATTCACCTAGTATTGTTGATTTTCCATTTCGACTTTCCATTTTTACTGATAGTCGATAGCCGTGCAAAAGTTAGTTGTTCAAATAGTGTGAGATCATAGACGCACGCTAGCCACGTACTTAGGAGGCCAAATATGTAAAATTCAAATATTTGCAATTTCAGCAATTCACGTAAAAATGACTTATAAAACATTTCAGATTGATTGTACGTGTAAAAGAGGTGAATTCTGTGTTATTTTTATGTGAAAATTCCTGTGAATAAGTGAAATAATGATAGTTTTGTATAAGAAATTTAAAAGTGTTTTAATAGTGAAATGAATAGAGAAAATGTAAATTAAACTATTGTATTAGTTAAGATATGTATAATTTCAAGTGGAAAACATTGTTTTAACTTTCTATGTTAAATATTTAAGAAATTCCAACTTTGAACATTTGAGTAAAATAGGCATATTTTGTTAAATAAATAAAAGGTTTTTTGTGATATGAAAATGTAATGTATATCGTAGTATAGAAAATTTTTTGTGCTATCTTTACAAGTAAATTGTATAAATGTATGTCTTATACAAATAAAGTTATTGAGTAAACCGTGAGAGAGTGATAGAACAAATTGATGTAATTGAGTTGCGCAAACGCACAAATGGCGCGGCTCACTTTCGCGTATAGCTCTGGGGTAGCTCAGTAAACGAGTTTTCTTGCAATTCGTTCGGGATTCGTTCGGGTAAGTTTCGGGAAAGTTCGGAGAAACTTCGGGAAAAGTGCAAGACCAGCAGTCAATAAGAAGAAGAAAGAAAAAGTGTAGGGAAGTGATAGGGAAAAGTAATTACTCTCTCACGGAACGGTTTGAAGATAATTGCTGTTTTATTCCCAAGAAATTCTCCCCTCTATATTATACAGTCCACATCGAAGAATTAAGTCGTTGGGACCGGGACGACTTCGGAAGACCCGTAATCCCCGCCTGAACCTATTTTCTGAAAAGGAAGAGGTTATCGCCCTTGTGTGTTACTCCGTTGCGGAGATCACATACGTTGTTCCCGAACCCAACGTAGGCGTTATAGGAGGCCGGATCGAGAGAAGCCTCGATTCCTCCCTTCTGTTTCTTAGTTGAACGTTTACGCACCCGTCTGGTTCCTTTTCAAGTGGTCCTTCGAGCCGGATCGAGAGGACCTTCCGAGCCTGGTTCCTTCTCAGTGCATAGACAGGCACTATGTTTCGCCGGAACTAGTGAAAAGTTTACATCGATTTTAAAATATATATAAATGCTGAATATACCTACAGCTTAGTTTTATATGTACTATTATTCAAGTGTGCACTATTTTAACTTATAATACCGATGAATACTACTAGAAAATCGCTTTCAGTTTGTTTTTAGGTTATTGTTATATTCACATTTTTTTGTTAATTTCTCAGGACTCGGTTTAGATACAGTAAAACTAATAATTTTATTGTAATTTATGGATTATAAGGAATAAATCGACATGCATTTCATTGATAATCTTTAAAATCTGTAGTGGGCCCATTCTCCATAGAAAAATTGATTGTCTCCTTTGACATGTTAAGTTTTATTATATTACATGTGAACTGATAAAGTAACGTAGTTCACGGAGAAGTTAATTACAAGAACAGTAATTAAGATGCGAGAAAGATATAAAAATTTATAGCTCCCCTGTGAGTGCAATGTGATTATTCCTCTTCTACTTTTATTATCGTGCATATATTGAAAAAAAAAGAGATAACGCTTCCAAATCAATTTGATGCTACGCTTAATTGCATAATAAATACCAGATTATGTTTTCATTAGAAGGTGTGCAATTAGTACAATGTTGTTTCGTATTCTAAAAAAAATATGTCATTTTACACAGTTTACTTACTTAATAAAGTAAAAAGGCCACGCTTTTTATTTGAAGTTAGTTATGGATATGAATTTGCGTATATATGGACGATTAACTGGCCCATGTCGCAAAAGACAAAACCGAGATGCTGGGCTCTCTCTTTGCGTCCAACACGACTCTTGATGACGGGAGAATCACACCGCCGACCATCCCGCGGTGTGAGTGCTCTATGCAGGATGTGCTGTTTACCCAACGCTATGTGCGCAAAGCACTTCTCTCCCTGGACGTGGTATCCCTCCTATTATAAAGACATGTGCTCTGGAGTTGGCACCGTGTTTAACTCGTCTGTTCCGGTATTCCTAATCCTTGGATATAGTCCCGAAATCTTGGAAAAGAGCTTTCTTACACCTGATCCCTAAAAAGTTAACTGCTTTGATCCGTCCAACTATAAGCCTATCGTCATCACTTCCTTGTTCTCTAAATTAATGGAGTCCATTATTTACAGCTAGCTTATGCGGAGGGCTATGCTCGGAGTTTCTCTGCGTGATAGACTCAGAAATGAGGATATCCGCAGTAAAACCAGAGTGACCGACATAGCGAAACGGATTAGTAAGCTGAAGTGGCAATGGGCCGGCCATATAGCTCGAAGAACCGATAACCGATGGGGGAGAAAGGTTCTCGAGTGGCAGCCTCGTACCAGTAGGCGTAGTGTAGGGCGACCCCCCACTAGATGGAGTGACGACCTGGTAAGACATGCAGGAAGTCGATGGATGCAGGTGGCTTAGGACCGTGCTTTGTGGCATTACTTGGGGGAGGCCTATGTTCAGCAGTGGACTTGAGAAGGGCTGTAATGATGATGATGCGGTACATTACGGATCACCAGCTTATTAGTGACTGCCATTACGGTTTCCGTCGGGGCCGCTCAGCTAGTTATCTTCTGGGTTATCTAACTCATAAATGGGCGTAGGCAGTAGAGTCCAAGCGGAAATATTGGCCGTTAGCTTGGACATAGCGAAGGCCATCGATCGGGTTTGGCACAAAGCGTTTCTTACGAAGCTTCCTTCCTCATAGCTTCCCGTGCAACTGGATCACCGGTTTTGTTGCAGATTGGAGCATAAAACTCGTAGTAGACGGTGCACGCTCCGATTAAAATTCCATTAACATTGGGCTACGTACTATCGCCAACGCTGTTTCTTCTGCATATCAATGATATGTTTCAAGCGGTTACATTCATTGGTATGCGGACGACAACACTGGCGATGCTTTATACACCGGCCGTGCCAATATTTCATGGAGAAACTTCGCCGAGCGCCGGGACAAACTTATGTCTGAAGTAAAGACCTTATTAAACAAAATCTCAAACTTGACTCTAGACAGACTACTGTTCCCATCTCGGAGCTGAGGCTCCTAAGTGCCAGCTTCTTCTATTTGATCGTATCCAGCGCGAAGCCGTTCGTATCGTCGGTGACCGAGCTTTTTTTGATCAGCTTGACTCACTGGCATTGCAAACAGATGTTGCACCTCTTTGCGTATTTTATCGCATATACCACGAGGAGTTCTCAGAGGAATTGTTCGGTTTAATTCAAGCCGCAAAATTTCACCATCGCACGTCGCGACCAAACTCGCGATACCATCCATACCATGTGTATGACTGACAGTTCATCACTACAGGATTTAAAATAAGATTTTTCCTCGCATAACCTCCTTGTGGAATCGATTACCACCAGAGGTTTTTCGGGATCAACACGACTTAGGTACCTTCAAGAAAAGAACCGGCAACGCATATGCGATTCCTCTGGTGTTGCAGTTGTTCATGAGCGCGGTAATCACTTTCCATCAAGTAAGTCATATGCTCGCTTGTCCCTTATCCTGTAAAAAAAGTCTTTTCAGCATTTCATCATCAGACTTAAAGTGAATACAGTTTGATCCATATCCTTTGATGGACTTTAGTCAGAAAATTGAATCAACTCTAGTTTTAGAGGATATCTGAGCGGTGTAAAGTCTACACAAACATATTCCTCTGTCTTCTTACTAGATTATGACATTAGAGCAAATATTTTTTAAGTTTCCAAATATAGACATTAGATACCAAGAAAATATTTTGTGCCGAGTAAAGGTTGTTCAGCAAAGGCTTTGCGGGGAACACATCTCACTTAGCGTTGGTTATATGGTAATATTCGTTCTTCATGCAGCATCAGCTGAACCTTAAAACGTCGGAAACGACTGCTATCGTTGCTTACTCCTGACTCTCGCCGGCCTACTGTCTTAACATATTAGAAAAAATCAAATCTAGATCTCCACGGACCATCCATATAGTTATGTAACTGTAGTTGCGGACGAACTGTAGCTGTAAATGCCTTGTTAATAAAATATGATAGAAATTCTTTAAACGTTCAATTATATAGTAGTTTAAAAACGAACCAGCGAGGCTGCAATATAAATCAGAGTTCTAATATAACTTATCCAATATAACACTAAACTAGTTCAAATTTGCCAATGTAGGACTTCTACCGCCGGGAATACCTGAGTCCGCGTTTATATGTGATATTATCAAAGATATTGAAGAATAAATATAGTGCGTATTTAATTTTGTATAAAAATGCTTTTAATAATACTGCTTCATCCTTTAAAAAAAGGAAATATTTTTTAAGCTCTGGTCATAGAAATTTCTCCCTTTTTCTCTTTTTTCATTAACAGCGTAAACTACACCCTGGTACTTTCTCCTGTGTCGTGGAGGCAGTTTATATATGTACATAAATAGCACAAGGACAAACATCCAGACCCAGAAATCATGAGATTTAACCCACGACCCCTTGCGCCGTAACTCATTTCTAAGTCACTGCACCACGGAGCCGTCTTATTTACTACTTAATTACTTAAAAACTTACATAATTACTTATCCATTGAAGTTTTTACTAGCGTGCGCAAAATGAGCCTCCACTGGTGACATACTGAAACTCACGTCCGAATACTCTACATCCTAAGGACTATAGACTGCTATAAGTTCATTATGAATCAACATTACGTCAGCTTCAGTACGTCAAGCAAGTATTGCAAGACAACAAGCTTCGGGTCCCGCGCCTACGTCACAGTGAACGAGTGAAGCTGGCCACAGTCGAGCGCGCGCCTGCTCTACTACCATATGTTATAGGAGTCACGGACAAGATTGGCTACTTTGACTAAGGAACATATAGCTGACGTGAAGCACCGACGCTCCGGGAAGTCTGCAGTCTGCGAACATGTTCAAGATCGTCCCCACCATTACATTAGATTTGATAAACCACAAATTCTCGCAAAAGAACACCGATTCCTACCAAGGATGATACGCGAGGCTATTGAAATTAAAAAACATCCAAATTTCAATAGAGAAGATGGTTGGGTGCTACCATCTGCTTGGGATTCTATAATTAACAAAATTAAACGCAAACCCAAGCATACCACTGCAAGACTTCATGATACTATAAGCTCGTTTTGCGTAAATCGGACCAAAAATTAATATTAAAAAACTGAAGGTAGCCGGACTAACTATGACATTGGGACGTCAAACATCTCAGTCCCCCCCGTGACCATGGGCGCTGTAAAGCACCCGAAACGTCAAAGTACTTTTAGTTAAAATGTAGACTTAACCCTATGGCAAAGTAAGAAAACACTGTGAATTATAATATATTAACATATTTTATATCCCTATATCGTCCTGTGTGTGTGATCCTGTGTCCTTAAAGGTGACAGATGGAAAAAATCAGGATGTTAACAATGCATTCTTTGTTGCAGTTGAATGTCCATAAGCTGCAGTGACCATTTTCCATCATGTGAATTATAAGTTCATTTCTAAGTTCATTTAAAAAAAATATAATTATAGTTTTCCTTTGGTTTACATTTAGTTTTACCATTTTATTGCTTTCTAAAATACTGAACAAACTTTATAATTGGTTATTATAATAAATTCTAATCTCAGTCAGAGCAAAAGAATTTAGCTTTTAAAAGTGTATTGCATTTTGACACCTAAATCGGTTCAGTCATTAAAAAATTTAAACTGGGGAAAAGTAATTTTATTCCTTGCAATCTTGCATAATTGGCAACTTAGGTTGATATGAAAGATAGTAAAAGTCACTAAATCACCATTATGGTACACCAGCGGGCAATAAACAAACAAAACCAGCAGTTTGTCACGGTTTCATTTCAAAAAGTTATGAAGCAACATGTCCGATAAAAAAATTCACAGAATACATGCTTGCAACTTTGTTCCACGCGTCGAACAGACGGTTAAAGTTTGTAAGTGTAACATGAGTTTCAATTTCGGATTAGCTTTGGTAAAAATGTTACAATACTATTCTACGTCTAAATTAATCTAAACGTTTAAGTTTACTAAATCTGAATTAGCAAATTCGAATTCGCCTTTTTATTTGTGAAATGGAGTCACTTGAAAATAGATGCCGTTGAGTTTATAGATCAATACACGAAAGATACCTTAGATGTTAACTTTGAAATATCAATCAAGAATGTACAACATTTTTATGTGCAACAAATATTGCGTTCGCGTTGCGTTGCGATTTTTGCCCCCCGCAGGTTTAGTCTCATGCATTGTCTATGGACCTATGGTTTTTATAGTATTAGGCAAATGTTTGTCAACCCTTATAGCCATGTAGTAGGGACCATTTTAGAGCAACCAGATTATAACCTCGGTTACATCCGCCAAGTAGCGGCGTTAGGGGAGGGTGCGGTTTCGCGACTGCCCAAGGGCACCAGATATGAAAGGGGCACCATCGGCACCCCTTCATCACGCCGCATAACGAAAATTTCTTGAGCTAAGTACAACTGTTAGGCAAATTACTTTGCGATTAGCTGTAAAGGTAATATTTCAGACCACTATTGCAGGAAAGACATTCAGAACGAATTAGTAGAACTCATGGGAGAAAAAGTAAAGTTCGAAATTATATCGCGAGTAAAAAAAATCAACAATAGAGTCAGCAAAAATAGAGTCGAAATCAGACGTAGATGATTATGCGTTGGGTGATGAACTTATCATCCTGTAATCCTTACTGGCTGATGAAGATGATGCTGTTACCCTCATATAAAAGTATATATAGTTGAAGTAAACGATTTTATTTAAAAAAAAACATTTTTTATTTTTGTTTTCCACGTATTTAAATTAGTCGGCAGCAGTCTAGCGAAAGCAGAAATCTCGCCTAGGGTGCCAGTAATGCTAAAACTGGCACTGTTTGCGCCCTATCGACTGGTTCTATCTTCGACTCGTTTAAAATAAAGAAGATTTTTCGTAACAAAGCGGTATCATTCAAAATTGTACAGTGCAGTTAATAAGTTATAACTAGGGAACAACCTTGAACATGAATCTCTTGGAGCTAAAAAGTGTTGATTCTAAGGCAACGTTATTGGAGCACGGATCCCGCCTGTACCTCAGTCGAGTTGCCCAAAATAAGGTGCCGTATCTTACCCAAGTAGCGGCGTACTGTTGTATGCAGTAATCACGCACTGCTCATTTGTATGATTTACGTAGCTTTCGCAGGGCATAGCAAAGCTGTTCAACTTACTTACTTATCTCTCTACATGATTTTTTCACTTTTTTTTGCCTGAAGTGCCTTGTCTCGTTAAATCGATGACTGACTATTTTTTGTGTTGAAAATAATAGTTAATACCCCTATAAAAATTTTGAATGGTAGTAAATGAATTGCTATATGAAATGATATAGTCCTCACGGCAGAATCGCTGGAAGACCTAAGCAGTATGCTCAATGACCTCAATGGTGTCTCCCAACGGATAGGTCTTAAGATGAACAAGGACAAAACAAAGATCATGTTCAATGTCCATGTCACACCTATGCCGGTAGTTGTAGGGAGCACTATGCTCGAATGTGTTGACGAGTACGTTTACCTGGGACAAATAGTCCGACTAGGTAAGTCCAACTTCGACCGAGAGATCAATCGACGGATTCAACTCGTCTGGGCAGCGTTCGGGAAATTACGACACATCTTCTCGTCAGGTATACCTCAATCTCCAGATTTATTGTTATAGATAGATTGTACAACCAGTGCGTGTTGCCAGTGATGACTTACGGATCTGAGACGTGGTCCTTCACTGCTGGCCATATGAGGACGCTCAAGGTCGCTCAGCGAGCTATTGAGAGGGCTATACTCGGAGTTTCTCTGCGTGATAGACTCAGAAATGAGGATATCCGCAGTAAAACCAGAGTGACCGACATAGCCCAACGGATTAGTAAGCTGAAGTGGCAATGGGCCGGCCATATAGCTCGAGGATAACCGATGGGGAAGAAAGGTTGTCGAGTGGCAGCCTCGTACCGGTAGGCGTAGTGTAGGGCGACCCCCCACCAGATGGAGTGACGACCTGGTAAGATATGCAGGAATTCGATGGATGCAGGTGGCTCAGGACCGTGCTTTGTGGCATACCTCGGCGAAGGCCTATGTTCAGCAGTGGACTTGTGAAGGGTTGGAATGATAATGATGAAATGAATTGCACATAATTCAATGTTTGCCCACAAATTGCGGCCGAGTGACCAGGTCCGTTCCCATACTCAGCAGACTGACCATCACAACTTTTATTTATATGAATAAACAAATTGTAGAACAATTTTCAGCCTTAGTAAATTCATCTTATTACCTCGGCATGTATGACACCTTTGATAGCGCACCTGAGTCACCTTTGCTCAGTTTCTCTTGACTGACCGCAGTATTTTTGTGTACACAACCATTGTAATTAACTATAAAAATCATTCTTAGTAAATTAAAAAAAATCAGTCTCTTAAACACTAAGATAAGAGTAATAATTCGCTATCAGAAAGGGTTTGTGTCACCAACATTGAAAAAATGAATTTTCGATCATGTTTGTCTCACCCAAATCATTCAAAGTTGGGAATGTTACGGAGATATATTATTATGTTGTTATATAAAACTTCATGGAGGTCAGACAGTTAGCAGCCCCATAATGGGGGCACACCTAAGTAACTTTGCCCAAGTTACTTAGGTGTAACTCAAACCAAGACGAAGAGAGCGCCATTGAGAATAGCGTGCCGCCACACCATTATACGGTACCGACACGAGCATGCACATAATAGACATCTACATTTTCCGCTTTCGAATCTTATCGACACTAATAAAATTATTGATTACACTTTTATATGCTGATTTACCACGTGCCCGATGGTCTAATTTACCACATGTCGAAGGAAAACATTGTGGGGAGACATCGAGGGCATGTCTGAGAAATTAAAAAAATATTTAGTAGTCAAGTAAACATGATTAAAACTAATTTTACGGATTTTATCGTGTTTATTTTTACTTCTTATTTTTTTAATTCCCGACGTTTCGGGCGCTTTCCAGCACCCATGGTCACGGGGGACTGAGATGACTGACGTCCCGATGTCATTGTTAAACCCGGAGTACTTTCAGATTTTTTAATTATTGTTTATGGTCCGATCTATGCAAAATGAACTATGTCTTGAGGTCTTGCAGTGGTATGCTTGGGTTTAGAAGAAAAATAAGAAGTAAAAATAAACGCGATAAAATCCGTAAAAGTAGTTTTAATCATGTGTAGTGTCCGCGTAAATATAAGAAATCATTAGTCAAGTAAAGTCATAGTCGGCGGAAAATTCCTACCTAAAATGCTGTTATTATTCACGGGTCTGCGCCCAGCAGTAGGACGTATGTACCCTGTAACTAATTTCGCTTTTACTTTCATGTGTTTGAAGTCTACTACCAGGCGGCCGTTGCTCATCCGACAGACAAGGATGGCAACAGTGGCAAATATCCCCCCTATGAGGAAATCTATGGAGAGGCCTACCTTCAGTGGTGCAATTTTGACTATTATATATGAACGAATTAATGAATAAATGTTATTTTTACCGTTATACTTTCATGTAAAGAGATAAATGTTTAACGGGATTTATTACAGTATGCTCGTTAATTTACTATAACAAAGAGCTCTTTTGAGATTGATATTTATTGTTAAATTAAGGTGAGCCAAGGTGTAAAGGATAATATTATATAGCACTTTGTTTTTTCAATTTGCAAAAATGTCAGCCTAATAGTATAAAACTATATACATTATAATGATAAAGTCCCATTTCTGGAAACAGTTTTGACTTAATACATTATATTAAGAAAGTTTATTATTTAAATTGATGGTTTTTTGGCCGTGGGAGGAAAAGGGGAGATCTCCCGCCGGGCAAAGCGATCGGCCCGAGGAGCGGCCAACGCTCCGTATTTTATTTCATAGCCGTTCTATATATAGCGAGTTAACTTCAAAACTTTGAAAGAGCGATTTAGGACAGCGCCTCCTTATCACCCCAGCTCGATCGAAGATCGATAGGGTAGTCCGATTGCCGATGCGTACTTGTTGCCGATGGGGAATGCATGCTGTGTTCGTAAGGGCAAGTGACGTCAGTGCGAATGATATACCGTTGTGTAATGCATGCCGTACTATGCACTTATAAGTGATGCCGGTGAAAATCATGGGACAGAGCAAGAACCAAAGTCTGCCCTAAAAATCCGCGGTGCTTCGAGAAAAAGACAAGTTGGTGGCTTGCAGGAGCCGGAGAAGACTGCAGAAGACGATTCTTAAGAGTGAATGGTAGTTTTCCGATGGCTGTTGGTTGTGTGTTTACATCACGTCAGTTTATCACCAGTTTTCTCGTGGAATGAAAGGGGCAGTTTTCACGCCGGGCATGGTGTTCAGCCGGGGCAGCGATTGGCATGACAACATCGCCGCCTCAGGTTTTTATTAGTTTCTTATTTATTTTTCTATAAGTTCATGATACTTTCATCTGTTTGATTTGAATAATAAAAGAGAAACTTCTGCTTAATAGGAAGATCAGTGTGTCGATTAGGTAACCCTGATCATAATCGCCCTTGGCAACGACGAAATGTTCAATCCGCTAAAAATTTACCGGGCTTCCACTAAAACTTTTACTCATAATGAGAATCATCCGTTCATCTATCTATCTAAAAAAATCTACTTCTGAACATGGGCCACTCCAAAAGGTTGAAAAATTGGGTGGATTTTGCCATAATTGCCACGTTTGGTAGGTGAGTTGGCAACGATAACCATCAGTCATGCTATAAATTGGTTAAATCATAATTTTCCTTCCTTTTTAAATTTTATTTTATATAATAATATTTTATTTTATGCCTCCCGGTGTTCTAGTGGACAAGTCTTTGTAACCTTTAGCTGAAAATGATTTAATTAAAGTTTTCACGATTTTATTTATAAACGGTCATAAGACATCAAGTCTTGAAAAGACAAATAAAATAGATACAAAGTAAAAAGAAAAGTAGCCGGGCTATGATATCGGGACGTCAAACACCTCAGTCCCCCTAGTCCTCGATCATCGAAACGTCGGGAATTAAAAAGTTAAAATGTGTAGTGTTCGTCAATATTTGAAACCATGAATTGTATCATTTTTATTAGGTACAATAGGGGTAAACACATGGTGGGTCTGCTGTTCAGGTAGTTTCAATCAATTGGTCAACCATCGCTACCTTCAGCTTAAACACTTTGGAACATCCCTGTACCTCCGTGACCGTTGGTGCTGCGAAGGACTCTAAACGACAGAAATAAAAAAGTTGTTTAAACACAGTATAATTTATAAAAACAAATTTTAATTAAATTTAGTGTTCGCGTAAATATAATAATATAATAATAATAATTTTATTTCAGATAACCAAGTGATCCATAAAATTTGTTAGTAAATATGGAACTTATAACCTATGTTAGTACCTAAATCTAATTTTTAAATATAAGCGCCTTATTAACTAAACATAGGCGGTAATATTGCCTAAGGAGGAATGAGTCGTATCTTTCAGCAATTATTCTCATGATGGAGTTGGAGCTAGCCCGCACCCTGCCAAGCAACGAGGCTGTTTTCTTTCTTATAAGGGCGTAATAGTCATCTGTACGCGCCTTTGCAAACATGCCTGATGCACTGCAAAATCGGGGTAGCCCCAACAAGATCCTGAAGCCATTATTATACTGGACACGTAAGGTGTCGACAGTCCGCTGTGAATAACTCGACCACAGGCTGCACGTGTAGAAAACTTGACAGTACGCTTTAAATAGTGTTATCTTTACTTGTTCACTACGACGCGCAAACCTACGTGCCAACATACTACATCGGACTGCCAGCGCCCTACGTTCCCTTTCAATATCAACATTGTCACTTAGGTCATCGGTAACAAAATGCCCTAGGTACTTAAATTTATCAACGAGTTTTAATTCAACGTCATTCAATTTAATTGCAGGCACATTTTCTGGGCTTTTACAGCCAACGGCCCTAAACACCATGAATTCGCTTTTATTACCATTGTATCGCAAGCCATGGTTTAACGCATACTTCTCACATATCTTAAGGAGTTCTCTGGTGGCCTTAACCGTGGGACTCAGCAACACCATATCATCCGCGTAACTTATGTTGTTAAAACTTACATCGTCGATACGACATCCGACTTTTTTGCTGCTGAGTTCAACGATTAGGTCATGTATGTACAGGTTGAAAAGCTTTGGTGACGTAATTCCTCCCTGTCTGACTCCACATTGCAATCTGTACCTTTCAGAGAACTTATCGGCCCATCTCACATTATTATACTGATTATTGTACCAGTAGTGAAAAATCTTCAAAAGCTCAGCTGGAATCTTTTTCTGGCGTAGCTTATCCCATAATATGTCATAATTTACAAGATCAAAAGCTCTGGAGAGATCTAAAAAACATGCATATACAGGTGTACGTCGCTTTGTGTAATATTCAACAGTGTGCTTTAGGGCTAAGATAGCTTCTCAGTAGACAATTCAGACCGAAACCCAAACTGTGCATCGTGCAACTCAATATAACTTTCCAGCTGTGTATCCAACAGGCTGTCAAGTATTTTAGCCATAATTGTTGCCAAAGATATGGGTCGATAATTACACTTATCTCCTACGTCACCTGTTTTGTTTTTAACTATAGGCACAACTATTGTCCGCATAAGGTCGTGAGGTAGATACGTATGGCAGAGACATGAAGAGAAGAACGTAGCGAATAATCGAGGCAGGTGAGGTCCGGCATGCTGCAGGTGTTCGATGCTGAGAGAATCATGGCCGGGAGATTTCCCCCTAGTCATATTTTTAATGGCAGTTGCCACTTGTTCAGGTGTAAAACGAATGAAGTCATGACCGCCATGATAGCTCTCATCTCCGGGCATCGGCTGCGATGTAACTAGCAACGACTCTATTTTAAAATGCTCTGCAAACATATTAGCTATGCTAATAGGTTCGTTTACACCTCCAACGCACACAGGCAGGGTAGGCTTAATATCAAGTTTGTTGGTGGATTTCCAGAATTTTTTGAAATTATTTGCCTTACGATGTGATGCTATGATATCGAGTTGAATTTGCTCTTGATGGTTCTGACACCATTTTAGTTTGCTCTTAAATATTTTACGTGTTCGGCACATATCGTCATATATAGGACAACTACTTGGTTTGTTATGCCACAGCCATATGCGATATTTAAACCTAGCCATCGCATGTGATTCCCTCACATGTCTGTTCCAACCTACAATACGACCACTATGCTTATAACATCTATGGTCATCATAACTCTGTATAGCGGCTTCAGATAAAATAGTAACAATATTATTGTACATTTCATCAAGCATTAACCTATGATGGGTATTGTTACAGTGTAAATTATAACATACGCTAAGTTCCTCAGGTACCTTAAGCGACATTAATTTGTTATTACACATATCATAGTATACTTCGATTCGATCACTGACCCTTTCGCCCCATATTACTTTGTTACATGGTTTTATCGCAACTTTTAATTTCGTTTTAATAGTGTCTAACCTGCACTCAACAATAAAGGGGCAATGATCGGACCAGAATACATCATAAAATATTCTTATGTTAGTTATAGTGTCCCAAGCAGCTTGTGTGACAATGCAATGGTCAAGCCATCGTCTACAGCCATGTGCATCACTGACAAATGTATAGTTACCAGAATCTATACCTAACTTTTCAATGTCCGCACAAATCCAATTCTGTTCAGAACAGAATTTTAAAAGTTCAAGTCCAAAAGACTCACCAGGATGAGCATTAAAATCACCAAGGACGTACACTGCTTCCACGTCACAACTTTCGACTATCGCGCTTACCTCACTAAGACATTCAGTGAATTCTGTTAGGTTATCACTCGCGTCTGTCGGCATATATACACAAAACACTAAAAAGTATTTGTCACCGAGGGATACTTTTATTGCTGCTAGCCGCACACTAGCACAGTTTATTACTGTGACTGACTCAAAAGCTTCTTTGCGCCACAAAATCGCCACACCACCATACGGTCGTCCTTTGAGTATGCCCTCTGATATGTTCACAGCTGATTTTCCTGTGTATTCAAAATCTTGGTGTATCTTGGCAAGGTATGGGATATCATAGGGAAGCAACCACGTTTCTTGGAGAGCAACTATATCGACTTTTTGACACAGAAACTTAACTGCATCAATTGAGCGTTTCACAGATTTGCAATTAAAACAGGCTAATTTCGTTGTCTTATAAATTTGTTTATCTATTCTTATGTAATAGTTTGCTTCATTATGCTATTAATGCTGTTTTTTAACTTAAAGTTATCATTTGTAAAACGCCTAAAGGTTATGCCGTCAGGCCAGAACTTATCGTCAAGAAAAACATCCAGCTTTGACTTGGACACATAAAGCTTGAAAGAATTATATTTCTTTTCAATTTTTCTATTAATTTTAAATAAAGACGTTTCTTCCTGTGTTTTATCTTTAATGTATGCAATAATATCACTTTCCTTTGTGTCCTTTGACACATTGGAAATAAACAAAGGAATTTTGATTATTGCTGCCTTAAATTTTCCATCAGGTCCAACATCGGCTTTTCCCATCCTTTTACCGGACGCTGAATTTTTTCGTTTCGTATTAGTAACCAACGTCCACTTTTCCCCTACTATTTGTTCACTATATACAACACACTATATACAATATAATACAGCATTAGTTTCAAAGTGTTATTATTGGGTTGATACGTTATAGGCTGAATTTTTTTAGAAAAATAAAGATGTTTATAGCTCCATCACCAATAAGTATCTCTCGCCAATGTTTTGGAAGTAACAACATCTTATTTTTCGTTATATTTTTTACCCAAATTAAAAAAAAGGCTGACAAATATTACCCTGATGAGACTTGGTTAACGAAATATCAATTTTTTCATTGAGTTTCAAACTCTAACTTCAAAACATTTAATTTTTGTTTTTATAATGTTATGTTAAGATTTATACGTGGTAGAGCAACTTTTCAGATATATTATGGCTGCAGCACGAATAGGTTGGCTCAAGCAAGACCACCCTATCACAGAATACCAGCGTGAAACAGCATAATGATACTGTGTTTCGTAGATTGAGTGTAGAGAACCGGAGACCCTTTAATTACATGTTAACAAGGCATTCTATCTTAGATTTCAAGGATGACAATTGACAACATAATTTTTATCGAGAAAACATGTAGTACTTTGAAATTTTCTTAATACGTGTCTTTTTAAGTTGGTCTTCATTAGTTTATCAAATACTTTCCGTTCTTTTTTCAAAAATTATTAACATTGTGGCCTTTTTTCGTCACGTCAAGTATTGCATCCATTCCGTTCTCGTATAAAAATTTAATAATTGTTTAAACACATGTTTTGAAAAATATGTGGAAGTTGGGTTGATAGTATGTTCCATGTAAGCCCGTAAACTACTGGAAGTTAACCTCTCCCTCTTCTTTAGCAGGACGGATTTGAGTAATCACTAACCTTGATTTGATTGGTGATCGCTCTACCCAGACCTTACCTTTGAAACTGATCCTTGGCAGCAGACACAGCTCACCTTAGTAATTGAATCCATTGATCAAGAATAAAAAAAATCAAATAGCAAAATGTAACAATGTAATCGATACCTAATTACACAAATACATTTAAATGTGAAACATATGTTGGTGCTTTAACACTATTTCGCAAATAAACAAAATGTAATGAATGTACGAAATAATTTTGTAACAAAGAGATCTGTTTAGATTAGCTTGTTTTACAACAAAATGAACTGTACTTTTTGCAAATTGGTTTGATCAATTCATTTTAACGGTTGAAATAATTTGCATGGCATTATTGTTTCTACAATCTTTACTTACTAAAACAAGAATGTTGATGGATGTTCAACAAACTTTGCATGTCACATAGAATTGATGTTGTGCCGGAGTTTTAACGGAGTTTACTGAACGATGTATTTAAACCTACTTTTGTATTTAAATCCGAAAGTAGCATGTAACATACATAACTAAAAGCAATATATCTACATATAATCAAAATGGACCATTTTGGTTTATAATTTAAAATTTAAAACACAGCCATGCTGCAGCAATATTATAGTTGAAGCACGAATAGGTCGTCTCAATCGGGGAAGGATTTCGCTCTCACAGAATACTAGCGTAAAATAGTTGCTAATTGCTGCTGTGCTACGTATAGTGAGTATAGAAAACCGAAGACCCTTTTTACTGGATACGAGGCATTCAATCTTAGTCCTCAGGGGTAACGACACATCTACATAATGACTCTCAACACTATTGCTCACACTGTGTATGGGAAAAAGGCCCATACCAACCGATATTTAAATGGTGAATCTCACCATCATCTTTCACAGTTAGCTACCGTGGGTAAATCTTTGTTTCTTTGAAAACATTCGGCCGTCGAGCTTCAACACTTCAAGCAAGTATTGCAAGAAAACAAGCTTCGGATCCCACGCCTTCATCACAGTGACTGAGTGAAGCCAGCCGCAGTCGAGCGTGTGCCCGCTGTGCTACTGTATGTCAGTGAAGTTACAGATAAGGTTGGCTACATCTTGAAGCGAGGTTCCATTAAAATATACTACAAGCCACTGAATAAGATTAGTCAATTCTTACCATCTATCATATATAATATTCCTCCACAAGATGCAGGAGTGTACAAGCTAGATTGTGAATGTGCTCTCTTTTACATAGGTCAAACAAAAGGATCTATAAAAACCGCGTGAAAGAACCGACAATGAAGCACCGATACTCCGTAAAGTCTTCAGTCTCCAAACATGTTTAAAATCGTCCCCACTATTATATCAGATTTGCTAAAGCACAAATCCTCGTAACACCAATTTCTACCAAGGATGATTCGCGAGGCTATTGAAATTAAAAAACATCCTAATTTCAATAGAGAAGATGGATGGGTGCTGCCATCTGCTTGGGATCCTATAATCATCAGAACTAAGCCCAAACCCAAGCATACCACTGCAAGACTTCAGTATATACTGTAAGCTCGTTCTGCGGAGATCGGACCAAAAATTAATATTAAAAAACTGAAGGTAGCCAGGCTAACTATGACATTGGGACATCAAACATCTTAGTCCTCCCCGTGACCATTGGTGCTGTAAGGTACCTGAAACGTCGGCAATTAAAAATAAGTTAAAATAGTTAATTAAGCGCGCTAAATTCCGTAAATGTAGTTTTATCAACCTTACGAATAAACTGCGTTTAATTTCATTTAATAACTTTCCGGGTCATTTTGTAGCCTAAGTATTAGCACAGCATATAGCATTTTGCAGTATAAGTTCCTAGTCCCGCGCTTTCGTTACAATAACTGATTGAAACCGGCTACAGACGAGCGTGTTCCTGCTGTACTACCATATGTCAAAGGAGTTACATACAAAATAGATTACATCTTGAACCGGAGGGCCACAAAACATACTACAAGCAGCCTTTGAAGATTAGGCAGTTCTTACCATCCGTCAAGTCTTATATCCCTCTACAATCCGTCAAGTCTAATATCTCTCTAGTGTACATGCTTTATTGTGAATGCTGTTTCTCTTACATAGGGTAAACTAAAACATATAGCTGATGTGAAGAATCGAGGCTTCGGGAAGACTGCAGTCTATGAACACGTACAGGATCACCCCCGTCGCTACATCAGATTTGATAGACCATAAATCCTCGCTAAAGAACACCGATTCCTTCCAAGGATGATTGGCAAGGTTATTGAAATCAAAAGCATCCTAATTTCAATAGAGAAGATAGCTGGATGCTATCATCTGCTTGGGATCCCATAATTAATAAAATTAAATCCAAGCCCAAGCATACTACTGCAAAACTTTAGGATACTGTACTGTACCAAAAACTAATAATTAAAAGTTAAAGGTCCTTTTAAGGTTGCCTTCGTTAAACTATGACATCAAACCGTCAAACAAATTAGAAAAAGATAAAAATAAAGTTAAAATTAAACGCCATAAAATCCGTAAAATTAGTTTTAATTTATAATTATAATAAAATTTTATCTAACGCTAAGCGATGTTATATGTCTAGTCGCGACTCACCCTATCCTACGCGACTCTGACGTGGCCGCAGCCTTGGTGCGGTGGTGGCGAGGCCGTGAGGGGAGAGCAGTGTCAGTATTTTAAGGCACCGCTCTCCCAACCCTCAGCGGCCAAAACTTGTTTGGCTGCGGAGCCAGAGACTGGATCCGCAGTAGTGGGGTTGGGAAAGCGGGTTCTCTGACTCTACGTATCAGACTCGAGGTCGGTTACGCAGGTAAAGTCAGAGGCCGTAGAGGAAAGCACTCCTTGTGTTTCTGGTGCGCTTTGCCATAGAAGGAGAAATCCTTCCCCAAGGAGTGGCTGTCATGGGGCAGCCGGCGCCGGTGTGACCGCGGATGTGTGCGAGAGCGTACCAGTGGCGCTGACAATATGTGACATAAGTAGAACAACATGGCGTTATAAGCCACCAATGGTATAAGCCACCCTTGCGAAAAAAAACTTCCTCTTCTTCTTATAACAATAGAATCTGACTCTGAGGACTTATATTAATATATATTTTTATAACTATTGTGAACCAGTTGCTGCCCCGGATATTCTTTTTAAAACGTGACCTCCACTTTAGGATTTTCTCCTGTATCATGGGAGCAGTTTACAAACATATATTTCACAAGGATAAATATGCAGACCCGTAATAATTACTTGAAGAATATACAAATACTTGTTCCGTGCGGGATTCGAACCCGCGGCCATTAGGCGCTGTAACTCATTGCTAAGACACTGCGCCACGGAGCCAACATTGACTACCTAAATTCCAAATTTTACGGAAATCTGTCGACATGACATTTTCACATATATACGTAGATTTGGTTAAACTTTAAAGATGAATAAAATAAATAAAGCGTAGCATGCAATAAACTTAACAATATTTTCACATTTATTGCTCAGTCATTGCTTTATAAATATAATCGCATTTATTTTAAAGTGAATTGCGAAATTAATTTCCACGAAGTAATCTACATTAAAAGCTCTGAATTAATCCTCTTATGTTCTGTCGGATAACGTTTGACTGTTGCATGTTCTATTATATATAAGTGATATTTCTACTGATAGTCGAGGATTATATTATATTTCAGATGACTTTAAAACAAAAATACGTTGTCAATTCGACTGTATGTTTTCTTCCTTTTTATACGTTTGTTAGCGATGTCTTAATTTAATGCTCGTCAATTTAACGCTGATTTTAATAACTCTTTTTTAATTATATTCGTTGACGCCGCCTCTGTTTTTGTGTACTATGTAATCGTAATTGACGGACCGAATCACTCGACTTTTAATCTTCCGGGGGAAGAATAATATTTTATCGGTACCCCATCCTGTATGAGCTCCCACTAGCAACACTATACAGCTTATGTCATTGTGAATTTTTCGTGACAAATTAGCGAGTCGCATCTTTAAATTAAAAAGTTTAAAATTGTTTTTAAGTGAAAGTTCTGGATTCATAATATCATTGCTTACAGAGTAATAAAAACGCAATATAAAGTTTATGTATACGACAGAAGGAGAGTCTGTCCATTACATATCTGCCTTGCAAAATCACGAGGGGCTACACAAGGCATTGAATTCTATTTTATATGGATATTCTCGTACGTTCATAATTACTATCAAAATCTATATAATATTATTGCTCACAGTGTAATAAAAACGCTATATAAAATCTAAATGTGAGGTAGAACGAAAGTCCATACCAATTGTCATACCGTGCCAATAGGAGGTACATGAGGTATTGGATTCTATTTCTCATGCATATTCGTATGTTCTTGATTAAAACTACTTTTAAGGATTTTATCGCGTTTATTTTTGCTTTTAATTACTTTTATTTTTAATTCCCGACGTTTCGGACGCTTTCCAGTAGAGGAATATGACACTTGACGGATGGTAGGAACTGACTAATCTTCTTCGGCGGCTTGTAGAATGTTCTAATAGAAGCTCGCTTCAAGATATAGCCAATTTTGTCTGTGACACCTCTGACATATGGTAGTACAGCAGGCACACGCTCGACTGTGGCCGGTTTCACTCGGTCACTGTGACGTAGGCGCGGGACCCGAAGCTTGTTATCGTGCAGAACTTGCTTAACGTGCTGAAGCTCGGCGGCCAGGTGTTTGCTGTCACAGATCCCTCGTGCTCTCTGTAACAAAGATTTGCCCACGGTAGCTAACTGTGAAGGATGGTGGTGAGATTCACCGTTTAAATATCGGTTTGTATGGGTCTTTTTCCTATACACAGTGTGAGCAATGGTGTTATTAGGATTTCGGATGACTAACACATCTAGGAAAGGTAAGGAATTATTTGCCTCTAACTCCATAGTAAATTGAATTTTAGAGTTTATGGAATTAAGATGTTCTAAAAATGCAGTTACTTTGATAGACCACAAATCCTCGCGAAAAAACACCGATTCCTACCAAGGATGATACGTGAGGCTATTGAAATTAAAAAAAACATCCTAATTTCAATAGAGAAGGAGGTTGGGTACTACCACCTGCTTGGGATCCTATAATCAATAAAATTAAAACTAAACCCAAGCATACCACTGCAAGACCTCAGGACATAGTCAGTTCTTTTTGCATAGATCGGACCATAAACAATAATTAAAGAAGCTGAAGGTACTCCGGGTTTAACAATGACATCTGGACGTCAGTCATCTCAGTCCCCCGTGACCATGGGTGCTGGAAAGCGCCCGAAACGTCGGGAATTAAAAATAAAAAGTAAAAATAAATGCGATAAAATCCGTAAAAGTAGTTTTAATCATGTGTAGTGTTCGCGTAAATATAAGAAATCATTATGAGGCAACAGTCGAATAAACATCTCCTCCTTTTTGAAGTCAGTTAAAAATACTCATATTTTCTCGTTCTGATATTTTTTTTTGCTTTTTCTTTTTTTGATGAAATGCGGCTATGTTAACCAAATTCTGTTAGACCTCAGCTGTGGTCGTATTGTAGTTTTCTTTTTCATCGTATAAACATCAGAAAAGAACCGTTTAACTTCACAATATGAGCCCAAATCATAATAGGAAGAAGAAGTAAAATTCTTACTTTACCTACCACGAATTTAGACAAAAGCAATATCTTATAATATACAGACCAGGGCTTAATAATTATTTTGACAGCACTGCCACAGCAAGGTAAGTTTAGATCAAAGGAGATGTTACGAGTACATAACAGTTGTTGTTGGTAAGAATTTTAACACTAGAGTGCACGCGCGGGCTACATAACATGTAACCCAGCGTGTAATATTGTCGTATATCATTTTAACTTGCCGCACTATAGCGCAATCGTCTAGGTTTATTCCTCAAGTATTACCCCCCGCTACCGCCAGCAGCGTGCCGACTCCCGTGGCTCAAGAATGTCTGCAAAAATCGTCCTTGAAGTTGGTGGGCTACGCCTGTAGCCCGCGCGAGCGTTGGAGGAAAATAAGTGTTTAGTGTGCAAGTGGTGAAACTGAGGTAAATATGACACATAAAGGATACGGTATTAACATCAATGGCGAGTACATCACTCACCTTCGATTTGCCGACGATATAGTCCTTATGGCAGAATCGCTGGAGGACTTAAGCACTATGCTCAATGACCTCAATAGTGCCTCCCAACGGATAGGTCTTAAGATGAACATGGACAAAACAAAGATCATGTTTATTGTCCATGTCACACCTATGCCGGTAGTTGTTGGGAGCACTATGCTCGAAGTTGTTGACGAGTACGTTTACCTGGGACAAATAGTCCGACTAGGTAAGTCCAACTTCGACCAAGAGGTCAATCGACGGATTCAACTCGGCTGGGCAGCGTTCGGGAAATTACGACATATCTTCTCGTCAGGTATACCTCAATCTCTAAAAACTAGATTGTACAACCAGTGCGTGTTGCCAGTGATGACTTACGGATCTGAGACGTGGTCCTTCACTGCTGGCCGTATGAGGACGCTCAAGGTCGCTCAGCGAGCTATGGAGAGGGCTATGCTCGGAGTTTCTCTGCGTGATAGACTCAGAAATGAGGATATCCGCAGTAAAACCAGAGTGACCGACATAGCCCAACGGATTAGTAAGCTGAAGTGGCAATGGGCCGGCCATATAGCTCGAAGAACCGATAACCGATGGGGAAGAAAGGTTCTCGAGTGGCAGCCTCGTACCGGTAGGCGTAGTGTAGGGCGGCCCGCCACTAGATGGAGTGACGACCTGGTAAGATATGCAGGAAGTCGATGGATGCAGGTGGCTCAGGGCCGTGCTTTGTGGCATTACTTGGGGGAGGCCTATGTTCAGCAGTGGACTTGTGAAGGGCTGTAATGATGATGATGATGACACATTTTTTGCAGTATTACTACAAAATGTACAGTTAATTAATTTTTAAGTGTTTGTTGTTGTTATTTGTAGATTTTTCATGTAGCTTTATACTGTTTTGTTCACTTTTTAGGTGACGAGTAACTCGATCAGATTGTGCGACTAAATACAAAGATGGCTGCTGGAGGATAATGAATACGACGACATTTGGAGCGGGTATTGTTATTGTCTACCCTCTACAATGATGACAAAATTGATGCTGCGACTGGCGATGCTAGAAAACCAGAAACCATCACATTTTATAATCACGTAAATACGACGTTGATATTTTTGATAAAGTGTGTAGACAATATGACGTTTCTCGCAACAGTAACCGATGGCCTCTCACGATATTTTACAATATTTTAAACATCCGCCATGTTTAAAATATTTTGGTGATATTAGATGAGCATAGTTTGGTGATATTAGATGAACAACCATCAAATGGAATTGATCCTCCTAGATGTTGAATTTGATCTTGCACGACCTTCTATTGAGGGTCGTATATCCCAACAAAATATACCCAGAGGTATTAAACTGAAAGGCAGACTACTTCTAAGATTTGCAGAACAACCCCTACAACAAAATATGCCTTTGAATCGATGTGCTTTTTACAGCAGGGCTCGTGACCGTAGCACGCACTAACAATGCAGCAAATGTATGAGGCGTATTTGTGACGAACATCAGGCAGTCGTGTGTCCTGAATGTTGAATGAGACTGATTTTTTTACCCGTTACTTTGAATATAGACTCAATTAGGCCAAATGAATGCCTTAAATGATAAATATTATGTTCTTAAATGAAAATAAGACTTAGAGATATCAACCCTTCCAAATATTTGTTGATTTCTAAGAGGTTTACGTTTAAGTTTCAAATTATATTAAGGAATCAAAATTTTGTTGATTTTATAAACCAATTTGATAAAAATAAAGATGTTTAGTAACTATATGCTGTGTTTTACTCATTGTTTTGTCTAATTCAGAGAAATAATTGATCTGCAACTGGTCTACACATGTAGCCCGCGCGTGCGCTCAAGGAGTATTTAAGGGCGCGTGCACTCTAGTATTAAAAAGTCATTATTTTTTTCTTTTTAAAAATGATTTATTAACAGGCTTATGAAGACTAGAAGGTTACTAGTTCTAAAATAAATAAATAGGGTTAGGTGAATTTGCTAACCTATTTAGCTGTGTTTACCTCTATTTATTTTAACTCGGTGGTTGGGCTTAGGGCAGGCACCACATAATACTTGATAAAATCTCCTCTGCTGGTATAGAGTTACTGCTGGAGGCCTAGCGAGGCATAGCTTCCAGCAGTAACTCTAAGTTTATTCTAATTGATCCATAATATTATATACAAAAAAAACTGTCTCTTAAGGGGTGAAACCAGTCTTTATTGTGAGTCAAGCATGTCCTCCCATATATATTGAGTTTAATATGTCAGAAAATATTGTATTTAATACAGCTGTAAAATTAATTAAAACAAGACTAGACAAGACTTTATGATTCAGAAAATAAATAGTGGAAAGTTTTGGGATTGATGTCAATTGGATTATAAAGTTAATTCGAAATAAAAAGATCAATACCTTAAAAACAAGTTTAAACTACTTGGACTTATTTAAATTAACTTATTAAATGATAGTATTTTCAAACCTGAAGTGAAACACAAACATTTCACATGAATGAAAAGTCAATTATTTTACTACAATCCACTACAATAATATAGGATATTTGCTAATTTAGTAGACATATTAATATTTGTTTGTTCAGTTATCTCTTATGGGTAAATTTATATGTTACCGGCCAATCCCGATTTCAGGCCAAACTAGTTTGCCCGAGGCCAAATTGTTTTAGATAACGCGTCTTAGACATACTAGTTTAGTTCAAGACAATCCAGTCTAGTCTAAATACTTTAGGTTTAATTATTTTGGCCTAGGAAGAACTGAGTAAATGATTTTTTTTAAACTTCATATTCTCAACGTGTGGTTTATTTAAGTAATCGGTCTCAATTGTTTTACTTTGTCTTAAATTCTTAATCATTCTTAAATTGTGTAAGGGATCTTAAAATTTTGGGTTGGCCATAGACGTCGTTCTTATTTTATTATTTTAGTTATTAGTTTAGGGGGCTGGTACCTTTTACAATATTTTTGATAAGATCAGTTGAACCTACTCTAAAACCGAATGAGCACGACCCGACTCTACGAAGTGTTTTTGTTAAGCCGTAGGCGCGGAGGGAGAGTAGCCCCCGCGTCGAATAAACCGGTTTGGCCCAGGACAAACTAGTTTGGCCTGAAATCTAGTTTGGCCGCTAACATATACAAAAATATTTGAGTTTATTATGTTCTTTCTCCTGAATGAAGATAATAATTTTAAATCCATTACTTAATTTTGACACAATTTTCACTGAATTCAGATTACAAGTAATCCAATTACAGGAGATGCTTATAAAATGAAAATCCTTTCAGTTACTAGTGAATGTGATATTGTTTTCTGTTCAAAAAAAACTACATGGTCTTAAGAAAGAAAAACATATTGAACGTATTTTAATTAAATTAACAGCACAATATTTTTTTAATAATAGGCAGGTACTAATTTTATTTCTACCTTGAAAAATGACGTTTTGTTGTAATTCCCATAGTTTAAAGGAGACAGTTCAAATTTTTATGAAGCGTAGGCCTGGTTTTGTAGAAGTAGGGAAATAAATTAAAATAATATATTGAACCACTTTTGGTCATTCAAATCCACGAATATGCCTTTATTTAAGTGGTATTAATATTTTATTCTTACTAAACCCTGCAAAATTAATGTTACGTTTTGACGTTAGCTGTCAACTGTCATGAGGTTATTGATGCTTATTAATTCAATATCTTAGAGTAATTACATGCATACAAATTAATCTAAGTTCAAAACGTGCTTCTACAGATGTCCGATGTCAACGAAATTAAAATCTCACGTAAATCATTAAGTCTATAAAACAAAAGCCAAGTCAAACAAGCAATAACAGATCCAAAGCTCAAATAAAAAAAATCGCCAAAGAAATACAAAAGAAACAATAAACGCATTGACGAGTTCACAACTGCACGAAGAAGATCGGAATAAAAAAATATCAAGCTACCTACTTTATTTCATGACTCAAGTCATTTTTCAGACTTGACATTTGACCTATAATTTTATGACTGGAATGGCGCCATCTTGTAAAATCATCAAAAATTGGCATTGCATTTTTATTTTTAGCACGTCATTTATTTTGATTTACTCTCTTATTTTATTTTTAATAAAATCCGCTTTTTTACGGTATAATGTACATAGACTGGACCTGAAATGGACCGTCTCCATAAAAATACAGCAATATCATATTACGTAAACCATATGGGTGGTATGTAATAACTACATCAAGTGACGTAGCTGGTGAAATTGATCTTGTAAAATATACGAGTATGTATTTCTTTTTTGCCAACATTACATCTCAGGGTAATTCTCTCGTATGTAAAGAATCAGAAAAAACAATGACGAAATAAAATGTGAATCAAAATTTGTAAATCTATAGGAAAATTGTCTCAGAAATATTGTATACACAGACTAGGGCTTGATGATTATTTTTATATTTTACATACATAAATTAAATACAAAAACCTCCCTGAGAGCACTGCCACAGCAAGGTAAGTTTAGATCAAAGGAGATGTACATAACAGTTCTTGTTGGTAAGAATTTTGAAAATAGTTTTTTTTTCTTTAAAAAAAAAGGGTTTTGTAACAGGCTTAACAAGACTAGAAGGTTATTAATTCTTC
The DNA here is from genome assembly GCA_036936625.1 of Parnassius smintheus behrii. Taxonomy (NCBI): domain Eukaryota; kingdom Metazoa; phylum Arthropoda; class Insecta; order Lepidoptera; family Papilionidae; genus Parnassius; species Parnassius smintheus. Next base: position 9,877,099 of record JAUPFT010000030.1, on the reverse strand, counting down.
TGCAATCCGAATTTTTTTTTTCATTTTAAGATTGTGGAGAATAGTGCATAAAATTTAAGGTTGACCCATGAATTGTATGCATTATAGTTTTTGTAATAGCAAATGCATTAACTTTTTTTTTTCTGGGCGGGGGTTAGTCTACTCCTAACTTTTAATAATATAAATAGGACTAGATTAATACCTATTCTGCTCTCCGGCCCGGCGAGCAGTTTAGCGTATGGCTCTGGGGGAGAGCGCAGGTCGTGTTGATCCCCAGGGCAAGTCTGAGGAGTTCTCCTTCACGTGGTTGCCGCCTGTTATTTGGTCTGGTTCAATAGGAATCAGACAGAACAGAAACACTCGGACGATCCTCTTTTTCTTTTCTTTTATCCCTCCCCTTTTCCTATCCCAACCCAATCCAAGGTGTCAAGCGTACCGTGCCGATGGATGCGTGGCTAGAGGGAGTCCAGTCGCAAACGGTGCCTACCCGAGACCAGGGCGATTCGGGTAGTATTTTAGCCCTTCCCTCGGCGTGCGGGGCTCTGCCGGGGGTGAACAAGTACTTCTCTATCTACTCGTGGGAACAAAATGGATGAAAACCGACATTTTGTTAAAAACAGTGAGAAGTCTCCTTTAATAGAATTAGCTGCAGGTTTGGAAGAGGCTCTTTTAGCCTCACCAATACCCTGCAACAGTGCGCCCCAACCTGGGACGAGCCGTGAAGTGGAGGGCACGTTTGCAGCCGAACCACAATCGGAAACGAACCAGGGAGGGGAAAAGAAAAAGTTCGCTAGGCCTTATAAGCTTAGTGGGGCTGCGAGGAAAAGGTACCGAAGGCTGATAGCAGCTGAGATTGGAGCCGAAGAGGCCCTCTCTCTCTGACAGAAGCCTTGGGACGAAATTCTTCTGCCCAAGCCTCCCACAGTTCCGAAGGCGAAAAAACGCAGTCGGTCTGAGAAAGAGTCCCCCAAAGACCAGCCCAGGAAGACTGTGAAGCTGGCAATGGAGGAGAAGAAGCTCAGCTTCAGTGCCGTAGCTGGCTCCGCGCGTATAGGAATTCGCAATTCGAATCCTATGAGTGTGGAGCAGATGCGGCTGGTCCACCGGGCACTAACAGAGGCCATCGCTAAGACGGCCTGTGGGTCGCTACCGGGAATGGGCCCAAAATTTTCCGGTTTCACACACAAGCCAGGTTGGATTCTGGTAACGTGTCCGAATAAGGCAAACCAGGACTGGATTGTGGGTGAAATCAGAAAACTAAAGCCCTGGCTGGAGGCATGGCTCTCGGTAATACCCGAAGGCGAACTGCCTAAGCCTACGCTGGGGATTACCTACTTGCCCCGCCGCGAAGCCGAATTTCCAGAGGAGGTGGCTGTGCTGTTGAGGGCACAAAATGAAGGGCTCCATACTGAGCTCTGGAGAATCCTCCACCGTAGGGACGAGGAGAATGGGTTCCTATTAACCTTTTCTCTGGACGACGCATCGGCGGAGGCTCTTCGGAAGGCAGGCGGCAGAGTCGTCCTTGGATTTAAGATGATAACTTTTAAAGTCAGGGGAGGCTCTGACGCGGCAATGGAGCCCGAACCGCCCCAACTCCAACCCCAATCCCCTTAGCCCTCCACCTCTCGGGGTGAGGCTGGAACGCCACCGGTGAGAGTGACGAAGACCCAAGGCGCAGATTTCGCCTCGGTCCGACGGTCTCCGCTGGTGTCGTCCAGGCCGGGGGGAGGGGAGGTGGGAGCGGTTCGAAGAAAGGTAATTTGGGGGTCAAGTTCGCAGGAAAAGGACGTCCTCGTCCTCAACAGGCGGAAAAGACCCCTGCCTCCCCACGCCCATAAATGGCTAAACCCAAGGGTAAGACGAGTGTCCTCCAAGCAAATCTTCACCATGCAGCACCTGCTTCTGTCGTGGTGGAGGTTTGCTTTGCAGAGGACAACATTGACCTCGCCCTTATACAAGAGCCTTGAGATGCCAACGAGATTGGCGGCTGCCGGTAAGATTCTTGTCCATACCAAAGGCAGTAGATCCAGAGCTTTTATAATTTATAATAAAAATATTGAACTTTTAGCTGTTCCAGAGTACTGCAACAAGTAAAATTCGCTTCAGAAGCCTTGGGATTAAGTAAAAATAAATTGCGCATTCTGGCAAATCCCTAACTGGACACTGTTGTCTTAAAAAGCACATATCCATTCTGGGACTAAGCAACTCAAGGATGTGTCGGTTCTGTTCCGTAACGGAAGAAACGCCTATACAAATCCTAACCGTTTGCGGACCCTTAATGCGCAAACGTAACACTCATCTGGAACACTATCTACTCCACCCACAAGAAGTGAAATTGCTCACGGCTAAGCAAATCCTTCGATTCATTGTAGAAATAGGGCTTAGCAGTGAATTATAGCCATAGCAGTGATCACAATTGATCACAATAGGTCACAGTGATACTGGTCTATATAAATATAAAAAAAAACTTTTTTTCTAATAGCAAATGCAGAAATTCAATGGACCTCATACAACACATAGTATTGGGCAATAAATTTCCATGACGTTAAACCTCATTTTTTGGTGTAGGACAGACACATTCTAGTTTAAGTGATTTTTTTTTAGAAATTTCATAACAGGTTTGTTAACTTGTCCGTATTGGTTGATAAGTTTTAATAAACTAACGTTATTTCAATCGTACTTATTATTTAAAACTTGAAAGAGCTACTGAAGATTCTCTTAACCATCTGCTCTAATTCAAATGAATTCACTCACTCTTGCTTCGCTCGAGCTACGTGTTACTGAATACCCTAATTCTCTCCAGTAGAGGTCCACATTTTTAGTCTAAGTTAGTATCTACATGCACGCAAGTTTCAGATTCGTTAGTAGCAATGAAAACTAGCAAAAGTTATCCTTGATCGCCCACTTTACATAGTTTTCAATTTTGGATTTCTAAAAGTCTTTTATGCCATTTTTATTATTATGTAATGAAACTCATGTATAAAATTCACTGAAAATTCACTGCACTGCTCTGTTATACTGATACTGATAATCTGTTCTATCTAATAAATACAAATGATTTTTATGAAACATGAAAAGAAACAAGATATTTTGATACATGTAATTTCAAAAACGATAAGTTTGATATGCCTAAAGTAATTTGTAAAATTCCAGGGTTTTTCAATGTATTTTTTTAAAATGTGCCGTCGTCTACAAAACCTAAAGATACCGCACAAAAGCATGATTAAAGGTTAAAAGTGTTCTTAAATTTTGATCATCTTCAATATATCGTCAATTTAGTCGATACACTGGAAGTGTACAGTGTCAAGAACAACCTTTACCGACTTTGCCATACACATCTGCAACATAAATTGCTTAGACCTTAGTTACATTTATTCATGTTTTTAATATTTTAAATAAAGTAAAGTTAAGAGTAAAGTAATGATTTCTTATATTTACGCGAACACTACACATTGATTAAAACTACTTTTACGGATTTTATCGCGTTTATTTTACCTTTAATTACTTTTATTTTTAATTCCCGACGTTTCGGGCGCTTTCCAGCACCCATGGTCACAGGGGACTGAGATGACCGACGTCCCGATGTCATTGTTAAGCCCGGAGTAACTTCAGCTTTTTTAGTTATTGTTTATCGTCCGATCTATGCAAAATGAACTGACTATGTCCTGAGGTCTTGCAGTGTTATGCTTGGGTTTAGTTTTAATTTTATTGATTATAGGATCCCAAGCAGGTGGTAGTACCCAGCCTCCTTCACTATTGAAATTAGGATTTTTTAAATTTCAATAGTCTCACGTGGCATTCTTGGTAGGAATCGGTGTTCTTTCGCGAGGATTTGTGGTCTATCAAACCTGATGTAATGATTGGGGCCGTCTAGGATAAGATCGCAAACTGCAGACCTCCCGGAACGCCGATGCCTCACAAACAAACAAAAACATGTAGCTGATGTGAGGCATCGGCGTTCCGGGAGGTCTGCAGTTTGCGATCATACCCTAGACGGCCCCAACCATTACATCAGATTTGATAGACCACAAATCCTCGCGAAAGAACATGACCCGTGACCATGGGTGCTGGAAAGCGCCCAAAACGTCGGGAATTAAAAATAAAAGTAATTAAAAGTAAAATAAACGCGATAAAATCCGTAAAAGTAGTTTTAATCGATTAAGAGTAAAGTTTCAGCCTATATACGTCCCACTGCTGGGCACAGGCCTCCTCTCATTTCTTTTTTTTTTAAATATTTTCAGTAGAAATACGGTTATTAATTTGCAAAAAATTAGTTTCTTAGGAATCGTTGAAAAAATTATGCATAGAAAAATTCTAGTAATTTAGTAACGGTAGAAACGGAAAAGTTGTCGTTTTAACCAACTATATTTGTGGGGTACAAGCGCCCGTCTGATCGTAGAATAGTCGGTGTCTGTGAAAACTTTTGTTGTATAGTAGTTGCGCCAGTAGTTATTTGTCTTTAAAACTTTCTGCATTTTGTATCAGATTTAAACTTTCCATTCAAATAATATAAGAGGTCCTGATAAAAAATATAAAATCATTAGTGTTAAATACAATAACGTATAAATTATATACAACGTGTCCCAAAATTCAACGATGAGCCGACACCGGGGGATAGACCTACCCCGGACTAATCGGGGAAAAAAAGAAAAAAAAATATATCCCAATTATATTTTAAGTTATATAAAAAAAATGAAATTCTTCAGAAATTGAGACCGTTTATGATATTTTTCACTACCATGACCACATTTTCTTTAATATTTGTTTCTTTATTTTTATAGGCAATCTGAATAGCACTGCTATCTACCACACTTCTTAAAAAATCCGGAATAACTCTTGTTTTATCACGAAAATTAATGAAACTTTTTTTATTCCCTAAATGTTTTGAAGACTTTTACTTTTAACCAAATTTAACTTATCGTGGTGTAAAAAAAAAGTATGAACACTAGTATGGCAAGTTTTTTTAAAAATTGACGCAACTAACCAACATTCCAAAATGGTATAATACTCTAGGAAAACAAGTTATAAAAAAATATGGGTCTATTATTTCTTAACAGGGGCCAAATTCCTTAAATTGTAATTGTCAGTAATCACTTTTACTACATGCCCAAAATGGGTTCTTGTTACAATTTATAGGAATTTTAATGGGGCATACATACCTTAGATGTTAGAGAGAGATAGATAGATAGAGATATTTACGTTAAAAAGAGACAACAACAGGGCAGGTAGAGAAGCTGTTATTATTCTCAGCAAGTCAGTTCAGTACGCTCTGCTCCTTTGTTTACTGCACACCGTTCCTAATTTAACTTACGTGGCTCTCATACATACTATCGACTTTTGGCTTGGCTTTTTGGACTGGAATCGACCTGCAAACTTAACTGGCCTGGCATTACAATTTAAGGAATTTGGCCCCTGTTAAGAAATAATAGACCCATATTTTTTATAACTTGTTTTCCTAGAGTATTATACCATTTTGGAATGTCGCTTAGTTGCGTCAATTTTTAAAAAAACTTTCCATACTAGTGTTGATACTTTTTTTACACCACGATAAGTTAAATTTGGTTAAAAGTAAAAGTCTACAAAAAATTTAGGGAATAAACAAAGTTTCATTAATTTTCCTTATAAAACAAGAGTTATTCTGGATTTTTTAAGAAGTGTGGTAGATAACAGTGCTATTCAGGTTGCTTATAAAAAAAAAGAAACAAATATTAAAAAAATTGTGGTCATGGTAGTGAAAAATATTATAAACGGTCTCAATTTCTGAAGAATTTCATTTTTTTTTATATAACTTAAAATATAATTGGGATATATATTTTTTTCTTTTTTTGCCCGATTAGTCCGGGGCAGGTCTATCCCCTGGTATTGGCTTATCGTTGAATTTTGGGACACGTTGTATATTGTTGCGCGGCTAAGTTGACATCTGGCACTAGGAATTTATATGTTATAATAGGCTGGGAATTTTAAGAGATCGACAAACTGCATCTGGGGATTTTCTTATGTATGCAGGGAAATTTGGACTGTGTAGGATGTTAAAAAGGGAGAAATTGGATCGGAATGTTCCTCAGAAATCGGATCGGGAGCTACTTAAATTGTTTTCTGTACTTAAAGACATGGTAAAACTTCTTGTGTCCGAAGATATACCGAATGTAAAGGTTTTGCAATCGTTTCAGTTTTCTTAATTGCGCCTCTGTGGCATCCAAAAATAGACATCAGCGTAATCTAAGATAGATAAAATGAGAGTTTGAACAAGAGAAATTTTTTATTATGGAAATAATGCGAAATTTTTAATAGTTATTTAAAATATTAAAAAAAAAACATGAATAAATGTGACTAAAATTTTATGTTGCAGATGTGTGTAGCAAAGTCGGCAAAGGTCGCTCTTGATGGAGGTTTATCGATTAAATTGGCGATATGTTAAAGATGATCGAAATTTAGGAACACCTTTAACCTTTAATCCTGCTTTTGCTCGATATCTATATATATATTTTGTAGACGACGGCACATTTGTTCAGGAAGTGAAGAGATGTGAAGAGCCGAATGTACGGGCAAGTCAGAATGATACCCAATTCGGGTGAGAAGCTATGACAGAGTAGCGTGCGAATCTCTCACTGTAGGTAGTCTCTGCAAAGGGCAATGCCAATCTCGTAAGACTAAATGCTTCTAAAATACAAGGGTGTCTCGTCAACGCTAAAAGAAGTCCACTCACAGTAACTTTTACTTTGGATGGATCTATTGATTAGAATGATAGCTTTGTTCAGCGATAGAAAAAAAATATTTTATTACTTGTTTTAAAAAGGGAATTTTCTCAGTGTTGACTTCTATTTATTTTTAAGTCTATACATATAAATTAAATTGAAATTTCTGTCTGTAAATCAAAATACCTGCAGTATGTTGAGCTGAGGGGATTATTCGCGTGCCATTTTTAAAGTTTTTGTCTGTCTATCTCGGTTAATCTTAGGAACGACATCTGATTGAAATGAAACTACACTAACAGATTTATAGCAAGACCATATATTTTATTCGAAATACCTGAAGATTAAAAAAAAACAAAAATTTCTAAAATTGTCTTAATTCTAAATAACGCCACATTCACGAAGACAGGCGAGTCGCTAGTATTCATTGAAATATATAATAGTATTACGAGTATTAAAGGTAAACGTAACCACGGATGAATACTTTAATCACAATTCAACGAACAGACGGATGAAGGTGTGACACAACCGTGTTTTGTAAAAATGTACGAGAAAATCCCGGTTTAGCAGTACACTTGTGATAGGTTGTCATAATGATTATGAGTAATTTAGAACCTTAATTATTATAGACATAAATACATAAGTAAATAGCGATTGTAATATTGAAACTATGTATAAATTTAAGTGTAACTTCAACGCCAAAAAGTGTATCACATTCATTGTATAATTTCTCTTAGATGTTTTACCCGCTCCATTTTAAAATATCTTAAAACGGTACTCGATTTCCTAACTTTTCATCATCATCATCATCATCATTATCATCGTCATCGTCACCGTAATCATCATCATCGTCATCGTCATCATCATCGTCTTCATCATCGTCATTGTCATCGTCATCGTTATCGTCATCGTCATCATTATCGTCATCGTCATCGTCACCATCTTTATCGGCATCGTCATATGACGATGGCGATGACGGTGATGATGATGATGATGATGACGATGACGATGAAGATATCGATGACGATGACGATGACGATGACGATAATAATGTCGATGACGATGACGATGGCGGTGACGTTGGCATTAACGATGACAATGACGATGTCGATTACGACGATTGTGACGATGATGATGACGATAGTAGTGACAATGAAGAAGACGATTACGATGATGATTACAATGACTATGACGATGACGATGACGTTGACTATGATAATTATGGTGACGATGACGATGAAGATATCAATGACAATGACGATGACGATAATAATGTCGATGACGATGATGATGACGATGACAATGACGATGGTGATGACGATGCCGATGACAATGACAATGATGATGTCGATGACGGTGACGTTCACCATGACGATGACCATGACGATGTCAATGGCAATAACGATGATGAGGATACGATGATGTTGAATCTTTTTGGTCATCATGGATATTATCAGTAATAAATAATATTATTTGTAATTACGATAATATAGCATTTAAACTTATACTCTATTTACTCGCGTAAAGGGCAAACCCATACAGCCTACCCTATCTAGTGATAGGACGCAGCTTTTTTTCTCTTATTTACAGGCTTAGATTTTGCCGGGCCAATTCTAAAAGCCAATCGTTAAGGCAGAGGTATTAAACCTTTGAAGTGTTTTTGTGTGCTTTGCATTTAGAACCGTCCACTTAGAGTTGGTCTCCGATCTAATAAAGGAGTCTTTTCTTGCCGCCCTTAGTCGGTTCGTACTCCGACAGTACTTTTTATTTACGTTGCACTTTCGGTCTTACTCATCTTTAAATGAAACTAGGTTTTACGGATTTTGTCGCGTATATTATCTTATTTTATATTCCTGACGTTTAGAGTACTTTACAGCACCCATTTTTACGGGGAGGCGGGGGGGGGGGGGCTGAAGTGCTCTTCGTCGTACGTAAGACAAATATCTGACGGTCATACCAGAGCTGTCGACATTTTCACCACAAAGTGAACAATTAATTGTAATTTTATAAAATGGATACAGACAGCAATAACATTACTTATCGCAAACCTTGTAGAACAAGTTCATTAAATGACCTTACAAACATGACAAATAACAACGAAAAAAACATATATGAATCCACAGTAATGAGTATTCCAGATAGCTTACATGACAATAGTGACGTATAAAATTATCTGAGCGAACAAGTTCAAACACTTACGACGCAACTACAGAGTGCTCATCAAGAGATTGAAAATCTAAATAGCGAAAACTTTCGTCTCAAATCTGATCTTCAAAACATAATAAAGACTAACAACGCGTACAAAAAATATACTCAACGCCTGAGAAAAAAAGCATAACACCAGTTTCAAAACGAAAGCGCAAAACATTGCATAACAATAACGTGCCAATTTTTGAACACAATATTAAAAACAATGACGAACTTTCTCAACCATCAGGAGAACATACCAAAAGCTCGTCTCAGATGCATAACAAAGAAACTCAAACGTGTTACGTCTATACAGCAAATAAATCAAAAGAAATATCTACATCCTTTTCTTATAATAACAAAAAACCTCAACTTAATGAAGAACTGACAACAATGATAGCAAATCGTAAACAAAAGAATAAATTATGCATTCTAAGCAGTAACAAAATCCTATCCATAATTGAAGACGTGTTTTCAAATTACTTTGATTTCTGCCATTATGTAATCCCGAATGGTACTATAAAGGAACTTTTATGCAACATAGAAAACAAATTAAAAGACTTTACCTTAAATGATTATTGTATTTTTTGTATTGGAGAAAACGATATTAAAGCTGAGGGGAGTCAAATTAACACAATGAATATGATGAAAGATTCCCTAAAAAAATAACCCACACTAATAAGATAATTTGTGTATCGACATATATAACAGGAGCACCTATATATAATTTTAAAGTTGAAATGTTTATTAATCTCTCATCTTGACATACAGAATAATGAATACGCATACCTATTTGACTGCAACCGTGATCAATCACTAGATATGTTTTCTTATAAAACAGGAAAAGTTAATAAATACGGAATAAAAAATATATACGACCGTATTATGGACAATATTTTAACTGATTTGTGTTCATCTGAACAGATCGACATACAAAAAAATAATAGTATAAAACACAGTACTCCTGATATTTCGACAAGGTCTCTAAAAATTGACGAAAAAGAAACCGACACTCAGTTTTTTCTCTGAAAAATATATACATGTCTTACATCAAAATATTGCAGGACTACTTAACAAATCAGATGCATTATGTATAAATCTGGAAGAACTCAGAGACATTAACAAATTTATAGACGCTATATGTACAACAGAGCATTTTATGATGGCAGGTCAGGAATTAAACCAAAATGTACCAAATTACATTTTGGCTTCGTCTTACAGCCGAAGCAACAGCAACAGAGGAGGAACATGCATCTTACTGAAAAAAAAACATAAATTCAAGGAATTTTCAGAAATTAGTAAATATTGTCTTGACTATGTATTTGAGTGCTGTGCAATTGAACTTATTGATTTTAAAATTGTTATTATATGTATTTATAGAATACCCAATCAAAATAACTTGTATACATTCTTTCAGAGGTTGGAAAAACTTTTGACTTATTTTGCCAATCTTAATTTAAAAAATATTTTAATTGCTGTTGATTTCAATATAGATGTTTTAAAAAGCAATAATGTTACTTTAGACTTTGAATGTTTATTATTAAGTTATAATCTTAAGCTAGCACTACATGAACCGACGAGACTAGCCAGTCGAACATGTATTGACAATTTTGCACATAATTTCAAAAAAGGTTGTAAAACTGAAATTTTAGAATTCGGTCTCTCAGACCATACTGCTCAGTTAATCAAAGCACCTGCTAAAAAATACAAACATTAAATTTTTGGCATACCAGTAAACGTGATTATAGCTCAGAGAACATTGAAAAATTTAAAATGTGTATTAAAAGTTTATCTTTTTTAAATATTTACCATGCTAATGACCCAAACATAGCCTACCAATATTTTATTGATGATTTTAAACTTTTTTATGACCTTTGTTTTCCGCAAATACCAGTTTTGATAAAAGTCAATAGTAAACCAAAATGGGTATCCCATGGAGTCAAGGTTTGCTGTAGAAAGAAAAAAGATTTGCTTTGGAAATTCAGATTGAATTCAACTAAAGAGAACAAATTAAAATATGTAAAATATAGTAAATTATTTAAAAAATTATAACCCTAACGATACGTGCACAAAATAATTATAAAATAAAATCTCAAGTAATAAAAGTAAAACAGCGTTGCAAATTATAAACAAAACAAGACTCAATACACCTAAAGAAATTATTGTCAACATAATAATTAATGATCGAATTTGCATAGATAATCCTAAAAAAATAGCTAACGCGTTTAATAATTATTTTATTGAAAAAGTTAATCCCCTTCCGGATGCCGGGAAAAAAGTAAATACTACAATTAAACACCAATTAAATTCAATGTTTCTTGCACCAAGTTCACCATACCAAATAAATAAGATTATAAAAACGTTGAAAAACACGAACAGTGTAGGATAAGATGGTATTTCCACAAAAATAATTAAATCAGTAAGTGAGGATATATGCCACCATCTGAGTCACATCAATAACTTATATATATCAACAGGAATATTTCCAAAAGACCTTAAATTATCAATTATAAAACCATTATTCAAAAAAGGAAATAAACAGTTAATGAAAAATTATAGACCTATAGCATTATTATCAATATTCTCGAAAATTTTTGAAAAATATCTTTATGGTGAAATTGATTCCTATCTCGAAAAACACAAAATTTTGTGGAATGAACAAAAAGGGTTCCGGCAAAATAAGACCATAAATATGGCCATTTATGAATTCATTGAAAATATTATATGCCATGTTGACAAAAGATTTCCCATCTGTGCTATTTACTGCGATATGTTACAGGCATTTGACTATGTAGACCATAATATACTTTGAAATAATACTAGTTTTTACGGAATTTATCGCGTATATTTAACTTTTTAAATACCCGACGTTTCGAACACTTTACAGCACTCATGGTCACGGGCGGGACTGAGATGTTCAACGTCCATATGTCATAGTTAACCGCGGTTACCATAGATTAAAATTTAACTTTTGTTCCGATCTATGCAGTATGAACTTATGGTATCTTGAAGTCTTGCAGTTGTATGCTGGGGTTGGGATTTAATTTTATTTATTATAGGATCCCAAGCAGATGGTAGCACCCAGCCATCTTCTCTATTGAAATTAGGATGTTTTTTGATTTCAATAGCCTCGCGAATCATCCTTGGAAGGAATCGGTGTTCTTTAGCGAGGATCTGCGGTCTATCAAATCTGATGTAGGGACGGGGGCGATCCTGTATGTGTTCACAGACTGCAGACTTCCCGGAGCGTCGATTCTTCACATCAGCTATATGTTCTTTAACGCGGGTTTTTATTGATCTTTTAGTTTGTCCTATGTAGAACAGACCACATTCACAATCAAGCTTGTACACTCCTGCATCTTGCAGAGGGACATTACACTTGACTGATGGTAAAAACTGACCAATCTTCTTCAGCGGCTTGAAGTATGTTTTGATGGAAGCGCGCTTCAAGATGTAGCCAATCTTGTCAGTGACTTCTCTAACATATGGCAGTACAGCAGGTACACGCTCGACTGTGGCCGGCTTCACTCGTTCACTGTGACGTAGGCGCGGGACTCGAAGCTTGTTGTCATGCAAAACTTGCTTGACATGGTGGAGCTCTGCAGCCAGGTGTTTACTGTCACAGATCCCTCGTGCTCTCTGAAACAAAGATTTACCCACGGTAGCTAGCTGTGAAGGATGGTGGTGAGAATCACCGTTTAAATATCTATCTGTATGGGTCTTTTTTCTATACACAGTATGGCTCAAGGTGAATGTGGTCTCTCCTACATAGGATAAACTAAAAGATCAATAAAAACCCGCGTTAAAGAACATATAGCTGATGTGAAGAATCGACGCTCCGTGAAGTCTGCAGTCTATGAACACGTACAGGATCGCCCCCGTCACTACATCAGATTTGATAGACCGCAGATCCTCGCTAAAGAACACCGATTCCTTCCAAGGATGATTCGCGAGGCTATTGAAATCAAAAAACATCCTAATTTCAATAGAGAAGATGGCTGGGTGCTACCATCTGCTTGGGATCCTATAATAAATAAAATTAAATCCCAACCCCAGCATACAACTGCAAGACTTCAAAATACCTTAAGTTCATACTGCATAGATCGGAACAAAAGTTAAATTTTAATCTATGGTAACCGCGGTTAACTGTGACATATGGACGTTGAACATCTCAGTCCCGCCCGTGACCATGAGTGCTGTAAAGCGTTCGAAACGTCGGGTATTTAAAAAGTTAAATATACGCGATAAATTCCGTAAAAACTAGTTTTATTTCAATGTGTAGTGTTCGCGTAAATATAAGAAATCATTACATAATATACTTATTAATAAACTTGACGCTTACGGTATTAGAGGAAATGTCTTAGATTTAATTCGTTCCTACTTAAATAATCGACAACAAATAACAGAAATAACTAGAGTGAATCTTGAAACCAAAAATGAAGAAATATACACTTCCAAGAAGCGCTATGTATCATATGGCGTGCCCCAAGGCGGTGTACTGGGGTCACTCTTATTTATTATATATGTTAACGACTTGCCAAATGCAACGACGCAGCCTTTTACACTATTTGCTGATGACAGTACTGTTACAATTGCATGTAAGGACATTAATCATTATAAATTTGACATCAAAAACGCATTGACATCTCTAATTTCATGGCTAAACAATAATAATTTAAAAATCAATTTAACGAAGACAAATATAATGCACTTTGGACAAAGATCACAAAATCCATTAAATATAAATTTGGTTTATGGTAATTACACGATAAGTGAAGTTACTTCTACCCGCTTTCTTGGCCTAATTATAGACTTAATTATAGATTAAATTGGAAAGAACACATTAACGTATTATGTAAAAAAATCAGCAATCTTTCATACGCCCTTCATAAACTTGCTCCAACTATCAACACAGATACGCTTTTTTCGGCATACTATGGTCTTGTTGACTCTGTTCTCAGATATGGCATCATTTTTTGGGCCAACTCAACTAACACAGATATGGTATTTAAAATGCAAAAGCGATGCATACGGGCCATGTTTGATATTCCAAGTACGGAGAGCTGTAAGCCATTATTTATCAGACACAAAATTCTCACACTTCCATCACTATATATATTGGAAATAGCTTTATTCGTTAGAAGCAACCCACACTTGTTTCCTCGCCTATCAGACAATGTAAGACGTAATCGCCGAGACAACAATAGACTAACTTTAACAGTGGTAGAGCCACGCGGCAGCTTTGCTGTTGCACGTATGAGCCGGCTCAAACCGGGGTGGTACCACGACCTCACAGAATACCGGCGTGAAGTGGAAGCTCTGCTTCCGCGTTTCGTCTGGTGAGTGCAGGTGGCCGGAGGCCCAAATCCCCCCCCCCCATCAACATGGTAGCGGAATTAAATAATGATAGACTACCCCAGGAGGGTAACAGCACCCCTGGAGAATCCCTCGCTGAGCATCCACGACCATGTTTCTCCACTTCTGAGCGTGGGTGCTCAGGCTGCCCCGCGTATTCTGGGGGGGCGAAATTCCGCTCAAGACTACAACTGCTCGGGGCAAACGGAGCAACAAGACCAAGGCGACCCCTGCCACGCTGTCCGTGAATTTCTGTAATATCAGGGGACTTCACTCTAACCTAAACGCCGTCCACTACCATCTCGAGACGGCGAGGCCGGCTCTGCTCTTTCTGACCGAGACGCAGGTGTCCTCTCCGGCTGATGGCTCGTATCTATCCTACCCGGGGTACAAACTGGAACACTCCTTTCTGCCTCGGGCTGGAGTTTGCGTTTACGTCAGAGAGGACATCTGTTCTCGACGCCTCGGCAGACTTGAAGGTTCGGACCTGTCCATCCTTTGGCTACGCGTAGACAGCGACGACCATCCGCGCGTCTACGGGTGCCTCTATAGGTCCCATAGCGGTAATGCCGAAACAGACCGACTCTTCGACCACGTCCAAATGGCTGCAGATTCGTTGCTACAGCAGATCCCCTCCGCAGAGATCGTGATCCTCGGCGACTTTAACGCCCATCACGCCGAATGGCTTGGTTCACGTTTAACCGATCATGCGGGAAGATCTGTTCATATTTTGCCTTGGCATATGGTCTGACACAACTGGTTACTTCACCTACGCGGATTCCAGATGTGGAGGATCATGCACCTTCCCTGTTGGACCTTCTGCTGACCTCTCACCCGGACGGTTATCAGATTTTCGTCGACGCCCCTTTAGGCTCCTCGGAGCATTGTCTGGTCCGGAGTGTTGTGCCACTCACGCTGAAATCGCGGTTGCATTCTGCAGGCTGCCGCCGTGTTTGGCACTATAGGTCAGCCGATTGGGATGGGATGCGGTCTTTCTTTGCATCCTACCCTTGGGGGCGGATTTGCTTCTTGCCGGATGATCCCAACGTTGTTGCGGATTCTGTTACTGATGTGGTACTTTAGGGTATGGAACTTTTTATTCCTTCCTCTATGGTGCCCATTGGAGGCAAAGCTTAGCCATGGTTTGGTCGCTCCTGTAAAATAGCATCATGCTATAAGCAGGAGTGCTACCAAGCCTGGGTTGATGCATCAGCGTCCCGGGATGTAAACACCAGCGCTCTAAAAAAGAAGTATAATTCCGCCTCTAGGTCCTTTTTTTTTTTTTTTTTTTTTTTTAATTTATTTAAAAAAACCAACAGCGATTTAACAATTTAAGGACTTAAAGTATACAGCTTAAATGTAAGGCCTATTAAAGTTTTTTTAGTTATATAAACAAAATATATTTTGGACGGTACAATTTAACTATTCTTTGGATTTATTATAATATGTATGTACTAATCTAATTATATATATATATACATATACATACACATACACATACATACACACATATATATCCATGCACAGACATACACATATATACATATACATATACACATACACATATACATATACACATATATATATACACACATACACATATATATATATACATATATACATACATATACATATATATATATATATATATATATATATATATATATATATATATATATACATATGCTCACAGATATGTAACTAAATGTTTATACTAAATTTACACTTTTGAATATGTGTATGTAGAAGTAATATTTGTATTATTTATTTCTCTGCAAAACTTTTGAATGCAGCCAGATATTAACATTCTTTTATGTAATTTAATTTAATGAAATATGAAATATCACACCTGTTTATTTATTTATTTTTCTAAACCGTTACACTTATGTCAAATTTTCACTCAACAATCAAGTAAGAAATGATTATACTAAATGATGCAAAGTATGAATTAATTTTCATATTATAATAGAGTTGATTTATGTTCATTACTATTTATTTATTTTTATGTAGGGAGTCCTACTAGATGGAGTAACGACCTGGTAAGATATATAGGAAGTCGACGGACGCATGCGGCTCAAAATCGTGCCTTGTGGCATTCCCTGGGGGAGGTCCACGTTCAGCAGTGGACTTGTGAAGGGCTGTAATGATGATCATCATGATTAAGCAAATCAAAATGATTTACTCCTTTTGCACCTCATGTAGAATTTTAAGAGCTTTAGCTTTAAAGGCTGCTTTACTAAAAACAAAGAGATCTATATCACTAAAGATCTCATTGTATGTCCTGAGCAATCGGTTTATAGGCGCATTACGTGCATAATTGGTGCCAGCAAACGGCACATGCAATAAAGGGGGCGGCCGACGGCGGGCACGACGCGACGGTACGTTGTATGTTATGCTCGCCACCAACTCAGGGCAGTCTACCTGTCCACGGACAATGTCATACAAAAAACATACGTCCATTAATTTACGTCTGTTTTCGAGTGTCAATAAATTATAAGATTGACAAGTATTTTCATAGGTTACAAGTGGTGATTTAAAAAAACGATAATTTAGATAATTGATGAATTTTTCCTGTATGCGTTCTATACGATCTTTATAAGTAGCGTATTGGGGAGACCAAATTGGACTGGCATATTCTAATATACTGCGATCATAAGCATTATACATAATTTTAAGGGTATTAATATCTTTAAAAGGCTTGCAAGTTCTCATCACAAATCCAAGATTTTTAAAAGCCTTGTTAACAATTTCGTCAACATGCTCTGATAAAAGCATTTTATTGTCAAAATGAACTCCTAAATCTCTAACAGTAGATGTTCTTTGTATTGGAATACCGTTAAAATTGTAGGAGAATGAAATAGGGTTTTTTTTTTACGTGTGAAGCTAATACATTCGCATTTATCAATATTAATTGTTATGTTGTTAGCAGTATAATAAGCTGATAAAGCGGTTAAATCAGTTTGCATTTGATGACAGTCCTGCTCAGTACGGATATTGTAAAAAATTTTTTTGTCATCGGCGTACATTAAGTGTTGTGAAAACTTAAAGCAAGTAGTAATATCGTGAATATAAGCGTTATACAGTAAAGGCCCCAGATGTGATCCTTGAGGAATGCCTGTTGGTATTTTGATAAAGTTCGATCTATATCCACCTATTACAACAGCCTGGGATCTGTTACTCAAATAGGATTTTATCCACCTGAGCAAATCCCCATGTATGCCTAACAATTGTAGTTTATTCAGTAAAATGACATGGTCCACACGGTCGAAAGCTTTTTCGAAGTCCGTGTAGACCACGTCTACCTGACCGCCTCCATCCATATTAGACAAAACATAGTTAGAAAAGCACGCCAGATTAGTGATAGTAGAACGATACCTTAGAAATCCGTGTTGAGTTTTTGGCAGTCCCTTACATATTACGGGATATATAACATCATAAACGGTTTTCTCAAAAACTTTGCCAATAGTATTTAAAATTGAAATGCCCCTATAATTTTCAATTTTAGTTTTAGTTCCCTTTTTATGTACAGGAACAATGTGTGCTCTTTTCCAGATATCCGGAAATACACTCTCGCTAAGAGACATATTAAAAATGATAGCGATAGGGACACACAAAGTTTTAGCACAGTTACGCCAAAATAAAGGGGGAATGCCGTCACATCCTGCTCCTTTAGAAATATCAAGTAGTCTAAGTCTTTTCTCAATAGTGGATGTAGGGATAAACAGTTTAGATATATTATCATATGTAGAAGTGGCATTGCCTTCTTCTAATATTTTATCAGAAGGGTCACCGAAAACGTTTTTGAAAAAAGTATTAAAAGTATCACATATTTCTTTACCACCCGTTACTTTATTGCCGAGGTATGATAATTGTTTTGGATAATTCGATCCACCACGCAAAGACTTAACGTATGACCAGAATAACCTCGGTTTGTATTTAATGGCTTCCTCGGTACGTTGAGTATATATAGCAAAACAAGCATCCTGAACCCGATTTTGTCGTTTACGTAATACTGAAAACTCGTCATAATCTAATAAATTGCCAGACCGTTTCCATTTTTTGTGTGCTTTTGATTTTTCTTTAATTATTTTTATTAAAGCAGGACTGTACCAGATTGGGTATTTATATTTATTATGATAGGACTTAAGTGGTACGTGTTGGCATATAGCATCATTTATTATATTATAAAAGTTATCACAAGCCTCTTGGACCGTGCTAGATTGTAATTGTGTTCGCCAATCGATGCTATTTAGAGTTTCATTTAGTTTCTCATAATTGGTTTTATTGAAATCATATTTAGGCTTAGATGCTTCAGTAAACGGTGTGATTGAGACGTCTAAAATTTCCAGTACTAACGGAGGATGGGCGCGGTCAACCTTTATAAGGGGCGAGTTGCAAATTGCGACTTCAAGTGGAAGTGGTCCTTCAAAAGAGTCATTGCCAAGGCAAAGTCAGAGCACATAGGCAGAATTGGCGAGAAACTAGTTCGCCTTCCTTCTGGAACCCGTGCATTCTGGTCTCTCGTCAAGGCTGTCCAGGGGAATTTCTGTCAGCCATCTCTTCCATCTCTGCACAGGTAGGACGACTCACTGGCCCATACTGCAAAGGAGAAAGCCGATCTTCTAGGCTCTTTCTTTGCGTCTAACTCGACTCTCGATGACGGGGGGAGTATGCCGCCGACCATCCCGCGGTGTGAGTGCTCCATGCCGGAAGTGCAGTACACACAGCGCTCGGTTCGCAAAGCACTCCTCTCCCTGGACATCCACAAGTCGAGTGGGCCTGACGGAATCCCCCCAATTGTGCTGAGGACGTGTGCTCCAGAGTTGGCACCGGTTTTAACGCGTCTTTTCCGGTACTCCTACTCCCTAGGCGTAGTCCCAAAATCATGGAAGACGGCTTTCGTCCACCCGATCCCTAAAAAAGGCGACCGCTCAGACCCGTCCAACTACCGGCCAATCGCCATCACCTCCTTGTTCTCCAAAACAATGGAGTCCATTGTAAACTGCCAGCTCATGAGGTACCTTGAGGATCACCAGCTGATTAGTGACCGCCAATACGGTTTTCGCCGTGGTCGGTCAGCTGGTGATCTTCTGGTCTACCTCACTCACATGTGGAGGCAGTAGAGTTCAAGGGGGAGGCATTGGCCGTTAGTTTGGACATTGCGAAGGCCTTCGATCGGGTTTGGCACAAAGCGCTTCTTTCGAAGCTCCCTTCCTATGGGCTTCCTGAGAAATTGTGCGATTGGATCACCAGCTTTCTTGCAGATCTGAGCATCTAGGTCGTTGTAGACGGTGCAAGCTCCGATTGCAAGCCTATTAATGCTGGTGTTCCACAGGGCTGCGTGCTATCGCCAACGCTGTTTCTTCTGCATATCAATGATATGTTGCATACCCGTAACATTCATTGCTATGCAGATGACAGCACTGGTGATGCTCTTTACACCAGCCGAGCCAATATTTCTCGGGAAAACGTCTCCGAGTGCCGGGACAAACTTGTGTCTGAAGTCGAGTCTTTGCTGAACAGAGTCTCGGATTGGGGACGACTAAATCCAGTCCAGTTTAACCCCCAGAAGACACAAGTTTGCGCGTTAACCGCTAAAAGGAACTCCTTTGTCGTATCCCCTCAGTTTCAAGGCACTCCCCTTGTTGCCTCAGCCAGTATCGGAATCCTCGGCGTCGACATATCGAGTGACGTGCAGTTTCGTGGTCACTTAGAAGGGAAGGCCAAATTGGCCTCTAAAAAGCTTGGCGTGCTCAGCAGAGCGGGACAGTATTTCATGCCGGCACACCGCCTGCAACTTTACAAGGCGCAGGTTCGGCCGCACATGGAATACTGTTCCCATCTCTGGGCTGGGGCTCCCCAGTACCAGCTCCTTCCACTTGACCGCATCCAGCGCAGAGCGGCTCGAATCGTCGACGACTGAGTGCTTTCCGATCGGCTCGAATCACCGGCGCTGCGAAGAGATGTTGCATCTCTTTGCGTATTTTATCGCATCTATTACGGGGAGTGCTCTGAGGAATTGTTCGGATTAATCCCAGCCGCCAAATTTCGTAAACGCACTACACGGCAAACGTCCCGATACCATCCACACCATCTGGATGCTTGGCGGTCCACCACTGTACGTTTCACAAGGAGTTTTCTTCCACGTACAACCTCTCTGTGGAATAGTTTACCACCGGCGATTTTTCCGGACCGATACGACCTGGGAACCTTCAAGAAAAGAGCTTACTCCTTTCTAAAGAGCCGGCAACGCACCCGCAATTCTCCTGGTGTTGCGGTTGATCATGGCCGGCGGTAGTCACTTAACATCAGGTGAGCCGCATGCTCGTTTGCCCCCTCTTCCATAAAAAAAAAGACTATGTGCTCACCCTGCTAAAAGAGCGCTACTGCGTAAAAGTGTAGTATGCAAAGCTCCATTAATATATAACAAAATTCCAAACGACATTAAACAATTGAATACAGGATTATTTAAGAAAACATTCAAAAAATATTGACTGCAAAATGCTATTATAATGTTAATGACTTCCTTAACGACAAATATTAAATCATGAATGTAACAAACCTATTTAATTGCTATTTACTACTTTATTATATACATTATTAATATCATTGTATTGTTAATGTCATTGTATAATTATTTTTGATAGGAAATATAATTGACATTTATTACATTCAATTACTTCATGTTCTGATATTATTTAGTAGATATTATACCTTTTGTCATAACTCATTAATTATCTGTTACAGCTATCTTTATTTTCTATTTTTTGTTTCATATTTGTACACCAACTATGGTCAAACATGTTGATTCAAAATTATAACTTTAAGAATAATAATAAACATCAAATACATTATTATCTACACATGTTTTTGCAAATAAATATATCTTATCTGGTCACATATGCACGCATAATGGCTACCTCTACTATAGTCTAGCTACTGATAGACTAATTACAAATTTGCTTTAAAGTTTTTGCTTCTATAGTATACAAAATAGCACCTTATCAGCTACTATTTTTAATAAAAGGGACGAATCTGGTGAGTTTCCTGATAAAATGAAACACAGTAAAGTCACACCCTTATTTAAATCTGGTGGTCTATTAGACTTTGCCAATTTTAGACTAATTTCTGTATTAACAACAATAAGTAATTTTTTTTAATATAAATAAATTACTTCAAACAAGTCAATTTGATTTTACAAGGGATCGCTCGACAGCCGTCACTGAAGTTGAGCTTTAAAAACTTATTTTTTGTTCATGGAGAATTCAAAGGATGCTTTGGGTATATTTTGTGACCTTTCCAAGGCCTTTGACGGTGATAACCATGAAAATCTATACATTAAAACAGTTTAATGCATGAATTAAAATTTTAAACAGTACTTTAAGCAAAACTTTAAGCAGATTTATGTACTTAATCTACTAATAAATTCTTCTGTTATTTCGCCATTTTATAATTAAAATAGATTCTTGTTGATATTTCTGTTACCTTATTCTTATACAATTAGAAGATAAAAAATAGAAAGGAAGAAGAATTTAAAAGAAAATAAATGTATAAATTCGAATTATTACAGCAAAATAATTTGATTTTTAAAAATATATTACAATTTGTCAACTAAATAGTTTCAGATATCAAAAAAGGGGAAACTTATTGATAAGTCAACCTATTTCCGCGTGATCTTGCATAATTGATCACTTTTGATATGATGGAGCAAAAAAGTCACTACATTGTTTTAAATAAAAACAAACGAAAACCAGCAGTTTGACACGGTTTTATTCCAAAAGTTTCGAAGCAACATGCCCGATAAAAAGTTTCACAGGATACATGCTTGTAACTTTGTTCAACGCCTCTTACCGACGGGAAAAGTTTATGAGTGTAACATAAGTTTCAACTTGGGATCAGCTTTATTAAAATGTTACAGCACTAGGTCACAATAAAAAATATGAACGTTTGGGCTTACAAGGTCTGAATGGGGAATCTCAAACTTAACTTTTGAATGTTTTCAAAGAAGCCAGATAGCTTGAAAATAGACGCCTGTGTTGGTTTAGGAGCGATATATAATTATATTTAAGAGCATTTTTATGCGTGGTAGAGCCACACTGCAGCTTGTAGCACGTTTTCTTTAACTGGAATGTTTTTTTTTTAAATTAGCACTATGAGACATGAGTATAGGCTTTTGGTGTTAATACATATTATGGTGATAGCTCAACCTGGGTAGGAGCAAGCTCTTACATAATACCAGTGTAAAATAGCAGCTTAAGGTATTTGTGTTTCGTATGGTGAGGGTAGAGAAAAGGAGACCCTGTTTACTTGGAAACGAAGCATTCCATCTTAGTCCTCAGGGATGACAATGCATCTGCATTTTGATTCTTAATCGAGGGTAAATAATGTAGACATCTATGGGCAACACCTGGGTGGTTTGGCTTACCATTAGCTGGACAGCGTGCTCGTTTGTCACCCTTATCTAAAATATAAAAATAATGTTGTTGTTTGTTTTTATTTCATGCATTGCCATTCATAAAACTTTGTCAACTTATTGCTTGTACTTGCGCAAAGGTTATAGACATACAAGAGAAGAAATTAAAAACTCCATTTAGTAAAATGCTTGTTACAAAAATATTAAGAGTGTGAAGATAAATTTTTCGGTAAAAAGAAAAAAAATGTTAATAAAAAATAAATCTTATAAAATTAGTTGAATATTATTTCATTACTTAAAATAAAATTGAAGGTAATTTAACATGGATTATTGAGGAATTTGACAAATAGGTGTTGGCAATTCTGCAATATGTCGCGACGATTCCAAACCGAAAGGAGACGGGCGAAAGTTCATAGAAAGCTGGGCCTGATGTTACAGTAACGATTACTGCATTATATTATTTATATACCAATACCATTTTAAAAAAACTAAAATATTTACAACTGCTTCATGGTAGAAAAAAATATAGGATGTTATTGATCTGTATGAAAACAATGTTATTGCTTACGTTATGCTTACAATGTAATTCTTACAGCAAGCTCTCCCACTTTACACTTTAAGAAAATATTTATTAGACTTTATTGTAAACTAGACTAACATAATTTTATATACTGTAGGATATTCACACATAGAGGATTCAGACGTCGCCATCCAACTAAATTGTAGAGGTTTGAAATAATTATAAAACAGCTGAGGGACTATGAATTAAAAACACTTTCTCTTTTATTGACTTATTAATCGTCCACTTCATCATAAACAAATAATATATCGTCTAAAAACGGTGCATGCGGTATTAAATTATCTTGATGCCTTGCCCAGCTTAGGTACCATATTATGGACATTACATGACAACAGCAACCTACAGTTCTTTTTCTTAGCAAGCAATTACAATAATACCAATTGATGGCCTCTCTACCATTATGATAACTGACAACTAAAATATATGTAAAATATGTTTTTGAGCTTAATTATGTCTCGATTTTATTCGGCCACTTAATAACCAGCTAGAATGGTTGGATATTGACAGTTGTCTTAGTAGGTTGCTAACCGTTTCTCGACACACTTCTATTTCATATCGTCCATCTTGTCGTATGTGTTCTCCATAATGGGACCTAGCGTACTTAATTTGATAAATACCTATAGATATTTTTATTAAATCACTATTTGTGAGCTGGGGAAAATCATTTAAGTTATCCTTTTGTACATGTATTCTTGTAAAATCAGAAAAGAAACCGTCAGAATCCTTTACACATAGCCAGAGTCGTTAAAGATCGGAATATTATTGCAGCACACAAAAACAACAGAAAATATTCACTACCACCGTAAGATCAGAGCAAAACAAACGTAACAAATGATTTGATTGACGCTTGAGTTTTTGAACTAACGTTGACATTTCCGCTTTGTGACCTGTATAAAACATTTATAATCGATTGTGAAATCGATTTATTAATCGGTTCAGTCAATTCATTTTACGACTTTTTAGAAACCTTGACGTGTCACGAGGACCATTATTTAAATAATAAGTTTCCTAATTACCTAAAGAAGAAAACACTGAATTACTTTTTATTCTTTTTTTTTTCTATTTTTGTATTAAAATCGATTAACTAACCTATTTCATCCGGCAGCATTGTTTAAAAATGAAAACAACGGAAGTCAGTATTACTTTTATTTAATATTCAATTTCTTTTCCCTTGATAAAACTGCTTAATATTTCATTATTAACTACAAAAAAACTGTAAAAAATATTGATAAATATTTCACTTGTGTAACGGTTAGGCCCAAATTCGCCCGTCTCCTTTACTTACACAAATTTGCAGACGATATATGAATTAGAAGCGGCAATCACAATAAAACTTGGAAGTATTTTTAATAGTTAGACTTACCTCTTTTTAAATTCAAAGTATTGGACAGATTAAGGAAAGAAAAGTCAAACAAATGAATTATTTTTTAAATTTATTCTGATATATTAATTAACCATCGATCACTATTGCACTTGATGAACTATTAAATTATTCAGTACCATTTCATTTTTATTTTCCTGTTTTTCATTTTTTTCATTTCATACAAAATCAAGGATAATGATGAAATTGTGTTTATAATTGTCTGAGTTGCCCAATTAGGTACGTTTATTAATTTCAATATCATTTTTGTAGTAACGAACCGCTTGTTACGTCAGAATACAATTGATTGTCTAATTGTTTTAAAAATGACAGTTATAACTTCTTAATTCCATTTGAGGACTAGTCGTAGATATAACTAAAGTTATAAAATAAAATATGGGAATGTAGTAACGGTTTAACGATCTGTGGTTACCGCAAGGACACACGAACTACGCAGTAGGCATTTGTTTCGGTAGGAATTGATTATTAATTTTAGTTTTTGGGACAGTTCCGTGGTAACGTGTGCGTGAGCAATAATTTAGTTGTTTTGTTTTTTAAATTCTTGTTGTTATTACTTTTGTTGTTACGTTTAAGTTTTTTTGTTTTGTTTTAAAAATGCCTAACGCGTACGCGATGAATACAGCAACATGTTAATGTGCCTTGGGAAGCTCGCGGGAATACATCGCGTGTATTACGAAATTACAGAGAAAAATATCCGACCGCTTGACACTCAATGGACTCTCGTCTGATAACAGCAGCATTTCAGGGAGTGTAGGAAAATCGGCCCATTGCTCCGGTAGCGGCAGGAGGTGGAGGTCAAGTGACTGTTCACTAAGGAGCGCATTATAGATATTGTTTGCTGGAATCAGAACTCAGGTATATTATGAAGTATCGATAAATTGTTAAGGCGTCAGGAGGGAACAATTGTATCATACTGTACAGTTCACAAAGTGTTAAAGCTTAACCGAATGCGAACATACAAAGTGCACAAACTGCAAGCTTTAGTTGCAGGCATCACGACCGTCAACCAGTTTTCTGCTATTAAACTATCGATAACGTGTGCTTGGTTTCACTGAGCACGTCATCTGGACGGACGAGTCCACATTTACCAGAAATGGCTGGTGAAACCGAAGAAATACTAACGTGTATTGCGAGGTTAACCCACACGCTATTCAAAAACCGGGGTCAGTTAACGTATGGGCAGGTTTATTTAAGGATCACATATTAGCTAAGTAACTTGTGCTAAGTACTTATCCAATGTCTGATTAAATCGTTCTACCATTCCATCAGATTGCGGGTGATAAGAAGTCGTTCTTGTTTTATGAGTATCCATAATTCGGCAAGTTGCCTGCAATATTTGAGACCCAAAATTCCTTCCTGAACCTCTAAAGTTACTCCAAAACGACAAAAGACCTCATGAACTAGTTTATCCGCAACTGTTGAAGCTTCTTGATTTGGAATGGCGAAGACTTCTGGCCACTTAGTGAAGTAATGCATCACAACCATGAAATACTTGTTACCGCTTTCACTCTCCGGAAACGGCCCCGCCACGTCAATGGCTATTCTCTCCCACGGTGCACCAACATTGTACAACTTCAATGCAACTCTACTACAAGTCTGAGGTCCCTTTACAGCCGCACAACTTGTACATTTGCGACACCAGTCCTCGACATCGTTTCGACAGTGGATCCAGTAAAACCGTTCTCGGATCTTCAGTAGAGTTCGTTTAACTCCCAGATGGCCTCCTGAACATTCATTATGGTACAGCTGTACAATATCCGGTACTTTAGCTTTAGGGACAACCATTTGCAAATGACAGCTGTCTCTCCGGACATTTTCCCATTTATGGCACAGGACTCAATAATCAAAGAATCAGCAGCTGTCCCATTGGGCCCAATAGCTTTTCGTGGTCGAACTCATCGCTGAGACGTTGCTCTACTTGAGCTTGGGAGCACTGGCCTTCACCCATTGCAGAATCGGCTTGATGTCCGGATCTTCCTGCTGTGCACGTTGTAAGCTGTCCTTCCACTCGTTGCTGAGGTGGTCTGTCCTGAGCATCCTCACGGATACCACTTCATTACTCTCTCGCCTAGTACAATGTTTGCAATCTTCAAGACAAGGTCTCCTTGACAATGCATCTGCGCTGCCATGCGATTTCCCGCCACGGTGTTCAATCGCAAAGTTGCATTCCTGCTGCTGGATGGTGCTGTTAGCCGCACAAACCTCTCGAGATCGATCACCTTCCCTTTTTACAGATCATTAAGGGCAGCTGGATCGAAGATGGTCCCTTTCCCCACAGCCGTAGCACCTTGGGCTGTAATTTTTATTGTGGTCGCTTATCGTAACTGCTTCAACCTCTCTAACGTGAAGGGAACGATGATCCTGCCGCTGCCAAGCGGTGCCGTTAGCTGCACTACCCTCTCGAGATCGATCAACTTGCCTTTCTATAGTTCGCTTATGACAGCTGGATTGAAGATGGCCCCTTTCCCCACAGCCATAGCACCTAGGGCTGTATCCATGATTGCGGTCGCGAACTGTAGCTGCTGCAACCTCCCTGATTTGATGGGAACGATGATCCTGCCGCACGGCTTCCACCTCCAGTGCATGGGCCAAGGCGTCCTTAAGCGTCTCGTGGTGCCCAAGCCTCACAGCAGCTCTGACTTTAAGGTCGCGGATTCCGTCGATGAATGTCTGCACCAGATTCCCTTCAATGAGCACAGGTACAGACCCGTATGCTTTTCGCACCAGCTTTTCCACCTCTAGAGCCCACTGCTGCAGGTTTTCGTTAACGCGCTTCTTGCGATCTTTCGTGATCGTGATCTTTAGCTGCGCGAAAGACGTGTTCCAGGTGAGCGTCACCATATCTCGCCTCCAATGCCTCAAGGAGTTGATCATAAATCACTTCGTCACCGAGAGCTTCCAGAACTGTTAAGGCCTGGTCGCGCAAGGCTAGTGTGAGAGCAGTCATGGCCTGACTTTTATTCCAGCCGTTCGCCTTCATAACAGCCCCGAACTGGATTTTGTAGGCTGACCAGAAGAAGTCCCGTCGAACGGTGGCACCTTGAACCCACGTAGCGAAGATGTTGTAGCTACTACGGGAGCTGTAGTTCCATCTCCAAGTTTGAGTTCGTCCAGTTATTTCTTCATGTCAGCCATTACGTTGTCATCCCGATTGTTTACTTGGTCGATTCGGGTTTCAGGTTCCGACAGGCGGTTGTCATGTTGCGCAACCTTATCCTTCACCTCCCGTATCTCTTTTCCGAGGGTAACGTGAAGGTCATGAGGAGCATTCGCTTTTCCAACCGGCGGGCCTCTTCCTCTTGTCGGCGAGCCTATTCATCCTGTCGGCGGGCCTGTTCATCCTGTCCACCCCGCAGCTGCTCTTCCAAAAGACCTATTCCTCTTGTCCGCTTTGCAGCTGCTCTTTCAACTGACGGACCTTTTCCTCCTGTCGGCGAGCCTGCTCTTGCAGTATCACCATCGGAGCACCTAATTCAGGTGCTGCAGATGTAGGAGCTACTGAAGGACCTGCAGCCGGTGGCTGGCCCTCCGACGTCTGTGGCGTTGCACCACCAAAGCTTCTTCGGTCCGTCTCCTGCTGGCATTGACTTCGGGTACGGACACCCTCAGTTTCCTCCTTAGATAAAATCGGCATGATTTTATCCCACTTCTGACACCAATGGTTACGAGCTTGAGGTTCGTGACAATAAAAACAGCCGAATGAATTACCAAAATTTACACTTTTATTACCGGACACCAATTAAAACTTAGAACACTAATAATTAATCACACTGATTCACTTTATTTTTCTTCGAAGTTTCGTTTTCGCCAAATTCAATACTGCCCCGATTGCGGCATGCAGCGGGTTTAAAAACACTTTTACGCCGAAACATCCAGAATACTCACGTAGATACGGGCGCCGACCGACCAGACGCAGAAAGTTCGAGTATGAGGCTTCTAGAAAGCTTAGTTCTTCAATTCGATACTAGATGGCGCTGTTGGTTAAAAGATGAGTCACGTCATTTTCTGGAAAGATCTCCTCGCTGTATTACCCGATACTAGATGGTACTAGTGCCAGACGTCAACTTAGGCGCGCAACAATATGTTATCATTCGTAATTAAACAATATAAATCATCTAAATTTTAAAACGATATTTCCACGATTATTTCTTCTGGAGCGGCAACGCCCTAGATACCAGATAATATTAAGTATTGTTGCGCGCCCAAGTTGACGTCATGTACCCGGCACTAGCGCCATCTAATGTCGGGGACGAGAGCGATAGGAGCTTTCCAGAAAATGACATCACTAATCTTTCAACCGACAGCGCCGTCTGGTGTCGAAACGAAGAACTAAGCTTCTATAAGCCCGACACTCGAACTTTCGATGCCTTGTCGATTGGGGCGCGTATTTACTTGAATATTCTGGATGTTTCGGTGATAATGTGTATTTATAGGCGCTGCAAGATGCGATCGGGGAAGTATTGAATTCGGCGAGATAAGCGAAGCTTCGAAGCGGAATAAAGTGAATCACTGTGATTAATTATTAGTGTTTTAAGTTCTAATTAGTGTAAAGAAAATTAAAGTGTTAATTTAGGTAATTCTATCGGCAATTTTTATTGTCACGAACCTTAAGCTCGTAACAGTATAATAAAAAAAGGAGTCGTACACAATAGAATAAATTACAAGGTTTTGTTGAAACGTAACAAATGTTTAGCCTTAACGAACCTATTATGTTAATGGAGTTAAAGAAAATAAAGAATTCCAATCGAAGTCATTATAAAAAGTCAAATAATTTAAAATATTTATTATACTGCGTTGTCCTTGTTAAAAAATCTATCAATCCATAATGTTGTGTAGCTATGGAGCCATATAAAAGCGTAAATTGAGATGAATTTTTCAATTTCTTATATATCCTCATCTTCTTTCCTGATCTCTGATCTGTATTGTCGACTTCCTGCATGACTCACATGTTTTCATCCCCTCTAGTGTGGGGGTGGCGGCCACACTACACTGTTATGAATTATACTACCACCTGTAAGTTAATACACTACCTCATATCTTCCCGTGGAGTCGTGACAGGCGACAGAGGGAGAATGAAACAGGAAATTGTCAGCTATACCATTCTGATAACAATAGAAAATAATAAAAAGGTGGGGTTCTCACCCTACCTGTCAAGTATAGCAAAATCATCCTATGAAGTTAATTGGGGAGGCCTTTGACCAACAGAGGACTGGATGGTAGTGAAAAAAAAATGGAATTTATAAATAGTTCGTAAATATACAAAGTGCTGCAAGTACTGTGCCTTAAATATTTAAATTTATTATGTATAAGCTTCTTTTATTCATAGAACAAGGGTGACATATGACGACACAGTCCACAGTGATAAATGGATGTTATGGCCCGTAGACATCTACATTCATCGGCCAAGTATCATAATGCAGATGAGTTGTCATAAGAATTAAAAAAAAGTGCCTCGTTACAGTAAAAAGGGCCATTATGTTTATATATTTGATTGGAAGGTAATAAACTTATAGTTCTTTGACGGCAGTGTGGAACAGTGGTTTAGAATTGATTTATGACACTGAGGTACGCGGTTTCACATCCCACATGAAACTAATATTTGCATAAATAATTGTTCCGGATCTGGATGTTAGTCCTTGTGGAATATATATGTAAAAGTCAGAGTTTTCAAAAGAATTAATTCGTCCTCTGTACTATGAAATAACGATTTCTTATATTTACGCGAACACTACACGTTGATTAAAACTACTTTTACGTATTTTATCGCGTTTAATTTATTTTATTTTGAATACCCGACGTTTCGGGTGCTTTTCAGCACAAATGTTAGTACATATGAAATAAATTAAAATAAAATTATATTAAATTAAATGTAATTTTAAGTCAATTATTCTACCATTACTATTATTTAGGAACGAGGTTCCTCTGTCTGAATAAAAGGCGGCAAAAATACCTCACAGGTATTCCTTATTTAAGAATTTTTATTATTACAATAATACCCTATGTTAATTTAAAAAAGAAATTAAAATTTGGATCTTATAAGTGCTTACTGAATATAAGCGAGTATATAGCAGATCAGATCCCACAAGAATCATCTCAACACAATTATGACGCAGGTGTCAGCCATTGCTCCGCTCGACCATTTTAAGGGAAAGTGAACGATTTGCCTCACGAAGTCGTTTTGAGCAAAGGATTACTGACCAACCTTGTAATTCCCCATGAAATCAAGAACCCCATTTTATCCCGTGGGTTTTCTCAGAGGAAACTTTGGGATGTGTCTGAAAGATCTAGTGCATTCCTATAGACATAACCAGCGGTGTACGTGGTAGAGCCATGTTGCAGCTATATTATGATTGTAGCATGGATGGTGGTAACGCCAGTTAACAATCTACTTTATCAACATTACATTACATATCGCATTGAGTTCGTCCTAAGTTATATCTACTTTATCAACATGACTAGTGCATATTTTTTGTTTCCTTCCTTCCTTCCCTTTCCTACCGCACGCGCTGCCGCCGAGGTGAAAAAGAGGATCTCGGCGCGCGTCATTATACTAAGTGATATTACGCCATCCGCAACGCACGGCCACCCGTCGCGTCTTATGTACATTAACCGCAAACCGCGCAGGACGAACATTGAGTTCTCCTGTTTATGTTTAATATTCACCGCATCAGACATTGTGTCTTTGTAACTCATAAAAGTGTGAGACGCCCCCGTAAGGGCAAAGGTGGAGAGTGGCGAGCTCGCTGCATAGCAGACACTCCAGGAGGAAGGCGCGGCAGCCCTCATCAGGTCAGTGCGTGCTATCCCACCTATTTATTTTCCCCTTTGCCGTATGCACCAAAATTACAGTCCACTAAATCTTTATCGAAGATACCTTAAGTTACTGGCGTCTCCATTTTTAATGGTCCTTCGAGCCGGATTGACCTTGACTTTCCGCCCTTATTAGATCGTTATCGTAATAAGCGTTTATATAATTAATTATTTATATTTTAATCCGACTTCGGATTAACCCCGCCCTTATTAGAACACTAGAATAGGTCCTAATAGGTGACATTCATAGTAATTTTAAAACTATATTCATAGAATGAATAAGCATATAATTATCTATATAAATTATTTGTTGTATGTTCACATCACGTCATCAACTTTTAACTACATCTACAGATTATACTGTTAAATTACATTTATTATTTGCACATATATTTAAGCATTATATTCGTTATAAATAACTTCATAATTATTATAAAAGTTAACAATTAAAGTTCATCGTTAACAAAACTAATATTTAATAATTCAACCGCGTAGCGAGGTCGCTTACAGACTACCCGCTTATAATTATATTATTTTTGCCGCATAACTTAAGTTGTAATGCCGCCTAAAAAACAAATAGCATCGAATAATAGCGATTCCTCGGATAATGAGGGCACACCTGATGCTGAGTTGGTTTTATTGTTAGCTAAACGAGATGCTTTATTTGAAATAGTGCAAAAAATATATGATATGTCCTCGGACATCCACATAAACACTTCAACGATGGAAAGTTTTCTTGATGGAAGTTCTAATATTAATGCTTTACGTATTGAGTTTAAACAGGTCTTAGATAATTATAATTCATATTTATTAAAAATAAACCCTGTTGCTAAACCTGATTATAACAGCCTCATTGCGTTTGAGTCTCTTTGCGGTAGAATAAATAGGCTTTATTTACAATATTCGTAATCTAATTCACAAAGTACTAGTACACCATCTAAAGCCAGATTCACACTTCCGCCTATCGAACTTATGCCATTTTCGGGTGACATTCGCTCATGTCCTTTATTTTATGCTAGCTTTAAATCAACCGTCCATGACAACACATCGCTTACCGACGCTGAAAAGTTATACTATTTGCTAGGTAAACTAACGGGCAAAGCCCTATCTGTATGCTCAGGTATAACTCCTTGCGCTGAAAATTATAAAATTTTATTGCAAGCACTCGTTGACAAATATGAAGACCGGCGTATGCTAGCATCTACATATATTAATCAGATGTTCGAATTTAAGCCATTGCAATCGGCCACCGCAAATAATTTTGATTTATTTACTGATAACTTTATAAGTGCAGTGCGCGCTTTACAAAACTTAAAGTTAGATAATCTCGCGGACTTAATTGTTCTTCATATCGCGCTTAAGAAGCTGGACCCGGATACCATTCGCTCTTTCGAATATAGTCATAACTCGATGGTACCTACCTTTGATGATTTAGTAAATTTTATTAAGACCCGCTCCAAAGTTTTGCAACGCACCGATTCTAGTACAAATTCTAATAGCGCACCAAACAATCGACGAGGTAACGGTAATAATCGTCGCTGTAATAATACTTCGTCGCCGAAGTATCAGGCGTACGTAAGCACGACGACTAGTTGCTCAAAGTGTCTGTGCGATAATATTGTGCATCAACACCTATTTAAGTGTGCAGACTTTAATAAAATGACGCCGCAGGAACGATTTAAATGCGTAAAGAGTAACAATGCATGTGTGAATTGTCTCAGTTTAAGTCATCGAGTATCTAGTTGCTCTTCAAATTATAGTTGTCGAGTTTGTAAATTTAAACATCACACATTGTTGCACTTCCACCGCAGAAGCGATAATGCTTCCCCTGCGCTGACGCGTTCTCCACCGCTTCAGCCAGTTACACTGAAGTCTACAACCCCCGCGCCCGCACACTCGCCACCCCTCACCGCAGGTGCGCGTTCAGACGTCGCGCTGTGTACTTCGTTCAAGAATGTTTCTCAACGTTCACCGCCTCCCGCGCGCGCAAGTCGTTCGCAGAGAACTGTTTTATTATCAACCGCTCAAGTATTTGCTTACGATGCTAAGGGAGAGAAACAAATTATTCGTATATTATTAGACTCCGCGGCTCAAAGCCATTTTATGACTAAAGAGTGCTGTCATCGTTTAGGCGTTCAACAACACGATACCGAATGTACTGTAGTAAAGGGATTCGGTGGAGTTGAAAAAATTGTAAAATCGAAATCGATTGATATTAAAATTTTCTCACCATTCGACTCGAATATTAACTTCAATATTTCAACGCTAGTTGTTGATCAAATCACCGACCTTTTGCCCACTGCTGTGGTAGACACATCTGTCTTATCACACTTCCATGGCATAAGACTCGCTGATGAATGTTATAGCATGCCTAATAAAATTGATGTTTTGATAGGCGCATCCCTTTTCCCGCACTTACTGTGCCCAGACGTAATTTATTCGTCTAACGACTTGTCCGGGCCCTCGGCTTTGAATACGGTATTTGGTTACGTTATTATGGGCTCAGTGCCGACACTTCAGGTAAATCATTCTTTAACGTGCTGCTCAGTTCTAGAGTCTCCTATCGTTGACAAATTAGTGCAACGATTTTGGGAGCTTGAACAGCCACCCTCCGCACCGCCCATTCAGTGTCCTTCAGACATTGAATGTGAAGAGTTTTATAAATCTACGACATCCCGCGATCCTTTTACTGGTAGATATATTGTTGGCCTGCCATTTAAAGATGACGTTTACTCTCTCGGAGATTCTTATGAAACCTCTCGACGACGATTCATGTGCTTGGAGAGGAAACTTCAAGCCTCACCTACATTAAGGTTAGCATATGATGACGTCATAAAGGAATACTTAGCTAAAATTATATATCCCC
The DNA here is from genome assembly GCA_036936625.1 of Parnassius smintheus behrii. Classification (NCBI taxonomy): domain Eukaryota; kingdom Metazoa; phylum Arthropoda; class Insecta; order Lepidoptera; family Papilionidae; genus Parnassius; species Parnassius smintheus. The sequence goes on along the minus strand of JAUPFT010000030.1, from coordinate 9,842,836 downwards.
CGCACCGCCGTATGACTCTCATGAACCCGCTCCAATATATGTCATACCGCATCATGGAGTCTTACGCGAAGATAAGAAGTCAACGCGTCTGCGCATCGTCCTGGATGCTAGCAGTAAGACTAGCACTGGGCGATCATTAAATGATATTCTGCATTCAGGACCAAATTTGCAAGGCGACTTGTTCAATATAATTTTAACTTTCCGCTTACATCCAATCGCTATGACAGCCGACTGTCGCCAACAATTTCTGCAAATAGTTGTTCGCGATTCTGATCGTCGTTACCAATGCTTCCTATAACGCTTCCGTCCACAAGACCCACTTGTGTTATACCACTTCAATCGCGTGTCCTTCGGTTTAACTTCGAGTCCATACCATGCATTGCGCACGGTAAGACAGCTCATTGATGACGACGGCGCAAAGTATCCACTTGCGAGTCGTATCGCATTTACTTCGCTATATATGGACGACATCGCGTTCTCTATGCCCAGTGAATCCGAGGCCAGTGAGACCTCTCGGCAGCTGATAGACTTATTCAAGGGTGCCCAATGGGACCTGATAAAATGGCATAGCAACCGTCGATCTGTTTTAGATGACCTCCCTACTTCCCATAAAATTACAGGAGAAGTAGAGTTCGATAAATCAATGCCACATAAAATACTAGGCTTGCATTGGTCTACCGATAGTGACGCCTTTTATTTTAAGATATCTGTTCCCGCTGATGTGACGTGCACTAAGCGCGCCATCTTATCTACTGTCGCTCGCCTGTGGGACATAATGGGTTTCGTTGCTCCCACAGTCGCGTACGCCAAATTGTTAATAAAGCAGCTTTGGCAACTTAATTTAGATTGGGACGACATACCACCACCGCCAATTATTAAGATGTGGAGGCAATTCTGTGCTGAATTACCAGCTCTTAATGATTTACGTATTCCGCGACATGTTGGTGTATCCAAAAACTGTACTGCGTCACTCCTGGGGTTTTCCGACGCCAGCGAGCACGCATACGGTGCCGTAGTCTACATACATGTAAAGAGCGTCAATGGTAACACCGTCCAGTTGATTTGTGCAAAGACTAAAGTCGCACCGACGAAACCACTATCTATTGCACGCCTTGAGCTTTGTGGAGCGGTTTTACTCTCAAAATTGCTTCGCAGAGTACTCGACAATTATTCTCTTGACCTTGCAATATCAGTCTATGCCTTTGTAGATTCAAAAGTAGCTCTGTACTGGATAAAGAGTTCGCCACACAAGTGGCAGACCTTTGTTGCAAACCGCGTTGTTCAGATTACCGACAATATTCGCGCTGATAACTTTTATCATGTCGCAGGTACTGAGAATCCCGCTGACATACTTTCACGCGGCGTTACGCCAAATAAATTAGTTTCAAACCCCCTGTGGCTCCATGGGCCTCAGTGGACTTCGTTAGATCCATCTCAATGGCCTCTTCGTACTTTAGACAATGAGGTTATTGCAAATATGCCTGAGAAGAAGATTTTGTCGCACACTGTGTGCACATCCGTCTGTAATTCTGCGATTTATGAGCTCGCACTCCACATCTCTTCTTGGAGTAAACTTCTACGTATAATTGCGAACGTGTGTAAGTTTGCTAAATTATTGCCCCGCCGCAGCACTACTGTAGTGACTGCTGATGATCTCAGTTTCTCTGAGGTTATAATCCTCCGCGCCCTGCAAAAACAGCATTTTGCAGTGGAATATTTAAATATTGAAGGTAACAAACCTTGCTCGCCCGCTTTCAATCGTTTAAGGCCTTTTATTGAGAATGGTTTAATCTGCATTGGTGGTCGTCTTTCGAACTCCGCATTAGATTACACACAAAAACATCCAATTATACTCCCGCGCAGTGATCATGTAGTGAACATGATCATTGACTATTATCATATTAAAAATTTACACGCTGGGCCTGAATTGTTATTGTCATTGCTCCGTCAAAAATTTTGGATACTTTCCGCACGCCGCACTGTGAGAAGCAGAGTCTACAAATGTAATATATGTTTCCGGCTTAGACCCCGTCCAACTTACCCTTTGATGGCTGATCTTCCCCATAGTCGTGTAAGACAAGCTATTAAGGCATTTACACACACGGGCTGCGATTATGCCGGTCCTATCGCATACACTCCTGTACGTCGTCGTGGTGTACGCAGCGAGAAGGCGTACTTATGTGTTTTCACATGCCTCACGACTCAAGCTGTACATATAGAAATCGCTACAGATCTTAGTAGTTCTAGTTTCCTCGCTGCGCTTAAACGTTTCCTCTCTAGACGAATGCCGATTCAGTTTTTATATTCGGATAATGGAACGAATTTTAAAGGTGCCGCTTCGTATCTTCGCGATCTCTATAAATTTCTAAACGTTGAATACCGCCCAAAGCTTGAGCAAGAGTGTGCTGAGAATCGTATAACATGGAAGTTCATCTGTCTCAACTCTCCTCATTTTGGAGGCGCCTGGGAGAGTATGATCAAAGTCGTAAAAACGCATCTGTTCCGAGTTATCGGACATCAGTTACTTTCATACGAAGAGCTTAATACTGTTCTTGCGCTAATTGAGTGCTTGCAAAACTCGCGGCCCTTGACAGTATTAAGTTCTGATCCTGCAGAGCCTTCAGCTCTTACTCCGAGTAATTTTTTGAATACCGCACCTTTATTGTCATTACCCGCACCCAAAGTCAAATCTGACTCTACCAGTCTGTTACACAGGCATTCTTTACTGGATAAATTAGTTCAGTCGTTTTGGGACCGGTGGAGGACGGAATACCTTCACGGATTACAAGTTCGTCAGAAGTGGAACACCCCGTCTACGGCTATCGTACCAGGCATGGTTGTAATTGTGATAAATGATAATGAACCGCCCCTTGCTTGGCCATTAGCGATTGTCGAGTCTGTTCATCCTTCGAAGGATGGCGTAGTTCGAGTAGTGACCGTGAGAACTACTAAGGGAACATATCTCCGTCCTGTTGCTCGTATTTGCCCTCTCCCAAGACAATAAATCACGATTATTTTGATTATAATTATTTATCTAAATTAGGAATTAAGTTTATATTTATATATATTAAAAAAGTATTAAACCGCAATATTATATTTATGTATACATTTTCTCGCTTACCAAGTAAGGTTAGTAGATGAGATATGCGCATTGAGCGCATCCTCTCACTTTATATACCGCTTATTTATTTGTTTTCCTTTTACTTTTTATATTACGGTTGTCTTTTAAAGGTGACCCTTTAAGGGCGGGAGGAAATGGTAACGCCAGTTAACAATCTACTTTATCAACATTACATTACATATCGCATTGAGTTCGTCCTAAGTTATATCTACTTTATCAACATGACTAGTGCATATTTTTTGTTTCCTTCCTTCCTTCCCTTTCCTACCGCACGCGCTGCCGCCGAGGTGAAAAAGAGGATCTCGGCGCGCGTCATTATACTAAGTGATATTACGCCATCCGCAACGCACGGCCACCCGTCGCGTCTTATGTACATTAACCGCAAACCGCGCAGGACGAACATTGAGTTCTCCTGTTTATGTTTAATATTCACCGCATCAGACATTGTGTATTTGTAACTCATAAAAGTGTGAGACGCCCCCGTAAGGGCAAAGGTGGAGAGTGGCGAGCTCGCTGCATAGCAGACACTCCAGGAGGAAGGCGCGGCAGCCCTCATCAGGTCAGTGCGTGCTATCCCACCTATTTATTTTCCCCTTTGCCGTATGCACCAAAATTACAGTCCACTAAATCTTTATCGAAGATACCTTAAGTTACTGGCGTCTCCAGATGGGCTGGCTCAAATAGAGTAGGAGTGTGTTCCTACCCTCGTCTCACAGAACACCAGCGTGAAATAGTAGCTTAATGCTGCTTAGTTACGTATGGTGAGTGAAGAGAACCGGAGACCTTTATAACTGGAAACTGGGCATTCCATCCTATCCCTCGCGTGTAACCACGTATCTTCATTCTATTTTTAAGTGAGGATATATGTAGATGTCCATTGCTGTGGCATTCACTTTCACTTACAATCAGGTAGATTGTGGGCTCGTCAGTCACTGTTAGTCTATAAAAAATCGCCCTAAATATTTAATGCAGTCTGATAGATACAACCAACGGTATAATCATTTCATTACGCCAGTCGTATATCCAGGTCATTGATTTGCAGCAGCGTTAAAGATCCGATTCTTTTGGTATTGGACTCGTCAACCTGTCTACCAAACGTGACAATTAAAGCGAATCCTGCCTATGATGGGAGAGGTCATTGTCCAGCCTGTTACAGGCCCATGAAAAGAAGCAGAAAAACTATAAATAGTCATCGATATTATAATTTATATTTAAAAAAAAAAAACTAGTTTGCAGCGGTGTAAAGCTAATGTTGATTGACAACACGTTTGTAAAATATTCATCTTATAGATGAATTATATTCTCTTCTGTTATAAACTGTTGTTAAAGCCCTATTATTTGTACTATGTTTCAGTCTATTTTGTACGCCAAAGTGATCTTATTGACACTTCCTTTACAATGTTGAATTTAGCTTTACAACATAGTTTGATAGTTCGAGATAATATATTTGATACCTTAGTGACGGTGTGAGAATATCCACTAACTACCCCATATCATCCCGTGGCTGTCTTAAGGGACGACAAAGGGAAAACATCAAGAGATAAGTAGCAGGGTCTTTCTAATAATAACTTGAAATAAAAAAAACTGTGGTTGCTAATCCGCTTGCCAACCGTGGCAACTATGGCAAATATCGCTCCTTAAGGTGTATCCCTGACCAAAATGTTGCGAAAGTGCGTTTTTCAGACTCTATTACCTCATTAGTTATGAAAAATATACTACACTAAAAGTACATTATTAATGTTCGATATTTACATCATTCATCACATTCCACGTTCTAATTTATTTTTATATGCTATAAATACATTTAAAATCAACTTTTAAAAAATGACTAAAATTCTTGGTTACATGCATCTGTTGCTAAACGCAACCCTCTAATCATTTGAGGATTACACTAATGGATAGATAATTTAAAAATCTATGTTCTTCACGTTTTATTTAAATTTTTAAGTTCGTTTTTCTTTTTTAATTGAAATAATTCCGAAAATTGTGTGAATTCTATGATAAAGGGGCGTACGCAGAGTGAGGGCGGCATTACGCTGTATGCGTCGTACAAGGTAGCTGAGTCGCTCGTCGCCGCGGTTTTATATGCGCAAGCGTGAACGTAGTTAGAACATAATATAACCTTTATGTTTTACATAAATATCCTAAAGAAACTTATTATCTTAATATGTTACTACCTATAAAATTAACAAGTTTATTGCATTTTTATTTGTGTATTTTTTATTCAATCTCTTTATCAACGTCTATTTTTAGAAACCTTTATTTAGTCTGAATCATACATAACACTACATTACTGATTTACTTACTTATACGTAGTTTTCTTTTTTGCAGTTACAAATATCTTGTGAGGTTGAAAAAGGCGGTAATAAAAGAACAATAAGAAAATAATAATTGACGTCAGGCACTTCTTTTCATAAAAATTTCAAATCATGTTCCATTAGGTTGCAGCTTCACCGAACCACAACTTATCGGAGAAACACAAAAGGCTCGGAGTCAAAATTTATGCTTAAATGCCAATTCGAATTCGAATCCAAATATATATATATATATATATATATATATATATATATATATATATATATATATATATATATATATATATATATATATATATAAATATTTATATTTATATTTTTATATGTTTGGTACTTTGTTATGAAGGAAACACTGGAGACGTTTTGGTTTGGTTAGTGTATTCGCTCTCGCGCACCTTTGTGACAACCTTTTTAATTGTAATGTGATAATGTAATGTAATGACCGCCTTTCCGTGTCGCTAAAGTAAGCAGCACAGATGTAGCGCCATCTATGTTTCTCTATGTGAACCGTTTGTTCCAGTTAGGTAAGTAGTTTATGAAAGGAAAGAGAACCATAGATGACGCTTTACAAATGGTAAGGGTAGATGGCGCCAATAGTGTTTATAATATATTTGGTTTACAACATGCTCCCCCCATGAAATAGTTAAATATTTCTACTAATAAGTTTAATTAGGTTACAATAAATTAAATCTAAAATAACTTGTGTATTATTAATTTGTTTCAAATAAGCTATATACCTGTCCACCTACTCTGATGATTTTTCAATGAAACTCACACAACATAAACATTTATTGTAGTTTCACAAATAAATATTGGGATGTACTACTTAATGCAATACAGTTGAGTACTACATAATTATAACTTATGAATTTAAGATACATTTTTTTGAAATAAGTATTACATATTATGAAATATGACTCTAAGTTACAGGCAAAAATAATATAATATAATAGTGTGACACTAAAGATACCTTAGGTTATTTAAATTGATACATAAGATACATTAATTGGTTACAAGAAAGGTTAATACTAAATGTACTAAGTTAAATAAGTAAGTTAATGATTATCTTGTATTGGCAGAGGACAAATTTTCGGGAACGAAAGCTTGATGCTGGAGCCCTGGGATATCTTCAGTGTGGCCACGCGAGTCACTCCGTCACCCCCGGGGTGTGTCTCGATGATCCTCGCCAGTCTCCACTGGCATGGTGGAGTGTGCTTGTCCTTGATGAGAACTACGAAGCCCGCTGTCAGAGTGGGTCCCTTGGAGCTCTGCCACTTGCCTCGTTGTTGGAGTAGCCCCACGTAGTCTCTTGAGAAGCCCCTCCAGAAGGATTGATAGATCTGTTGGAGTTGTTGAAAGTAGTTAAATCTGTTGGTAGGGACTTCGTCGTATCGATAATCCGGTAATGCCACTGGAGTTCTTCCTATCAGGAAGTGAGCTGGTGTAAGGACTTGGAATACTTCCGAATCAGAAAAGGGAATAGGACATAAAGATCTGCTGTTAAGGATTCCCTCTATCTGAATTAATACTGTTGAAAAACCTTCATAGGTAAATAACTTTGTTTCAGGACACGCTTTAGATGATATTTGCAACTTTTAACAGCGCCCTCTGCCAAACCATTCATGTGAGGTGAGTAACTAAGTGCAAACTTCCATACAATACCTTGCTCGGTACACGAGGTTGTCAATTCGTTAGAGCTCGTGTTAAGAAAATTGTATAACTCCCTTAACTCCCTATCGGCACCCCGGGAGGTGGTGCCGTTGTCGCTCACCACCACTCGTGGCTTCCCGCATCTGGCTATGAACTTTCTAAACGCCGACATGAAGCTATGTGTTTCTAGACAATATGTATGGCCTTCGTTGAAGAACATATAAAAATGGCTATATAAGACTTGTAAGTTTTGTAACCACGCCCCTGCCTGTCTTTAAGTAGAAAAGGACCCGCATAATCTAGTGCCACAGTGTAAAATGGTGGTGCTGGTTGTACTCTGTGACCTGGTAGGTCGCCCATCATAGGCGTTGTTGCCTGTGGCTTGGCTCTTAAGCAAGGTACGCATTCTCTATAAATGTTATTTGCTAAAAGCTTACCCTTGATAGGCCAGTACCGCCCCTTCATGCTAGACAGCAGCAGCTGGGGTCCTGCATGCATGAGGCGGACGTGCTCGTTCCTCATAATTAGCTTAGTTAATGTGTGATTGCTGTGTAGTATGATGGGGTGTTTTTTGTCAAATTCGTAGTGTGATTGACTAAGACGACCTCCCATCCTTATAAGATCATTGTCCATAAATGGCTTAAGACTCAAAAGTTTTGAGGTTTTAGGCAATTGTGAATTATTTTTAAGTAGTTTGTATTCATTAGGAAACGATTCTATTTGTGTAAATATTATTAATTTATTAGCAGCTTGCCTTTGTTCCTGACATGAAATTGCACCTATAATTTTGTTATTTTTGTTTTTATAATTGTGCAAATATCTTAGTATGTATGCAAATATACGAAATAGCTAAGTGTCACTGGACCACCTTGAAATTAAATCATTTATGAGCGTGCTGTCGTTAGCCCCATTTTGTGTCGTGTTGCATAATGTTTTGTGTGGGGATTGTTTTGCCTTAAGCTCAACTAATTCTTGGGTTTGTTGTTTATTTAGAGGCCATTCACCTTGTGGTTTACTCAGAAATGTTGGACCTTCAAACCAAAATTTAGAGGTAGATGTGTAGTTAACAAAGAGCATTGCCTATTTTCGGCCATGGAACGCCCAACAATGTGAATTTGTTAAAAAATTATATCTTTATTTATGGTTATTAATCGCGGTATTCATTTGTCCTCAAACAATGGGAATATTTTTGCACAAATTAAAAGTACCGAAAACATAATAATAAAAATTGGGTAAATCGTTATGTCATTAGTTTGTGAATAAAAAAAAAGTGTTGCCAATCACAAAACACATTTAAAAAATCGATTCTTTTTTTCGATCGATTATTTACGGTGTCATCATTACAGTGCTAATATAATTTTTAAATAATTATTATGTTACGATAATTAAACAAGCGAATTACTAGCTGATTTCCAATGAATTCTTTAGAGAGTAACAAATGCTACGGCACAATTTAACTGTTAATCTTAACCGATCTTCTTTGAAAACAGATAAGAACTGTTATTCTTATCTGTTTTTAAAGAAGATCGGTTAAGTTATTCTTATCTGTTTATAACAATACATTTAAAATAGAATCATGTTATGATAACGAAACAAGTTAGTTTCCAGCTGATTTACCATGAATCCTTTAACCTTTTGAGCGCCAAAGTCGCCTATACTTGACCAACACGTGCGGGCCCTGGGCGCCAACGACGTCTATAGTTGACAAAAAACCCGGCTCTCAAAAATATGAAATATAGATATTGGAAAATTATTACAGGTATTTTAATTCTACACTCCTCAAAATAGGAATAACCCAGCAATATGTGAGTATAAAAATCAAGTCTTCTAGAGCCACAAGTACTAAGAAACATTGAACTAATAAAAATGGATTTTTATCTAAGCAAATACTATGTCCAGCACGCCAAAGTCGTCTATGGTTGACCGCTAGTGTCAAACGCGGGAGGCATAGATTTCTTGAAAACTATCCAAAATTCAGCTCAATGGTGTTTTTTTTCTATTATTATTGATATTCGAATAAAATTAGAAATTAGAATCATAAAACTATAATTAGCTACATGAATAAAAAATGTTATCAGATCATCTTCACATAATAAATCTAATATCTCAGCTCTAGCGCATCTTTAGCGCGTCATCGAAAATCAGTTCATTGGGCACCGTGATCAAGGATAGACGACACTCTGATGATGTCATAAGTGATTACCGAGAAAAAGAGCAATGCAACATGAACGATTCCTCAGAACTCATTCGGATTTTGGAAAGCGTCGATGATGATGAATTTTGATTTTTGATTGATGAATTGAATTTTTGATTGATTGGTGAACAAATATGTTTATTTATTCCATGACCAAGATTTTAGTATTATAGGGCTGATTTACCTAGTGCGAATAATTATATACAATTGTTGATTAATGAATAATTATGTACCTTTTTTAATAATAATACAAAATTACAATTAATGTTTTTTTTACTTAGGGTGTGAAGAGCAATTTTTCATTTTGTGTTGTGCCATTTTCTTTCTCAGTCTCAAAATCATCTAGTAGCATCAGCATCATATCAAATCCCCATTGTCATAAGAGTGTAAGACTTTTCTTCTGTGCTTCACTTGGCCTACGCCTTCCCCGACACATAAAATATTATGAATCGATGTCTGTATACTTCGGTTAGATCGATTTTGAAATCGATACACAACATTCTAAGAATGTTTCAAAAAGGAAGGTCAGCTACGCCGTTGTCGTCCAGTCGTGACAGTGTCGTCATTAGGATGGAGAGTAGTGCTGTGGTTTACTACTATTTTATTGTTTGTTTTTATTTATGTTTATCTGTACAAAGTACATATATAAAAAGAGTGGGAGACGGCACAAGATTAAATAAAACATACAGTTTATTAAGAGTCATTTATAGCATAAAAAACCAACAAAAACAAGTTATTTCACGTTATCGATATATCAACTCTTGGCAAAACTATTTTGTTTTGGCGCTTTGGCGTACAGGACACGGTAATGCGTTTTTGGCGTGGCGCTCAAAAGGTTAAAGCTTAACAAAACGCAACTGCACAATTTAACTGTTCCTAAAAATACATTTCAAATAGCATTTAAATAAATAAAGGAAAATATATTTTAAAACGCCTGCAGAACTTAAAGTGCCTCAAAGATTGTTTTTTTAACGATATTATTAATCGAATACAAATCGATATCCTTTCATCGATTTTATGTCAGTTAAGTGGCAACATCGAGTCTGACAGCTAAGCTCTGTCATAGAATGAAATCACAATTCAGTTCACATTTCACAACTATATCTATACCTATATAAATAGTCACATGTAGAATTCATTAGCGTGTTATTTTGTTTGTTTTTATTTTTGTGAATTTGTTATCGAAGTAACGAACAAGCCTTATAAATGGACTCTGACATTTTTTCCCATCATATAGCGAAAACACGAAGGCATTTGTTGGAAATTCCAGAACTGCGAAATCTTATACAAGAATAGGTTCGACCACAGCAGGTAAATAATTACAATCATGTGTCATGTCTTCCTTTTCGTCATTCTACAATTGCATCAATGCTTATTAACTGAGTTGTCTTATAATTATATCAATTGATATAATAATTATGGCTTCTTTATTAGGTACAAGTTTCGAGTGATAGTGTAGTATGCCAATCATGTTAGACTGCAGCCTGGAATCAAATACGACATCCAACGAGCGAACTGGAAAATTCACCAATTAATAGTCATGGACATGTATGTATCAGCTGTGGCAAGTCACTTTTGAGAATAAGATCACACACATTGTTTGGGTCTGATTCTCCACGTGAGGAACTCATAAGGAATGAAATTGTCCATCAAATTGCACCACGTGAGGTACGTGTTCAACATTTTTTAATTTATTAAGTGTGTGTGCTCATATCTGATAGTGATACATGTTTTTACTCTGATTACATCCACTTAAACTATATCTGACAAACATACAAGCTTATTTATAACATGACGATGAGATTAGCTTGTCACCACCAGATAGACTGCTACCGTTTTTACCAACTACCAAGTAATGAGACCATTGATTTTTCATTGTTTTTGGACTACTGGTAGTTTTTAAGTGCTTAATTATTAAATAATATGGGCCATTAAGTCTGCTTTTGTGCAGTAACAATTAACTTGATAAATATTTTATATGTATTTGAGTTTAAAGGAAACAAATCTATTTTATCTTTATTTAGTTCACTTTTTCACTTTTTTATTTAATATTATTTCAGTTGCCATCGTCATCTCGTGTGTGTCATAATTGTTGGCGAAGGTTTGATAGAGCAGCATCACATTCAACTGCAGAACGGGAACCATCTGAATCATCTAGTTCATCCTCGTTGCAATCTGAAGTCGGTAATGTATTGCACCCAGATTCAAACATTCTAATTTCAATAGAGAATGAAGCTGGGTATTCCCACCTGCTTAGGACACTGTAATTAATAAAATTAAAACTAAACCCAAGCATACGACGCAAGACTTCAAGACAGTAAGTACATTCTGCGTAGATCGGACCATAAATAGTTATTAAAAAGCTGAAGTTACTCCAAGTTAACACTGATTTCAGTACACCAGTCACCTCAATCCCCCATGACCATGTGTGCTGGAAAGCACCCGAAAGTCGGGAATTAAAAATCAAAGAAATTAAATGCGGTAAAATTAGTTGTTAAAAAACTGTATTTGTGAAAATAAAAACTTTTATATCTTAAAATTCCCGACTTTTTTTAAACCAATTTCTTAACCATTTCATTCTTTTAATTGTATATTATCATATCTATATGCTTTTATATGTGGGCACCCATGGCCGAAATGTCTATGAAGAGTGGGCAATGCCCTTTGTCTGTTAAAACTCCCCTTGAAAGCAAATCTGCAGGGTTTTCATTACTAGGAACCCAACGCCATTTAGACTGGTCTATTAGAGCTTGAATCTTGGTAACTCTGTTGGCTACAAATGTATTGAGCTTATGAGGTTCTGTGTTTATCCACGCTAAAGTGATGGTAGAGTCGGACCAGTACTGAATGTCGTATATAGGTACTTTGAGTGCGACTGCACATCTTTCATATTGACTGCCAACAATAACGCCGCACCCAATTCGAGGCGGGGTATAGTTTGAGTTTTTAAAGGTGCTACTCGGGTTTTTGCAAATAATAATCGAACTAGAGTTTGGCCTTGTGCATTAGTTGTAAGCACATATATGGCTGCCCCATATGCTTGTGTGGAGCTGTCTGCAAACCCATGTAATTTGAAAGTTATATAATTGCTTATTGTAACTACTCTGGGGATCTGTAACAATCTTAGGTATTGAAGTGAATTGTAAAATGTTAACCAATCCTTTAAAAAGTTTGTGAAATAGGTTGGTCCCAGTCTGACTCGTCCACCCATAGTCGTTGGATGAAGCATTTGGCAAGAATTAAGCTTGGGCCTAATAGGCCTAAAGGATCAAAGATACTTGAAACTCGAGATAAAATAACTCGTTTTGTTACATTATTTGGTATAGGTTGTAAGTTAATTGAATAATTCAAATTGTCGTTTTCGTTTGGCCATTAAAGTCCTAATATTTAGTGTGAGCTATCCCCTGTTTGTCCAAGTTGGACGCCTTGTGGCGTTGTTGTACTTTCTGTTTGTGTAGGTAGTACTTGTTGAATATGTGTTGAATTGGTTTTCCACTTACGTAGATGAAGTTTAGCCGTGCGCAGGACTCTGTCTATCTCCAGGGCGACCTGCGCGATCCTGTGCTCATCGTCACCTGAGAGAAGTAAGTCATCAGCGTAGTACTGTTCCTCGATCGATGCGGCCGCTGCGGCTGTCATCGACAACTCGGCTGACGACCGTGCTGCATCTGGAAGTTGTTGCAAAGCAGTGCGAGTTTCTTTTGCCAAGTGCAGTAAGCAGCGTGTTGCAATATGCGGCGCAGGTTTCAGTCCAAAGCTGAGTGTTGTTAGTTTGAAAGTTTGAACCTCATTATGAGGCTCCTCCCTCCACAGAATGCATTGTAGAGGTTGCTGATCAGTATTTATGTGTATGCAACAAAACATTTTTTGTATGTCGGCGTTAATTACATATTTGTGCAATCGAAATCGTAATAAAATGTGGTTAAGTGTATTCTGTTTGATTGTGCCCTTGTGCAAAATATTGAAGTGATGTGGGGAGATTCTTAATAAATTACTCACCAATCACTTTCTATAAAATTTTATTGTAAGCAGAACAGTTCACACAATTAAATAGTTCACCTATGCTACAGTTCACAGCTACAATAATTCACGAATACAATAGTTCGCATATAAAATACTGTTTATAATTTAGCACAAAGCGTAGCACAGAAGTTTTTAGCACAAGAAGGAAGAAAAAGTTCAAAGCAAGTAGCAAATACAAACAATAGCCGGGCGCAAGCGTCATACGTCTTATCGTCACAGTAATATTTTCTTACTAACCGCGTGGCGGGTGCGCCGCTTCGATGTCTTCAATCTTTTGTTCGATGCATTATCAGGGCGTCTTTACTATTCAACGACTTGATCACGATTTCTGCGACGATACGACACGACTTCAGGGTAAGTTTTATATTACTTATTTATTTTTGTATTTTATTTTAATTTTAATTGCGTAATGTAGACTGTGTAGTTGTAGATTATTAATTTTGATTGTTTAATTTTATTTTTCAGATTAATGACGCCACATCACTCCCCCCCAGAGACTATCTATGATGGGCGATAATAATCAGGTAATTTAACTTTGCGTCCTGAGCGTGTACAATTTCTCTCATACTCTTCTTTTTTGTTTGCAGGTGGTGTTCGACATGCAAAAGCGTCAGAGGGTGTATAGGCAGGTTTTATTCTATCTATTGAGACAGTTTGTTCTTTGCCTTTCACGAGTAATTTGTAAATCTTATCTCCTCTTTCTAGCACTTTGAAGAGACCGGTGTACGCTGGTTGCAGTGAACCTTTCACAGAGTCATCCCTGACATAAACGTGAGTCGCGTTTGGTAAGTCTTTAAAGATAAATACTTTTTTACTACCGTGACGTGTTCCAGGTGATGGGCGAATATTGTTCATTATCAGCCTTAAGCGTGATAAGAAATCCGTTATGTCTGTGCTTCTTTCACTGTTGTTAGAATGCAGAAATTCTCCTGGTAACATAAGTGATTCACCATAAAGTAACTCAGCGGGTGATGCTTGAAGGTCTTCTTTTAATGTATTTCTCATACCTAATAGTACTAATGGCAATGATTCTGTCCATTGTTGATTATTGTGGCATACAATAGCGGATTTAAGCTGTCTGTGTATCCTTTCTACCATACCGTTGCAAGTTGGGTAGTAAGATGCAGTTTGCTTATGCTGAAATCCGATTATATTGGATAGATGTTTAAATAAGGAACATTCGAATTGTCTTCCTCGGTCTATGATGATTTCAGCAGGACACCCAAAACGCGAGATCTAGCCAACAGTTTCAGCAGTGATATCTGATAAGGGTATTGCCTCAGGCCATCTGGTAAATCTATCAACTGCTGTAAGACAATAGCGATATCCATCTGATACAGGTAAAGGTCCAATGATGTCTATATGGACGTATTGGAATCTGGCAGGTGGTAATTTGTATGTACCAAAGGGTGCGGAGACGTGACGTGTTATCTTTGCACGCTGGCAGGGGTGACACGTTCTTGACCATTCACGACAGTCTCTCTTTACTCCTGGCCAAACGTAGCGTTCTGTTATCATCTTTGTTGTGGCTTTGACACCAGGATGGCTCAGTGAATGTAAACTCTCAAAGACTTGCTTCCTTAAGTTTTGAGGTACGTAAGGCCTTTGATTTCCAGTTCCATCATCACAATATACGTCTGTCTTCGTGCCAGGTATTGGTACCTTAACTAATCGAAGTGATGTCCCACCTTTCAGAATTTCTTTCAATTCCGTATCCACATCCTGCATTTTGGCTAAGGTAACCAGACTAACAGGCTGAGCTAATTCTTCAACTCTTGAAAGCGTATCAGCTACTATGTTATCTTTTCCGGAGATGTGTTGGATGTTGGTGGTGAATTGAGATATCGAGATGACGATACTGGCGGGGTGAGCACTTATCGTTTCTGATGTGAAATGCATAACAGATTGTTTTGTGGTCAATGAAAACAGTAAAATGTCTTGCTTCAAGCATGTGTCTGAAGTATTTCACTGACTCGTATATAGCAAGAAGCTCCCTCTCGTATGGCGAGTATTTCTGTTGCGCTGGTTTCAGTTTCTTAGAGAAGAATGCAAGTGGCTGCCGTGATTCATTCTTTACTTGCTGCAAGGCGGCACCGATTGCCTTATCTGAGACGTCGGTTACTAAACCTAATCTTGCGTTCAGATCTGGATGTGCCAAGAATGCTGCTTGACAGAGGCTAGTTTTGCACTGCTCAAAAGCATGTAGGGCTTCTCCAAATATATCCACGGAACGTGATCCTTTTACGGACCCCGTCAGCAAAGAGTTTAATGGTGCCTGAATTTCGGCAGCTCCTTTGATAAATCGGCGATAAAAGTTTAACATCCCTAGAAAATGCCGAAGTTCTCGTACGTTTTTCGGAGTGGGGAAGTCTTTGATGGCTTGAACCTTACTGTCCAAAGGCTTAACACCGTTGGTTGAGACGTGATACCCTAAAAAGCTGATCTCTTTCTTACCGAATTCACATTTGCTCGTGTTGATAACCATACTGAATTCCTGAAGTTTTTCAAAGATTTAGCGAAGGTGGTCAAGATGGCTGTCTTCGTTCTGGGAAAATATTAGAAAATCATCCAGGTACGCGAAGCAAAAATCAAGTCCTCGTGTTATTTCGTCTACAAACCTTTGAAAGGTTTGGCTCGCATTTTTTAAGCCATAATTCATATACGGAAATTCGAACATACCAAATGGTGTGGTGATGGCTGTCTTCGGAATATCATCTGGGTTGACTGGTATCTGGTTGTACGCTTTCACCAAATCTAGCGTAGAAAAAATTGTACAACCCGATATGTAATGGGTAAAGTCTTGTAAGTACCTGATGGGATATTTGTCTGGAATTGTCTGTGCGTTCAACATTCTGTAATCGCCACATGGCCGCCATCCGTTATCTTTCTTTGGTACAAGATGGAGCGGAGAAGACCACGGGCTCACAGATGGACGTGCTATTCCACTTTTTATCATTGCCTCGAATTCTTGCTTCGCTATTTTCAGTTTTTCTGGTGATAATCTTTTTGGGTTGCAAGACACAGGTGGTCCTGGCTTAGTACGAATGAAGTGGACGGTACTATGCTTAGGAGCTTGCGGTACACCTGACGGTCGGGTTATCTCCGGAAAGTCACGTAGTAATTCAACATACTTTAAATGACCTCTCATGGTTTTAACTGAAGCTATCACATTAGCTGTAGCAGGCTCAGCAGGTATTTGCAACGAAGTACTGTTATCTATTAACCGACGATTACGACAGTCGACAACGATATGGTAGAATGATAAGAAATCAATTCCGATGATTGCTTTGTTTACATCGGCTACTACAAAGCGCCATGAAAAATCTCGTCGAAGTCCCAGATTTAGTTCGAGATGAGCATAGCCGTAGGTGGGTATGGGAGTTCCATTTGCCGCAAAAAGTTCGTAAGATGTTCGAGGTCGTCGTTGTTTAAGTGCCATACGCGGGAAGACACAAAGGTCGCTTCCGGTGTCGACCAAGAATTGCGTCTTCGTTCTGCGATCCGTGACAAACAGGCGACTGGATGAACTGAGGCAATCATTTGTCGCCACTAACAACTGCCCTGATCGTTTCCCTGTTGGTAATCACAAGGCTTAACGCACTTGTAAGCCTTATTGCCGAATTTATAATGATAGTAGCAAAATGGAAATCTTCTATAATTTGACTGAGACCGATTACGAGTATGACTGTGACTGTGACTATGGTTGCGGTCTCGTTTGTTGTCTCTATTTTGTGACCGTGATTTTCTTTGATTTTGAAAGGATAATGCTTGCACTTGACGCTAAATGTTGCAAATGTAGTAAAAATTGTGATGGACGCCTATCTCCAAGTTCCTCGTGCATTAACAATTGCTTCACTTCTTTTTCTGGAGATGCTGAGAGCCTTCTGATAAGTTATCTTTTAAGTTTCTCGTATTTATCTTTTTGAGGTGGTGAAACTATAATGTCTTTGACTTCTGCCGCATATCTATGGTCTAATTGTGCAATTACAAAATAATATTTTGTTTCGTCTTCCTTAATACCGGATAGTGCAAAATTCCCTTCTACTTGTGCGAACTACACAGCAGGCTCTTCAGCCCAAAACGGTGGCAGTCGGACACCGACATGACATATATCGAATGGTGTAAATGACCCTTCTTCGTTACGTGTTTCTCGTGATAATGATTGGGAGGGTTTAGCTTGTTTCTCTGGCATCTTATTTTGAATATTGTTATTAAAATATCACTTTGGATTCTGCTTACGTTTATGTTCTCGCAGTACAAAGTCCAAGCGGGGTCACCAGTGAAGTGATGTGGGGAGATTCTTAATAAATTACTCACCAATCACTTTCTATAAAATTTTATTGTAAGCAGAACAGTTCACACAATTAAATAGTTCACCTATGCTATAGTTCACAGCTACAATAATTCACGAATACAATAGTTCACATATAAAATACTGTTTATAATTTAGCACAAAGCGTAGCACAGAAGTTATTAGCACAAGAAGGAAGAAAAAGTTCAAAGCAAGTAGCAAATACAAACAATAGCCGGGCGCAAGCGTCATACGTCTTATCGTAACAGTAATATATTCTTACTAACCGCGTGGCGGGTGCGCCGCTTCGATGTCTTCAATCTTTTGTTCGATGCATTATCGGGGCGTCTTTACTACTCAACGACTTGATCAGGATTTCAACGACGATACGACACGACTTCAAGGTAAGTTTTATGTTACTTATTTATTTTTGTATTTTATTTTAATTTTAATTGTGTAATGTAGACTGTGTAGTTGTAGATTATTAATTTTAATTGTTTATTTTTATTTTTCAGATTAATGACGCCACAATATCGTTTAGGAATATCCGGACGAGGTTGGATAAGAAGCATCGAAAACTACCCTCAGGGGTGTTGTAGACTTCTGTAGGTTGACAACAGCACGATGTGGTAAGAAATTAAGAGGGACGTCAGAGGCAGTACATTTCTCCATGCGCCCTGCTTGTTCAAATTCTCGCATAAATTGAGTATACATTTGTTTAAACTTTTTGTTTTTAGAAAATTTTCTCTCCAATCACATAAAACGTTGTTTAGAAATGTGCTTGGATTCGCCTAAAGATGAAATAGGTAGTTTGAATGGTAAATTTACAACAAAGTTGCCCTCAGAGTTGCGGGTGTGCGTCATAAACACTTTCTCGCATTGTTTGTCATCACGGGACAACACTTGGTCGTCGGTGGAGGTGAATTTATTATCACCATAATCCTCCATTTCCCAGAAGTGTTTCAATTGAGTTTTTAATGATAAATTGCATCGTACCTGTGTGGGACTTGCTAAAGACCCTGATACTATCCATCCCAGCTTTGTCTTTCGTAATATAGGATAACCCTCTCCCAGACTATGCCTTCCAATGCACAATAGGTATTTGAAATAGCTCGGCCCCAATGAATAAGTCAACCTCACCCGCTGAGGAGAAGTTTTCGTCTGCTAATTTGATATATTGAAATGATTTGACTCAAAAATTTAGTTTTAGTTATTGATGAATTATAATTTGGTAGGTTACAAATTTGAGGCACAATTAAACAAGTCAGTTTTGTTTGAAATTGGCTATCATTTGACTCAATATTGATGTTACAATAATCTTTGATTTTAGTTGAATTATCATTAAAACCTATCACTTCCATGTTGATATTTCTTTTGGATAGTTTCAACAATTGAAAGGCCTTTTCTGAAATAAAATTGGATTGTGAGCCACTATCTAGTAAGACTCTTAAGTGGTGGGTTTGATGTCGCGAGTCGTATGCTCGGACCACCGCTGTAGACAAAAATACCATTTTTTCATTTTTGGTTGGGGTGGTTACCGCCTTATTTTGTGTATGAATATTGATTGAACCTGCATTTGCTGCTGGCTATACAAGTTCCCTTACTTGCACTTGATTACTTGATTGATTTGTTTGGTGAGAGTGCAGCGAGGTACTTGAAGTTGGTTGCGCAACATGCATCGTAGAAGGAGTCACCTTATCAATATGTAAAAATGTGTTATGCTTACCTTTGCAGTACGTGCAGTGCGAAGAGCGACAATTGGTCACATTGTGATTATTACCTAAGCAGTTTTTACACAACTTAAATGATTTTACAGCCCTATAGCGTTCCCTTGCATTCAGAGCCAAGAAATTGTTGCATTGGTTAAGATAGTGCCTACGTTTACATTGTGGACACGAAGGATTTATAGTTGACTTTGGGGATATGGTTACCAAACTTTTCCGTGCATCCGAGCCTCCAGGTTTAGTAAAATTCAGCTCGCCTCCTTACAAAGTTTTTAAAGTCCTGCAATGAATGAAGCACATTTGAGTTTTGATTTTCTTCCCACGACCGTTGCATCAAGGACATTTTGTTTGACATAAAATAAATGATAATTAAGTCCCAATCGTTGACAGGTATATTAAGAGTGTGAAGTGATCGCAAATGCTTGTTTATATTATCAATTCATGCTCTAAGTGACTTGGCGTTTTCAGTGGAAATGGATGCAATGTCGAAGAGAGATCGCAGGTGGTTTGAAACTAGTAAGCGTGGGTTGTTGTAACGCTCACATAACAGCCTCCATGCCATTTGGTAGCCATCAGACGTGTATTCCACTGAATTGACAACCTCGAGAGCTCCGTCCTTCAGGCAATTGCGAAGATATTTGAACTTCTGTATTGATTTTAATGAAATTTGGTTTATTAAGGCGTCAAAAGTCTCCCTAAATTCAAGCCACTCCCTAAAGTCACCACTAAAACTGGGTAATGCAATTTCGGGAAATTTTATAGAGTCAATGCATTCACTATGAGATGGTTTGGTTTCAGGTGTAATATGTTCGCCCTTTGGCTCTGGCTAGGCTCTCGAAGTAACGTTCCTCGAATTTGGCACGTTCGAGGATTTGACTATCGGTGTCCTCGGACAGGCTTTCTAATTCGGTTTGAATTGAATCAAACTTATCATAAGTTGCTATTATATTTTCGATACGTAATTCAAGGTTTATAACACCATCTGCATTGAGTGGTGTTGACAAGTTGTCGATAAAATTGGTTAATTGGGTAAGTTTGCCCTTGTGGGCTACTCTACTGCGTGAAAGTTGTTGAATAACGTCCATAATTGGATAAAAAAATGGTTAAAATTGTAATTGAACGAAAGATAGAGGGATTGGAATGGAAAATAATAAAAAAGGAACCAGCTCACTCTCCTTTAGAAGCTCGTTGAGGTGTGTTCGTGGTTGCACGTGGTCATCGTTGAGGTTATGTATGTCTCCAAGTAGTTTTTTTGCGGCGTGGCACTCGGTTCCTACGCCACTCCTTCTTGTTAATTTGCTGTAGTCCGCGCAATTGGGATCGGTCAGCGTCTTGTTGTTGTGTTCTTCGTTGTGGTTGGCGTGCACGTGGTTCGAAATCCAGTCCGGCCCTCGCGCCGGTTTTCGGGTTTCCGGCGGCGTCGCCTTTCGTCACACGCAGATTCCACGCATCACGTCGGGGTCACCAATTCGTTTGGTACTTTGTTATGAAGGAAACACTGGAGACGTTTTGGTTTGGTAAGTGTATTTGCTCTCGCGCACCTTTGTGACAACCTTTTTAATTGTAATGTGATAATGTAATGTAATGGCCGCCTTTCCGTGTCGCTAAAGTAAGCAGCACAGATGTAGCGCCATCTATGGTTCTCTATGTAAACTGTTTGTTCCAGTTAGGTAAGTAGTTTATGAAAGGAAAGAGAATCATAGATGGCGCTTTACAAATGGTAGGGGTAGATGGTGCCAGTAGTGTTTATAATATATTTGGTTTACAACAATGTTATATACCCAATTATTGAAAAATGGGAAAATGTTTCCATAGAAAATAAAATTTTGACTGTAGGACTGTCAAATGTGAGAAACTGTACACAGTGGTGGAGAAGCTTGCACATCTCCAACCAGCTCCGTTCAATCGACCTCGTATCGCATAACAGACGGTTTCCAAGTTACAAGAGCTGGGGTAGGAAGCTCTCCGTTATTGGCCGGCATCAATAAACCACTGCGCTGGCGCAGATGCATCGATTGTATGGGTGATTAATTTGAATATCACAAACTAGTCCAAATTCACCAAC
This sequence comes from Parnassius smintheus behrii, assembly GCA_036936625.1. NCBI lineage: Eukaryota > Metazoa > Arthropoda > Insecta > Lepidoptera > Papilionidae > Parnassius > Parnassius smintheus. The sequence continues at coordinate 9,821,453 of JAUPFT010000030.1, read as the reverse complement.
CCTCACTAGTAAATCTTTTTAACAAAAAAACGCGACCTTCGATACCTTCCGCACTCTTAACAATAACAATCTTATACACAAACATACAATCGATAACATCTAAACTGGATTTATTCATTGCAAGAGTTGATCAACTAAAACCATCAATTATAGTCCTCTCAGAAACATGGCTAAAACCAAATATACCTGACTCACTGATAAAGATACCGGGTTACGACTTATACAGAGACGATCGTATTGATAAACGGAGTGGAGGGGTCGCTATTTATGTATTGAACAATATTACATATATGACATCAAAGCGAAATAGTCAGTATAATACGAAGTATGACTCTTGGGAATGTTTATGGGTAGACATTGAAGTAGGTTTTCAAAGAATACTCTTATGTGGACTATATAGAGGGCACGAATCAACTATCGATCATGACAACTTGCTTCTACAAAATTTAGAACTGGCTTCCCAGTCAAACACAGTAATAATAATGGGTGACTTTAACTTTGGTGAAGTCAAGTGGCCTCTTTCAAATTGTGTGTATCTACTGCCAAAAGAAACCAATTTCTTGCAATGGTATAACAACAACAATCTATACCAATTGGTAGATCAATATACGAGGTTTCGCCAGGGTCACCAGCCATCTACTTTAGACCTAATCTTGACAAACGATTAGTCTTTGATAGTTGGAATTAATTATGAGGCCGCAATTGGGAAAAGCGATCATGCATGCTTAGTATCGACTATACAGTTACAAACACAACAACAGAATAGGCAGCAATCTAAATCTAAAAAGAACTTTAATAAAGGAGACTACAACAAAATCAAAGAAGAAATTCACTCCGGCTTAAAAAAAATGTTTAAAGATGTACTTTGTCCAGTTGAACAGTTTAGAATAATACATAAAGCAATAACTAATGCCATAGACACACATGTTCCTCTTGTAAAAACATTTAACAAAATAAATAAACCATGGATAAAAAATGACATATCTGAGTTAATAAGAGAAAAAAAATCTTTGGAAGAGATATACTGTAACAGGGTCAGATAAAATCTATAAGGAATACAGGAAGCTAAATAACAAACTGACTAATTTAAGGCGCACGGCAAGGGCAGTTTATGAAAATCAACTATTAGATCTAGGACCAAAGAAATTTTACTCGTACATCAGGCAGCAAATCACCTCTAAAGTTAGTACACCAAACATTTTACGGAACAGTAATGGGCAATCTGTGACACGTTCTAAAGACATAGCGGAAGTATTTGCAGAACATTTTTCTAATGTATTTGAAAGAGAACCACTAGAAAAACTTCCTGCGCTTGACCCAAAACTAAGAGCAACTGAAGTTATAGAGGACATCATGTTCACAGAATCCAAAGTACAAGCTGCTATCAAAGAAATGAATATAGACTCTTCACCTGGCCCCGACGAAATACCCGTACGTGTTTTAAAGAACTGCGGAATTGATAGTTACCTAGCATCAGTAATGCAAAAATCATACGACAAAGGAGTTTTGCCTTATTTATGGAAAACGGCTTTAGTGACTCCTGTTTACAAAAAGGGAAACAAATTAGATCCTGCAAATTATAGACCGATAAGCCTAACTAGTGTGGTGTGCAAAGTCATGGAAAAGATAATAGTTAAGCACATGAGGCAGTTCCTTAACGAACAAAAAACTATTGGTAAACAGCAACATGGTTTCTGTCCTCATAGATCAACGATTTCTAGCTTGATGTCTTACTTATCATCCTGGGTCAACAGTCAAAATGATCGAGAACCAATAGATGTTATATATCTGGATTACAAAAAAGCTTTTGATAAAGTACCAATAGGCAGGCTTTTACATAAATTGGAATTTGTTGGTGTTCGAGGGAAACTTTTAACTTGGATTGAGAGTTTTCTACGACAAAGAACCTTCAGAGTAAGGATTAGCGACACATTGTCAGATGAAAAAGAAATACAAAGCGGTGTGCCACAAGGTTCTGTACTGGGACTACTTTGATCTACCAAAAAGCTTGAGTTGTAATGTAAGTATGTTTGCTGATGACACGAAGATATTCGCAAACCCACTAGTGGACTTTGATCGCCTTCAAGCAGATCTAATTAAAATATCAGAATGGTCAAAAAGGTGGCTTATTAAATTAAATATAAATAAATGCACAGTCCTCCACATAGGAAACAGTAACCCTCGTTTAATATATAAAATCGATGATATACCTTTGGAAGAAGTTAAGGTACAAAAAGACTTAGGTGTGCATATGTATAAGTAACGATTTAAAATGGAATCATCATATAACAGTTATAACTAAAAAAGCAAATAGTTTTATTTACCTGATTAGAAAAGCTTTCGGACATCTTACACCAGAAATGATGCTAAAAATACATAAGGCATACATTCGACCTATTTTGGAGTATGCGTTCCAAATCTGGAGCCCCTATTTCAAAAAGGATATTGAGTTACTGGAGAAAGTTCAACGTAGATTTTCAAAGGTCCCTAGAGTATTGAAATCCATACCATACGAAGAAAGGTTGAATAAGCTTAAACTAACGACACTGAAGGATCGCAGAGAACGGGGAGACTTGATCGAAGCATATAATATTATACATGGACACTACGATCTGGAAAATTTTGACAGAGATTTATTCCAGTACTCAACAAACACACATCTTAGGGGACATCACTTCAAACTACCCAAAACCGTGTCACATAACAACCCACATAAGCACTTTTTTAGCCAAAGAGTGGTTGAAGCATGGAATAAACTACCATCAGAAGTAATATCTGCACAAACTATTAACCAATTCAAGAACAGATTAGACAAACATCTAAAATAAGAATAATTACATATTTGAAAATAGGATACGGTACATCAGTTGTTTCAACTGCTAGCCTGTTAAGTAATAATAATAATAATAATATCAAATTAAAATTTTATTCAAATAACCAGTTCAGTTTTTTCTATTATGTCAATAAGATCAAAAAATATTATTCATGTAATTTGTATCTAAATGTAATTTAATATATATATATATATATATATATATATATATATATATATATATATATATATAACCACTTATATATATGGGCTGTCCAGCCCTCAGCATCTCGACGGTAATCCTGTCATACCCTGCAGCCTTACCTAATCTCATACTTTTCAACGCTTTCACTATTTCATCCATGCTTATCTCATTTTCATCAACACTTATATTCATTTCCGTGGAAGGTGGCAGATGCTGTACCTGCACTTCCTCTCTTTCAAACAAACTTTCAAAATACTCTTTCCATCTCTTTAACACACATTCTTCTCCTTTTATAATGCTCCCATCTTGACTCCTGATTGCACTCAGCTCCGAGGTAGAAGTTTTACCTCTGACTGTTTTGATGGTTTTCCAGAAAAACTTAATGTTTGACTGGAAATCTTCAGTGAGCCTCCTATCGAAATCATCTTTTCGTTCTTCTTTCTTTCTAGACACAGTTTTGAACTTTTTGGTTAGCTTTTGTTCCTAACCAATCCAACCACGCTTTCTTCTTTTCTTGCACAACCCTTTGTACATCTTTATCCATCCACACATTATCATTCTTTCACCCTTTCCTTCTTTTAGCTACCACGCATACCTCAATCGCAACATTTACAACCCCTTTCTTAAATGTCTCCCACAAATCTTCAATCATTCCTGTCTCTTCTATCCCTTTAAAACTTTCTCTCAGTTTCTCTACATACTCGTCTTTCTTTTCTTTTTCTTGTAGATTTTCCACTTTTACTCTGTCCAAAACACTCGTAGGCCCGGCCCCTTGGTGTCGCCACCGTTTAAAGAGGCCACGCATTCGGGCTATGACCAGGGAGTGGTCTGTGTCGAGGCCTACACCGCGGTATGCCCGAGTGTCTAGCACTTTCTTCTTCAGTCTTTCATCCACAATTACAAAATCAATCATACTTCTAGACTCAACCTCATCTCTTGTATACAAATGGATCTTTTTGTGGTCAAACATTGTGTTGGCCATTTCATTCCATTCCATTCCATGCATACTTCAAGCAGGCTTCTCCCATTGTCATTCACTCTCTCGTCCCCAAACATACCCAGAACTCCTTCATACCCATCACGCTTTACTCCAACCCATCCATTAAAGTCCCCTAACATTACGATCCGTTCATTTTCTCCGTATTTATTCAAGACCTCTCTCATGCTATCCCAAAATTCCTCTCTCTCTTGTTGTGATTTTAGTGACCCACCTCCACGCAGATCCGTCGGTGCATAGACCCCAAGGATAAACAAGCGGGTGAGTCCGACTTTTAACTTAATCCAGAGGAGTCTTGGGCTTACACATTCATGCTCCATCACACATTCAACCATTCGAGATGAAAGAATCACACCAACTCCCTGACAGCCTCGGCTGGTTTGGGGGACTCCCGACCAGTATGCCGTGTAGGAGCCATGAACCGTGGTGTCACATCCTTTCCTCTTGGTTTCGTTCACGCACAGAATATCAATGCAACGTTCATCCATCATCTGACACACTCCATCTACCTTTCCATCCATCCCTCCTCTTACATTCAACGTAGCGAAACGGCTCTCCGTGGGCCGCTTTTCGCCCCCGCAAGAAACGAGACGTGATGGGTGGCGAACCACATCGCCGCCATTTTGGTTAATTTTTTGATTATCCATTGCGTTCCCACGAATAGCGAAGGAAATGTATATTAGCGGCTTTTATGTATCTTCGCAGTCTTGGTATCTCCAAAAGTAATTCGGTTTCTGAGACCTCATCATAAAAATCAATAAATTTAAATGTAGCTAATTTCAGTTCTTCAGTATTCGCCAAAAGCAAAGTATCTATTTGTACGATCTCGAACAATGAAGCTATATCTTGAAGAGACTTCGATCTGGTTTGGAGTTCAACTCTGAAACGGTCAAGACATTCCAACATATCTTTTTGAAGTTCCTATTTCATTTTCCTCTTTCAGTTCTTCATTCACGAAACAAATGAGAAATGTTGTAACTGAGACGTCTAAGATCGCGAGTATGGGACGGGGAATCCTCCACGACAGCGTCAGGCTCTTTTGTGGGAATCCCCGAATTATACATAGAGCTGAGCTAGTGATAGTGGAGGAATCCCCGAAACAGAAATTTTTGTGCTAGCGATTTTTTTTGGTTGTAAATTGTTCTTAAAGTTGAAAGACCGGGTGGGTGTCACCCTAAAAAAGGGGACACCCGGTGCGGCCCGCCCCCGCCGCCCCCCCTTTGCTACGCCACTGATTCTGTCATTCCTCTTCTACCGAGTGTGCGCGCACGCTCCTGTGCCTTGTGCGTTTTGTTGTGTGTGTGTGTGTGTGTGTGTGTGTGTGTGTGTGTGTGTGTGTGTATGTGAGCGTACGCACGTGCGTGCATCAGTGCCTGCGTACGTGTTTTTTATTATTAGTTTATATGCAAGCCAATCATGCAAAACGATTTTTAATTTAAAGTTGCTTGGTTTCTGGTTGCATTAACTTTGTGTTGTTGAATATTATATAGCCGAGGTACAACATACTATCACTTATGTTTCAACTTAGTGCTATCACTTATGCTTCTAAAAGTGATCCTAAAATAAAACTATTGCCTTTATGTACTTTTTTTCCTCTGGTGAGTGGTACTTGTACATGTCACAGAATGTAATTTAGAAACTATTCACGAAAACTTTTATTGAACTCATTCCCTTCAAACTTTTACAAATATGGCCGTATTAATCCCGCACGTGTTTTTTGCTTAATACACTATCTATGTTACATATCATATGCAACATGCTATGATAGTTTCACATTATGTTTAATATACATATTATAAAGAACTTCGGTCAGTTTTGGAAAGCCACCAATAAAATGAATCATAAGTTGAGCCTTCCCGTGAGTGTTTCGGGAGCTTGTGATCCTAGTGATATTGCTAAGGTGTTCAGAGAATACTTTAGAGTGGAATCACCACTGGGACCGGCAGAGCCGCTGGTGTCTAATGCTGAGGCAGGTAGTCTGAAGCGTAGTGTATTTTTTACCGCCAAATATGTAGCTAAAGTCATTAAGGGCATGGTGAGAGGCAAGTCGCCTGGGCATGACCACCTTAGCATTGAACACCTGCGGCATGCTGGAGTTCATTTGCCAAGGGTTTTATCCTTGTTGTTTAATTTGTGTATTGGGCATTCATATCTCCCTGACAAATTGATGCGAACTATTGTTATTCCTATTCCAAAAAACAGGACTGGTGACGCCTCTGATGTGTCCAACTATAGGCCCATCTCCCTTGCTTCTGTGATCACACACAGAAGACAGTTCGCTTAACGGGTTCCTGGATAAGCACATCACGGTCAATGATGCTCAATTCGGTTTTAGACCAGGTCTTTCTACCGAGAGTGCTATCTTGTGTCTCAAGCAGACTGTCCAGTATTACACAGCAAGGAATACACCTGTGTTTGTTTGCTACCTGGACCTATCAAAGGCGTTTGACTTAGTAGCTTACCAACGCATGTGGGATAAGATGAGATCTGAGACTAGCCTGCCCGAAGAAGTTGTATTGCTCTTTCAGCACTGGTGTAGCAACCAAAAGAACAATGTCAGATGGGCTGGCTCGCTCTCAGAAGAATACAGATTAGAATGCGGCGTGAGGCAAGGTGGTTTAAGCTCTCCTATGCTCTTTAACTTATATATGAATAGGCTCCTTGATGAGCTCAGCAGTACCGGTATTGGTTGCCACATAGACGGAGTTTGTATTAATAACATAAGTTATGCAGATGATATGGTGCTGCTGAGTCCATCAAGTGCAGCCTTAAAGAAAATGTTAACTATATGCGAATCTTATGCTGTGGCCCAGGGGCTCAAATATAATGCTGTTAAGAGCGAATTCATGATGTTCAATCCGGACCACAAGCGATACACTAATGTGCCACTTTTTAAGCTCTGTGGAACCCCTTTGAAAAAAGTTGAGACCTTTATGTACCTGGGCCACTGGATCACAGATGACCTGAAAGACAACCAGGATATTGAGAGGGAGCGGAGGTCGCTGTCTGTCCGTTGTAATATGTTGGCACGCAGATTTGCTAAATGTACTGACAAAGCAAAGATTATGCTTTTCAAGGCTTACTGTCAGTTTTTTTATACGTGCAGTCTGTGGGTTAACTTTACGCAGAGGGCATACAGTGATCTTCGCGTACAATACAATAACGCGTTCCGGGTATTGATGGGGCTGCTGCGTTTCTGTAGCGCTTCTGCTATGTTTGCGGAGGCTCATGTGGATGGTTTCACCGCCATAATGCGTAAACGTTGCGCTTCACACCTTAGGCGCAATCGCGACAGCCCCAACATTATCTTGTGTGCTTTGGCAGACCGTTGGGACTCGCCGATGCTTGCTCGATGGATACGGCTGCACGCAGACAAGTAGTCATCTTGCGGGCAGGGCCGGGTGCCATATTTGTTTGTGTGGTTTTTCTGTTTGTCCTTGTTTTATGTTATATGTGTTATGTTTCAATTGTCAATTACTAACATTAGTTATAAGCTCTAAAAATTGTTACTAACCTATAATATGGATCATGATGTCCGAAATAAACGTTTATTATTATTATTATTATAAACAACGATAAGATGGCGTAAATACATACTAATAAATAAAAGTAACATCAAATGACTTTAAATATGAAACTATAACACAATAATATTTGCTGCACACTTTCATTGACATTGTTGCGTGTTAAATTCTCCCTTTAATATATTTACTGTAATGAATTTAAACAGTGTTAATTAAACGGCAAACCCCTATCAATTATGTGGAACGTAAAGAGTAAAAATATCGTGGATTCTTAAGCCTTTTTATTTAATTTAAAGTATATTATAGTTGTCCCGAGGTCCATAACCATCAACATCCGTCATCGATAAAGAATATAAATGTAAGGCTTCTTGGACATGGAGCTGGAGCCGCACCGCACTGGACCGCCGCAACTATGCCGCCGCACTATCATCGCACCGACATTTGAGCTTCCTCTAAAACTTAAACCTTTGTAATTATTTACAAAGTACTCGTATGATACCTCAATTCTTAAATTATATTTTTGTTAGAGAATTAAAATTTTGACCTGTTGGGTCGTATACCTTAGAGCTCAAAATAAAAAAAATAACAATTCTCTACTAAGCTGTGATTGCCAACTTTTTTAACAGTGGAGCTACGGCATGGTTCCAGTGCGGTTTGGATGTGAATTTAAAAAGATATGTGATACTGCTGTTTCTGAAAAGCATATTGTTTATTAGCCGCAAACCTAGGTTATAAAGCCTCGCAACCTGCAATTATACTGCCAAAAATATCAATGTACGATATTGTACAAAGAAATGATACATAAAGATATCACGAAAACTTGGTTTAACAGATTTGTTACATTTTACAACAGTTATTATTAAATTAAAGACGTACTAACAGTTTGAGGGTCGGAAGATACAAGCTATATTATGTTCGTTGGGTGTTACAATGACGACATATAAAAACGTAATAGGATGCTTTTGGTAGAATCATTTACGATGTTAATGCAATCTAAACTAATTTTTAAGTATTAAATTAATATCGTGAAAGTATCTTTAACAATTATAAATCTTACGGACACTTATTTGCACGTGTGACTTAGAATATAATTAGTATATAAACCTAACTTATATTTATAACAAAGATCAGTTGTGTGAACGGCGTTAACAATTAATTATAATAATTTTAATATCCTTAAGTTCAAACACAACAGTGAAGGCTCTGTTACTAGGCGGCAGAAATAGATAAGAGGGCTACCAACCCAGATGGACTCTTAGGTAGAGTCCTACCACCTAATGGTACAGTTGCTTTAGCATTAAAAATATCTATTAGTACAAACATAATTTTAATCTTAATTGTGTGTTGTGTCACATGATTTATGAAAAATAAAAGGAAATGGACTTATGTGTGCATATAACAGACTATTTTAGATTTTACTTAATCATATCAGTACAAATAGATTCGTTCATATTATCAGAGTAACAGAAGTTAATAATACTTAGTCACTCCATGGTGATTTACTTGCAATCCGGATACGGAATCATTTCTTCGCTGAAAACGGGCATTTGTCTCACTTCCATTTACGGCTAAAAGCTGTCGTCCGTTGGACTAATTCCGCACTTCATGAGATAAAGTGGACTCGTTTTCACGACTTTTTTATACGATCCAGTTTTTACACTATTTACGATTATGTATACAGTGCTGGCTATATTTTAATTTACGAATTGAATACAACGTTTTGATTACTGTATAAAAAGAATATAGAAAGTCTTGCATATGGCATCGGCTTCCAAACGTATTTAGGAGGGTTTTAGAACAGTAAAGGGTCTACCTTTCCAACAATCTTTATTATGTCCTATCTAGTGAAGAAGAACAAAAGATGAAGGTTATTTAAATTATACCGCGCCGTGTATTTGTACTTGATTGTACTTTAGAGCATTTGGCAGCTGATACTGCTTTCGGTAAAAAAATCATCTTCATTGATGAGGCTTACTTCTGGTTGAGTGGCTTTGTTAAAATTGCCAGATTTGGTGGGACGAAAACCCACGAGATATTCATCAGGTGCCTTTATACTCCGAAAAAGTCACTGTTTGGTGTGGATTTCAGTACGGCAGTACCATTGGCTCTTATTTCTTCGAATATGCGCTATATATTTTTTCTTGACTTGGGATACAAAATATTGACCTCACAAGTATGTGGTTTCAAAAGGACAGTGACACTTAAAATACTAAACGGGAAACATTGAGTTTATTAGATGATAAGTTTAATAGCTTCGTCATCTCGCATAGTGGTAACATCATCTAGCTACCGAGATCGTGGGACTTAACACCGGCTCGACTACTTTCTACGAGGCTACGTGAAATCTATGGTCTATTCAGATAAACCATAAACAACAATGTCTCTGAAGGCCAACATACCATGAAATCGAAGACTAGCAAAAACAACCTGAAATTGAGTCAAATTTTCCAAAATAAGTCTAACAGGACACACCACCTACACTAGTGTCGTGGTAGCCATTTGGCTGAAATTACTGCAATATTATTTGCACAGGTTGTTTTATTTCGTATCAAAAATCGAGCGCTCTGAAAAAACCTGTATATTGTCCAATGTTTATATCAAAGTACAATAATTACTAAACAATATATTATTGTAAGTAACACACACAATTCCTATTTTAAACGAGCACAAAAAGGAAGGATTTTTTAAAAACGACTGTGTTTTTTGTATGATTGAAATGAAATGAAATATATTTTTTGATGTGAGAAAATAAAATTTCGCATTTGAAATGTCGTTTGTTTAAATCTACTACTGTTTCGAATAAGGATTCCCCTGACCGGAGAAAAAAAAGGCAAAAAAAAAACTCCGCGGCTCATATATCCTCTTTTTCGTTTTTTGATGTAAACATAATAATAATATATAAGTAATGGAAACAATAACAGACCCATCGTTAGCTAAGTCATGGTAAGTGATGCTATCAAAAAAGGACGCAAACTATTTAAAACTTATGAATACATAGCGAACTCGAATAGACCAGCCCTCACAAGCAGCATCTGTTCATAATATCGAGTACATATATTACGCGATATATTCGTCGATTTCAAACCAATTTTACTGATTATTTTACTATATACTGAGTTGGATATGCCTAGAGGGTGATTTAATCTCAAGAAGTAATACACCTATATGATATTTAATATTTAAGTACCGTTTCACTGATTTTCCAACCCCTGCTTAACGATTCTCTTGACTAAAATGAAGAAAAAAAATATTTTATTCGTTGAAATAATACTAGTTTTAACGGAATTTATCGCGTATATTTAACTTTTTTACCCGACGTTTCGAGAGCTTTACAGCACCCATGGTCACGGGAAGGACTGAGATGTTCAACGTCCAGCTGTCATAGTTAACCGCGGTTACCATAGATTAAAATTTTAACTTTTGTTCCGATCTTAAAAAAAAAATTAATCTATGGTAACCGCGGTTAACTATGACTGCTGGACGTTGAACATCTCAGTCCTTCCCGTGACCATGGGTGCTGTAAAGCTCTCGAAACGTCGGGTAAAAAAATTAAATATACGCGATAAATTCCGTTAAAACTAGTATTATTTCAATGTGTAGTGTTCGCGTAAATATAAGAAATCATTATATTTTATTCGTTAATAAATCTGATTATTAAATGTAATTTTGGTGACATACCCATGACGTAAAGGTATACCTGGGTCTGATGAAGTGTAGGGCGTTCCAACTAGACATGCAGGTAAGACATGGAGGAAGTCGATGGATGCAGGTGGCTCAGGACTGTGCTTTGTGGCATTCCTTGGGGGAGGCCTATATTCATCATTGCACTTGTGTAGAGCTGTAATGAAGATACTTGTATGATTTCTAATGCTTACGCAAACGCTGCACATTTAAATGAAACTATTTTTTACTCACTAAAACTGAATAAAACCGATTTTCCCGACGTTTCGAGCACTTTACAGCACCCATGGTCACGGGGGGCTAAAGTGTTGGACGTCGGCAAACCTAGTTCTACTCTTCGAGAAGTTCCAGTAGCATTCACCGAAGTACGAGTATATCGCAGAGAGACAGATTAAATCATGACAGTGCCCTAGGCTAGCTTATCATCTCGTCGGCACCTCTCTAGCCGCTATATTATATCTAAAATTAAAACTACTCGTTTTGCAAGTAAACTGTACTGTAATTTACAATAAAGTATAATAATTGCAAAATAATTAGGATACTCGTATCTTGTTAGGGGTAATCGTGAATACCCTTGACAGGTAGTCATAAATGAAAAATGTTATGAGAGAGTAATAGCAATTTAGGAATAATCGTATACGGCGATTTTTATTTCGTTTAAAATTTTCCGCCCGTGGCTTAACCTTGCGCCTTTAGGCACGTACCCAGTTTGCCTTAAGCATAATACGCCATTATCCACAGGGAAGGTCTCATCATAACTTACAAAAATAGCCCAAACTCAGCACATCTATTATGATTACTACTCTTCGAGGAATTCCAGTTGCATTCACCGAAGTACACCTTCAGGTCACTCCATCAAGTCCAGGGATAAAGTCTCACCATAAATAACGTATCGAGCTCGATCTTGGCACACTTAGTTCTAGTCGTAGAGGAGTTCTACGAATAGCAGATACCGAAGTATACCTTCAGGTTACTCCATAATGTTCAATACGTATAAGTATATTATATAAAATAGCAATTAATCAATTAGAAACAAAATATTTTACAATCATTTATCTTTCTAACCATTTTTATATCATTTATATGTTCAATATCATTGTTAGATACGATTTCATGCAACAAAACGTTGGATTCGTGATTTCTAGGCGCTAGTAGAAAGCTAATACTGTATATTATAATACATTCAATAAGCTTTCTACTAAAGAGGGCATAGTCATGCAGACAACTCCTAAAATTATTATGAATAAAAGTGTGACAGTTATTTAGATTTTCTAATTACTTTTATGAAAAGGCTATGAAGCTCGGCTCCCGTTCAAACAGCGAAGTCGACAACTCCGAAAATATCTTGTTTCGAATTTGGCTCTTATTCCACGTTAAGGTTTTTGGCGTGATATTTTATTTATGTATGTGTATATTCGACCAAGTGATTAAAAGGACATTACTCATAATGCCCGGACAATATGAATAATGTCTGTGTATGTAATGTATTATGAGTAGGTCGTACGAAAAAACTATTGAAATAATTAAACTGACCGGACCTTATGAATAAATTCCGCTATTTATCGGATAGAGTAATAACTTTTTGTCACTCAAACGCAATGAGAATAACGTTTTTCATTAAAGGTATTTTGTGTTTGTAACACATTGGAAGGAATACTCTTCATTGCTGCAATTGCTATATACCGCAAATGCTATATACTGCAAATTGTTTTTTCCTTCGTTCACATTTTTACACTTGTTAATTTCAGATTTGGTACATTATTAACTTATGGTCTTGAAAGTGAATTACCTGGTTAGGTTAGGTAAGTTAGTTTTGATTACGTAGCAATATGTACGTTTCAACAGTTACTTAGCAATACTTATAAATAGTGCCCTGGTGAATCACTTGGTTCATTTTGTTTTTATTTATTTTTTATTTTTTACTAAACTTTACCTCCACATTAAGATTTTCTAATGTATCGTGGGGGCAATTTACAAACATATATTCAACAAGGACCAACATCCAGACACGGAAAAATTACTTGTAAGCTAGTACGGAATAGTACACTTGTTCCGTGCGGGATTCGAACCCACGGCCTGCAGCGCTGTAACTTATTGCTAAAACACTGCGCCATAGAGCCGTAACATATACACCATTCTAAGCTTATCCTGAGAAATCCATCTTATAAAAGGTAATTGCTATAGCCTAGCTATACCTACCTTATAGATGGCCTCAAACCCCCGCTATAAGACAATATATTTTGCCATATTTGCCACACTTGACAGGTGGATTTGCAACCGCATATTTTTATAAATTTGAGTTGTTATCTGGAGATGCTACTCATCATCTCCAGTTTCAGTTTCCCTATGCTACCTCTTGCGACAGCCACGGGGCAATATGGGGTAGTCGATATTCCTCTACGTTTTTACGTCCTGAGAAATATTATCTCGTTATTTTATCAGCGAATACTTCAAATCGCGAACAGTGATCAAAACGGATTTCTTAATTTTAACTCGTTCCAAGAGTCTTTGATAGGATTTATTACAATAAGTTAGCTTCATAATAAATATTTTTAAAATTTTAGTTACTATTCCACTTTTAAAAACGTTTGGTAAAACTAAGATTAAAATAATGTTGTTATTATGGTAGTTTTATTGATACTTTAACTTCTTAGTAACTTGATAGTTTGAACTGTAGTTTTAATTTTAGATATAATATGGCCACTAGAGGGGTGCCGATGAGGTGATAGGCTAGCCTAGGGCACTGTCGTGATTTAACCTTTAATCGTACCACGCCCGCTGTAACAAAAAACAGCTTTGTACCGGGGCCTCAGTCGTCACCTCAGCTGGCGACACTTGTTATAAACATTTATATTTCTCACGACCTTTCCTTTATGTTTAAAGTGGTTTTAGTTACAGTTATTTGAAGCCGATAAGATTTTCAATAAGTAGAAACAATAACCATAATATTTAAATGTTTATTTTATTTTGTATAGCTCTTTGTTTCTAACGGATCTTGATAAAGTGTACTTACTGACGATAAATTTTATTTTATGAATGAAAAATCGTAAGTTTTTATTTTATTTTTATGCCTTTTCAATCAATACCACATATTCTTCCTTGTTGGTAAATGAGAACACAACCATTTGTATTTCTTTGTTGGCTTTACTGCTAATTTAATTGCCTTATGTTCGCAACATTTTTATATTCTCATCTTTTATAGTTTGTGGCACAGTAATCTATGTTTTCTGTGGTTATTACTAATAAAACGTTGTTGCATATTTCCGTGTTCTACAGTTGTTTTAATGATTTCATCCCAAAACATCAACATGGTAGCAGAGCGTTGTTGATAAAAATCATTAAAAGTAAAAACGCAGAAAGAACAAAATCCGGCAGCGGCGTAATTTTTCCGTCACACCACCGTCTACATTTTGAGGTTACCGCATAGCCTAGACCTACCTTGGAGCGGCGTGCTCGTTTAGTCAAATCGTGAAAAAATTGTTATATATAAGTAGAAGATGACCAGTACCGGCCACAATCCATTTCAAATAGACAGACTCGTCGGAAGAGACAATTATGCGAGTTGGAAATTCGCAGTGGAAGCGTATTTCAAGCTTGAAGATTTGTGGAGTTGTGTTGAAGGAACTAATACCGACGCCAGGAAGGAAACAAAGGCAAAGGCTAAGCTTATTTTACTGTTAGATCCGATTAATTACGTGCATGTACAGAGCGCAACTACATGTAAAGAAGTCTGGGGTAGCTTGCAGCAGGCCTTCGATGACAGCGGGTTATACAGAAAAGTTGCCTTTTTGAGAGACCTTATCACAACTACATTGGACAGTTCTCGAAATGTAGATGACTATGTGAATAAGATAATGTCCACAGCTCATAAGCTTAGGAATATCAAATTTGACATTGACGATGAATGGCTTGGAACGCTTATGTTGGCTGGCTTACCCGAAATTTATAAGCCAATGATAATGGGATTGGAGAGCTCAGGGATCAAGATTTGTGCAGACTCCATCAAAACTAAACTCCTGCAGGAAGTTCAATGCTCAGAAAGCACAGCATTCTTCACTAAAAAGACAGCCGTTCTCAGGAATCACAGTACAGGAAAGGCTTGTAATCAGAAAGGGCCCAATGTTATAATTGTAACAAGTACGGACACTTCGCCAAGAACTGCCGTGCTCCGAAGAAGAAGAATATTGAAAAAATAGAAGAAAATAAAAGTTATGTTTTCAGCTTTTTCAGCATGTTCTCAGACAATGAATCCGGACCTTTGGTATGTGGACTCGGGTGCCTCTATGCACATGACCAATAGATGTGACTGGATGTATGATGTAACAAGTCCACCGATACCCACCATAACTGTTGCCAGTAGGATACCACTACCCGTGGAAAATATGGGAAAGGTTAATTTATTAATGAATAATAATAAACAAAGTAAAATTCAGGTAAGAGATGTTCTGTATATACCTAAACTTGCTGCCAATCTCTTATCAGTAAGCACTATCGTGAAAAGTGGCTGTAAGGTAAATTTTAGAGATAAATGTTGTGATATTTTTGATCATAATAATAAATTCCTCTGTTCAGCCACATTAGTAAACAATTTGTATCAGTTAAACACTCACAGAGAAATGTTCTCTAATCTGACATGCTGAAATAACTTAAATGATGTTGTCCTCTGGCATAGACGCATGGGACACCTGAATTTTTCAGATGTTAACAAGTTACCGGAGTGTGCAGAGGGAGTCGATCTGTTTCCTGACAATAGTAAAGGTCCTTACACATGTACCACCTGCTTTGAAGGTAAACAAAGCAGATTACCCTTCAACAACATTGGCTCCAGAGCTTCACATTCACTGCAGCTTATCTATACTGACTTGTGTGGATCGATGGAGCATATGTCGCTGGGAGGTATGAAGTATTTCATTACCTTTATAGATGACTTTACTCGAAAAGTTAATGTCTATTTTTTGAAAGACAAATTGAGTGTACTAGAAGTGTTCAAAGATTATAAAAGTAGAGTATAGAATGAACTTGATACTAAAATATAAATTGTTCTTGTTCGGTCAGATAACGGGAAGGAGTACTGTAATAAGGTGTTTGATAGTTTTTTGAATAGGCATGGAATTGAACATCAAACAAGTACTCCATACTCACCCCAACAGAACGGCCTAGCTGAAAGGATGAACAGGGCGCTGGTAGAAAAGGCCAAATGCATGTTGTTTGATGCTCATTTGCCAAAGCAGTTTTAGGCAGAGGCGCTAGCAACAGCGACCTATATAGTTAATAGGTCACCCACTAGATCACTTGATGGCAAAACTCCTATAGAGATGTGGTCAGGCAAGAAACCCAACTTATCAAATATAAAAATTTTTGGCTCTGAAGTAATGGCTCAAGTACCTAAAGAAAAACGTCAAAAATGGGATTCTAAATCTAAATTTTTTTTATTTCTTGGTTACTGTGAATCTAAGTGAATGTAAGGGATATCGGCTACTTGATCCTGACCCATGCATCTATTATTCTGTAAATGAATCAAAAAAGATTTTTATTGCTCTTTGGGTGGACGATTTCATGTTTTTTACAAATGAGAAGAAAACAGCAACGGATATCAAAGAAAAACTCAAAGAGGAATTCTGTATGAAAGATCTGAGTGAGATAGTGTATTAGCATAAATATAAATAGAAATCGTGAGGCAGGTGGGATCATGTTGGACCAAGAAAAATATATAAACCAAGTGTTAGAACGCTTTGGCATGTCTGAATGCAAACCAGTTTGCACTCCGATTGAGGTAAATATGAAATTTGATAAGAAACCTGAGAATGAAGATGGTAATTTCCCATATAGGGAAGAGGTGGGCTGTCTGATATATCTGGCACAAGTTACACGACCTGACATCACATATGCGGTGAAAAAGTTGAGTCAGTACTGTAAAGACCCAGGGATTGAACACTGGCTTGGAGTAAAAAGGGTCATGAGATATCTTCAAGGAACCAAGAACCTAAAGTTATGTTATGTCAAAGATGAGTCTAAGGATATAACTGGGTATTGTGATGCAGACTGGGCTAGTGACCCACAAGATAGAAGATCATGCAGCGGTTACACTTTTATTTTCAAAATGCTTGCATATCTTGAAATTCGTGTAAACAACAGACTGTGGCACTCTCGACAGCAGAGGCTGAATATATGGTGATGGCAAGGCGACCCAGGATGCGTTGTGGCTTCGGCAACTGCAAGATGAGCTCGGGCAAGGCTTGGACAGTGAATTACTCATTTATAGTGATAAACAAAGTGCAATAAGGCTGGCATTCACTGATTGTTATAAATCTCAGACTAAACAGGGAGTGTTGGTAAATGAGAATACAACCATTTGTATTTCTTTGTTGGCTTTACTGCTAATTTAATTGCCTTATGTTGGCAACATTTTTATATTCTCATATTTTATAGTTTTTGGCACAGTAATCTATGTTTTCTGTGGTTATTACTAATAAAACGTTGTTGCATATTTCCGTGTTCTACAGTTATTTTGATGATTTCAACCCCCAAAACATCAACATTCCTAAATGATCTGAAATTATGCGTGTAATAATTATAATAATTCTACTTTTTCACTTGCAAACATTTGCTAAAAATTCAACAATAGACAGTTTGCGCGTGCTTTGTGAACTCATTTTCAAAACCTTTTTGTGTATATATTTTATATCGTCTTCCTTTATTTTTCTTATACAATCATATATAGAGGTTTTTATTTCTACTTTTTTATCAATTGAAACATAAAAAGTTACTATTGTTGTTACTTCAATCATTCAAAAACTTTACGTAGTAAAGATAAATAACATCAGTTACAGTTTTTTTGAAAGAAAATCCAACTAAAATCACAATCACAAAACTTCAACGATTACGCAACTAAATGCACCGGCACGCAAAAGCGAATGTTATATTTGATGATGTCTATGTAAACGAGTGAGTGTAATGCTTCAGAATATTCTTTAGTTCGTTCAGAATCGAACGAAATAGTGTTCAATCGAAAATATACTGTATTTTTATATCAATTAATGACGAAAATAGCAGCACGTAGTGCGGACATGTATACATGTCCTCTGTACTCAGCGATCACAAAACTTGGACACGTCAATATGTCCACGGTACCTCCGTCTCTCTGTGGTGTACTTCGGTGAATGCTACTGGAACTTCTCGAAGAGTAAAACTAGGTTTGCCGAGTTTGGCCTCGTTTTGTAAGTTATGATTAGACCTTACCTTGACTGGACTTGATAAAAAGATCCGAAGGTGTACTTCGGTGAATGCAGTCTGTGAACACGTACAGATCGCCCCCGTCACTATGACTGATTTGATAGACCGCAAATCTTTGCTAAATGGTATCGATTCCTTCCACGGATGATTTGCGAAGCTATTGAAATCCAAAAACATCCTCCTTTCAATAGAGAAGATGACTGGATGCTACCATCTGCTTGGGATTCTATAAAGGTATGGTAAAATTAAATCACAACTCAAGCATACAACTGCAAGACATCAACATACTACAAGTTCATACTGCGTAGATTGAAAAACTAATATTTTAATCTGGAGGTAGCCGTGATTAACTACGACATTGGGACGTCCAACACTTTAGTCCCTCCGTGACCATGGGTGCTGTAAAGTGCTCGAAACGTCGGGAAAATCTATGCAGATCTAGATAAAGAGACCAGTATCAATGCGACCTAGAAGATCTATTGTGATCGCTGCTGTGGCTATAGTTCACTGCTAAGCCCTATGTCTTCAATGAATTGAAGGAGTTGCTTAGCCGTGAGCAATTTCACTTCTTCTGGGCGGAGTAGATAGTGTCCCAGATGAGTGTTACATTTGCGCATTAAGGGTCCGCAATCGGCTAGGATGTGTAGAGGTGTTTCTTCCGTTATGGAACAGAACCGACACATCCTTGAGTTTCTTAGTCCCAGTATGGACATGTGCTTTTTAAGACAACAGTGTCCAGTTAGGGCTCTTGCCAGAATGCGCAATTTATTTTTACTTAATCCCAGGGCTTCTGAAGCGAATTTACCATCAAAAGCCCGGATTAAGGTTTTAGAATGTTTTAGCCTGGTGTGTCAGACCAGATCTTAAATGATTTATTGTGATAAAGAGTTTCAAGGGTCAATCGGGCTAGGCTTCTTGAGAATCCACAAAATGGCTCGGGTCCAAATTGTGTGCACTTTGAGCCCTCCCGTGTGAGTTTGTCGGCAAATTCGTTGCCTACAATGCCCTCGCGACCCGGAACCCATCTTAAAACGACCCTGTTGTTACAACCCAGAGCGTTTAAACGGTTCACGCAGTCTTCAACTAGCTTTGAATTCACTAAGTTTGATCTCAGCGCTAGCAGTGCTGCTTGACTAGCAGAGTTTATGTAAATTTTATGGTTGACGTAGTGTTTTTGCAGATTGATTTCCGCACACCGAAGTATGGCGAAAATTTCTGCCTGGAAGATAGAGGTGTATCTACCCAAATTCATACAAAATTTGTATTTGGGGCGTTCCCCGTAAATTCCAAAGCCTACGTCGAGGCCCATTTTAGACCCATCGGTATACCATATGAGGCTACCGACCTCACAGATAACCTGGCCTTTCAGCCAGTCTTCTCTGGAGGGTAATTCCACTATATACTTTTTATCAAAAGTGTATAGTGGACGCATGATATCTGAGATCATGCATAAGACCGGTGATTCCTTAATTGAGTCGAGCATGGATCTCAATCTGTAGGAGAGCAAGCTCAGACCGCCCTGGGCGTTAATCCTATACAAACTAGCCCTCGCCTCCTTGTCTAGATAGAGATCTAGGGGCGTTAGGCATAGAAGTGCATTAAGAGCCGCTCTAGGCGATGATCGCATAGCTTCAGTTGCCATTAGGCAGGCAGTCCTTTGTAGACTATTTAGTCTGTCCGCAGTCGTCTTTTGGTTGGCCTTGCTACACCAGACAATAGAGGCGTAGGTGAGAATCGGCCTCACTATGCTGCTGTACAGCCATAGGACCATACTGGGACGCAAGCCCCAGTTGTTCCCGACCAAACGACTGCACGTACCTAAAGCAATTTTTGCCTTATGGCATACGTTGCTAAGGTGAGAGTTCCACGTTAGTTTTTGGTCGATTGTTACGCCCAAGTACTTAATTTCTTAAGTTCTTCTAATTCTTAACTTCAATAGTTGGTCAACCGCAGGAGTCCAAGAAGGGGTGACAAAACACCTCCTTGTGGGCAGCCTCTTGTGGTTGCAACCTCAGTCGAGGTTTGAAACAGCGCTATTTTTGCCTTTCTGTTTGAGAGCATCGACTTCACCCATCTGATGGTTGTGGGGTCAACATTTTTAGATGTTAGGCCCCCAATCAGCAGTGATGTGGGGCTACTGTCGAAGGCGCCCTCAATATCTAGAAAGGCACAAAGAGCTATTTCTTTATCCTCCAGTGCTTTTTCGACCCTGTCAATGACACTGATCAGGGTTGTTTCCGTAGATTTGCCTCTGCGGTAAGCATGCTGGTTGTAATGTATAGGCCTCGTAGCTAGAGCTATATCCCTTATATATATCTATCTATAACCTTTTCCAATGTCTTAAGAAGAAAGGAAGATAGGCTTATAGGTCTAAAGGACTTTGGTAAAGCGTAGTCCTTTCTACCAGCCTTAGGTATAAATAGAACCTTGACATTTGTCCTTCGTTCTGGAATATAACCCCACGCAAAACTTGCTCTGAAGATTTTCACCAGATAAGGAAGAAGGATGTCGATACACCTCTGTAGTTGGATGGGAGTTATTCCATCCTCCCCGCTTGATTTGAATGGTTCAAAGGAGTCAACAGCCCACTGCACCAGGTTTGGCCTTATTATCTTTGCAGCCCTACGCCAGTCCTCATTGCAAAGCCTTTGTAGGGCTCTGAAAGAGTTCAAGGCTGAAGTTTTGTATGAACCTGGGAAATCGGTTGACGCTAGTAACTCCAATGTTTCTGTTTCACTATTAGTGAAGTTACCATCCGGCTTTTTAAGAAGCCCGATCTGATTAGGTTTAGCTTTCGATAGCATCTTCTGTAGTCTTGCACTGCGAGGCAAAGACTCAACTTCCTCGCATAGCTTCCTCCACGATGCTCTCATGGCTTTCCTAATTTCTTTATTATATTCAGTTAGGGCTGCACTATAAATGTCCCACTCTTTGGTTTTCTTAGCCCTATTTAATAGTTTCCTGGTCTTTTCCCTAAGGTCTTTTAGCTTAGAATTCCACCAAGAAACTTTTCGTGTTGAGGTCTTGGTTTTGACGGAACAACTGTCCTCGAAGGCTTCACGTACGGATACCTACGGTTACTGTCTCCGTCGCTAACTCCAGACCTTCAATTGTTTTGATGCTTTTAGGAAACGTTTCCAAATTTCTCCTTAGGCTTAGGATATAGATATCCCAGGAGGTCGCTTTCGGATCCCTGGAATACGCTCGTCGTGCCTCGTCACCGCACTCACGCTTTCCGAGGAAGTTTCAAATACGCCGCATCCAAGTGCTGGAACCATATACCGCCTCCTTTTACGAAATCTGAAAGCAGTACACACATTTAAAAATAAATATAGAACACAATTACTGCAAAGTCAGATTGACTTTGATCAAAGTTTATAACGCTTTGCACGATTACGTACCTCATCGTCGTAGATTACTAACAACGGAGCATTAAAATCGTCCTTTTGAATGCGGCTTTTATCTTCTTATATACTTTTATATTCTTCAATAATTACATAGTGTAGTATATAGCCCTATATAGTATTTTAATAATCTCCCCTTTTGTAGTGTTCGTATAGACCTTCTAAGAGCATCTGAAAGCAACATAAACGGGACCTGCTGTGTCGAAGTGGCATTCGACCTTGAACGCTACTCTCTCCCTCTCACTTAAAATAGTTACTGTCTCTTTCCCCCTTGTTGTGCATAATTCTGTCATCATAATTTTGTTTAAAACATAATAAAATGAGTATACATATAGCACTGATTTCGGTAAGTCACTGGTTGGACACACTGAAAATCAGCGCCATGGAAAAAAAAAATTCATGGCATTATGCTGAGTGTGCTCCTGTTCCCAGATGACGCCTTGACACATACTAGTATAGGTATTGTATAGTTTGTAATATGTAGTATATTGTAATTTGTATTGTATAGCCAATATTATTTGTAAATTATGTGTTTTTCTATGTTATCTGTGATGGCGTCATTTTGGAGAATAAATCTTTCTTTCTTTCTTTCTTTCTTAAAAGTAACGGTTTCAAAAGATGGTGATGCTCCAATCACAAACTTAATGTGCTTGTGATTAGACATCGAGTTTTCGCTACTAACATGCCAGTCATTTATCCGCCTGGACATGTTATTGGTAGCAAAGGTTATGTCTAACACTTCTTGCCTAGCACGCGTTACAAGGGTTGGTGTACAACCTAAGTTTAGGCTTACCAGGCGGGCTCCATTGCCGCGCCAGAGCCTCCCCTAACTTTAAAAGTTATCATCTTAAAGCCAAGGATGACTCTGCTGCCTGCCTTCCTAAGAGCCTCCGCCGATGGGTCGTCCAGAGAAAAGGTTACTAGGAACCCATTCTCCTCGTCCCTACGGTGGAGGATTCTCCAGAGCTCAGTATGGAGCCCTTCATTCTGTGTCCTCAACAGCACAGCCGCCTCCTCTGGAGAGTCGGCTTCGCTGCGGGGCAAGTAGGTAATGCCCAGCGTAGGCTTAGGCAGTTCGCCCTCGGGTATTACCGAGAGCTCTGCCTCCGGCCAGGGCTTTAGTTTTCCAACTTCACCCACAATCCAGTCCTGGCTTGCCTTATTCAGGCACGTTACCAGAATCCAACCTGGCTTGTGTGTGAAACCGGAAAATTTTGGGCCCATTCCCGGTTGCGACCCACAGGCCGTCTTAGCGATGGCCTGTGTTAGTGCCCGGTGGACCAGCCGCATCTGCTCCACACTCGTAGGATTCGAATTGCGAATTCCTATAAGCGCAGAGCCGGCTACGGTACTGAAGCTGAGCTTCTTCTCCTCCGTTGCCAGCTTCACAGTCTACAATTAACATCTTAGTGCCGGTGGTAAGCGGGTTTGTTGTAGCAATACGGCTTTCCCGTGGACATCGCACACCCATAACGTTGAGGGCGGCGTCGTAGCGCATAGCGATGCGTCGTCTATCTTTCGGATTGGGAGGAGTGTGTTTGGTAGCACTTTTAAGTGTAACAGGCATACTCAACTTCATGTCTTAGTGCATTAGCGTTATGATACGTGGAGTTTTATTCACTGGCGTCTTAGTAGCGTGTTACTATGATACGTTGGTGATATTTTTTAATTAACAACAATACAAATTTTGTTACCAAAATCGATAGGGATCATGTGGGTGTGTTGTGAGGGGGCGCCACTCGTTTGATAGTTGCATTGATGCTTACTGCTACTTGCGGTATTGCGTCTTGTGATGGATCTGCGGGTGTACTGTGCCTGAGTTGACGCATTCCTGTGGTTCTGGTCGATGGAGGCATGCGGATGGTGATGTCTGCTGGGTTGTATGGGGGAGCTTGGCATGGTGTAAGCCCGACGATAGTCGTAATGATGCTTGTTGCGTTCTGCGGCATTGCATCTCTGCGATGGTTGTTTAATGGGACGCTATTCTCAATGGCGCTCTCTACGTCTTGGTTTGACTCACACCTAAGTAGCTTTGCCCAAGTCGAGTCCCTTCATTACGGAGCTGCAGACTGTCTGCCCTCCACGATGTTTTATATAACGACTTAACAATCTATCTCTGTAACTTTCCCACCTTTGAATGATTGAAGGCAACTTGTTGGTGAGTGAGACAAACATGATCGAAAATGCATTTACTCAACGTCAGTGACACAAATCCTTTCTGATGGCGAATTATTACTCTTATCTTATAACCGCCTTTTGGCTATATCTGCCGTTGTATTGGTTGGTGGAGCATATGTGTCGACCTCATGCGGGTGGTAGCTGGCGGGAGGATCTGAGGAGACTCTCAAGGCTGCCGCCGAAAGCCACACAACGTGGGACCCCATTGCGTTGAGGTGAGCGGTAGACTCATGACACGCTCTGTGGCTAGTAGCCGTGCTGATCATGCAATTGGTGGTGATGCCATACACTTACATCACGGCTTCAGGAGCGGCGGTCTGGCAGGAGGTGGCGCTCACGGAGGGTTTACGGCCGATGTGCCTATTTGCCCAAACCGTGTGACGTACATTCACTCTGGCTGGATTCGTTCGTATTCTGTATGGCTTTTAGATGCATTGACATGCGCGACTTCGGTCGATGTTTGTGCTTACGCACTAACAAGGGGCCAAGCCTCTTTTACTGGTTCGCCAGTTATTTTACTGTGGCCTACGGTCCAGTTCCCGCATTAACGTTTCCTTCGGGGGGAGTGCATCAAAATGGTTGGCGCTCACCGTGCACGGCGTGTGTGGGGCCGTGTGCCTAAATTTTTTCAAATAAATGTAGGAGAGCGAAGCCTTTGTATCGGGTATTTTGTATAAATATTTTGTGAGCCTTTTCTAAGCGGGAAGGGATAATTAATAATGTAAATCTAATACAAGTGGAATAGGACATTTTATGTTCTTAACCTTTCTCGATCCCTGTCTTCGTGAACGGGATTCACTTAGCTTATAAGGCACTACCAACAGTTTTCAATTGCTTTAGTGAATATTCATTCTTCCAAAAGACACCTAAAATAACTAAGTTGCTAAACAAACACAACGTAAATAAGGGTCTTAACTAAGACGATCACACCAAGAATATTACAAACGGCCTATTATTAAACCTTTTTAAAGATAATTTAGAAAGATACAAACATATTTTATTAATCCTGGTCACATATATATATATATATATATATATATATATATATATATATATATATATATATATATATATATATATATATATATTATATATTTAATATCATACATATTTATTATTACGAGTGGGGCGAAGCGTTACAACATCAAAAAAAATATATTTAATTTCTTTTAAATCATACAAAAACACAGTCGTTTTTCCAAAATCCTTCCTTTTTTGTGCTCGTTTAAAATAGGGATTGTGTATGTTACTTACAATAGTATATTGTTAAGTAATTATTGTACCAGAACAGTACCCGCAACTGATCATCGCTGCTGCTGCTGGCTAAGTATTTTAAGCCATTCATTGAGGAAATGCATCCAGCATTCTTAGCACGTTACAACGGGGAGTAATTAATGATATGGTAAGGAGGAAAAAAATAGAGGACTGTATGATAACATTAATTTAAGTTTTTTTTATTATAGTCGTTTAACCTTGGACACTATACAGGTTTTTTCAGAGCGCTCGAGTTTTAAAACGAAATAAAACAGCCTGTGCAAGTGATATTGCAGCAATTTTCATTTTATTTTAAAGAATATTTGATAAAATTATGTATGGAATATAATTTCAGCCAAATGGCTACCACGACACCACTGTAGGTGCTGTGTCCTGGTAGACCAATTTTGGAAAATCTGATATATGGGACTCAATTTCATGCTGTTGTTGCTAGTCTTCGCTTTCATGGTATGTTGGCCTTCAGAGAGATTGTTAATTGTGGTTCATCTGCATAGACCAGAGATTTCACGCAGCCTCATATAAAATAGTCGAGCCGGTGTTAAGTCACACGATCTCGGCAGCTATATGATGTTACCACTATGACTCCAAATGACGAAGCCCTTAAACTTATCATCTAATAAACTCAATGTTTCCCGTGTAGTATGTTAAGTGTCGCCGTCCTTTTGAAACCACATACTTGTGAGGTCAATATTTTGTATCCTTAGTCAAAAACATATATAGCGCATCTTCGAAGAAATAAGAGCCAATGGTACTGCCGCACTAAAATCCACACCAAACAGTGACTTTTTTGGAGTATAAAGACACTTGATGAATATCTCGTGGGTTTTCGTCGCACCAAATCCGGCAATTTTGTTAACAAAGCCACTCAACCAGAAATAAGCCTCATCAGTTAAGATGATTTTTTTCACCGAAAGCAGTGTCGGCCGCCAAATGCTCTAAAGTACAATCAAGTACAAATACACAGCGCGGTATAATTTAAATAACCTTCATCTTTTGTTCTTCTTCACTAGCTCGTAAAAGTTCCAAAAGTCAGGTCACCCGTCTGGTTGGCCTGAGGTGAACTCCTGACAAGATAGTGAACCTGGGCTAATTATTTATTATAAACTCCAATATACGCAAAATGGGCTTATTGTTTCCTAAAATCTTGCAGTGCTATCCTTAAAACACTTCTGGTTTAAAAATATGTAATAAATTTCGGTTATCTGAAATAATTGAAATTCATTACATATGTTTTTTTACATTAAAATAATTTTAAGATTTTGTACAAAGTGTTAAAAGCAATTGTGGCTGTGTGACCGCGGCACGGTCAGCTATAAATTGCCGTCCGCCTTTAATACCTACCATTTATCTCTGTACTTTGACGTATCGTCTGACTCCCCCCGTTGGGTCGCCAAAGATGAATTGATCAGGTCAACAAATGCGTAAGGAGCCGACATTGAAATTTCCTTTTACTATGTAATAAAATAAATATAAATCATCAGTGCCTCTGTGGCTTTCTTAAAAGCAAAAATATTTATTTTTATACTAGTTTTCGATAAATCACGATGTTAACTGATGTGATTGATGTCAATTAATATTTTCAGAACGGAAGCATAAAACAAAAAACGCAAAGTGAGTTTATTA
Organism: Parnassius smintheus behrii; assembly: GCA_036936625.1. NCBI lineage: Eukaryota > Metazoa > Arthropoda > Insecta > Lepidoptera > Papilionidae > Parnassius > Parnassius smintheus. Next base: position 9,794,521 of record JAUPFT010000030.1, on the reverse strand, counting down.
ACAGTATCTTGCACATATCACAAATTTTTGAGCTTAATCATCATCATCATTATCTCACGATCTAAGAAAAGTTTTCTGCTGAACAAAAGCAGTATATTTTACACACCAGGGGGGGGAGTCCGTTTCACACCAAGGAATTGGCTTGGCAGGCAGCCACAGTTTTATAATTCTGAATTATTGTCATGTAAATGCTGCTGCCTAGCTCCTGTTTCGTTTTCTGTTGTTATCTCTTATGACCTACGGCATGATATGGGATGGTGGATATTCTTACGACTACTTAAACTTTTGGCTTTAACATGATATTAATTAAGGTTATGGTTTGGTTGTGTGGTGACAGCGTTAGATAATTGACTACCCCATTTCGTTCAGTGAGTAAACGGAAGACTATTGGAAATACCAGAAAGGTATTACAGCTCATATTTGATAGAAATTAGCTTAACAACTTTATGAACACCATACGTAAAATACTCAGATCAGCGTTGGGGGTCAATGTGATAGGTGTGACGCTGGTCCGACAGATGGACAATTCGTTAGTGTAGCAGTTATAGGAAAACATCCCTGTAATGAGGGAGACTTACGTTCAGTAGTTTATTTTTAAGGCAAAATGAAGATGAAAAGATCGGTTTATAATATCATTTCAATCCAAGTATTTCTTTCTGTGTACATCATATGCACGTTGTTTTGGAAATGAAATACTTACCACAGTGTAGTTCTGATGCACTGATATTTGGTAGTAGTAACACACTGATATTTGGTAACATTAAGATACTTTATGTTCTTACATAGTACCCTTGTAGTATACTTACCCTTCTATGTTTGAAATGGTTTGAAATGTTGCAGATGTCCATGGGACGAAGTAACCACTTATCATAAGGTAAATAGTTTGGTTTTAACTTTAGCTTTAAAAAAAATTAATAAATAATTTTCAACTGATTTTATAAGCTCTGGTATCTGATATCTGGTATCTGGTATAACATTAAGTTCGTAGAATGCTATTTGTTGAAAAAAAATTCCTACAACTTTCACGCAGGTAAATTAACTATCATGATTTATTTAGCTATCCATAAAAGGTTTAACGAAGTTTCAATAAAAGTCATCATTGCAATTCTATTAAATGTAAATCAATAAACTAGCGTAAAATAATCATCATTAAAACTTATTGTATTTTAAAATTAATTATGCATGCATGTCGTGCCATAAAAATTACAACGATTTAAATATTTCTTAAAATATTATAAACATATACTTTAAGTATACGTAGAAGTATCAAAAGTCACCTATCACAAACGAACATATGTCACCCTAATAGACCGCTACAAAGCACAGTTCTGAGCTACCTTCAATCGTCAATCACATCTACTCCTCCCTGGATTTTTTATCGTGTCATTACTGCATCTAGCCTTGTACTAGCTCTTACTAGCAAACGATTGCTAGATTGCTTGCCAGTACGAGGCTGCCACTCTAAAATCTGTCTTTTCCACCAGTTGTCGGTTCTTCGATCTATATGATCGGTCTATTCTGCGTACTGTTGCGATGGGTTTTGCCAATTAATCTTATGCTTCTGCGGTTAACCTTGGTAACTTAGGATTTCTTATACAAAATGCTTTGACGAATACTACACATAGAATTAAATTATTTTTATGGATTTGTAGCGGCGCTGTCGTCGCGACACTAGCACACCGAAGCCTAAATCGCGCTATTAACATTCCGAATCATAGACAGTATATATAGAATTTCTCCGAACTATCACTCGGAGTATTGGCCGCTCCCCGGGCAGAACACCTTGCCCGGTGGGAGATCTCCCCTTTTCCTTCTACGGCCACAGATTATACTGCATAAATTTTTTCCTACTACCATCAATTGGACTGTGTGCTCGTTTGTCACATTTATTCGGTTAATTCAAACACGCAGAGATAATTCAGTTGTTAAGATGCATAAACTACCTGATATTTTGTGTGATAGAAGCATTCCGAGGTACGCAAAACATTTACGCAACCATTAACTGCAGAGCTATGAAATACACAAGTGTTATTCCATGTATGTGACACGACATAGTTTTCACTAATACAGACCATATTCGTAGTTCATTCTGTTATAGTTGAATGCTCTTTTTTGGACCTATTAAAAGTACTGTATGCAGATCATTTATTGTGTCAGAATATCTCTTTTAAGATGGGTATGTTAAGTACAATAAAATATGGAAATAAAGTTGGATGTTATTGTTTATATTAAATTTTATTATACCTATTTAAAAAAAAACTAAAAATTACGTATAAAACTAAATAGCTGTGACTTTTTCTCTTCTTCTTTCTTTCTACTTTATCATTTTTATCTTTACAATAATAATGGCGTGTATTTTGACTGGAGTCGATCTTAAAGGCTAATTTTAAGCATTGTGAAATCCTGCCGCAAACTCCGGAATTTGGCCCTCTGGATGACTATATGAAACACAGGATAAATATGCTGTTATTGTGCGATGTTATTTTGTGCAGCTAATGAGAATTTTTCAACAGAAAGCTCACACTCACACACTACTAACTAGTTATTTAATCAGTAATTAATAATTAAAAGTAAAAAATTGTTTTTCAAAATTAATTTTATGGCCAACTAAATAATTAATAATAGTGTGAGCAACTGCGGATTGGAATTGAGAAATTTGTGAGCAATTAAGTACACTTATTCATTATTCTGAGCGGTTAAGGCAAAATTATGTCTAATTTTAATTGTTAACTACTAATTAAATTCTTTACTAATAATGTGGGCAATAGCGGATTTAAATTCAGCATTTTGAGAGCAAATAAGTGCTTTTATTCATTTCAAAAATATTGGTTTTAAGTATAATAGGCAAAAAGTTTTTTGTATTTTTAAATATTAATAACTAATTAAATAATTATATAATAGTACGAGCAATTGCAGATTGGAATTGAGCAGTTTGTGAGTAATTAAAAACACTCATCAGAGCGCTTTAGGCAAAAACAATTTTGTACTTTTAATTATTAATAACTAGTTAAATAATAAATTCATAGTTTAAGCAAAGGCGAATATAAATTCAGTATTTTTTAAGCGATTAATTTCACTTCATCATATTTTGAAAAAATTATTGGTTTTAAGTTTAATAGGCAAACATAGTTTTTTACTTGGTCGGGTCATAAGTTCTGTCAAAACCTTATTATTTAAAATTTTAGAATAATGGCTAGATGAACTTCATCAGTTATAAAAATATAACGTTTGCGCTTGCTGAAAATAAAAAAGAAATTAATTTTCATTTATTTTTAAATATGGAGTGGTCGAAGAAAAAAGATATCGATAGTGTAGCGGTTATCTTGTTGCACCACTGTGGTTACGCACCAAAAAGATTTTCAATATTCTACAAAAATTGAAAATAACCCTTTGATTTGTTTTCACATTGTTTATCACATCATCAAACGATTACTACAGATTTAAGCTTCGAAGATCGTAAGAGGATCGGCTGACCTCGTACAGTTAGGACACCCGCAAATTCACTGTCAAAAGAGTGATCAATAAAGACCTAGAACTACAAGGTTAGCGTAAGAAAACCGAACATTTTTTCAACGAGCGTTTGAAAAAAATTGACTGGATAGATCCCGAGCTTTGTTACGGCGGTATGCGAGAAAAATACCGCAAAATTTTGTTTTCGGATGATTTTTTTTTTAAAAATCGACGAAAATTATAATAAAAAAATGATAATGTAAAATAAGATAAAATAATCGCCTAGGACATCCTTTTGCGACTCTTCCATTCAATTCTGTAAAATAAATTTGCTTTGTCACTCTTTCTTCATTCATTCTTTCTACATGACCAAACCACAGAAGCATTCCTTTCTTAATCCTGATCGCAGCATCATCTTGCAAACCACACTCTTCTTTTATCACACCGTTTCTCACCCTGTCACTTAGATTCATCCCTAATATACTCCTTAGCGACCTCATTTCTACTGCATTTATTCTACTCTCGTGCTTCTTCTGCCACACCCAACTTTCACTACTATATGTCAAAGCAGGGACTAATACAGCATTGTCTATTGCCATACGTGCCCTTTTTGACACATTCTGACTTTTCATAATAGAGTGTAGAGCCCGATTTACTTTATTTCCTGCGATCACACGTCGTTCTATATCCTTATCATATCTCCCATTCCTGCTGAATACACATCCGAAATATACAAACTCACACAGTTGCTCGACTAACTCCCCTTCTATTCTTATTTCGTTTATCGTTATGCTTTCTTCTCTTTCAAAAACCATAACTTGCGTTCACTTTCATACCCCTTTCTTTTAATGACTTGTTTATTAATGTAACCATCATTTGCAAATCTGCTGCTGACGACGCAAAACTACTCACCCATCCACATTCTTCACATTTCAAATTTTCCAAACAACTGTCCATATTATATCGGTTGAACAGCCACGGGCAAGCCACACATCCCTATCTGACATCTTTATGGATACCAAACTAGTCCGAGTAGACCCCGCTGATCCTAACACAAGCACTTGAGTCGAGACTTTAATGCCTAGCGCTTTATTAACCTAACGCTCAACCCGAATGAATTTAGTGTTTGCCATAACACATCCATGTCCACTCCATCCTTTTCCAAGTCCATGAACGCACAAAAATCTCTTTGGTTTTTGACCAAAAACTTCTCCGCAATCATGCAAACTATTTTGCATTTTTAATTATTAATAACTAATAAAATAATTCATTAATAATTGGAGCAATAGCGGATTTGAATTGAGCAATTTGTGTGCAATTAAGTGCACTTCGCAAACTTCGTGCAAGTTTGCGAAGTGCACTTATCACACGCATCGGGGCAGCGCGGCGGACACTTCCTTGCCCTAAAACCCTCTCAGATATGAAAGGAAGGCTTGTGCTCAGCAGTGGGACTTATATAGGCTGTAACTTTAAGTGCACTTATTCATTTATCTGAGAGGTTATATTTCCAAGCTAAATTTTTTGTGGGCTCTTTTTCTGTGTAATACCATTCAGTTACCTTAAAATTACTAGTAGTCCCAACAACATTTGTCTCTTTTCATTTGCTTTGCCGTAAAAGTTTCAAATAGATGATTTGCAATCAATATTTTGAGACTGAGGTTTTTAACTATTGATGCCACTTATTACAAACGCATAACATTTCATCTTCTTCCTCCGCCGTCTCAAGAACATTTTAAAATATACGTACGTAGTATACATACTTGAAGATTGCTAAATATATATTCTATATTATATTAAAATATTCTTTCAATTTGAAAAAAACTTAAATAAATAAGAGTAATAGGATGAATCTATTGCTTCGTTTAATGAAAGAATAATAAATTCGTAATGAATGAAAAATATATAACCTCAAAATAATAATTACGTGAACTAAACCTGCAGTTTTCGACATTTTTAATGTTTGTGATTACCTTCATTAATATCTTTAAAATACTAAATAATTTACCCTTAAACGTACCTTTTCTTGTATCGTTATTGTTTGAATGTTATCTGATATAAACCACTTAAGTTGGGGTATATACAACTTTGATAATACAAATGGATGGATACAATGAATACACTTTGTAAATAAGAGACAACTAACTTGAAACCTGCAATGTGACCTTTGTAAGGCTAATGATACATTAATAAAGTTGGATGTCAATTTAGTAGATAATATGCTTAAGCATTTAGTACATAGTTAATAGATCGCCAGAGAAATTATTCGCAAATATTTTCCAAATTCTAATTCCCGCAAGGAACAACCCTATGCACGAATCTTAGAGAATGCTTTTGAAAAGAAAAACACATGGAAATATCCTAGTATTTTATATTTATTGTGTTGGTATTTAGAAATTTGTAGTTGCAGGGAATAAAGCGAACCAATATTCCTCGCGTCTCATTGGACAAAATCCGAGTTATAAAATAGGAAATGTTCGTCGCACAAACTCTAGGAATTCGTACGGATTTAAAATCTCTGACATGCGGTTTGGTAACAGCTTCATCATTTTCTTTTTGTTTAACTTAAAATTATTTGACAACAATATATATATATATATATATATATATATATATATATATATATATATATATATATATATATATATATATATATATATATATATATTATAGGAATAATAAGAGACATTTGCTAATATTATCGTAGTTTATTGTACAAAGGTCAGTTATTTCTATGCATATTTGACTTCTTTTAATATTTCATTATAGCCGGTTAAGGACATTTGAGAAGACCGCTGCTGGACAACCTCTTTCCAGTAAATTGACTTACAAGAGGGACATTTTCCGTCTTACTCATGCAATAATAATATAATAAAATAAGTTTTATTATATTATTATAACAATAAATATAATACATTTAAATTTCTCAAACAAGAAAACATGTAATTCATTTATTTTGTATTAATTTTTAACAAAATTAGGGAGATAAACGAGTTTACCTTAATGGTAACTGGATGACTTCTAAACATTTATATTGATTTCTTATATTTACATGTACACTCTACACATTGAATAAAACTACTTTTATGAATAATGATTTCTCATATTTACGCGAACAATATACATTGATTAAAACTACGTTAACGGATTTTATCGCGTTTAATTATAATTATTTTTTATTCAGTCACCCATGGTCACAGGAGACTGAGATAACTGACGTCCCGATGTCATTATTAAGCCCGGATTACCTTCAGCTATTTGATTATTGTTTATGGTCTGATCCATGCAAAATAAACTGTGTCTTGAAGTCTTGCAGTGGTATGCTTGGATTAGTTTTAATTTTATTAACTATAGGGTCCCAAGCAGGTGATAGTACCCAGCCTCCTTCTCTATTGAAATTAAGATGTTTTTTTATTTCAACAGCCTCACCTATCATCCTTGGTAGGAATCGGTGTACTTTCACGAGGATTTGTGGTCTATCAAATCTGTTGTAATGGTTGGAGCCATCTAGGATACGATCACAAGCTGCAGACTTCCCGGAACGCTGATGATTTACATCAGCTTTATGTTCTTTTATGACCATATTCACAATCAAGCTAGTACACTCCTGCATCTTGTAGAGGAATATGATACTTGAGGGATAGTAAGAACTGACTAATCTTCTTCGGCGGCTTGTAGAATGTTCTAATAGAAGCTTGCTTCAAGATATAGCCAATCTTGTCTGTGTCACCTCTGACATATGGTAGTACAGCAGGCACACACTAGACTGTGGCCGGCTTCACTCGGTCACTAGAACGTAGGCGTGGGACCCGAAGCTTGTTGTTGTGCAGAACTTGCTTGACGTGCTGAAGCTCGGCGACCAGGTGTTTGCTGTCACAAATCTCTCGTGCTATCTGTAATAAAGATTTGCCCACGGTAGCTAACTGTAATGGATGGTGGTGAGATTCACCGTTTACATATCGGTTTGTGTGGTTCTTTTTTCTATACACAGAGTTAGAATATCATAATAGCAAATTGATTTTAGAGTTTATGGAATAAAGAAATTCTAAAAATGCAGCTACTTTTTCGATGGTATAATTGTGCAAGTATCGTATACGTACCGCTTGTAGATCCTTGGTGTAACAGGTGCAGTAAGGACGGCTTTCTCCTCAAATTCTTTCATGAATATATTGGCGACAATGGGAGATACAGGTGAGCCCATCGCACCACCATCTACTTGCTTGTAAAACTCTTCCTTCCACAATAGATAGCCAGATGTCAGTCAATGTCTGAGTATGTCAATAATACCTTCATGTGCCAAATTACCGAAGTTATATGGGTTACCAAAATACGCAAAGCGAACGCTCCATTAAGTCGAATATTGAGTTACATTGATTCGCCAAATTACAGATTGGCTCAACACTTAGCTAAAATATTATCATCACTCAGAGTACACTATGGATTCATACCATGAAAATAATTTAAATTAAATTTTGAATGAATATTAAATTTACTACTACTACTTATTTACTTATTTTGAATGCTATAAGAGACGAGAATGGCTATATTCTGAATGATGAAGTTTTGAGTTTAAAGAGATGGAAGGAATACTTTCAAAGCGTGTTTATGAGTGAGGAGACAACGTGTGTACTAAGTGAAGTAGAAATTCCGAAAGAAGAGGAAAGAGGTAGCGAGATAATTAAAGATGAAATAATGAAAGCAATGAAAAGCATGAAAGCAGGTAAGGCTGCCGGATATGATAGAGTTGCACTCGAAATGCTAAGGGCAGGAGAGGAAGTGGTGGCAGGCCTGCTGTCCACCTCATTTAATTTAGGCTGGGAACTGAAGCGGGTACCGGTAAACTGGTGCAAAGCCGTGATAGTCCCGGTATATAAAGGAAAAGGGTCACAGCAGGACTGTAAAAACTACCGTGGCATCAGCCTTCTTAGCATTGTGGGAAAACTGTATGCTAAGATACTGATTGAAAGGGTCATGAAAGAAACTGATGGAAAAATTTGGGATGTGCAAGCGGGAATTAGAAAGGGAATGGGATGTACAGATCAAGTCTTTTCCATGCGCATGATCGCGGAGAAGTTTTTGGCCAAAAACCAAAAGGTTTTTGTGCGTTCATAGACTTGGAAAAGGCCTATGACAGAGTGAATAGGGATGTGCTATGGCAAATACTGAACTCATTAGGGTTGAGCGCTGGCTTGATACAGGCGGCGGATTAAGAATGGGTGAGTTAACCGTCAAATACCTTTTGTACGCCGATGATCAAGTTATCCTTGCGTCGTCGGCGACCGAGTTGCAAATGATGGTTACATTAATGAACAGATCATTAAACGAAAGGGGTATGAAAGTAAACGCAAGTAAGACGAAGGTTATGGTTTTTGAAAGAGAATGTTACGAGCTTGAGGTTCGTGACAATAAAAATTGCCGATAAAATTACCTAAATTAACACTTTAATTTACTTTACACAAATTAAAGTTAAAACACTAATAATTAAACACACTAATTCACTTAATTCCGCTCCGAAGCTTCGCTTGTGTCGCCGAGTTCAACTCTGTAGATCGCATCTTGCAGCGCCTATTTATATAATTAGCAAAGAAGCGTCCCGAACATTCAGGTAAATGCGCGTCAGGCAACGAGTATTCGAGTGTAGATTTTCCAGAAACTTAGTTCTTCGGGTGGCGCTGTCGGTCGAAAGATTTGTGATGTCATTTACTGCAAAGCTCCCCTCGCTCTCGTTCCTGACACTAGATGGCGCTAGTGCGCTGATTTGAGCGCGGCGTAACACTGCCCCCTCCTAAGACATGCTCGTCCCGAGCATTATCGGCCCCATAATAACGCGCTAGGCGATCCACATGGACGATCTTAGGAGTCCCTCTTGCGCCTTTCTGTATCCGGTAGGTTACATCGTTGATCCTGGTCACAATCCGGTACGGGCCGTCCCATTTAGCTTGAAGCTTAGGAGATTTCCCTTTGCTGCGGACTGGATTATGCAAACATACTAATGAACCTTCGTTGAACCCTTTATTGTTCATTTTGCGGTCGTACCGGCTGGCCCGATTGTCTGACGTGCTCATAAATGTCATTCATTTTGTTCCGCAAGTCATTTGCATAATCGGTTATACTGCGTGGGGCATCAGGTGGTATCCCGGTGATCAGGTCCGCAGGCCGCCGTAATTCCCTTCCAAAATTTGCGAAAGCTGGTGTCACTGCTGTACTTTCGTGAACAGAACTTCGATATGACAACAAAAACGGTTGTATGTGCTTGTCCCAGTCTCGTTGCCGATTGTCTACAACTTTTGCTAGGTACCTCTCCAATGTCTGATTAAATCGTTCCACCATTCCATCAGATTGCGGGTGATAAGAAGTCGTTCTTGTTTTATGAGTACCCATAACTCGGCAAGTTTCCTGGAATATTTGAGACTCGAAATTCCTTCCTTGATCGCTGTGAATCTCTAAAGGTACACCAAAACGACAAAAGACTTCATGAACTAGTTTATCAGCAACTGTTGAAGCTTCTTGATTTGGAATGGCGAAGACTTCTGGCCACTTAGTGAAGTAATCCATCACAACCATGAAATACTTGTTACCGCTTTCACTCTCCGGAAACGGTCCTGCCACGTCAATGGCTATTCTTTCCCATGGTGCACCAACATTGTACAACTTCAATGCACCTCTACTACGAGTCTGAGGTCCCTTTACAGCCTTGTAAAGGGACCTCAGACTCGTTACCTTCTGTTACCGTCGACCTCAAACTTGTACATTTGCGACAACAGTCCTCGACATCGTTTCGACAGTGGACCCAGTAAAACCGTTCTCGGATCTTCAGTAGAGTTCGTTTAACTCCCAGATGGCCTCCTGAACAATCATTATGGTACAGCTGTAGAACATCCGGTACTTTAGCTTTAGGGACAACCATTTGCAAATGACAGCTGTCTCCCCGAACGTTTTCCCATTTACGACACAGAACTCCATCCTGAAGCAGCAAGCTGTCCCACTGGGCCCAATAGCTTTTAGTAGTCGAACTTATCGCTGAGACTTCACTCCACTTGGGCTTGGGAGCACTGGCCTTTATCCATTCCAGAATCGGCTTGATGTCCGGATCTTCATGCTGTGCATGTAGTAAGCTGTCCTTCCACTCGTTGCTGAGGTGGTCTGTCCTGAGCATCCTCACGGATACCACTTCCTTACTCTCTTGCCTAGTACAATGTTTGCAACCTTCAGGACAAGGTCTTCTTGACAATGCATCTGCGTTGCCATGAGATTTCCCGCTGCGATGTTCGATCTCAAAGTCGTATTCCTGCAGTAGTTCAATCCACCTCGCAACTTGTCCTTCTGGGTTAAACTGCAATAGCCATTTTAATGCAGCATGGTCAGTTCGTAAGTGAAATTTTCGTCCCAGAAGATATTTGCTAAAATGTTGCAACGACTTTACCACAGCTAGCAATTCGCGTCTTGTGACACAGTAGTTCCTTTCCGGTTTTGACAACGACTTGCTGAAGTACGCTATCACGACCTCTTGGTCACCATTACGTTGAGACAACACACCGCCATTCCTTTATCACTTGCGTCTGTGTCAACTATAAACTCTTTGCTTACATCAGGGTATTCCAAAATAGGTGTCTTGCACAGACGGTCCTTGAGCTCCTGGAATGCGATGTTACAACTTTCATCCCAGCAGAAATGTCGCTTCTCCTCGGTTAGCTTATGCAGAGGTTTGGCTATATCTGCAAAGTTCTTCACAAAACGTCGGTAATAGGAGCACAAACCCAAAAATGCTCTAACCTGCGTCTTGTCTTTTTGAATCGGCCAATCCTTTACAGCTGCGATTTTATCTGGATCCATGCGGATACCTTCTTCCGACACTACATACCCCAAAAAGTTGACTTGCCGTTTGAATAGTGAACATTTCGTCGGACTCAACTTGAGGTTGGCACTCTTAATCTTCATGAGCACGCGTTCCAAGTTTTGAAGGTGTTCCTCAAACGTACGGCCCACGATGATGTTGTGATCCAAGTAGACCAGACAGGCGTCGCCAATTAGCCCGGTAAGTACAAGTTCCATCAGCCTTTCAAACGTTGCTGGAGCATTGCACAACCCAAACGGCATTGCTTTAAATTGCCACAGACCTTTTCCCGTCGAGAACGCAGTTTTCTCCTTGTCCTTAGGGTCAATTTCAACTTGCCAGTAGCCACTTTTTAGGTCCAGCGTGCTAAACCACTTTACTCCTGTAAGCATGTCCAGCGTGTCGTCAATTCTTGGCAAGGGATAGCTATCCTTCTTAGTAACGTCGTTCAGACGGCGGTAGTCAACACAAAACCGCAAGCTGCCGTCCTTCTTCTTTACCAGTACAACGGGTGTACACCATGGACTAGATGAAGGTTCAATAACACCATCCTTCACCATTCCCTTAATCATGGTTTCCACTTCCTTTTCACGTGCTACCGGCAATCGTCTTGGCCGCTGACGGATAGGCAACTCTTCACCTGTGTTTATTTTGTGTTGAACTAAACCAGTCTTTCCTATGTCAGCATCGTTTGATGAGAATACATCGGCGTACTCGAGTAACAACTTCTTCGCCTCGACCAATTCGTTCGGGGGCAGAACACTGCGACAGTCTTCCAAAAGTGTGGTCACTCTTGTTTCTGAATCCTCGAGGGGGTCCCACTCGATATATATTGGCACTGACGTAACCAATCCACTTCCTCACAAGTACCAACCAGTGTGCCTTTTTCTATAATCTGTTCCCGGTCGCAAAGGTTCAGCACACGTACTCCTGAGATGTCAGTGGTCCTGACCAAGGTTCGAGCTACTTTCCATGGAAGGTCATTGTTTACCCTTTCCACAAGTACACAACGGTGAGCTTGCCAAGCATTTCGAGGAAGACTAACCGGAACAATCGTTTCCGATCTCGGCGGAAGAACAATCTTCTTGATGCTGTACACATTTCCTGGTAACGCACCTTCCATAAAAAGTTCCTCCTGTCCACATTTCAAAACACCTTGCTTAACGTCGATCTCGCAACCATTATTCCTCATAAAGTCTAAGCCTAGGATGCAGTCGTCCATTATATCAGCCACGATGACATTATGCAGGTAGATCACGTTGCCTAGCTTCAACTCCATCTCCTTCTCTCCACGGACGGGTATACGCTGACCGGTGGCTGTTACCAAATTAATGCGTTCTAGGTTGTATGCGGAGTCCCCAAGGAACTGACTTATAAGTTGGGAACTAACAACCGTACGAGAGGCTCCAGTGTCTATGGTCAGTTTACACGGCATTCCGTTGACCTCGCCCTTGATGATTAGACTGTTCCCATCATGGGTTTGTGAAATCGAGATCCTTGGGGCTCTTTTAACATCAGCCAGCACCCGCCCCGCAGTTCTGGCTTTTACTCGTTTCCCTGCTGCTGCTGGGCGGTGCTGTTGGCCGCACTACCCTCCTGAGATCGTTCACCGTCCCTTTCTAGGGTTCGCTTAGGGCAGCTGGATCGAAGATGGCCCTTTTCCCCACAGCCATAGCACCTAGGGCTGTATCCTCTGTTGCGGTCGCAAACTGTAACTGCTGCAACCTCCCTGACGCGATGGGAACGATGATCCTGCCGCACGGCTTCTACCTCCAGTGCATGGGCCAAGGCGTCCTTAAGCGTCTCGTGGTGCCCGAGCCTCACAGCAGCTCTGACTTCCAGGTCACGGATGCCGTCGATGAATGTCTGCACCAGGTTCCCTTCAATGAGCGCAGGTACAGACCGGTATGCTTTTCGCACCAGCTTCTCCACCTCTAGAGCCCACTGCTGCAGGTTTTCGTTGATGCGCTGCACGCGATCTTTAAGCTGCGCACGAAAGACGTGTTCCAGGTGAGCGTCGCCATATCTCGCCTCCAATGCCTCAAGGAGTTGCTCATAAGTCACTTCCTCACCGAAAGCTTCCAGAACTGTTAAGGCCTGGTCGCGCAGGCCTAGTGTGAGAGCAGTCATGGCCTGATTTTTATTCCAGCCGTTCGCCTTCATAACAGCTTCGAACTGGATTTTGTAGGCTGACCAGGAAGAAGTCCCGTCGAATGGTGGCACGTTGAACCCACGTAGCGAAGGTGTAGTAGCTACTACGGGAGCTGTTGTTCCATCCCCCAGTTTTAGGTCGTCCAGCCTTTTCTTCACGTCAGCCATTACGTTGTCAACCCGATTGTTTACTTGGTTGATTCGGGTTTCGGCCTCCGACAGGCGGTTGTCATGTTGAGCAACCTTATCCTTCACCTCCCGTAACTCTTTTCCGAAGATAGCGTGAAGGTCCTTCATGAGGAGCATCCGCTTTTCCTTATCGCGTTGTAGTTGCTCTTCTAAACGACGGGCCTGTTCCTCCTGCCGGCGGGCCTGTTCCTCTTGTCCGTTCTGCAGCTGCTCTTTCAACTGACGGGCCTGCTTCTCCTGTCGGCGAGCCTGCTCCTCCTGTCGGCGAGCCTGCTCCTCCTGTCGGCGAGCCTGCTCCTCCTGTCGGCGAGCCTGCTCCTGCAGCATCACCATCAGAGCACCTAAGTCAGCTTCCGTGGCCGGCGGCTGGCCGTCAGACATCTGCGGCGTTGCACCACCAAATCTCCTCTGGTCCGTCTCCTGCTGGCGTTGACTTCGGGTACGGACACCCTCCGTTTCCTCCTTAGGTAAAATCGGCATTATTTATCCCACTTCTGACACCAATTGTTACGAGCTTGAGGTTCGTGACAATAAAAATTGCCAATAAAATTACCTAAATTAACACTTTAATTTACTTTACACAAATTAAAGTTAAAACACTAATAATTAAACACACTAATTCACTTAATTCCGCTCCGAAGCTTCGCTTGTGTCGCCGAGTTCAACTCTGTCGATCGCATCTTGCAGCGCCTATTTATATAATTAGCAAAGAAGCGTCCCGAACATTCAGGTAAATGCGCGCCAGGCAACGAGTATTCGAGTGTAGATTTTCCAGAAACTTAGTTCTTCGGGTGGCGCTGTCGGTCGAAAGATTTGTGATGTCATTTACTGCAAAGCTCCCGTCGCTCTCGTTCCTGACACTAGATGGCGCTAGTGCGCTGATTTGAGCGCGGCGTAACAAGAAGAAAGTAAAACGATTTGTGAAATAAGAATAGAAGGGGAGTTGATCGAGCAAGTAGATGAGTTTGTATATTTGGGCTGCGTATATAGCAGGGATGGGAGATATGATAAGGATATAGAACGACGAGTGAATGCGGGAAATAGAGTAAATGGGGCCCTGCACTCTATTGTGAAGAGCCAAAATGTGTCGAAAAAGGCACGTATGGCAATTCACAATGCTGTGTTGTTCCCTACATTAACGTATGGTAGTGAAAGTTGGGTGTGGCAGAAGAAGCACGAGAGTAGAATGAACGCAGTAGAAATGCGATCGTTAAGGAGTATGTTAGGGCTGAATCTTAATGACAGGGTAAGATATTGTGTAATAAAAGAATAGTGTGGTTTGCAAGATGATGTTGTGACCAGGATTAAGAAAGGAATGCTTCGGTGGTTTGGTCATGTGGAAAGAATGAATGAGGAAAGAGTGACAAAGAAAATTTATGTTGCAGAAGTGAATGGCAGAGTCGGAAAGGGACGTCCTAGGCGAAAATTTATCGACAAATTGGCGATTTATTGAAAACGGGCCAAATTAGGAGTACCCTTAACCGACGAGCATGTATGCGGAGGTATATGGATGTGAAGGAGGCGAGAGAGTAGTGTCAGGGTCGTGCCAAATGGAAGTCTGTAGTCTCTGCCTACCCCTCTGGGTGACAGGCGTGAGTGTTTATGTATGTATGTATTAAATTTACACCTAATTAGCGAACTTATACAAATATAACAAAGCCCGTAACAAATTAAAGAGTAACTTTGTTTTATAACTCGATAGTAACTTATCAAAACAAACTCTAATTATTAATAACTCCAGTGTTGTAATTAGATGAGAAAAACCTTCAGAGCTCATAACAGTATAAAACAAAGTTGAATAAAAAATATATTTGATATCATAACATACTCAGCGAGCATCAGAGCTCAGTCCATTATGCAAGATAAACTTTTCTTACCACATAATTTTACTGTAGATGATTTTAAAATTTTAACTGAAATCATTTTGGTGTATCAATTTTTGTTGTATTATAATTATAAACACTCATGCCTGTAACCAAACGTCAAGTCAGAGACTACGGAATTCCTCCTCCTCTCTCGCCTCCTTTTTATCCGTATACCTACGCACAAATGCTCGTTGGTTAAGAGTACTCTTAATCTGACCCTTCTTCAATATATTGTTATTATTATAATTTTTTTGTTATAAGGGAGGTCAAACGAGCATGCGGCCGACCTATTTTATAGGAGAGGGGGCAAACGAGCATACGGTTCACCTGATGGCAAGTGATTACCGCCACCCATGAATAACTGCAACACCAGGGACTTGCAGATGCGTTGACGGCCTTTTAAAAACGAGTAGGCTCTTTTATTGAAGGTCCCTAAGTCGTATCAGTGACGCACAGTGTTGTAATCCAGATGCTATGGATGATGTTGCAAGTTTTGTCGTGATGTGCGACGGTAAAATAATGCGGCAGGAATTAGTCCGAACAATCCCTCAGGGCACTTACCGTAGTATATGCGATTAAATACCCAAAAGGATGCAACATCTCATGGCAATGCCAGAGAATCAAGCCGATCGGAAAGAGCTCGATCGCTCGATCGACTGCCGAAGGAGCTGGCACTGGGGAGCCCCGGCCCAGAGATGGGAACAGTATTCGATGTGCGGCCGAACCTGCACCTTTTAAAGTTGCAGACTGTGAGCCGGTATGTAATACTGTCCCGCTCTGCTGAGCACGCCAAGCTTTTTAGACGCCAATTCAGCCTTCTTTTCCAAGTGACCACGAAACTGCACGTCACTCGATATGTCGACGTCGAGGATTCCGATACGGACTGAATATTTGTTCAACAAAGTTTCGACTTCAGACATAAGTTTGCCCCGGTACTCTGTGTTGTTTTCCGAGAAATATTGGTACGGTCGGTATTTAAAGCATCAGTGCTGTCGTCTGCATAGCAATGAATGTTACCGGTTTGCAACATGTCATTGATATTGTAACGCTTCCCCTCCCCTCTTCGCTTAATATGTATATATTATATTATTTATAATTAATTTCCCTTTTCAATAAAGTTATTTAAATATGTGACCAGGATAAATAAGATATGTTTTGATCTTTCTAAATGATCTTTCTAAAGGTTTAATAATAGGCCGTTTGTAATATTTTGTCGTGATCGTCTTAGTTAGGACCCATATTTACGTTGTGTTCTTTTAGTAACTTAGTTCTTTTAGGTGTCTTTTGGAAGAATAAATATTCACTACAGCAATTGAAAGCTATTGGTAGTGCCTTATAAGCTAAGTGAACCCCGTTCACGAAGACAGGGCTCGAGAAAGGTTAAGAACATAAAACGTCCCTATTCCACTTGTATGGGTTTACATTATAAATTTATTATTAATTATCCCTTCCCGCTTGGAAAAGGTTTCACAATATATTTATATACAAAATACCCGATACAAGGGCTTCGATCTCCTACATTTATTTAAAATAAAATGTAATGTAAACACACGCCGTGCGCGGTGAGCTCCAACCATTGTAATGCACTCAAACTAACTACGTCAGTTATTTTGCTGTGGATCGTAGTCCACAGCAAAATAACTGGCAAACCAGTAAAAGAGGCTTGGCCTCTTGGTAGTGCGTAAGCACAAACATCGACCGAAGTCGCGCATGTCAATGAGTGTAAACGCCATACAGAATACAAACGAATCCAGCCACAGTGAATGTACATCACAAGGTTTAGGTAAATGGGCACACTGGCCGTTAACCCTCCGTGAGCCTCATCACCTGCCAGACCGCCGCTCATGCAGACGTGATGTAAGTGTATGGAATCACCATCAATTGCATGATCAGCACGGCTACTAGCCGTAGATTGTGTATGGGTCTACCGCTCAACACAAGTGAATGGGGTCCCACGTTGTGCGGCTTTCGGCCGCAGCCTTAAGGGTTTCCTTAGATCAACCCTCCAGCTACCACCTACATGAGGTTGACACATATGCTCCACCAACCAATACAACGGCAGATATAGCCAAAAGGCAGTTATAAGATGTTAAATTTGCTATCAGAAAGGTTGTGTCACTGACGTTGAGTATATGCATTTTTGATCATGTTTGTCTCACCCACCAACAAGTTGCCTTCAATCATTCAAAGCTGGGAATGTTACATAGATATATCATTATGTTGTTATATAGAATATCATGGAGGTCAGACAGTCTGCAGCCCCGTAATGAAGGGACCCGACTTGGGCAAAGCTACTTAGGCGTGAGTCAAACCAAGACGCAGAGAGCGCCATTGTGAATAGGGTCCCACCAAACAACCATCGCAGAGACGCAATGCTGCAGAATGCAACAAGCATCAATACGACTATCGTCGGGGTTACGCCATCCCAAGGTCCCCCATACATCCAAGCAGACATCACCACCCGCATACCTCCATCGACTAGAACCACAAAAATGCGTCGAATCAGGCACAGCACATCCGCAGATCCACCACAAGACGCAATACCACAAGAACCAGTAAGTATCAATGCACCTATCATACGGATGGCGCCCCCTCACAACACACCCACATGATCCCTATCGACTTTGGTAACAAAGTTTGTGTTGTTGTTAACTAAAAAATATCACCAACGTATCATAGTAGCACGCTACTAAGACGCTAGTGATCAAAACTCCACGTACCATAGTGCTAATGCACTAAGACCCGAAGTTGAGTATAACTGTTACACTTAAAAGTGCTATCAAACTCACTTATCCCAATCCGAAAGATAGACGACGCATCTCTGTGCGCTACGACGCCGCCGACAAACGGTATGATTGTGCGATGTTCACGGGAAAGTCGTATTGCTACAACAAACCCGCTTACATACTATATGTCTAGGACACATCGGTTAGCGAGTCCAAGTTTACCTCGGACCTATCGCTCGTGAAGCAGCATATACACCACCATAATAATCCTTTTCAAGTCCCTAATAAAGGACTAGTCATTTTGCCACAGTACTAAGAGCAGTCGGTCACCCGACCACCACATATAATGCTTATGCTTCAAGAAGACCTTCTTTAATAATGCTTTTGTATCATAGATCTTACTTTCATAAGTCATTAATATATAGGACTTCAACTCACGATTCTATTATTGTAATGCTAATTCATCATAGACACCTTCTATAGTATTGCTTTTGTATCATAGACCTTACATTCATAAGTCATTAATATATAGGACTCGAATCCACGACCCTACTATTGTAATGCAAATTCATCATAGAAACATTCTATAGTATTGCTTTTGTATCATAGACCTTACTATTATATGTCTTTAATATATGGGACTTCAACCCATAACTCCAGTATCATAATGCCTATGAATCACTGAGACCTTCTATAATAAAGCTTTAGTATAATAGAGCTTTCTATCATAAGTCCCTAATATAGGACTAGTCATTGTGCTACACTACTTCAAGCAGTCGGGCACCCGACCACCCCATATATATATGTACAACCTTGAGTATGCGTCTCCAGTAGGTCATCCATACAAGCCGTCTATACATGAGCACCCTAAATATTCTTTTATACACGAACTCCCTCCGTGACTTTTTTCTATCATCAATTTTCTAATTATCTTATAAATGTTATATATCTTTATTTTTATATTATTTTTGACTTGTATTTCTATTATTTATCATATTTTAAATATTTTTATAAATTTTTTAATAAATTTATTTATTTTGAAAGACAATATTTTGCCTTAAAGTTACTATAATAATGTCTGAAATGTATTTATTTTTCACTTTATGCTTAGTAATCTAATTTTATTGATTAATATATATCTTTTAAGACAATTTTGGTGCCCCCATTTCTAGAAATTGATTATTAATTATTAATAATAATGATATGCCGTCACAATATGCAGAAGAAACAGCGTTGGTGATAACACGCAGCCTTCTGGAACACCGGTGTTAATGGGCTTGTAATTGGATTATGCACCGTCCACTACAACCTTGATGCTCTGATCAGCAAGAAAACTGGTGAACCAGTTGTACAATTTCTCGGAAAGCCTATAGGAAGGAAACCTCGTAAGAAGTGCTTTGTGCCAAACCCGAACGAAGGCCTTTGCTATATCCAAACTGACGGCCAACGCCTCCTCCTTGGACTCTACTACCTCCACCCATTTATGAGTTAGGTAACTCAGAAGATCACCAGCGGAGCGACCGCGACGGAAACCATACTGGTGGTCACTTATCAGTTGTCGATCCTCAAGGTACTGCATGAGCCGGCTGTTAATAATAGATTCCATTATTTTAGACAACAAAGAAGTCATAGCGATAGGCTTAAATTTGGACGGATCAGAGCGGTTACATTTTTTAGGGATCGGGTGCACGAAGGCTGTCTTCCATGATTTCTGGACTACGCCCAGGGAGTAAGAGTACCGAAAAAGACGCGTTAAAATCGGTGCCCAATCTGGAGCATACGTCTTCAGCACAATAGGAGCGACGTCATCAGGCCCACTCGACTTGTTGACGTCCAGGAAGAGGAGTGCTTTGCGCACTGAGCGTTGGGTAAACAGGACATCCTGCATGGAGCACTCATTCCGCGGATGGTCGGCGTTGCGTTTTCCCTGTCATCAAGAGTCGAGTTGGATGCAAAGAGAGAGCCCAGCAGATCAGCTTTGTGTTTCGCGGCATGGGTTAGTGAGTCATCCTCCCTGTGCAGAGATGGGTGAGATGGCTGACAGAAATTCCCTTGGACAGCCTTGGCGAAAGACCTGATTGCACGTGTTCCTGAAGGAAGACGAACTAGTTTCTCGCCAATTCTACCAATATGCTCTGACTTTGCCTTGACAATGACTCTCCACCATGGACCATAGACATCTGTAAAATCATCTATGCAGAAAGAGCTAACAGTATCTTGAAGTATTGCAGTGGTATGCTTGGGTTGGGATTTAATTTTGTTAAATATAGGATCCCAAGCAAACGGCAGCACCCATCTGTCTTCTCGATTGAAATAAGGATGTCTTAATTTCAATAGCCTCACTGTTAGGTATCGATGTTCTTTTGCGAGGATTTGTGGTTTATCAAATCAGATGTAAAAGTGGGGACGATTTTGAACATGTTCACAGACTGCAGACTTCTCGGAGTGACCAAAACATCCTAATTTCAATATAGAATATGGATGGGTGCTGCCATCTGGTTAGGATCCTGTAAAATGAGATCCCATTGAAAGTACTGAAAGCAGTTGCTCCTGTATCTGATCTCCATCCAATCGTATCGGATCACTTCCATCGAATTATGAGAGTGAAGAAACAAAGAGTGCACCTGTACATGATCATAAACTCGGGCACTATAATCTAAAATAAAAATAAGATTGGCTGTTGTTACAGAATTTCGGTCTGAATGACAGTATTATTATTATTTCACACAAGATCATAAGTTGGACTTAAATTTTTTTATAGTTCTCATTATAATTTACCTATTAGAAAAACTCCACACAAATTATATTATTACAAAAAGAACACTTACCTCAATACTTTATGTACTCAGCTGTAAGCCTTCAAGTTAAAATGTTAAATGCTAATATTTTACTGGTAACGAGGCATTATTCTTATTCCTCAGTGGTGATAACGCTATACTTTTAATTTCAGGGGGACGCGCGTCTCCCTTTTATATAAAAATATCATATTGTGCCAAATCTGCGTATCACCACGTGGATCATTTATATTCAATATTGGATAAAAAATTACTTTAATAAATTCCTTATGACGTCTTTTCAAACTTATTATTGATTTCAAGAATTAAAAATACGTTTGGGGGCTTAACAGCGTCTATGGTCACGGAGGACTGAGAAATCTCAAGTAGATGGTAGTGGGTTTAGCAAAAGTCTTTTAATGTTAAATTACTAAAAGTTTTGAATCCAAATTAAAAAGCGAATGTTTTTCTGAAGTTTTTAATCAATTCCATGAACTAAAACATTTCGTATACATAACATATAAGAACTTAAGACACGTCTAAGCGAGTTTCCTAAGTGCGGATACAGCTTTCCTGAAAATGCAAAGTATAAAAAATAATTTCTGCATTGCGGATAAAATTTTGCGAAAAAAATGAAAAAATGTATATAATAACTTTTATTGTTTAATAAATAATACGTATAAACATTCATGCAATTTGAATTTAACATACAAGTGAGATCGTGTACTAACATAACCCAACGGAAGAGCGATATTTAATAATTAATGAAAATTACACAATAAAAATTATTTAATAAGGAATCATTTTAGTACTAAATGAAGACTTATAGTTTTTGGGTGTGTGGTTGCCCACAAATTGAAATAGTATACGGTACTATTTCTTTTCATGGGAATCATAAGTTTATACGTGGTGGAGTCACCAAGCAGCTATGATAGATGTAATACTGATGGGGCGGCTCGACCGGGACCATTCACTAACAGAATACCAGCGTAACATAGCAGCTAAAGACTACTGTGTTTCGTATGGTGAGTTGAGAGAACCAGAGACCTGTGTTATGGAAATGGGGCATTCCATCTTAGTCCTCAGGGATGACAACACATCTGCATTTTGATTCTTAATCGTGGATAAATGTTTATTGCTATGGGCCACAGCATCCACTCACCATTAGGTACCTATATCTTACAGTTTATCGGACTGTAGTGGCTACTACAGCTCATGGATACGCCCAAGTCATTTCAAACAAAGAAAGCTACAGGTGCGTTATTCTTATGTTATCTCAAAGGACTTACGAGTAGATGGAATACCTCACAGCCTGTAATTAAACTAGCCCTTTAAACATTTAAAATCAACCAAAACACAGCAGTGCCGACACTTGGTGTGGTGTAGCTAACACGACATATAAATATTAGAAGTTTGTCTGATTAAAGTCTAGAAAAAACAACACGTCCTATATTGATTTCACACTGCTATTGGATTGCAGAGACAGGTTTAAACGTTGGAACCTTACTTAACGGATTTCTAAACAGTACAGGAGTTCTACCTCCAGCCACAATCACTTGTAAAGTGTGGTGATAAACGTAAATCCTTCCTCACATAGGCGAAAATTATGTCTCATGTCTGCCTGAAAAAATAACATTTTTAGTGTTCTGTGAATGATTCAGTATTACTTGAATACCAAGTTCAAGTATATGATTCAAATTTGGCATATGTAGTTATAAAATGGCAGCTACCCAAATACGGACATGAAATTAAAAATTCTAATGTTGGACTTATGAGTTTGGGTTTGGATGGTAAAAAGGGGAAATAATTTTTGAATAAATTTCCTTTAGTTAAACTGATATTACATCTATACATCTTTAATGAAGCAGATCAATCAATATTTCATATACCTACTCACTTTAGTAACTGATTCTGCAAATTAGTATTGTAATGTACGAGAAAAACTAATGTTAAAAATATATCCAATTTTGAATATGTATAGCAATCTAGTCATACATTTACGGCTATGGGTTCTAAACAGGTCACAAACGTGAGGACCAATCTAAACTCAGTTTGAGTTATTTGATAGCAAAATTGGGATGATGGAACTTAATCCAAAATATATAATATTGATAAATACCTATATCACCATGTACTATACCCATATTTGCAAAATAAAATATCTTTATCTTTATTTAAAAATTAGGTTTTTAGTAAATGAAAAACATTTTACTTATTTATGTGCAGCGATTGTTCTCAAGTCGATGTATGTTAGAGTTAGAGCCTAACAGAATATTTAGCTCTGCGTGAATTTAATGGGCAAATCTTTTTTTATAATATATAGAAAGGTGTCAAACGAGCATATAGTCCATCTGATGGTAGGTGGATGCTGCGGCCCATAGATATATTCATTTTTCTTCTATTAAGATTCAAAATGCAGATGCGTTGCCACACCTGAGAACTTGGCTGTAATGCCTCATTTCCAGTAAAAAGGGTTTCTGGTTCTCTAAACTCCCCATAAAAAACATAGCAGCATTAGGCCGCTATCTTACGCTGGTATTCTGTGATGAGTACCAGTAAAATTCATATTAATATATGAAATCAAAATTCACCACATTTTAAATATATTTCAAAACTTCCAATTTCATACCCTCGTTTCGATTGTATACTGTGTGAAATGTGGACTAATTTGGAAAATTCTCACGTCCATAATGAATTAAAACCTTAATTCGTTTACACCTATTTTCTCTGAATGGAAAATTGTATAACTTCATTAATTTAGGTTTGGCGTTTATTTTTTAAGTAACTTTGGACCGGCATTTTAATTAATTATTCAAAGTTAGCCATGGTAACTTAGGCAATAATAGTAATTACGACTACGTCATTAAGATTATAGCCTATCAAAAGGTTTGTTTCAAAGGTGGAATTTCTTGCCACAGTTTTCATGCTTGGCAAGCAAGTCGGCAACCGCATAAGTTTTATAAGAAAGCTTTTAAGTTGAGTTGTTCTAAGAAAATCTTTGCACTTCTTCAATCAAATCTTTTGTTGCATCCTATAATATCCGATCACCGAAGACTAGAAAACGCCTGAAATATTGACTCAATACTCTAAAATAAGTTTCATTTAAATGCATGAACCTCTTTATACACGACACAAAAAATGCTTCTACCTACCTCCGTTATAGACTTAGAAACCATCCAATTGATATTAATTAATTATCTTGTGTGTGCTTGAATGGGTTCCTGGATGGTTTATATTAAATTTAGACCGATGGCGTTGTTGTCGTATTAACCTATAATAAAGATCTTTAATATTTAAACATACGCAGACTCAAAAACATCTTATTCTGGGGCAGTTGAGTAAAAATGATATGAGAGTTTTTTTGGCCATTTTTATTTTAACTCGAAATTTCCCGAAACGATTATAAAATATTCAAGTTCATAAAATCTTAAGAAATTATAAATTTAATATATCATTTCTTTAAATATACTTTTATATTTTATTAAATATTACTTTTGTATGCAAATTACTACCAATATTTTTTCGATAATCTATTGAAGACAACCCCCGCTGGAGTTTCGTTCCATTTGTTCCGAAGACAATGTCATAAATTTAAGCAAACAAAGAGCTATTAATAACAATAATTTACAAATTACTCCCTCACTGGATCTATTTATCATATTGTACAGTGTCCTTATAACATTTTCTAAGAAAACTTTGGTTTAATTTATTTCTTTATATCAAGTGAAAAATAATATTATTTCTTAAAACTATAAACTCTACTAGAATGTGGAACGGTTTATCTGACTAGGAGTCCGTCTGGGTAGACATTACACTCTTTTCTACATCTGCTGCCAAATAGTAGTGCTGTGTTCCTTATCTGGACGTTAAAGAGACAAGTATTAATACAGGCTTTCAGGCATTTCAACTAAGTTCTCATTTGTAGCCTAATTTGTTTGAAGTTTTCTGCAGGTGTTTATTTGCTTTAGTAATCAGATGTAATGTAAGTTTATTTTTCACTTTAATTTGTTTTAAATAACAAGTTAGACCTCAAGACTTGGCTCTAAGCATATGTATCATGTTTTCAGATAGACATGTCATTTAAAAACTTATTCATCGAAATTCTTTCAACCCTGAAATTAGGAATAATACAATTTAAAATAAAATAAAATGTATTTAGATGTTTAAGTGGAATAAACGGTTGAAGCTACTATTTAAGCAATCAGCTATTACTTATGGCAAAGAATTTGACATTCCCATTATATTTAAATCATGTATCAAACGATATATTCAAAGTATAAATTGCCTTAGACTTGAAAATGTATGATCTTTTCAATCAGTCAAGCTTAGATTCCTAACAAGCGAACTAATTTTAACGATGTTTTAGAGATCAGACGGCATAGATAGTAAAATTCAAGAGAAAAGTACGAGACATTTGACACTAATTATTGTAATGTCTTAACTTTAGTCTATTGTCCCTTAAATTTCCAATTTTTTACTTCAAAATTTTTATTTCCAATCACGTTTTCTTTAACAATGGGCATTAGTTAGAGTGACGCTCAGCCAGCTGAAAGGGTCCTCATTACACATTATTATGCATTATGAATATAAGCTCCTGCGACCCAAAGATAAGTGCTCTAATATAAGAAACGTGTAAGATAAATTGTCTATAATGGAAATTAAAAAAAAATGCAGTTATAACTTTGTGAACATTGACGAATTGCGCGAGAAGCCGCTTGACTCACACCGTACCGTAGCCGAGTCTGGCTGCGGAGGCGTGGGTTCGAATCCCGCACAAAACAGGTTTTGTATTATCTACAAATTGATTTTTGTGCACATGTAATTTTTGAATATAGTATATGGAAGCTTATTCACCAAATTGGCGTTATATTGAAGAGGAATCAAATTAGGCGCACCATCAACCAACATGCATGTATACGTAGGGAGAATGTGAAAAAAGTCAGCCAGGTGAATCAGGAAACTAAAAACAAGCCGGCTGTAATCTTTGTCTACCCTTCTGGGTAACAGGCGTGATAGTTAATGTTTTTTTCATGGAATTATTAGGCTTAGAACCGCAGCAGGCGCACGCCGTTGAAGTGAAGCCGTTTCAAGTTAGCCTTTTAAGGCTAAGTACGACTTGCAGCGTGTCAGTGCTTTAGTCCACGTAGTCGTGTTAAGAGCTCGCGCCATTTTGCAAAAAACAACTTACTGTCCTTTGAAAGGGTGTCAACAACTCATCACATAATCATGAAAAAAATCTAAAAATCTTATTTCACGTGTAATTACTGCCTAGCATCTTATATTTTTGTAAAAAAACATTCATCAAAACAAAATAATAAATCTTAAATTTGACAGACGCCAACATAATGAAAATGTTGCTAGGCATAGTAAAATATTTTACCCCATATTTTCTTATTATTATAATTACATACTGCCAATATGGAACTATTATTGTTGTATTTTTATTTGGCAAATAAAAATACCTAGAATATTCACGCATGAGTAGGGGTATTTTTAATTACCAAATACTATTAGGGTCCGACTTACCATGAAAAAAAATGTGTTAATTTTATTTTGTTTTGTTAATGTGCAGTTATTTTTTACCTTATTTATAGTATGTGTTTTAGGATAAATAACTTACCCTATGATTTTTTTAAATTATAATACTGATTTACATACCTTTAACATTTCCTAAAAAGACGATACGTTTTGCCACTAACCCACAGTGGTGTATTAAATTATGATGAAGACAATAGTTAACGTTTAGCCAAAGTAGTACAAAAATATTTATTTTGTTTTAATGAAGTGAAGTTGATAATAACGTGAATGTTATTGCCAATCAAATGTATTCATTTTTAGATTTATGTCTGGTCCGACTGTTGCTGTTAAACACAGACCACCCAGCCTACGAGACATGAAATCATTACGATTTTCTAATTCAATTAGTCTGTCAAGGTTACAAGAAAGAAAGGTGTGCACTACCACACCACTTGACTGCGCAAGTAGGTATGTTTTACTGTTTTTATTTAAAAAAAATTGTAGCGCTAAGGACGCAGTGCACAGGTCTGTTGTCTGGTCACTACTAAATAGGCATGTCGATTTAAAATCGATAAATCGAAAAATTGATTATCTGGAGTAAAACAATCGATTTTGAGATAGATTTGGAACACCGAATTGATTCAATGAAACGATCCAAAAGCCTCTCGAATCGGACTGATCTAACTGATTAAAGAACTAGCGATAAAGTTCTCGAACTGGCTAGGGTAAGATACCGCAGTTTTAAAATTTTTTGTTGTTGGCAGACACAAAAATAACCGATCGTTCTTGGTTGATAATTTGAACGCAATATATATTTGAATAAAATAAATATTTGTGATAACATCCAAAGATATCGAAAAGTCGTCAATTCGTTTTTATTTCTAAAATTCTAATTCTATGATTCTAATCTTACCTGTGGAATCTGAGTACAACTTAATCTCTTTTAATCCCCGATTTAATCGAAAATCGATTCTAGTATTTTCGATTCATATCGATTCAGAGATCGATTTTTATGAGTGAATCGACATGCCTACTACTAAACAGGGTAGCGTTCGTGTTCAACTACATAGGCTCTGGTTGAGCAGATGAAGTACAGAAATTTGTCGCCTTTCGTTACATGTTTCGTAAGCAAGGTGGTCTGTTCTGCTCAATGAATTGAAAAATTAGACCTAATCGCTAAGAAAACTAACGAAAGCTAACTAATTTACGTTTCTAATGAAGTTTACTCCATTTTTAGTATTGCTGAAAATTATCTGCGAAATTATATTAAGCATAACACAGAAAAACAATACAGAGAAAGAGCTATCTCTCGAAATTATGGCCAAACTCATGGGTCGATCTCTATTTCCTATTGTAGAAGAGCACACCAATTTGAAACATCGTGACACTCATCTGGCTCGGCTACCGAAAATACATTGAAAATCTCCCGTACATGTCATAAATCAAACGCCACGTGTTTGTGATATCCACGTGGCTCAGGTTATGGCTTCTGATCGATGTATGGTCACGTACAAAGCTTTTGTAAGCAACAAAATTAATTTCATTGCTTAATGCTTCCATGTAATTTACGTTAAAAAATGATTGACGCGAAATTTTTGAGTGGGTTATTCTCCTATTATACATTTAATTCTATTAATTTTTCTGGTTTCTTTTAACTGGCTGTAAATTCCCACCACTTGACATCTCTTCCATTGTAGAAAGGATTTTCCCTAATTTTTCCGCTAGACAGACAGATTAATAGTACCAGATGTTGCGCATTTTGACGCCGTTTTTTATAAAATAATGGTGACAAACGAGCACACGACCGAGTGTTGCAGCATCATTTCCGGAACACCTGAGATTTTGAGTGAAGTTCAGAGGTTCTATGGGCAGCGATCTAGCTATCGTTGGAGCCACACGCAAGTGTGAGTAACGATCCAAGAGCAAGTCTTATTTGACACTATTCCGATGATATCCCGGACGTCAGTCTGAGCGAAATTATAATGGTTCTTTAGCGGCTTAAAAACGGCAAGTCCCTGGATGAGGATGGAATTACAGCAGAGATTCTGAAACCGGGTGGAAAACCGGTACCTGAAGTCCTTCAGAAGCTCCTTAATTCCGTCCTCCATGGTGGCACTACTCCCGAGGCGTTGAGAAGAAGTAAGGTGGTGGTGTAATAACTACAGACCAATATCCCTACTGAGCCCCGTCTACGTTCTGTTTTCGAGAGTCATTATGAGTCGTTTCGCACGCGGACACGACGACTTCAAGCCTCCCGAACAAGCCGGTTTCCGAAATGGCTCTTGTACCATAGACCCTTCGGCAAATTGTAAAGAAGACTGAAGAGTACAATCGTGCTTTGTAACACTCCTTGGGGGAGGCCTAAGTTCGGCAGTGGACTTGTGAAGGGCTGTAATGATGATGATATTTTATTTTTGACGGCGGTGTTCGAAATTAACTGCAAGCTCCTGACCCACTACGACTCTCAAACCTCGGGATCTGTTGTTTTATTTACACATAATGAGTCATTGACAAGATTTCTTTTAGAAATGTACATGTGATATATTCAACTCTAATCTTTATATATGCTGAATAAAACTATTATTTACGGATTTTATCGCGTTTAATTACATTAATTTATTTTTATTATTATCCCGACGTTTCGGGTGCTTTACAGCGCCCATGGTTACGGGGGGGACTGAGATGTTTGACGTCCCAATGTCATAGTTATTCCGGCTACCTTCAGTTTTTTAATATTAATTTTTGGTCCGATTTACGCAAAACGAGCTTATAGTATCATGAAGTCTTGCAGTGGTATGCTTGGGTTTGGGTTTAATTTTGTTAATTATAGGATCCCAAGCAGATGGTAGCACCCAACCATCTTCTCTATTGAAATTTGGATGTTTTTTAATTTCAATAGCCTCGCGTATCATCCTTGGTAGGAATCGGTGTTCTTTTGCGAGAATTTGTGGTTTATCAAATCTAATGTAATGGTGGGGACGATCTTGAACATGTTCGCAGACTGCAGACTTCCCGGAGCGTCGGTGCTTCACATCAGCTATATGTTCCTTCACGCGGGTTTTTATAGATCTCTTTGTTTGACCTATGTAAGAGAGACCACATTCACAATCTAGCTTGTACACACCTGCATCTTGTAGAGGAATATTACATTTGATGGATGGTAAAAATTGACTAATCTTCTTCAGCGGCTTGTAGTATGTCTTAATGGACGCTCGCTTCAAGATGTAGCTAATCTTGTCCGTGACTCCTCTAACATATGGTAATAGAGCAGGCGCGCGCTCGACTGTGGCCGGCTTCACTCGTTCACTGTGACGTAGGCGCGGGACCCGAAGCTTGTTGTCTTGTAATACTTGCTTGACATGCTGAAGCTCCGCAGCCAGATGTTTTCTGTCACAGATCCCTCGTGCTCTCTGAAACAAAGATTTACCCACGGTAGCTAACTGTGAAGGATGATGGTGAGATTCACCATTTAGATATCGGTTGGTATGGGTCTTTTTCCTATACACAGTGTGACCAATAGTGTTATCAGGATTTCGGATGACTAAAACATCTAGGAAAGCTAAAGAATTATTTGCCTCTAACTCCATTGTGAATTGTATTTTAGAGTTTATGGAGTTAAGGTGGTCTAAAAATGCAGTTACTTTGTCAGATGGTAGAATTGTGAAAGTGTCGTCTACGTACCGCTTGTAGAACCTTGGATTTACAGGAGCAGTAAGAAGGGCTTTCTCCTCAAAGTCCTCCATGAATATGTCGGCGACTATGGGAGACACAGGTGAGCCCATCGCCACACCATCTACTTGCTTGTAGAACTCCTCCTTCCACAATAGATAGCCAGATGTGAGGCAATGTTCAAGTAGTATTGCATATTTTTGAGGCATGTTATTTTCTTCTAGCTTCCTAGTTACAATTGAGATGCAGTCCACAATAGGTAGGCATGTAAATAGTGACTGAACATCAAAACTGACCATAGTTTCATTGTTAGCGAGATGTAGGTCTTTTATCTCACTCACAAAATGGTATGAATCCTTTGTGTGTGCTCTGGTATGTCCTCTCAGTGGTGATAGTATTTTTGCTAAGTATTGTGCCAGCTTATAAGTTGGTGAATCGATCTGGCTCACTATGGGACGTAGTGGAGCGTTTGGTTTGTGTATCTTCGGTAACCCATACAACCTCGGTGGTTTGGCACATGATGGTATTAGCGAATTCACGTCGAGATTTAATTTTTCGGAGTATTTCTTTATTAAATCGCTAGTTGTTTTAAGCGTGTTAGTTGTAGGGTCTGTTTTGACCTTTTTATATGTACTTTCGTCCGATAAAAGTTGTTGTATTTTAAAATTATATTCCGACGCGTCCATTACCACCGTAGCATTTCCTTTATCCGCGCGGAGAATCGTGAGTTCTGGTCTGTTCCGTAAGTTATTTAGCGCTATAAATTCGTCTTTAGGAAGGTTTGATTTCGGCACTGAACTACGACGTAACAAGGACGAAATATCTTGACGTATGGCCTCAAAATCTTCCTTACCGATATTATTCTTAAACAGACAATCCTCAACACTGCAGATAATTTCTTCGTACGGGATTTTTCGCGGAGTTAATGCGAAGTTCATTCCCTTCGCTAATACTTTCATTGTCGGTTCGTCCAGTGTATGTTTTGACAAATTATAGACAGTGCGTTGTTTATAGTTTGTGTCTATGGTCAACGGTTGTTTATTGTTCTGGCGTTGACTTGGATGTTTGGCATTTGATTTCATCGTTAATTTTTGGTATTTTTCTATTTGTTTATTTTTGCATTCATTGTATTTTGATGTTTCTCGTTTGTTTAAAGTTTCGATGCAATTATTAAAATCAAATGTCGTTAAAATTGTCTTTAGTTCACTGGACAAATTGTCTATGGTGTTGTTTATGAAATGTAAATCGAACCGTTTCTGCTGAATCACCGTCCGTAACAACTTTTTACTTGCCTGATTTAAGATCTTAGCGCTTCCTCGAATGTCCTTCTTTGTTGATATTTTGACACACGTAGGAATGAGATTATGGTCTCTGCATCTTTTCAAGAAATTTAAAGATGTTATATATCTTGCGCGCTTGGTTTTAAGATCTTCTAATCGGCGAATTTTATTTGCTATTACCAGTCCGTACTGGTTCACATAATGATTTCTTAAATTTACGCGAACACTACACATTGAATAAAACTATTATTTACGGATTTTATCGCGTTTAATTACATTAATTTATTTTTATTATTATCCCGACGTTTCGGGTGCTTTACAGCGCCCATGGTCACGGGGGGGGGGGACTGAGATGTTTGACGTCCCAATGTCATAGTTATTCCGGCTACCTTCAGTTTTTTAATATTAATTTTTGGTCCGATTTACGCAAAACGAGCTTATAGTATCATGAAGTCTTGCAGTGGTATGCTTGGGTTTGGGTTTAATTTTGTTAATTATAGGATCCCAAGCAGATGGTAGCACCCAACCATCTTCTCTATTGAAATTTGGATGTTTTTTAATTTCAATAGCCTCGCGTATCATCCTTGGTAGGAATCGGTGTTCTTTTGCGAGAATTTGTGGTTTATCAAATCTAATGTAATGGTGGGGACGATCTTGAACATGTTCGCAGACTGCAGACTTCCCGGAGCGTCGGTGCTTCACATCAGCTATATGTTCCTTCACGCGGGTTTTTATAGATCTCTTTGTTTGACCTATGTAAGAGAGACCACATTCACAATCTAGCTTGTACACACCTGCATCTTGTAGAGGAATTTTATATATGCTTTATGAAGTAGTGAAGTATCGCGGATTAATTCAAACATGTCCTCCAGACCGAATTTCTGTCAAGGCGGTCAGTTTCTACAGATAATAGCCATTTGCGCGGGATGGCATTAAACAGTGCACGAGTGTGTGCGCAAACACAGGTGCACTCCCAACTGCTTTACCCTTGAGACCGACGTTATTGCGATTCACCACGACCAGAGGAAGGTGAGGCGCAAGATTAACGGCTTTACGTGTTTTCCGTGGTACGATAGTAAAACACTAACTCTGGGCTGCCACTGAGAATATTTTGGCAGACAAACCCAATAACTTATTTTGATAAACTATACGTGGTAGAGCCACGCTGCAGCTATATTATGGTTATAGCACGAATGGGTTGGCTCAATCCGTTAAGGACTGCGCTCCCACAAAAAGCCAAATGTTACTATTTTTCGTATAGTCGGTGTAGAGAACCGGAGATCCTTTTTATTTGTAACGAGACATTCCATCTGGTCCTCAGGGGAGAGAAGGAGAAAAAAAGAATAGATGTCTATGGGCTATAACATCCACTTATCAGGTGAATTGTGTGCTCGTTTGTCACCCTTATTCTATAAAAAAAAAACATATGAAAGGCAACCTACTTCCTTTGACGATGCCATGAAATAACAATTACCTTCTTCTTCGTTATAAGTCCATGAGAGGTTAACTACCGTACGTGGCCCTCTACCATTCCCTCAGTTGTCACGCTTGGCGGATTGACGATCTCGTTACCCGAACGTTTCGCACCTTTTACGCAGATCCCAGTCGTCGGTCTGGATATCTTACGCCTGGCAAAAGCGTTATACTGCTGTGTATCCGAATTTGATTTTTCCCAACCACAGGAAGAAACGATGAACCAAATAAGAAAGCGATGAGATTTTATACAACGCTACCACAATTAAAAATGATAATTTTCTATTAATTACACAGCCTTTTATAAGTCTATTGCTGAAAATAGACCTCCACAAAAATGCCAAAAACCAAGGCTGAGCCATCTGCATCCATCAACTTCCTGCACCTCTTGCCAGAACGTCACTCTATCTAGTGGAGGGGCCGTTCTGTACTTCGATCACATACGAGTAGTACAAGATTGCCACTCCAACCTTTCTTCCCGATCGGTTGTCGGTTCTTCGACTTTTCGAGCTACATGGCTGGCCTATTTCCACTTCAGCTTATTTATCCGTTGGGCTACGGTGGTTACTCTGGCGCTATTGCTGATATCTTCATTTTGAAGTCTATTACGCAGAAAACACTCGAGCATAGCTCGCTGTGTAACAACAATGACAATAATTATATAATGTTCTAATCCTGAATTACTGCAAAACTTAAGACTTAAAAACTACTACGTAGTACTTGATGCAATGCGGACTCTTACAATTTCACTGAGATGAGGAATGGATAAAGTTTGACTTTTGTAGGCAGAAAGTTTTATAGCTTGTGGCGAGATAGGAATGGGTGCACCATTACTTTAAATAATTCTTATTTTTGTTTCAGTGATATTTCTCATGGCGAAGAAATTTTTGCACTTAAAGGTTCTCTTAATTTATAGCTTCATATTCGTAACTTAATGTTAGATATTTTATCTAATAACTCTCTCATAATATATTTTTGTACTTATTCAATTATGTGAAAAAATTACCTAGTGGTTGATAACTAAATGAACTAGGGTTTTAACAATGGAAGTAACTGACGTCAACTAATAATATTGATAAGTTAGAGCCTTGGTAGCTTACGGGCTAAACACTCGATAAAAAATTAATTGTACGCGAGCAACCTGGGTTCAATCCCCGCCGGCACTAATGCAAAAGAGAATTGCAATTTTTACCCCCAGCTTTGTGGTGAAAGAAACGTCGTGAGGAAACCTGCATACCTAAAAATTTTAAAAAATGACTTATATGAAATCCGTAAACACGCATTGGGGTAGCACGGTGCACTCTGTTTTTGCCCTAAATACTCATAGGGATTATTGGAACGTACATAGACTATAATTTTAACTTTAAAGAATTCGGATGCCAGGAATCATACAGAACATCTAAGATTAAGTGGGCGCTACAGCAAAAAAACACCTTCACCTATTCTCGATTAAGAATTAACATAAATACGTTGCCAGCCTTAAGACCAAGAGGGAATACCTCGTTATCATTATACCAGAAACCAGAGTCTCCGGGTCTTGTCACTTTTTACACGAAACACAGAAGCTTAAGTTAAAGTTTACCTTTTTCGGGCACCAAGCAGAGTGCACCTTAAGACCTATTCATTTTGAAGGATAAGAATGCCTAATTATAGGCTGTTAGGTCATTGTCATCTTTATACGAAGTAAGTTACCTTACTACTTACTACGCACCTAAAATACGAAATAAAGTAGATCTAATCACTAGCCACATAGCAAATATATTTTATCATAAAGTTGACAAAATCTACTTAATTAGAAAATAGTAGAAGCGAGTTTCCAAGGAAAATCAATGTCTGCTTCAGTTCTCACGCCATCATTTCCTTTAGTTTATATTGTATTTTATACAACTCGCTATAATGAGTATTTTCTGAACTAACAAGTAACTTTTAATTATGAATAATAATTATGAATAATTAAGATTAAACTAAGCTTTAAATAACTAAACAGAAGAAAATAATCTTCACTTAATAGCTTCTGAAGTTGAAGAAATAGTGTGAAGAAGAGTTAAAGTAAACAAAAGAGAAACTTTATTATTTAACCTCTCAACCCCCTAGTGGTCTCATGAGACCGCGGCTATATTCCGATAAATCCCTAGCGGTCTTATGAGGTCGCACCCACCCACAGCACTTTAACCACAAAAACTTATACATAGAGACTACTTTTCTATGAAGAAGTTTGGCATTATATAATCAATATGAAATACTCTATCCTCTAGTGCAATTAAAAAAACTGTTATCCTGTGAATATTTATATATAATCTACGTTAATTTCGTACGCCATTTTTGCGTGAATGTTATTGTGTTTGATTTTTGGATTTTTCTAGTATTTTATTTTAAAATTTTATATTTTTGTGTGAATATAATTAATTTTTTTACGTAAGTAATTTCGAGTAATAAATATATTGAAATAATTGTGATTTTCACGCTGCCGACATTCGCTTTGTATGTCTTTTTTTGTTATCGAAATACAGTAAAATCTTTTTGTAATGAAGTAAAACCTGACCTTTATTGGACCACAAAATAGAAAATTTTAAATAGATATTTGTCGCCGAGTACCGGGACAAACTTATGTCTGATTCGAGACTTTGTTGTACAAAGTTTCCGAATGGGGTCGACTAAATCTTGTCCAGTTTAATCCCCAGAACCCCTTTGTCATATCTTTCATTCAAGGCACTTCCTTTGCTATCGCAGCCACTATCGGAATCCTCGGCGTCGACAGATCGAGTGACACTTGAAAGAGTAGGCCAAGTTGGCCTCTTAAAAGCTTGGCGTGCTCAGCAGAGGGGGACAGTATTTCATGCCGGCTCACCGCATTCCACTTTACAAGGCACAAGAATAGAATTCTGTTCCCATCTCTGGGCTGCTCTGCTGGAGCCGTGGTAGCTCAGATGGTTAGCGCTCGCTGTAAATTTCACAGTACGCGAGCAAACTGGGTTCGATCCCCGCCGGCACCAATGAAATTGTTAATTGCAATTTTAGGTGCTGATTTACCACTTGCTCGGCGGTGAAGAAATACATCGTGAGGAAACCTGCATGTCCGAGAAATAAGAAAAAAATTCGAAGACATGTGAAGTTCGCCAACACGTATTGTGGCGGTGCGGTGGACACTTTCTTGCCCTAAAACCCTCTCAGAAATGAGGGGAGGGCTGTGCCCAGCAGTGGGACGTACATAAGCTGTAACTTCACTTTTCTTTATCTCTGGGCTGGGGCTCCCCATGCCAGCTTCTACTGTTTGATCGCATCCAGTGCAGAGCAGTTCGAATCGTCGGTGACCGAGCTCTTACCGATAGGCTTGACTCACTCACGTTTTATCGCATGTACCACGGGTAGTGCTCTGAGGAATTATTCGCACTAATTCCAGTCGCACGATTCCACCATTGTACATCGCGACAAAACTCGCGATACCATCCATACCATCTGGATGACTGGTGGTCAACCACCGTGCGATTTAAAAGAAGTGTTCTTCCTCGCACAACTTCCTTGTGAAATCAATTACCACGAGAAATTTTTCCGGACCAATACGTTTTAGGGTACCTTCAAGAAAAAGCCTACTCCTTTATAAACGGCCGGCAACGCATCTGCAATTCCCATGGCGATGCAGTTGTTCATGGGCGGCGATAATCACACAATCAGGTGAGCCATATGCTCGTTTGCCCCCTCTCTTATATAAAAAAGGCCATAGAAGATCTGGATAGTCCCATCATATTCCTCTTGTTGTTGAACGAGAATAATAAAAGAGCTTATAACACTACTCATTGTTTTTCATATTGCTGATAATCGTCTTATATCTGAGGCTTATTTCTCGAGTAACCCGGGGTTTGACATTGTTATAGAATTTGTGTGACAAGCGGGAGCTCTCTTTCTCTTTATCTTGTTCTCTGGCAATATAGTTTAATGTTCTCTTTACAGAAAATGTACGTATGCAAGTCGAAAATGTTTTTTATTTTAACCCTTCAATCGCAATAAAAATCCTACGCAGTCGCATGCGCCCGGCAAAAACCATTAAAACTTATATTTAGAAACTACTTTTTAAAAACATGATTGTAAGCTATTATTGGAAAAAAAATAGTCCCGCTGGGTTTCTTGCTGGTTCTTCCCAGGACAGAGGTTTTTTTGGGAACCAGTGGTAAATGAAAAAGTGACTTTAAATAAGTATTTGTTATAATCTACGTTGAATAAAAAAGTTTCTGTTTCTGTTTTTGTTTCTGTATGAAGTAGTTTGGCATTATAAAATCTACACAAAATTTTCTATCCTGTGGTCTAAACAAAAGTCAGGTTTTACTTCATTATAAAAAGATTTTATTATATTTTGATAACAATAAAAACATATCAAGCAAATGTGGGCAGCGTGAAAATCACAATTATTTCAATATATACGAGCATTACTCGAAATTATTTACGTAAAAAGATAAATTATATTCACACAAAAACTTTTTACAATTTTATAATAAAACACTTTACTCAAACACT
Organism: Parnassius smintheus behrii; assembly: GCA_036936625.1. NCBI lineage: Eukaryota > Metazoa > Arthropoda > Insecta > Lepidoptera > Papilionidae > Parnassius > Parnassius smintheus. Next base: position 9,757,087 of record JAUPFT010000030.1, on the reverse strand, counting down.
AATAAAACACTAGAAACATCCAAAAATCACCACAATAACATTCACGCGAAAATGGCGTACGAAATGAACGAAGATTATAAATAAATATCACAAGACGGTAGAAAATATCATTTTGATTCTATAATGCCACACTTGTATGAGTTAAAGTGCTGTGGGTGGGTGCGGTCTCATGAGACCACTAGGGATTAGACGGATCTCATGAAACTGCTGGGGGATTGAGAGGTATGAGAGGTAAATTTTTTTCTACCCTATTTCCACCAATTAGTCTGCTGCACATGGACTCAGAGAGGTCCGCCAAGGTGTTTTAGGACAATGAAGTATAATCCGTGCTACCCCATCTACGTTAGCGGACCTAACATAAAAATTTCAATGTATTTATTTTAATTTCTCATATATGCAGTTTTCCTCACTACGTGTGATATGTGACCTCAGCACCAAACACGTTGCTTTGCATCGGCGGGGATGAATCCGGGTTGCATTTACGGCGAGCGCTTAGCCCCAGATCTACTACAGCATAGAATTCCTGCTATTGTCTTGGCTTACTCTTACATAATTAAATATAGAAAAATGTAATCTTAATGACGTCAATTATTCGAGGAAATATTTACAAAAGAGGTTATCTAAAAAGACTGGTTCCACTTAAGTGGTCTACGAATTTTTCTTTCCACTTTACACTCAACAATTTACAACTCTGCGATTTATTTAATGTACTTAGATAAAAGGAAGATTGATGCTTCCCTTTTCTCGGTACTTATAAAAAGCTAAATGACACAGAGACAAAGAACCCATTTATATTGTTCTATTCAGAACTTTTTGCTTTAATGAAAATTTATTAACATTCTTTTGTTATATGCTTAATTTTATAATTAATTATCGAGTAGAAGATTATAATTTCCTATTTACAATACAATCTGGATTTTTATCGTTTATTATACAAACTTTTTTACTATATACGATACTCTTAATAACCTAAAAATAAGCATAAACTCTCATGTATGTCACCCACTGGGATAAGAAGAGACTACGGTGGTATTTGGCATAATCCAAAAGCATCTCTGTCATTTTTATGCTTGTCGGTTTAAGGGTTCATTTAACTTAATCTATCTTCGTTATATCGCCATTTTTGTGATAAACTGTCCTCTAGGCCGTCCCTTTTCAACTCTCCCACAACCTTTTAATTTTTACCACAATTTCTGCACCATAAATTTGCTTAGACTCTCTTACCTTATTCATTCTATTTACGTTCCCGAATCAAAGAAAGCATTCCTTTTTTGACCCTGGCCACAACATCATTTCAATGACCACAACACTCTTACAATGCACACTCGTCGCATTTTGTTTTGTTAGTCAAATTAGCCGGTAGAACCTCTCCTCAGATTTGCTCCTTTCCCGCATGGATCCACCCATTGATGATTGATTGATGGCCTCATTTTGTTCCTCCAATGGGAGACGCGCTTGCCAAAGTGAAAGGAAGTGCGTTGCGGCTGTCAAGCAAGTGCAACTAACGCAGTGGAAGTTGAGCCACAGAACAGTACAGAACAATCTTTCGACGTGGCTGCAAAACAACCCCAATGGCAGTGCAATTTTGTCGTTCACAGTACCGCTAGTTTGGTCTTGACAACAATCCAGTGCAATTCTTTCTTGTTCGCAAGCCGACGATGGGTCTCAGTTATCATCAGGCCCGCATGGCCGTGGAGAGAGACCGCCCGCCGCTTCCCCAAGTAAGTACTAGTTCCAATTTATGAGCTGTTTTATTTTCTTGTTCCTTTTTCTCACAGCAGCTCATGCTCCTGTCGTGACGGCTAACACATTAAATTAGATTATATCAAGTATATTGTCCAAAACCTGCCACGTGTCACGTCCGCCACATTGTTTTGGTTTACAACGAGCCACGTTGGACCATTTGGTTCCGAAATTTGAAGTTTAAATCGAACCGGAGACCTTGTGGCCCAACCATATTTGAGATACTTCGATCCGAATTAGAATTAGCAACCATTAGCCTCACACTTTGTGGTCCATTCGCTATGGATTTGAATTGGTAACCCCTGGCCAATCCAGCCCAAAAATTATTCTTTTTATTTGTTGTAAGCATTACGAAAAACGAAACATACAATTTTGTTTGAATGTGTGGATTATTATTCATAGGAAATGGGGCACCGGCCGATTTGTCCAATGGTGGAAATAAGTGGTGGAAAGACTTTAATTATGTAATCACATATTCTCTCTTCCCACAGAGCAATGACAGCTCAAGGGCAAAGTGCTCGTTGTAATTTTCAGCCGTAGAGTGAGCTGCCTGGATTCAATCCTCATCGGCACTAACGAAATCGTTAAGTGTAATTTTAAGTGCTAATTTGCTACGTACTCAAGGTAAACAAGACGTAGCAATGGCAAAAATCGTGACTTAACCTGCATATCTTCTGCCTGAGAGTGCGGCTGTGTAGGTACCACAATCTTTCCTATCTTTGCCACCAATGCAGTGGGTGCACTGCCGTCTTACGGTCTAAAGAATATAGAGGTACAGTTTAATTACAGCCTGTGAGTTTTCGGATTTATCGGAATATAGCCGCGGTCTCATGAGACCGCTAAGGGGTTGAGAGGTTAAATAATAAAGTTTCTCTTTTGTTTACTTTAACTGTTCTTCACACTATTTCTTCAACTTCAGAATCTATTATGTGAAGATTATTTTCTTCTGTTTAGTTATTTAAAGCGTAGTTTAATTATAATTATTCATAATTATTATTCATATTTAAAATTTACTTATGAGTTCAGAAAATACTCATGATAGTGAGTTGTATAAAATACAATATAAACTAAAGGAAATGATTGCATGAGAACTGAAGCGGACGTTGATTTTCCTTGGAAACTCGCTTCTACTATTTTGTAATTAAGTAGATTTTGTCAACTTTATGATATATACAAAGTGACGGCGGCAGAGCCGGGCTGTACCCGGCCCGCCAGCCGGCGTTCCCCGGCAGCAAATGTTACTGCCTCAGACTACCCTGACCATACTCTACTGCACCAGGGCCCATAGTGGCACAGCTCGACGGGTAGACCAGAGGAGGGTCAAAGACCTGTGGAATATTAAGCGATAGCGGCTAACAAAGAAGGGAACAAAACTTACCCTTTTTCGACGAAGTAGGGTTAACCATAGGAAGATTCAGGTGTAAGTATGTGTGTTATTATGTTATGATTAGTGCGTGTTCAATTGTGTAACCTGATATCCCGGCTGGTTGCAAAACAGCAGATCGGAGGGCATCTCCTCTCTTCAAATATAGGATCCATCTTAGGGGCAGGCAGCCACAGCACCTCATCTTCTCGGAAACTATGCTCTTCCATCACCCATTAATTATTGTCCCATCAATTGTCTTTAGGTTCAAACCATCAAGCCCATCGACGTTAATTAGGGGCACGCGGCAAACTCAAGGACGGTGGGTCAAAGTTCAATGACACAGACCGACGTAGAACAAACTAACACCGCGTCGATTCAATTAACGGTTTCGCACAATACACTAAATAATTAAGCCTAGTTATCGAGTCACGCACTAATATAAGATAACTTAAGATCGTCCCTTCGACGCGCAATTCTATTACTCTCTCGACCGCTATGAACGAAGAAACGTCCTGTCGGGGAACGCCGGCCGGCGGGCCGGATGCAGCCCGGCTTCACCGCCGTCTTCTTCACAGCTCGGCTCGATACAAACTGCGACGACAGACTGCACGCACGATGCAGCCGGCCGCTGGGTCCCCTCGCCCCGCCAACCCTCTCTTCACACCTCTCGAGATACGACAATCCACTATCATGCGTAAACAAACCCCCGTCCCGGACATAAGGACCTATGTCCGCGAGTAAATTGGCAACCGGGAGAGGGTCTCGACGGCACGATGCAAGAACGAATCTCCAACCAAGAACTCGGCCACTAACGCGACGGAGATGCGCTCTTGCAACGCCAACCACCGCCTCACATCACGGCTTCAGAATGGGCAACCCAAGAGTCGAATTTCCTCTGGATGCCCTTCCCGGACTTCGCAGCCAACCCATAAGTCCTGTTGCAGGACAGAAATTCGACGAATATCTTCAAATATCTACCAGTGCCCCTACAATCCGTTCCACAGTCCAGCCGGATCCGGTCCGGCAACCGCAATGCGATAAGAAGTGACCCAGCGTGGCCACAAGACTTCAGTGCTCAGGGCGCCTGCACGTTTCAAGCGAACGGCACTAGTGGCGAGGCTTACGAAAAGCACAGATAGGCCCGATGTAAACACGCGTAGCGTAGGTCGGAGGGCTTGACGAGGAGGGGGGCCAGCAAAGTCGGTTCCGACTCCAGTGGATGGTCGGATGAACCCGATGTGGTCGGATGGTAAGTCACCCATAATCGGCTGCGGTATGGTGGCACTCAATCCACCACAAAGTATGTTCATAAGAGTGACGCTCCGAATAGTGCATCGGCCAGACAAATTCTAAAACTCCCGCTGCAAATTAACCGCATTCCGACGATTATGGTGAGTTATCAGTGACAAAGCACAATGATAAACACAAGCAGAATAAAACAAAAAAAAACAAAGAAAAAAAAACAAAGTAACAGATTTTAAGAGCTACTTCGAAAAATACAAAATGTCACAACTCTGACAGTAAGCTCTTATAGGAAAAACAAACCAAAAAGAAACACAACAACAAACCAAAAAACAAAGCAAAAAATCTTAAGAGCTACTTCGAAAAAATACAAAACGTCACAAACTCCGACAGCAAGCTCTAACTAACAATCGTTAAACACATCCAACTTCCATTCATATTCTACTTGATAGGTGTACGCGCACAATTAATCCATGTACAACATGAAGCGATCTCATCTCGGCTCACACATTCCTAGCGTTTCAAAACTCAAAGGGACTTGTCATTTAAAACCCAAAAGACATTCAATAAGAGGCGCCTGTCACGCAGCCGAGCGCTTCGCACGCAACAGTCACACCTTAAGAGTAGCCATTACAAACACGCAGTTCTATGCTGCGCTTCATCCGAGCCTCAAAGCATCAATGCTCAAAGTACTATGCAACCTCGAAACAAACTATAGCAAACTTATGCTCGGTGCGCATTGATCAAAACGGATAAGTTAAACAACGACAACATAAGTTAACCATTTCATTATTGGAGCAACCATATATTCCAAAACAAATATCTCCGATAATGCCAACAAAATGTGATAAGAAAAGTAGGGTTAATTCTCATTTCCTTCGCACAAATAGTTACTCAATTGCAATTTTCAATTCAACAACAACATAATGATCCATAGAGCCACAAAACATAGGTACACTCATCCCAAAGGCATTTCAAATTCACCTTTGTACCTACAACCGCTAACACACTATGAAACATTTCGCAGAAAAACAAGCAAAGAAAAATTTACTGCTAATTACGCAACATTTTAGCGAAAAAATTACAGCAAAAATTAACCGCTACAACTAACAAACTACAAGGAACAACATCGCTTCGGTGAACATAACATTTCGCGTAAACCAAAGCAACAAAAAAATTTTTCTTAAACATTCAAAGCTCCAGGTGAGCTCTAGTATCCCAACTAACCAATTGGAGGTTACACCGCGTTTGAACCCGAATACAATAAAGCGCGAACCGTGACAACATCGTAACTCGGGTGGTACACCTTCCCTGAGACCGTCGACAATAGAAGCTTTCAACAAGTGGGCTGACGATTCAAAGATCAATGGAGGCGGCCGTGGCAGGAGCCAGGGCGGCAGCCACCCAGCTTTTTTTTTATTTATTCAACAAAGTAACAGTTTTAATTACAAATTCAATTTCTTCGTGCCATTAAACATCTATTGTTTGTCTTGGCACTGCACAGTTTGCTCTTAATTATACAATAATTTACTTAAGCTTATTATTTAAATGACATTGGAATTAACTTTTACTTAAACTAAATATAAAGTACTATGAAACAATTGTGCTACAAAATAATTAAAAAAAATTGGCATAAAAAATTTATATAAAATCTATAATATGTATCTCTTAAACTATTTTTTGTGGAGAAGGTAGTTTTTGGTATTGTTTACCAGGAGTAGTGAAGTAAAAACGTGGTTGTTGTCTTCAGTTGTTCGCTTATCCGATATACTGTACTATCTTATTTATGCGCGTACAGACGGAGTGTATTTTTAAGGAATAATTTTTTTTCATGTATTTTATTTTGTAACACGTTTTGTTTATTTGTCCAATTTAACTATTATTGGCATAGATAGACATAGCTCGTTATGATTCTCATTGGAATAATATATATAGATGCTTTTTTGAATTCTTATTATGCGAAAAAATGTTTAAGTTTTGTTTTCAAGTTTTGTGCGGTAAGCTGGCGTCTTATCTCCGTAGGTAAAGAACTTTATATGTATGGTATTATAAATTTACGTGTTCTCTTACCGTAGTAATTATTAGTTCTAATTGGTGAATAAGGTGTTTTATTTCTAGTGCTATAAATGCGTTCCCTTGGGGTTGGGTATATCGAGTATTCATAACATTCTTTTAAAATCATATATTTCACCTTTTTATGTATGGGTAAAACTTTGCAGTACGTGAAAAGGTATGAGTAATCATTTCGATATTTGTCCTTAATGTGTTGAGGCAATATAGATTTTAAAATTCTTATTTGTAAGCTGTAAATTTTATCTAGGTAAGTGCGGAAAGTTCGTCCATAACTACTAAGACCATACGATACTATCGATTCCACTAGAGCATTATATAGGCTTAGAAGAATTTTAAATGGAACTTAATTACGAATAATAAAAAATTTCGCTAGGATTGCCCTTAATTTACTACACACGTAGTCAATACGATTCTTCCAGTTCATCCTATTATCTATAATCAGTCCTAAGTATGTGTGATACTTAACAAGTGGGATTTTTTCGCAGGAACAAGTTATTATATTGTGCAGACAAAGATGATTATGAGCAATAATGCTTACTGGCATAATATTCTTGATATGACGAGAATGAATGTGTAGTACCTTAGTTTTTTGTATATTTATTACAAGTCCTAGATCGTGAGCCCACATAGAGAGGCTTGAAAAATCATCTTGTAATTTTTGCGTGGCGATATCCAGATTTTTATCTTCTGACAGAAGGCACGTATCATCTGCATATTGGTATAAACTACATTTTTTAATGATATTTTCTAATTCATTTACGTATGTTAAGTAATGGAGTGGCCCTATAACTGAGCCTTGTGACGTACCAGTAGTCATAGGCATTAATACTTAAATTATTTTCTATCTTTACTTGGAAATATCGATTGCTAACATAATCTTTACACCATCTTAAGAAACGTCCTCTAACACCAGAGTTTTCGAGTTTTTTTTTATAAGAATGTTATGTTTCAAGGTATCGAAGGCTTTACTGAAATCGATGAATGCAATTAATACATGTTTTTTCTCATCTAAGCATTTGTTTACTTCGTCTGTAAAGTTTGACAGTAACTGTGTAGTAGATTTCTTAGGCTGAAATCCGTATTGAGATGCCGAAATAATTTTATGTTTTTGGTAAAAGTTGTGAAGCTGGTTGGAAATGAATTTTTCTATAGTTTTGTCAATTGTTGGAAGTATAGTAATAGGCCTGTAATTACTGTAATCGTCATAACGTCCGCTTTTGTAAATAGGCCGTACCAAACCTAGCTTTAGATCTGTAGGATAAACACCTGTTTCTATACTACTATTAATTAACTTGTCAATTATTTTAGCAATTTTTTCTGATATGGCTTTTATGTCAATTGTACGAATTCCATCAGCACCTGGTGCCTTCTTTGTGTTAAGTGTTTTTATTATATTTTTTATTTGCTTTGTGTTAGCTTTTTGAAAGCGTATAGACGTATCTACTGGATTTGTATATACGTGGTAGAGCCATGCTGCAGTTATATTAGTAGTATAGTTGTAGCACGAATGGGTCGGCTCGACCGGGGAAGGACCACGCTCTCACAGAATACCAGCGTGAAATAGTAGCTTAATGCTGCTGTATTTCGTATGGTGAGTGTAGAGAACCGGAGACCCTTTTTACTGGAAACGAGGCATTCCATCTTAGTCCTCACGGGTGACAACGCATCAGCATTTTGATTCGTAATCGAGGATAGATGTAGATGTCTATGGGCCACAGCAACCACTTACCATCAGGTGGACTGTGTGCTCGATTGTCACCCTATCCTATAAAAAAAAAAAATTGTGTACAAATCATCTGATAGCATTTTAATGGTACATTTTGGTATTATATTTTTTAAGTTTCTATCGAACTCAGTAGCAATATTATCAGCAATCGTTTTACTATTTTGACTTTTGAAGTTAAATGCTCTATTTAACGATTCATCTAGTGTTTCGGTAACTTTGCTACAAAGTTTGTTTACAATTTTCCAAGTATATCTTGGATTAGACATATTGTTATTGATTTTTTGATAATAGTAATTATTTCTAGTTATTTCAATAAATTTAATTGTTTTATTTCTATATTTATTTATTATATTTATTATATTTATTATATTCTAGTCATAGAAGTTTATTATTTGAGTCATTTTTCCATTTAATAAACAAATAATCTCTTATTTTACACATATTTATGATGTCTTTATTTATCCAATTCTCTTTATTTCGTTTACTACCTTGTTTTGTTTTTTTTTTCTATTAATTGACATTTACTGTAGCATTCCATAAAATTAGTTTTTTATAAAATTGTTAATATTAGTAGGACATTGCATATTATTAACCGGTGACCAGTCTATTTCATTCAGCATTCTATGAAATTTTTTGTTGTCATATAAAATAATGTTTTCAAATTCATCCCGTGTGTACGAAACGTGTAAAATGCATGTTAGCACGGTCATGCGATGATCGGCTAATACAGTACCAATAGCGCCCGAGTACAGGTCTAACGTACGCGATCGCACAAAGATATGATCTATACAACTTTTAGTTATTTTGTCTTTTCTTTTTTTTATTCTAGTGTAATCTGTTATCGCACACGTTAGACCGCATCGGCCATTTTACTAAGATAATATTCTTGAATAGGTGTAATATCTTTAATGTTGATATTCATATCACCCAATATGATTAAGTTATGTTTTTTAGCGAAATTATCTTTTAATATGTGACACAACTCCTCAATAAACAAGTGTTTGTTTTCATTCGGTGGTCTATATATTATACAAAGATGGAATCTTTGCAAATTATTTTGGGTGGTGATTTTGCTTATGAGTGATTCAAAGTGTAAAGTTTTGATATTTATAATTTCAAACTTATGGTTCTTACGTACATAAATAATTATCCCACCCCCCTTTCTTTTAGTTCTTAAGATACTATGAATTGTATAGCCATCAATATGAAACATAGATAGTAGGTTATTAGATATGTTGGCTTCTGTTATGGCAATGCAGTCTAAATTAATTTTACTAGAATTTATACATTCATTTAGCATCGCAAAGTTTTTTATGATAGATCTTAGGTTTATATGAATAAAAGTGAAACTTTGTTTACCTTTAGGTATAAGTTTGTAGAAATCATTTAAATTAATACAGTCGTTTATTTCTGAGACGTTCGTGAGAGAATCCATTATGTTTGTTGTTATTATAACTTATAAGAATAATTATGCTGAGTTTTACCCTTAACTAACTACTTCCGTTTCTTCTTTATTTTGGGACTGAATAGTGATTTTTTTTGTAAGTTTTTGGATGTCTTCGATGCACCTAATGGTTGTGATTTTGTCTTTTTCTCCCTAAAATAAAATATTCCTAAAATGTTAAAATAATTTTCATTCATGTTTATTGTCGAAATTAATGTTTGGTAGTATACTTCGACCATAAGTTCATATGTAACTAAATTTTCATCACAAGTTTTTTTACTCACCCCGAAGAAATTACTTCTAAGGCTGGTGTTATTTTCAACAGTAACTCATCCACGGAAGTTTTATTTAGTCTAAATCTATACTTAAATTTGGAGTCAGAAAATTCACTTCTGTAATTTATTCGAGTATAAACTCGGCGATTTTCAGTATCTACAACACCTTCTGAATCAAAAACATCGATCTCATACATTTCGTTATCACTTTCGTCACTGAACACATCCATTTTTTAGAAATAAAATAGCTTTTATTTATTTCAAAACACGACAAATATTTGCCAACTCTCAAAACTGGGCGATGGACAAAACTATGACATCTGGTAATTTGAACTATGGCCAGTTAACTGCCAAAACGTTATTGAAACCCTCAGCTGTTGTTTTTTCTATGAACCCACTTAACTCAGGTAGTCGGTAAGCCCTCCGAACGGTTGTTCAATGTGATGGTTAAATATTTCTACCTATCTTCGATTATTGAAACGGAATTATCTAACTATAGATACCAATGGTAGACCTTTTGACTTCCGGTAAGGGATAGATGGTTTATTGAGACCGGCCGTTAAGGCACACATGTTTGCTGCTCCCGAGTTTACGTGACGTTTCTCAACTAAACAATTATTTAATAATGGCTTTGTTTGCTGGTGAAGCACAGGAAATTACACTTGAAATTACAACACCCAACAAAAACCCGTCATGGCGGTAAGCTGTCATTTTTATTGATTAGTGACCTTTGACATGTTTATTTCACATATTTTTGACACTGTTGTAACAACTGACAGTTTTCTTTCTATGATCAATGGTCGCTTTAAGGTTTACTGTCATTTTCTATAAGCACAGAGGAACTATATCGCTTATACACCATGTTGAAAGTCGATAAAAATAATTGATAAACATCAATTGTTTACCAAGACAGTATACATAGAAACGAATTATCTGTATATTTGCCGAATTCTACAGATTTTTCTTTTTTCTTTGAGGTAGGGTACATAGACCTGGCCTATTTTGAAACATCTTCTTTTTAAGTTATAGAGGTTGTTCGTGTATATATTGCTTGTATGGGGGATTTGCCGGAGACGCATACCCAAGGTCGTACATATAAATGGGGTGGTCGGGTGACCGACAACTTATAGTCTTGTAGCACGACTCGTAGTTCTATATAAGGGACTAACGATAGTAAGGTCTATTATACTGTTACGAGCTTAGGGTTCGTAACAATTAAAACTGCCGATTCAATTACCTAAATAAACACTTTAATTCACTTCACACCCTACCTACTAGGTCACTTTCTTACCGAGAGCTTCCAACACAGTTAAGGCTTGGTCGCGCAGGCCTAGGTTGTGCAGTCATGGCCTAGCTTTTATTCCAGCTGTTCGCCTCCATGACGGCCTCGAACTGGATTTTGTAGGCCAACCAGGAAGAAGTTCCGTCGAACGGCGGCACTTTGGATCCACGTAGCGAAAGTGTTGTAGCTACTACGGGAGCTGTAGTTCCATCCCCCAGTTTGAGTTCGTCCAGTGATTTCACATAAGTCAGGTGCTGCAGGTGTAGAAGCTGCTGACGGGCCAGCCTCCGTGGTTGGCAGTTGGCCCTCCAACGTCTGCGGCGTTGCACCACAAAATCTTCTCTACTAATAATTAATCACACTTTATTTCGCTCCGAAGCTTCACTTGTCTCACTAAATTCAATACTGTCCCGATAGTGGGTTGCGGCGGCTTTAAATACACATTTTACACCGAAACATCCATAATATTCCAGTAAATACGGGCGCCAAATGACCAGACGCATAATGTTCGAGTGTGGGGCTTCTAGAAAGCTTAATTGTTCTGTTCGATACTAGATGGCACAGTTGGTCGAAAGATCAAGATTGACATTTTCTAGGAAGCCCTCCTCGCTCTGGTCCCCGACACTAGATAGCGCTAGTGCCAGGTACCTGACGTCAACCTAGGCGCGCAACAATACTAAAGCATTATTGTAGAAGGTCTCCATGTTGTATAGGCATTACAATACTAGAGTTGTGCGCTAAAGTCCCATTTATTAAATTCAACATCCGCTTATGGAGCTCAAACCAATCAGTCGTGCCTATCAGCAATACAAGTGCTTAAATATTTCCAATAAAATTGTGACCTAGATGAGTATCAGTCGTGCGACGCTCGCGCATCTACCCGGTTGCGCTGTCCGTTGTGCGTGTTGTGTGTGTGAAGGATTCAAAATGTTCTCAAAAGTGTTGAAATGTTCGAGCTGCAACAATGTAATAGACGAGACTCTAGCTTTTACCGATAACAAGAAAGAAGTTATGGACGAGGAAAGTCTTATAAACATAATGTGTGAGTGCTTTCTTAGAAAATGATATTGAAACGGCAAAGAATTTGTTGTTTGATTCGGTCCCGGAAAAGTCGCGCAAAATAGTTCAGAGAAAAGATACTCGAAAAAAAGACGGCAAGGCTCGGAAGGATCTGGACGATACTATCTCTCTGCTTCAGAATACACATTCCGAAGATATTCCCGTGTTTACTGCTAGGGCTTTTGAAAAACTCCGTCCCGTCTTATGGGACCATGTAGATGTGACGAGAATTCTAAGACATAGTCAAAATACAACGAGATATCAACATGATTATGAAGGACTGTGCGAAGCAGGAGGACCTAGACCGGCTGAAGTCTGTGGTTGATATCCTAGGATACGTTGGTGGTAAATAACTGTGGATGCAACATTAACTTGCATCGCGGAGGTTTCTTACAAAATAGCTTCGAGTGCCAAAGTGGTCCTATGGGATTGCCTCCCTTACCTAGTGAAGAGCATAATGATGTACACTATATCTCATTACGAGTATCAATATATCGGGACATGGAACTGAAATTAAAGTCATCTGAAGGTAGTCGTATCACGCCGCTATCCGACAATAGTACGTTGCGTGAATTACCCTAAATGGCGGTTGCGATGATTCACCCGGCGCTGGCTCAGCTGAGCCAGCCGCCGCCACCGATGCCTACTATATATATATACAAGCCATTTATACACGAACACCCTCCGGAAAGAAAATTTTGCTTTTATACACGAACTCCCTCCATGACTTAGACAATTTTTAACCAGTTTACCAATTATAAATGTTATTTATCTTTATTTTTATAATATTTTCGACTTGTTTTTTTATTATTTATCACATTTTGAATATTCTTACAATTTTTTTTTAAATTTATTTATTTTGAACGACAATATATTACCTTAAATTTACTATAATACTTAATGTCCGATGTGTATTTTTTTAACTTATGTAATTTTATTGTTTTATATATCTTTTAAGATAATTTTTGACGCCACCTTATATAGAAATAAATTATAAATTATTAATAATAATGATGGTCTGTCACAATATCAATGACATGTTGCAAACCGGAAACATTCATTGTTACGCCAAATTGGCCTCTAAAAGTTTGGCGTGCTCAGCAGAGCGGGACAGTATTTCATGCCGGAACACTGGCTGCAACTTTACAAGGTGACTCCACTGCCTTATGTACTGCCTATGAGTTAGGAAACCGTACTGGCGGTCACTTATCAGCTTATGATTCTCAAGGTACCGCATGAGCTGGCTATTAATTAATCAGTCCATTATTTTAGTAAACAAGGAGGTTATGGTGATAGGCCTATAGTTGGACGGATCTAAGCGCTTAACGTTTTTTGGGATTGGGTGCAAGAATGCTGTCTTCCATTACTTCGTGACTACGTCTAGGTGTACTCCTAGGTACCGGAAAAGACGCGTTGAAACCGGTGCCAACTCTTGAGCACACGTCTTCATCACAATAAGAGAAACGCCATCAGGACCACACGACTTGTTGACGTCCAGGGAGGGGAGCGTTGGATCAGCAGCATATCCTGCATGGAGCATTAACACTGCGGGACGGTTGGCGGTGTGTTCCCCCAGGAGAACTGAGCAGATCGGCTTTGTCCTGTGCAGCATGGGCATCTTCCCTGTGTAGAGATAGGAGAAATGGCCGCCAGAAGTTCCCTCTGACAGCCTTGGAGAGACCAGAATACACGTGTTCCCGAAGGAAGATGAATTAGTTTCTCGCCAATTCTACCGATGTGCTCTAGTTTTGCCTTTACAATGACACTTTTGAAGGACCTGGAGGCGGAATTATACTTTTTTAAGACCACTGGTATTTGCATCCCGAGAAGTCGATGCGTGAGCCAAGACCTGGAAATACTCTTGCTTGTGGCGTAATGCCATTTCGCAGGAGCGATCAAACCATGGCTGCGATCTGCCTCCGATAGGTACAACAGATGATGAAATAAAAAGTTCCATTCAATGTAGCACCACATCATTGACAGAATTAGCAATAACGCTGTGAAAATCCGGTAAGAAAGCGCTTTCAAAGGTAGGATTCAAAAAGAGATTCTATCCCGTCCCAATCGGCTGACCTATAACGCCAAACAAGGCGGCAACCTGCAGAACGCAACCTCGATGGGAGCGTGAGTGGCACCGTACTCCAGATCAGACAATGGTCCAAGGTGCCAAGAGGCGCATCGACGGAGACCTGATATACGTCCGAATGAGAGGTCAGCTCCAGCAGAGGAGAGATCCAACAGGGAAGGTACATTTTCCACATTTGGGATCCGCGTAGGCAAGGTAACTATTTGCGTCAGACATCATAATCGGTTAAACGAGAACCAAGCCATTCAACGTGGTGGGCGTCAAAATCACCAAGCATCAAGATCTCTGTAGATGGAACCTGTTGTAGCACGGAGTCTGCAGCCATCTGGAAGTAATCGATGAGTCGATCTGTGTCAGCATTACCGCTACGGGACCTATAGAGGCACCTGTAAACGCGAAGTAGTCGTCGCTATCTACGCGCGGTCAAAAGATGTACGGGTTCATATCTTCAAGAATGCCGAGGCGTCGAAAACAGATGTCCTCTCTGACGTACACGCAAACTCAAGCCCGGGGCACAAATGAGTGTTCTAATTGGTACCCCGGGAAGGAAAGAAAAGAAGTATCAGCCCAGAATACGCTGGGTATCCTGAGCACCCACGCTCAGGAAAGGCAGCTTGGGCGTGGATGCTCAGTGAGAAATTCTCCCTCACTAGGTGTGCTGGTACCCTCCTGGGGTAGGGTTTTACTTAAATTTGCTACCATGTTAAGGAGGGGCGAATTGGGTTTCCAGCCACCTGCACTCACCGGATGAAATAGAGAAGCAGAGCTATTACTTCACGCTGGTCTTCTGTGAGGTGGTGATAACATCCCGATTCAAGCCGGCCCATATGTGCAACAGCAAAGGCTCCCGCGTGGCTCTATCACTGTTTTAGATAGATTTAAACAAAAAGAGTCGCAGTATTTTTCATTTTACAATGAATTTTGCAAGATTTACATTACATGGGTCTAGATAGATTAAGCCATATATATATAGTATAGGTAGTAGTATCAGCCTTCTATTTTTTCAACTTCAATTTTTGAACTTAAACTTGGCTTGAGCGACGCGGTATTATTTAGGCAGTGGTCTATTTCGTCTTTATGAAAGGCCGAATATATGTCTATACGTCATTTATATACGTAAAACGCCTCTATAATATATAAGAAATTCTTAAAAATTCGTCAACCCCATAGGTTTTTTTAAATTAATTTATTAGGGGAAA
Organism: Parnassius smintheus behrii; assembly: GCA_036936625.1. Lineage (NCBI taxonomy): Eukaryota > Metazoa > Arthropoda > Insecta > Lepidoptera > Papilionidae > Parnassius > Parnassius smintheus. Next base: position 9,741,592 of record JAUPFT010000030.1, on the reverse strand, counting down.
AAACTGGAAATATTCAGTAATTATCCGTCGAGCTATTGATAAATCAGCACTTAAAATTGCAATCAATGATTCCATTAGTTCTGGTGGGTATTAACTTTGGTTGCTCGCAATCTAATACTATATTAAATGCGTACGCTGAATCCTTGAGTCTGGGTTCGTAGCAAGAAAAAACCTGCATGTCTCAGAAATAATTAAAGTCATCGAAAATATGTGAAGTCTACCAACATGCACTTGGGAAGCGCGGTGAATACTTCATTGCACTAAATCCCTCCCAGAAATTAAAAGAGACCACTGCCCAGAAATGGGTCACATTAGTCTTTAACTTTAATTTTTTTAAATAATTTATATAATTTAAATCTAATTAGTGTGAGGCTTTTGTATGATGCAATAAATTTTTATTACTTAACTGTTAAACGGGCACATACGCCATTGGTATAAACTGTCCGTCTAAACTTTAGATAATTAATTATTAACACAAATTTGATGTAAATTTAATGAAGTAGGCATTGTAGAAAGCATGTGTTAGAGTACAAATCGCTCTTGGGTAAATGTAATGAGGAACGTAAAGACAAAGCTCGGACTGTGTGACGCGGCTTAGAAGTGTTCTGCTGCAGGTTCATAATGACGATGATTTAAAATCAATGGTTATGGCAAAATGTATTCATATTTTAAAAATAGGCTAAGCCTAGTGGTTAGAGCAGTTTGTTATTATACTGGTCACGGATTTTAATCCCAACTAAAGTTTAGAAATCATACGTGGTACCTTGTACCTGCGGCTGTATTATTATTGTAGCACGAATGAAAATGCAGTCTTCAACAGATTTGACGGCATAAATGCACCTAAACTGACAGATTTCATACAGCGCGTATGGAAGAAGCAACCGAGCGGAACCAGGGCTCCAAAGTATTTGCCAGAGATCTGTCCGCCAGAAAAAGCCTACTGTCTGAGTACTGAGTGTGGCAGCATCGTTTCCGGGACACCTGAAATTTTGAGTGAGATTGAGAGGTTCTATGGGCAGCTGTACACATCATCATTGGAGGCACACGCAGTGTGAGTAACGATCCAAGAGCAAGTCTTATCCGGCACTATTCTAATGATGTCCCGGACGTCAGTCTGAGTGAGATTGGAATGGCTCTCCAGCACCTTAAAATGGTAGGGCCCCAGACGATGATGGAATTACAGTGGAGCTTCTGAAAGCTGGTGGAACATTAGAACTTAAGGCCCTACGAAGCTCTTCAATTCCGTTCTCCATGGTGGCACTACTCCGGAAGCGTGGAGTAAAAGTGCGGTGGCATTTTTCTTCAAGAAAAGCATTGTCACGCTCTCTTGAAGAAATACGGACCGATTTTCCTTCAGAGTCGCGTCTATGTGCTATTTTCGAGAGTCAATATGAATCGTCTCGCACGCAGACTCGACGAATTCCAGCCTCACGAACAAGTTGGTTTCCGAAAAGGCTTCAGTACAATAAACCACATATATACCCTGCGGCAGATTGTACAGAAGACCGAAGAGTACAATCTGCCACTTCGCCTGGCGTATGTGGACTATGAGCAAGCCTTTGATTCCGTCGGAATTTGGGCAGTGCTACAGTCCCTTCAGCGGTACTAAGTTGACTGTCGGTATATAGCAGTACTGAAGTGTTTGTACAGTAGGGCTGTTCGAGTACAGAACCAGAGTACGAAACCTATCCAACTGCAGAGAGATGTAAGACAGAGTGACGTTATAACCCCGAAACTCTCCTTCGCTGCATTGGAAGACGTTTTCAAGCTACTGGACTGGACACACATAGCTCAATTTTGATTTGCCGAAGATATGGATCTTATGGCAGAATTGCTGGAAGACCTAAACACTATGCACAATTACCTCAATGGTGTCTCCCAACAGATAGGTCTTAAGATGAACATGGACAAAACTAAGATCATGTTCAATGTCCGTGTCACTCCTATGCCGGTAGTTGTTGGGAGCACTATGCTCGAAGTTGTTGAAGAGTACCTTTATCTGGGTCAAATAGTCCGATTAGGTAAGTCCAACTTCGACCGAGAGGTCAATTGACGGATTCAACTCGGCTGGGCAGCGTTCGGGAAATTACGACACATCTTTTCGTCAGGTATATCTAAAACTCTGAAAACTAAATTGTACAACCAGTGCGTGTTGCCAGTGATGACTTACGGATCTGAGACGTGGTCCTTCACTGCTGGTCGTATGAGGACGCTCAAGGTCGCTCAGCGGGCTATAGAGAGGGCTATGCTCGGGAATTCTCTGCGTGATAAACTCAGAAATGAGGATATCCGCAGTCGAACCAGAGTAACCAACATAGCCCATCGGATTAGTAAGCTGAAGTGGCAATGGGCCGGCCATATAGTTCGAGGAACCGATAACCTATGGGGAAAAAGATTCTCGAGTGGCAGTCTCGTACCGGTAGGCGTAGTGCAGGGCGACCCCCTACCAGATGGAGTGAAGACCTGGTAAGACATGCAGGAAATCGATGGAAGCAAGTGCTCAGTACCGTGCTTTGTGGCATTACTTTGGGGAGGCCTATGTTCAGCAGCGGACTTATGAAGAGCTGTAATGATGATGATGATAACCAAGGTTTTCATTTAAACGTTTTTGTTGTGGTAATTTATATTGTTAATTTTAATGACAACCATTGTACACAAATGATTTTTCGAATTATATTAAATATAAGGAATATTAAATTCAAAAAATTAAAGTACGTTCGTTGAATATCCCAGATATAATTCACTGGTGCATCTTCGTTTCACTGGTGACATTCAATTCGGAATTGGCTTTATTTTAAGCTCGGCTAAAACGTCAATAACTTCAGTAATTGCCATTTTGAACCCATTCACTTCAAGCCCAGACTACGGATCGTGTGCGATTTCGACGTCGCCAGAATTATCCATGTAACGAATTGTAGCGTTAAAATAACGACTAAATATGACAATATTATGTGTTTATTTAAAAAATAACAGTTCTAATTTAAAACAACTGTTTGGATTATGGGAAAGAAATAACTTATATTAAAAGTAAAAGCCTACTGCAACGAACTAAGGAGTAAAAATAATTTTACAAGCTAGGCTTTTATTTTTCTATATCTTATAGCACCGGTTTCAGAATGTGAAATTAATTTGTAATTTTCTGGATCTTTGAAGTCGAATTTTACGTTTAATTACCAGTTATATTTTAGACTTTTGAGTAGAGTCAGAAATATCAGACATAAAGCAATATACTTTTTAGACTTCATTCTAAATATATATTTAAAAAATTCACCCCTATTTCACCATTTCAGGGAGTGAATTGTTTTCTCTCCATTTATATGGGACCAGTCCTGTAGTATCCTGAAATATAACATACTTAGTAAAATAAAAATCATTATATGGACCCCTCCTTTTCTTGGAGATGGTTAAATACTACGAATGCCATATCGTATTAATTAAATCTATTTCTACGGATTTCATCGCATTTTATTTGAATAATTTTTATTCCCCGACGTTTCGGATGCTTTCCAGTACCCATAGGCACGGGGGACTGAGGTGACTGACGTCCCAATGTCAATGTTACCCGGAGTACTTTTATTTTTTTTTTAATTACCTATTATTTATGGTCTGATCTAAGCATAATGAACTAACTGTGTCTTGAAATCTTGCAGTGGTATGATTGGGCTTGGTTTCAATTTTATTAATTACAGGATCCTAAGCAGGTGGTTGTACCTAGCCGCCTACTCTTTTAAAATTAGAAGGTTTATTTTAATTTGAATAGCCTCACGTATCATCCTTGGTAGGAATCGAAGTTCTTTCGCGAGGATTTGTGGTCCATTAAATCTGATGTAATGGTGGGGGCCGTCTAGGATATGATCACAAACTGCAGACTTCCCGGAACGTTGATGCTTCACTTCAGCTATATTTTCTTTTACGCGGGTTCTTATTGATCTTTTTGTTTGCCCGATATATGAGAGACCACATTCACAATCAAGATTGTATACTCCCGCATCCTTTAGAGGAATATGACCCTTGACAGATGCTAAGAACTGACTAACCTTGACAGGCCTGCCTTGACAGACATGACAGGCCTGTTGGTCTAGTGGTTAGTGACCCTGACTGCTATGCCGGAGGTCGTGGGTTCGATTCCCACCCAGGAAAAATGTTTGTGTGTTGAGCACGATCATTTGTTCTGTGTCTGGGTGTAATTTATCTATAATATTTATGTATTTAGAAATATATAAGTATGTTTATCAGTTGTCTAGTACCCATAACACAAGCTCTGCTTAGCTTGGGACTAGATGGCGTTGTGTGATGGTTGTGGAATATTATATTATTATTATTATTATTATATTATTATTATATTATAACCTTCTTCGGCGGCTTGTAGAATGTTCTAATAGAAGCTCGCTTCAATATGTAGCCAATCCTGTCTGTGACACCTCTGAAGTACGGTAGTACAGCAGCTACTTCAATAGAGAAGGAGGCTGCCTGCGCTACCACCTGCTTGGGACCTTGTAATTAATAATGTTAAAACTAAACCCTAGCATACCACTGACAGATTTCAAGACACGGTTAGTTCATTCTGCGTATATCAGACCATAAATAATAATTAAAAACTGAAGGTACTCCAAGTTAATATTGACATTAGGACGTCAGTCACCTCAGTGCCCCGTAACCATAGGTGCTGGAAAGCACCCGAAACGTCGGGAATTTAAAAATAATTAAACGCGATAAAATCCGTAACAGTATTTTTAATCAATGTGTAGTGTTCGCGTAAAATAAGAAATCATTATATTATTTTATATTTTTTAAATTTACTTGGCGGCATAAATATATTGTGTAGGATAGGCGCGGAATATCAGTCCAGCAACGAGAACATCTTCAAAGACGCAAACATTCCGTTGAATTCTTATCGCCGAGACACTTGTTGTGATCAGTTTGTATCAACTTTGTAAAGTCATTAAATAAAATTTTTGGAATATTTTGTCTCAATAATGAACTGACTCGACCTGTAGTATTGGCGTTAGGGAATTTACCGCTCTTTTTTTTAATAAGGTATTTCATTATCACTTCACGGAAAGATAGTTCACTCCTCAAGGATATGGTCATCGCCATGTATGATCTTAAACGGATAATTTCTTAAGTTGCCACGGTTTCCACGCGGGTTAGGTAATCGTTTGCATCGATAGGAAGAAGCCGCTGCCCATTTACTATTTCATTTCCTGATCTCGCCTCTTACGACACCCACGAGATAATATTGGGTTGTCGATTTGTGGATATCATTACATTTAAATCAATTATACTTCACTGATGGACATGGCATATCATATATAGCATCCTGTTGTATTGAGGATTTGCCTTCATTATCACGCTTGGCTCGCTGGTTGACCGATTGCAGTACCAGTGTCTTGAACCTTTAATTCTACTGCCCGTCGCCAATCTGGGTGTTTACGTATGTATAGTCAAACAAATCTAAGAAATATATTTTGCCAGCTGTCATACTTATTGCACCAAGCATGCCAACCAAAAAATGGTAACGCACAATATTCGATTCTTAAAAAAAATCGATATCGATTATTTACAGTTGGTAATGATTTACAGTTTGTGTAGTGGTGTATTAGTACCAGCATAAATTAGAAACGAATTATTTAAATTGGATTGGTAATAGGATTATTTATCAGTTTCTTCGTATTTGTTTTTACTGCTTATTTATACAGGCAAAGTTATGAAAATTCAAGTTTGAAACGAGATTAAAAATAAATTTATTCAATGACTTTTAGTACAACTAGTTGAGCTGTCGTTTTTTAGATTAATTATTATTTGATTTACAATTATGCAGTCAAAATTAATGCCTGTTTCAAAGTTATCCATAATCATTTTTTTTTGTTTTTTTTTGCTACCACTTTTGCCCAATCATCCTTTGTGACACGACCACATGCCTAAACGAATATAGAAGAAACGGCCCAAAAGGTTAAAGCCGAGTTACAAAATAAGAAGCCAATCACAAAACTACGCACTGTAACCTCCCGAAATGTCATGAGATTAAAATTACGTAGTATTTTTTTAAGCGCGGTCTTGTATATGAGTTTTTTTTGCCTACACAAATTTACGTTGTCAAGGTAAAAAAATAAACTTGTTTTATTTATGATTCATGTACCCAGTTTTAAGAATTTTAGAAATAAAAATTGAATTAAACAAATAATACATTAAAATGATTGATGATTCGATTATTTGAATATTTTTACCGATTATTTAAATATTGTGGCCGATTATTCGCATAATAATGAATTTTATTCATCTTAACACTACGGTAAGGTACATAGCGACATATCGTTGAAACGACGACGTAAGGTAAAAAAGTTGATACTGGTTATTTTTTAAATATTTTGCTTTGCTTGAAACATTCGAATTTAAATAAGTGATAAAAAACAATGCATGTTGTAATAAAATGAAGATAACTTCATAATTCTTCGGATTTATGTAAAAGGTTATTTTAAGTCGTGTGAGTACGCTTGTACCAAGTTATTGCGGAATGATTAATGTGAAACGTTAAAAGGTATTTCTTAGAGTTGGTCGACTATATGACGTGGTTTCTATTTTCTCCCATAGCTGTCTCTCATTATACGCACGAGGGGTGGGGGGACAGGGTGATTGATTTCATCTAACTGCCATGGTTAACTGTTTTTAAATAATATACATACATAATCACTCACGCCTGTCACCCGGATAAGTAGGCAGAGACCACAGACTTCCAATTGGCACGATCCTGACACACCTCTCTCGCCTCCTTCACATCCATACACCTACGCATACATGCTCGTCGGTTAAGTCTACATCAAATTTTTTTTAATAATATATTTCATATAACATGCATTTTGTCATAATATTGCATGCCCTAAGCGCAAAGCACTTGGGTATGTCGTATGTAGGTGTGTGGTATCAAGAATCCAACGTTTTGAAATCGTATCAATAAACAATCGTATTGAAATTGTAAATGGTATAAAAATCACACTATCAGAATGATAAATGATTGTTGAACTTATTATTTTTTAAATCAATAAATTGATATTTTTACATTAAAAAGTAGTTTTAGTACCTTATGGTGTAGATTTGTCAATTCCACATGGAGGGACAAACACGATAACTTTTGAAAATGTCAATTGTTCAACTCAATTCGTTTTTTAATCTCTTCATCTATCATGTGGGAAGCCATGGAATGAAAATGGCTTTTTAATTTTGTTTTGTTTAGTTATAATGATTTTTTTTCAGATGAAAATTTCCGAAATTTTCGGTTTCTTGAGCAGCTTTGTAGTTACATATTTTACTAAATACATTTACACTTTGACTCCCTCCGGACTCGGCCGCTGTCGTGAGTGGGTTACTATGGTGTCGATTGTTTACAGCGACTCGTGATCAAAATATTCCAAAAACCAAATTTGATACATATGTACTTGGCCAAGGTGAGATATTATTTGAAATTTTATAATCACAGGTTTTCAGTACAACATACTGTTTCGTTAAAAGTACGTAGGATTTAAATATAAATATACTTATACGTCTTGGACTTTATGAAGTGGCGTGAAGGTGTACTTTGGTGAACGTTAACCCCTCAAGCCCCTTAAAAATCCCGTGCAGTCGCATGCGCCCGGCAAATCCCGAGTGCTCGCCAGCGACCGCACCCACATTTCACAGCCATTTTAATCCATTAAAACTTATATTTAGAGATGACTTTTCTATCAAGAAGTTTAGCATTATAAAATCAAAACAAAATTCTCTATCTTGTGGTTTACACAAAAGTCAGGTATTACTTCATTATAAAAAGGTTTTATTGTATTTTGTTAACAAAACGAAAATATACCACGCGAATGTCGGCAGCGTGAAAATCACAATTATTTCAATATATACTACTCGAAATTATTTACGTAAATGGATAAAATACATTCACACAAAAACTTTCATTACAATTTTATAATAAAACACTATACTAAAACACTAATAAAACACTAGAAAAATCCAAAAACCATCACCATAACATTCACGCGAAAATGGCGTACGAAATAAACGTAGATTATAAATAAATATTCATAAGATAATAGTTTTTTTATTACACTAAAGGATAGAGTATTTCATATTGATTATATAATGCCAAACTTCTTCGTAGAAAAGTAGGCTCTATATATAAGTTTTTATGGGTTAAAGTGCTGCGGGTGGGTGCGACCTCATGAGACCGCCAGGGATTTGACGGAATATGGCCGCGGTCTCAAGCGACCGCTCGGGGGCTGAGGGGTTAATTTAAAAAAAACCGGTTATGACTCTAGATGAAAAACGTTTTAAAATGAAATAAAGTTGATGAGAAAACAAATTTATTAACGCGTCAGAAAAAAAAACTAGTTTTTACGATAATGCCTTAGTACAAATACCTAATAATTGAAGTAATAAATAAGTTGATTTCTTATCGTTTTAAGATAATTCTCTTAAAAGGTTTTTCAATTAATAATACCTATTTTTTTTTTGAATCTCAATAGTAATAAAATAGTAAAATTAAAAAAATACTATCAATTGTTGATTAGAATTTTTTTCTAGATTTTTTCACGATCATATTACGAGCATAATGAGTCGTTGATTAAAACTACTTTTACGGACTTTATCGCGTTTATTTTACTTTTAATTATTTTAATTTTAATTCCCGACGTTTCGGGCGCTTTTCAGCACCCGTGGTCACAGGGGACTGAGATGACTGACGTCCCAATGTCATTAAAACAATGTTAAACCCGGAATACATTCAGCTTTTTTAATTATTGTTTATGGTCCGATCTGTGCAAAATGAACCGATTATGTCCTGAGATCTTGCAGTGGTATGCTTGGGTTTAGTTTTAATTTTATTGATTATAGGATCCCAAGAAGGTGGTAGTACCCAGCCTCCTTCTCTATTGAAATTAGGATGTTTTTTAATTTCAATAGCCTCACGTATCATCCTTGGTAGGAATCGGTGTTCTTTCGCGAGGATTTGTGGTCTATCAAATCTGATGTAATGGTTTGGGCCGTCTAGGATATGATCACAAACTGCAGACTTCACGGACCGTTGCTGCTTCACATCAGCTATATGTTCTTTTATGAGGATTCTAATTGATCTATTTGTTTGTCCTATATAAGAGTGACCACATTCACAATTAAGCTTGTACACTCCTGCATCTTGTAGAGGAATATGACACTTGACGGATGGTAGGAACTGAATAATCTTCTTCGGCGGCTTGTAGAATATTCTAATAGAAGCTCGCTTCAAGATGTAGCCAATCTTGTCTGTGCCACCTCTGACATATGGTAGTACAGCAGGCACATGCTCTACTGTGGCCGGCTTCACTCGGTCACTGTGACGTAGGCGCGGAACCCGAAGCTTGTTGTCCTGCAGAACTTGCTTGACGTGCTGAAGCTCTTGGCCAGGTGTTTACTGTCACAGATCCTTCTTGCTCTCTGTAACAAAGATTTGCCCACGGTAGCTAACTGTGAAGGATGGTGGTGAGATTCACCGTTTAAATATCGGTTTGTAGGGGTCTTTTTCCTATACACAGTGTGACCAACGGTGTTGTTAGGACTTTGGATGACTAACACATCTAGAAAAGGTAAGGAATTGTTTGCCTCTAACTCCATAGTAAATTAAATTTTAAGTTCTAAAAATGCAGTTACTTTGTCTGATATTAAAATAGTGAAAGTATCGTCTACGTCTACGTATCGAAGAAGAATAAGAAATCATAATGAGTCGTGCATTTTTGGATTTTCAGAACGTTTTTTTACTGAAGTGTGAAATGAAATTTTCGGAAAATTCGAAGTAATAGTGATAAGGATATTTGGACTTACCAAAAGTTTTACCGCTGATGTGATGAACAGTATGGCAGCGCTTAAAATACGAACAAAAATATTATTTTCTTTATAATAGATTACGCAACGTGACATTAACGTCATACTCTTATCTAACTATAACTAACTTTTTGATAAGTAATTTAGATAACATCCGAATAGAGCAATTTCGAATCGTTACCATTTTGATTATGAATCATTTAGTATAGAAGAGAATAGAATAGCATATTTTTTAGTCAATATTGATTACGTGTAATTCTTATTGAAAATCATTTTTTACGTTACTACTGGTTATAAAAAAAAACTCTGTCCTGGGAATAACCATCAAGATAGCTAGCGGGACTTTTTTTAAAATACATTTTACAATGTGGATGGTCACAAAATATTTACAAATGTTATTTTAGAAACAGCTTAGAAGCGACCATCTCATTCCCAGGGGCTATTATCAACCATGTATTCATATACATAAACTTTATAGACAATCCTAGAATAACGTGTACTCGTAGACACCCTACTTGGTTAGTTGACACCACCTGCTCATCATGAGGTCCTGGATCGGGCTAGAATCATTCAATGCGTTTTTCTGTCAAGAAATTCTCATTAGTTGCCCGAAATTTGATCTGCGTCCTATCTCTCTTCGGTCGCATTGGATTCCCGTCCCTATTACTAGTTCGGAAAAAACCTGTGTCCTTGAAATCTCGTCTGACAAGCAAAAAAACTAAGAATTATGTTCTCATATAATTTCTATGCATGCCATGTAGTGGCGGCTAAGAATATCCACTAACCCATATATTCCCGTGGGTGTCGTAAAAGGCGACAAAGAGAAACGCGCTGGAGATGGGCAACAGCGTCTTTCTGATAACAGCAACTTTACAAAAAAAACTGCGGTCGCCAACCCGCTCGCCAAGCGTGGTAACTATGGCAATATACCCCCCATGAGCAATTCCACAAGTAGATGGCCCCCAGTCTCTCCCCGGCGGTCCCGCTGTTCCTGGCTACTGTGGCGACCATGGTAATAGCGGGGCGCGGGGTACTAAGAATCTCCGGTAGAGGTTCGGTTGCCACTTTATACGACTTGACCTGGCAACTTTTAACGCACGAACCCTGAGGACTAACGAGAAGATCCTGGAGTTGGAAGAAGAGAAAGACAAGGTTGCACTGGAATATTAAAGGATTATCCGAGGTCCGAAGAGAGGGAGAGAACACGGTGATTCTCGAATCCGGCAACTTGATCACCGGGAGGGCGACCATCTGTCCCGAGGAGGCATTGGATTTATCGTCCACAAGTCTGTCGTTAACAATGTTGTAAAGATTGGTAATGTATCGACGAGTTTACGTGCCTTATACTCAGAATCACCAAGCGTATTCGCTGAAACTCATACAGATTTACAAAACCAACGTCAGCACATCCTGATGGGACGTGGAGAAAATGTATGAGGACATTTCTAGAGCCTCGAATTTCTTCAAAACCCACTATACGGTGTTAATGGGATTCCTCAACGCAAAGCTAGGTACAAGAAAGGACGGTAAGCTGAAGGTAGGCAAATTTAGGATAGGGCAACGTACCTCAAGAGGCCAGGTTGCCATTTTATCCCCGAAACTCTTCACCGCTGCATTAGAAAATGAGGAGTACATCACTCACCTTTGATTTGCCGACGATATAAACGTTATGGCAGAATCGCTGGAGGATCTAAGTACTATGCTCAATGACCGCAATGGTGTTTCCCAAAGGATAGGTTTTAAGATGACATGGACAAAACAAAGATCATGTTTAATGTCCATGTCACACCTATACATGTAGTTGTTGAGTGCACTATGCTCGAAGTTATTGACGAGTACGTTTGCCTGGAACAAATAGTCCGACTAGGTAAGTCCGAATTCGGCCGAGGGTTCACTTGACGAATTCAACTCGGCTGGACAGCGTTCGGGAAATTACGACATATCTTCTTGTCAGGTATACCTCAAAACCTTAAAACTCGATTGTAAAAAAAGTGCGTGTTGCCGGTGACAACTTAAGGATCTGAGACGTGGTCCTTAACTGCTGACCAAATAAGGACGCTTAAGGTAAAGGGAGCTATGCTCGGGGTTTCTCTGCATGATAAACTTGAAAATGAGGATATCTGCAGAAGAACCAGAGTTACCGACATAGCCCAACGGATTTGTAAGCTGAAGTGACAATGAGTCGGACTTATAGCTCGAAGAACCGACAACCGATGGGGAAAAAAGTTTCTCGAGTGGCAGCCCCGTATCGGTAGGCTTATTGTAGGGCGTCCCCCCAAAGATGGTAAAATGGAGTGACGACCTGATAAGATATGTTACTGCGACATATATATATATATATATATGTGTGTGTATGTATGTGTGTGTATGTGTGTGTGTTTGTGTCTATATATAATATATATATATATATATATATATATATATATATATATATATATATATATATATATATATATATATATGTGTGTGTGTGTGTGTATGTGTGTGTGTTTGTGTGTATCTCCGTCATCTTTTACAACACCCACGGGAAGATATGGGGTAGTGGATATTCTTGATCGCCACTACACTTGGTGTCAGATAATTTTTTAAATGTCAACATAGCAATATCATCTCAAACTGGAAGAAGAACTTATAGAACTGCAACGAACGAGGAAATAAAAATTAAATTCATAAATGGCTACCAATAATTTGGGCTACAAAAGTCAATCCCGAAGTTTAACCCTGGATTATAGTCGATCGTTCAACGACTTTTGATGGTATTCCTATCATTATATTTGTGTCAACGTGGATTTAGCTCTGTTACAACTCTGATAATTAAAAAAGAAATCGTTTGCATGTTACCGAACGCGGCAACTTACGACTGTTTTTGAGTAAAATCAAACCTTCATCATCATCATCATCATTACAGCCCTTCACAAGTCCACTGCTGAACATAGGCCTCCCCCAAGTAATGCCACAAAGCACGGTCCTGAGTCACCTGCATCCATCGACTTCCTGCACATCTTACCAGGTCGTCACTCCATCTAGTGGGGGGTCGCCCTACACTACGCCTACCGGTACGAGGCTGCCACTCAAGAACCTTTCTTCCCCATCAGTTATCGGTTCTTCGAGCTATATGGCCGGCCCATTGCCACTTCAGCTTACTAATCCGTTGGGCTATGTCGGTCACTCTGGTTTTACTACGGATATCCTCATTTCTGAGTCTATCACGCAGAGAAACTCCGAGCATAGCCCTCTTCATAGCTCGCTGAGCGACCTTGAGCGTCCTCATACGGCTTAAATCAAACCTGACATCAACAAACTTGTCAATCATGGTACCGCTGTTTTTACCGTAGTATTTACGTAAAGATCGTTTAATTTATTTCTATAATTTTATTTTTAAATTTAATTTTAATATATTTTGAATACTATCTTCTATTCGTATAAAATTGCTTTTAGTAGAATTTGCCACATTTGTAAAGGAGCCCACCATTTCGGCAACTATTGTCATTTTATTTTTAATTGCATTTTGTTCCGTTTTTAATTTACTTATTAATCTTTCATATTTAAGAGCGTCATCATTATCTAAGTTACCTGTGATAGTTTTTATCAAAGAGCCATTCGGATTGAGGAGACATATTTTGATTCGTAATGAAGGAATTAATTGCCGATGGTAACATTCAAAGTATAATCAGTTTGATATTGAACGGTTATAAAATCTGAATCAAATGACTTAATATCGAAACAATTTTGAACATGTTTTTTAAGCAACCCATATCTATGCATACTTGACTCCAATTCCTCGTAAATTAAATTTGAATCTAATATCTTAATAACCATCCAATTATCTTAATAACCATCCAATTATCTTAGTTAACAAATGCTTGACCTTCGTCTACAGGTAACAATCCCGGGTTCTTGTCTTTCCTGGGCCTGGATTCCCATTATTTGGATCACCACTGGAAATAATCTGTGAAGGACGTTTAATGTCTTTAATAGGAACATTTGTTATACGTTTATAAGTTTCAACGGGAACTACATTTCTTTTTATAGCACCGGTGACATGAGCCTTTTGGTAACGCGGTTTATCCTTACCCCGTCTTGTATTAACACCTTTTATGAACACAGTATCACCTACATCTATATCGAACTGAGATTCACCTGCGTGTTTCTGTCTAACTGTAATTTTTTTGTCAATTAACTTATTTGTAATATGTTCATATAAATATTTGGTCCTTTTGGCGTGTTCTCTTACTAACTTTTGTGTGAACTGCTTATCAAAATCTACGGCGAATGTACTATTGGATTCGGTGTTCCCAAATACTGCATCAAACGGCGTGAGATCTGTTGAAGAATGAATTGAATGGTAGTATGATATAACAGCATATGTCGTCACTGATGCAGCGTCTGGAATTTTGTGTTCATATTTCGCGATACGGTAAATTTCAGTAATAGTTGAATGCAACCTTTAGATAAGTCCCTTAGAGTTGGGGTTGTGCGCGGTACCAATGTGTAGATTGATTTTGTATAATGTAAGCATTTCCTTTAAAAGTACATTGTTAAATTCCACACCGGGATCTGAACTAATTTTGCTTTTATTACTTCCGGGGTAGACCTACTATTAATTTCGATTGCTTGACCCAATTTGCTGAACGCGTCTACTAAGGTTGGAAAATATTTAACTTTTATTAAAAAAGTATCAATGAAAATTTCTTGAAATGCTTTAGACTGGGTTTGAGTCAGTTGAAGTTGAGGTTTTAGGGGTTTACGGTCGTATTTCATTTTTTTTAAAAACCTCATATGAGTTTATGATACTCGCTACTGTTTGTTCCATATTATTTCAATAAAACGTTCGCCTCAAATGTACTAATGTTTCCCTAATTCCCCGATGGCAATGTTTACCTAAATGATATTTAAAGACTACTTCGCGTTGCTCGTTTTCATCTTCTACATAGACTATTCTCTTAGTACATTCATAAAATTTTACAGTATCCTTTTTGAATAATTACGTTGTGACTTCGGAAAACTGCTTACGGTGTATGACATCTTCAAAATAAGAAAAATATTTAATTTTGGGTCTTATACATATATTCTTTCAGGAACTTTTTAATTAATTCCAAATTATTTAAAGGTAAGTGAACTTTTAATATATTTTGTTTATCCCTGGACAAGTTTTTAACTGAACATTCATTTCTGTTCCACGTATGAACGGGTATTTGGTTTGGTTTCGTATCAATTGCTTCCTGAAGGATTAAGATTCCTGCCGTGTCTACATCTTTAGCCGAATGTATTGTATTGTTACTACTATGTCCTTCGGAGGCTGTGATGGTGCTACTAGTTGGAGACGGTATCGAATATGGGGATTGGTGTGGAACACGGTGGAATGATGGGATACCGTGTAAGGAGGGAATACTCAAAGTATCCGAATCTGATGATATTGCTACTGTGTCTATTGCCTGATTTGAATGATCTAGCTGTACAATTTTAGAGACTATATTACTCAATAGATGTTGAAATTTTCTTTCGTTTTTATCTATATTAACTTGCATAGAGATATCGTCGTTATCATTTAAGGCGTTTATCGAATAACGTGTATGAAATTAGGCCTATATCCTATCTGATTATTGGGTACACCAAACCTGAAATTACTATTATTATTATTAATGTTTGGCGGCGGATTTGAATTTATAAATGCAGATGGTCTCACGAAACTTTGAATGGCTAATTGCTGAACTGGTTTGGCTTTATGGTTTTTGGCTTTATACTGTGCTAAGAAGTTAATTTCCTCCGTGACTATACTTAAAGCAATCTCTAAAGTCGAACAGCTTTTGAGTCAAACAATTCTAATGAGGTCTTCAGGTAAATTGTACAAAAATACGTTTAAGGCGGTATTATTATATACAATCATTTTAGCGGCTTCAATTCCTTCATCGGAAAGTCATTGTACTTTAGCAAGCAGGGAACTTTTTACATTTTGTATTCTACCACAAAACTGAATATATGACTCTAGCTCGATAGCAATACATTCTTCTGAAGGAGGGTCACCGAAATGTTGGGTTAAAATTTCTTTCAAATCTTCCCATGTACTTAAACTAGGATTATCACCAAGTAGAGTCGCAGCCCTACCAGTAAGCTTACTACTTATAACATGAAATCTGTATAAATTCTGAATCGGAGTATTGTCGTCTCCTGAATTTAATATAACATATTCACATTTTGAAATAAATAAATTGAGTAATTTTTCATCTCCGTCGTATCTAGGAATTAAATCTAAAATGTGTGCTGGAATAACAGTTACTGATATTTTATTTAAACTATTTCACTTTATCTAACACAAATTATTAGCAATTAGCCTATTTTTGTGCCAACAAAATCAGATAAATGCAAATAATTTGGCCCGACGATTTTAGTTCGGAAAATGCGGAAAAGAATGGAATAAATGTAAACAGGAAGTGAAAAGGTTTACTCACTTGTTCAATCCCATGTCCTCCAGGTCCACTTCGATACTGCCGATGTGCCCTGTGCGCGTAATCGATTGTTTTGGAAACGATTGAGCGCGCGGCGCGGCGCAAACAAATAACTTGTTTGGTTCGAGGATATCCGATCCTGACTGCTATACCAACGCTTAAACCGATTTTGGAGTCCGAAAGGGCGTTAATACGACAGCGGAATATATACGTATATCCTACCGGCTGCGCCACTTAAATTGCGACGGCCCTCGTCAGTCCTTTTAAAAACACAATTTTAAAATATAAAATGACTTAATGTTCTTCCGAAAGTGGTTTAAATTTAATATTAGTAAAATAAGTCTAAACTATTATCATATCGTCACGGGATGTGTGTGGGAGTTGTTTGTCTTACAATACACAGAAATCTAACTTGGCTTCTTATGAAAATGCTGATGTGGTTGTTTGGAATATTGAGCCAGGGACGGATTGAGGCGATATAACTACCTTGTTAATAATTATTATTTGTAAATATGGGGCATAAAGTGCAACCCGTTACGAAGAGTAAAGAACGTTCATACAACAGCCCAACATATGAACGACATTAAAAGGTTTTACTTATTACTATAACATTTAATTATTACTTAATAATAAATATTTATTTTTACAACAATAAATCTATGAATTTTAGCAACGTAGTTTATTACATTATTAATACAGTTGTGTATTTGGTAGCACGGGAGGGATTTGCAGTTTGCATTCGGGAGATTTATACCAAAGAGCAAAATATAGCCCCCGATGGAGTGACAACCTGATAAGTCAATCAGAAAGTCAGTGGGATGCATGTGGCTCAAGACGTGGACTAGTGGAGGGCTGTAATGATGATTATGATGATGACGATAGTATATAAACACATAATAGCTCAGGGCTTATTTAAGCGCTCGCCATATATTTAATAGTGCTCGAGCAATCTTACGAACGTGGAAAAAACCTGTTGCCTGCATTATAAGTGGTTAAGGTAAGGTAAGGATCTAAGGTCATTAGCACGGTTGCTGTTCATGAGGTTAGAATACCGTGTTGGGCCAACATTATTTTTTGTTTTTTTTTGTTAAGAAATTCTCAGTAGCAGCCCGAAGTCACGAAGTTGGCATTCGTTTACCTTCGTGACTCGGAAAGCACGTAAAGTGGTAGGTCCTGCGCTCCAATCCTGATCTCTCTCCGGCCGTGTCTGATTACCATCCCATCGGACAATGAGAGTGATGGAATAGAGAATGCACCCGTGCTTTCGCATATACTTGGACATTATAATGCCGTCCTGCGCATATGGCTAGTGTCCCTTGAGACTTACAGCCGTGACCGAAATTCGGTTTTTATCAGTATTAATTACAAAGCCCAATTTAACTTCATTCTTCATATTTCAGATCATTATTCATATGTCAATATTACATATTTTGTTACAAACAGTTATTATTATGCAATTAACATGTTTCTATAAATTTAACGTTACTCCGTAATAATCATCAATGTTAATCATAGCGGCGACCAAATCAAATGCAATCATTTGATATTATTGATGTTAACACTGTTAAAATTTAGTTACGTTGAAGTGTTGTGCTTAATTACTGAAATGGCATTTATAATATTCAATACAGCTACAGAATACATGTATATACATATACACATACAGGTATATAGTAGCAAACTAGTGAAGGTAAAGAAGATTATGTTGCTTAGAGGCTGCCCTGTGTTACGTAAGAGTAAGGATGTACGGAGCGAGAAACCCAGCGGGTTTATTTTTTATTAATATTTGAAACCATAATTCAAATAAAATTAATACTCTGACGAGTGAAATTGCTTAAGATTGCACTTGTAATGTAAAATATGTTTATGTTATGGAACAAGTCATTAACAAGGCATTATTAATAATGCCCGGGCAATATAAAGAACACCTAATATGAGTATGAAATGTAAAAAATAAAATAATTAAATTGACAGAGTTTTGTAAATAAAATCCGTGACTTATTGGGCAGAGTAATAAAAAGATAGTTTAGGTTAGGTTTGTTTTGATATCACATAGGTATTTAACACTTAAACATAATGGGAATTAAGTTTTCCAACAAAGGTTTTAAGGAATTAAGGTTTTTATAACGCAAAGGAAAGAACACCCCATTGTTGCTTTTTGATACTGCAAAGTGGTTTTTCACTTCCTTTACACGTTTACTTTTGTACATTTTATATTTGGTACACTATTAACTTATTGACTTAAAAGTGATTAATGTGTTATAATAAGGTTTGGTTAGGATAAATTTTATCGAATTGCCCAAATGTCACGTGCAATATTCATAACGATCAGATATTTTGATAAATAATGATGTTTTAATCAGTATTAATTACAAAGCCCGATTTGACTTGTCATCATTATTCATATTTCCCGAGCATTACAAGTACACGACACATCATCTTGTCAGGAATACCTAAGAACTTGATAACAATAGATTGTACAATCAGTGCGTGTGGCATGTGATTACTCATGGATCTGAGAAGTGATCCTTCACTGCTGGTCGTATGATTAAGGTCAAGGCCGCTCAGCGAGCTATGGAGAGGTCTATGCTCGGGGAGGTCTATGCGTAATAAACTTAGAAATGAGGATGTCCGCAGTAGAATCAACGTAACCGACATAGCCCAACGAAGCCCACGAACTGAAATAGCAATGGACTGACCGTACAGCTTACAAGCGTAGTGTTACGAAGTGTGGTTGTATACGGTCCCCCTCTAGATGGAGTGACGTTCGGGTAAGATGTGCTGGAAATCGATGAATGCAGGTGGCTTAGAACCATGCTCTACGGCATTTTGGGGAAGGCCTGCGTTTGGCAGTGGTCTTGTGAAGTTTGTAAAGACGGTGATTGTAAACAGCGCTCCTATTAATAACTTTGTCCATAACATATATAGGGGAAAAGTTTCTTTGTATTTTGTTCGTATAAAATTGAAAAAACAAACATCTCTTTGGTTGTACTTTTTGTATCTGGCTGATTTTGCTATCATAATATATTATGATAATACATATAGGACATTAATAAAATGAAAAATAAAAAAATTCCCGCCGTTTTTATGTCCTCCAAAATGAGCGCGATGCGAAGTTCGATACATTCTTAAGTTTTATTACAAAAAAGGGAAAAATTCGACACATTTCGAAAAAAATTATTGATGTTTATGGATTGTATGTATGATTGAAGCGTTTTTAGTCCGGGAATTTTGATGTCATAGATGCAGCTCGTTTTGGTTGCCCTCATATGGATAAAGTCGATGGAAGCTTGGAAAAAGTTAAGCAAGATCAGCGCATTAGTAGTTACGACACGGCCCAAAAATTGGGGATTGGCCACAAAATAGTTTTGACCCATTTAATAAAGGCTGGCTATAAAAAAAAAACTCGATATTTAGGTACGAGCTCACTGAAAGAATCAATGAATGAATGAATGAATCGTGTACTCGTTTGCTATTTTTTATTGAAACTTAACGAAATCAAATCATTTTATATCGTTTATTATAAGCTTTTACCGCCGGGCAAAAGCATCGATTCGGATCGCCATTGTCTGTAATTGCCAGGAAAATAATAGGACTCTAGAATCGAGAAATTAAGAAGAAACGCCCGGAATTAGTCAACAGAAAAGGAGTGGTCTTTCATCGTGATAATGCTAGACACTCATCTTTGTCACTTAGCAAAAATTGAGAGAGCATGGTTGGGAAGCGTTAACGCATCCACCGTATAGTATTGATTTTGCACCCTCAGATTTTCACCTGTTTCGGTCTCTTCAGTATATTTCGGTTAGCGTAAGGTTAAAATCAAACGAGGACTGTCAAAAGTACTTGTAGCATTTTTTGATGAATGACCTATTAAATTATTTACGTTTCTTTGTGTATATTTAACGTTTTGCAAATATATTGAGATTGACTTCCAATCTAAATGCGGATAAGTTGTTGAAGACTAATTTCGAGTATCTCGTTTTCGGTAAAAAGGTCTTGCGTTTTCATTTCCGTGTAAAGCTGTTTTCAGTAGCCGCTGTTTTATACAGGTATTTTGTGTTTTAAGTGGGTGACAAAAAAAGGGGGCATCAAATTCCTCTTGTACGACAACGGTCAAGTAAGTTATTTTGCTTTGTCAGCGACCGAGGCACAAATGATGGTTACAATGGTAAAAAAATATGTCATAAGAGGCAAAAATATCGACTTGATAAAAAGTTTTCTAACCAATCGTAATCAATGTGGTGAAATCACTAATTTAAATTATAGGCATGAATGCATGTACATAGTTCTCCTTCCAGAGTCAATAAAAATCTAATTCCACAAGGCAGTGTTTTAGGCCCCTTGACTTGCATGTAGTTCTTGAAATATCAGTATTTGTAAAGAAGTATAATAAAAGATATTTTCAAATTTAAAGGTTGCCATAAATACAGACCAATAGATCCTACTAAAATAATGATTTTATTTCGTAAAACAACTTTAAAATAAGATAATGTTTACCACGTGTGCATATCAGTTTCTGACAAACTGCCTAAGAGACATTTAGATTTAGACCTACATGGTACACTGTAGAAACTTTATTAATTTTCAAATAAAACGAAAGTTACTAAATTATGACGAAGTAAACAATGCTATAACTAAATTAGTAAATTGGTTTAATGTTGATAATTTGCATTTAAATGTTACTAAAACTAAATGTACCTGCTGTACCGTCATATGTCAAGAAGCTTCAAGAAGCGCGCTTCCATTAAAACATACTCCAAGCCGACGAAGAAGACTGTTCAGTTTTTACCATAAGTCAGGTGTATAGTACCTCTACAAGATGCAGGAGTGTACAAGCCTGATTGTCAATGTGGTATTTTTTACATAGGATGAACGAAAATATCAATTAAAACTTGTGTTAAAGAAAACATAGCTGATGTGAAGTATCGACGCTCCGGGAAATCGTAAAGGATCTATTGCACGTATAGGATCGGCCCCGTCACTACGTCAGATTTGATTGACCACAAATCCTCGCTAAAGTACACAATTTCCTTCCAAGAATGATTCGCGAGGCTATTGAAATCAAAAAATATTCAATAGAGGAGATTGCTGGGCGCTACCATCTGCTTGGGATCCTATAATTAATAAAATTAAATTCCAACCCAAGCATACAACTACAAAACTTCAAGATACTATAAATGCATACTGCGTAGATCGGAATAAAAATTTATAATTTTAATCTGTGGGTAACCGCGGTTAACTATGACATCGGGACTTCGAACATCTCAGCCCCCCCCCCCCCCCCCCCGTGACCATGGGTGCTGTAAAGTGCTCGAAACGTCAGGATTATAAAAAAACATTTATATTCGAGATAAAATTCGTAAAAACTAATTTTATTTAAATGTGTATTTTTTGCGTTAATATAAGAAATCATAAGGCAAAATTGTCCTTAAAAATAGTTTCCTTTATCCAGAAGTGGAATTTTACGGGTACATAAAGAAGAAGAAGATTTTTACATTTGTACTCAATAGCGTAGCAACAACTGCTTACACTGGGGCCCGTTATAGCCCAATGAAATCCCCTTTTGATACTCGATCGGCATGACCACCAGCGTAAAATTGCAGCATAATGTTGCTGTAGTTTTGTATGATAAGTGACGAGTACCCACACATAGAGTATATACCCTTTTACTGTTAACGGGGCAATCATTCTTAGTCTTCAGACAATCATATAATTGTCGTAATATTTATCATTATATAGAATCAATTGCGCAAAGTCAAAAATAGTTGGTATTTGATATTAATTTCAACTTAATATCTATGCCAGTTTCGGAGAAAAATGGTCTTGAGAGATAAACATACAACAAATTGAATCTATAAAAGTTCCGCTAGTTTTCTGTTCAAGCACGGAGACCTAATAACACACTAAATTTGGACTAAGAACATGAAAGTACTTATAGAGAAAAATGCAACGCAACGCAAACGCAATATTTTAACCTTAAAATTTTGTGCATTCGTGATTGATATTTCAAATTTAACATCTAAAGTTTCTTTCCTATGAATTCTTACGTGTTTTATTCCATGTACTTAACGGCATCTATATATATAAGCTACTATTATCCAAAAATTAAAAGGCGAATTCTAAATTTCCTATTCAGATTCAGTAAATTCAAACGTTTACATTAAGACTTAGGATAGTGTTGTAACACTTTTTACCAAAGCTGATCCCAAATTGAAACTCATGTAACACTTACAAAGTTTACCCGCCTGTAGGATGCGTGGAACACAGTTGCAAGCAAGTATTCTGTGAAACTTTTTATCGGACACAGTGCTTCAAAACTTTTTGGAATAAACCGTGACAAACTGCTGGTTTTAGTTGGTTTATTGCCGGCTTGTGTACCATAATAGCGATTTATCGACTTTTTCTTTTATATCGATATAAATTGCCAATTATGCAAGATTGCGAGGAATTTTATTAACTTTTCTTCAAGTTTTCAATTTTTGATGGCTGAACCGATTTAAGTGTCTAAATTTGATACACTTTTAAAAGCTTAATTTTTTTTCTCTGACTCAGATTTGAATTTATAATAATATCTAATAGTAAAATTTGTTCAGTATTTTAGCAATCATCAAAATGGTAAAACAAAATGTTAACCAAAGGAAAATTATAATCATATTTTTTTGTTAGTCTGAAGTCAGAAACGAACTTATAATCAACCTGATGGAAAGAGATTACTGCAGCAAATGGACATCCAACTGGAACAAAGAAGGCTGTCGATGCATTTTCAATTTCCTGATCTTTTCCCTTTGTCACGTAAGGACACCCACAGTACGATACAGGGATAATAAACATATTAACAGATTATAATTCAAAGTGTTCTCTTACTTTGCCCTAGGGTTATGTCACCTTTTTTAACTAAAGTCTTCTAAATATTTTGCGTAAGTCATTTTACATGAATAATATAGATGATACTGTTCTAAATCATAACACGATGCTCAACGTACCTTTGATGCCGTATCTATGGCAATCTATGTGGAATCCTTCTAATACGTTTGCATTTGTATCAGTGATATTAATATTGATTTATAATTAACTTATTTTATTAGAGCAGTTTATTCTTCTACTTAGGATGTCAGAGTATTCGGACAAGAAGACCAGTGTGTCACCCGTAGAGGTTCATTTCGTGCTCGCTAATAAAAACTCCATTGGCTAAGTAATTAAGTAGGTAATTAAGTAGTCAATAAGACGGCTCCGTGGCGCAGTGACTTAGCAATAAGTTACGGCGCAAAGAGTAGCGCGAACAAATCCCGCGGGTTCCGGGTCTGGATATTTGTCCTTGTGCTATTTGTGTCCGTATATAAACTGCCACGGCACAGGAGAAAATCCCAGGGAGTAGGTCACGCTTTTAACGAAAAAGGAGAAAAAAGGAGAATTTCTATAAGCAGAGCCTTGCGTAAAAACGAAAGAAAATATTGCCTTTTTTAGGATGAAGCAGTATTATTAAAAGCATTCGTATACAAAATGAAATATGCACCATATTTATCCTTCAATATCCTTAATAATATCACATGTAAACACGGACTCAGGTATTCCCGACGGTAGAAGTCCTACATTGGCAAATTTAAACTAGTTTAGTGTTATATTGGATAAGTTATATTAGAACTCTGATTTATATTGCAGCTTCACTGGTTAGGTTTAAACTATTATATAATTGAACTCTCTAAGAATTTCACAATCATATTTTATTAACAAAGGACTTCAATAGTCCGCCCGCAAGTACTATTACATAACTATAAGGATGGGTGGAGGTCCAGATTTGATTTTTTCTAACATGTTAAGACAGTAGACTGGCGAGAGTCATGAGCACGCAGTAATAGCAGTCGTCTCCGACGTTGTAAGGCTCAGCTGAAAAGGTTTGAAGAACAAATATAACCTCAGTAGGTGCAAGTTGCAGTTGTCCTTTGTCCGCTATATTTACTTGAAATAGAAATTGGAATTAGAAATTTGGACTAGCGGGTTCCATATCTATGTGGGACTTATAACAAAAAAAATAAGGTGTCGTCTGTGTTACTTGCCTAGCATGTCGTAAAAGGCGAATAATTGTATATTGGGTTTGTGATTCTGTAAGCGATGGGCTAGCCACATATAAACTCTATCACAATTTTCCATATAAACATATATTTTTGGCTAAACGCACTGCGACTAGCTCGCTGCTATTTAAACTCTGCTTGTATCTTTGAGGATTACGGGCGTGCCACTATATACTTCTACATAAATAGATTCGAACATAACCACTACCCAGTTTAAACTTTCAAAATGACTCCATTAGATTACAGTGAATTCTCTATTTATATCTTGTCGTTATTTTCTGAGCAGAGACCTTAGAATGACTAAAATTTGAATTCAGGATTTGAATTTTCAAAATTGTTATTCTATATATTAAATCAAAAAATTATTCATATATAAGCAGCAATATTCTAGTATTAACGAAAAGTTTTCAATCAAACAATTCAAATATACATGTATATTTGAATTGTTTGATTGAATTAAAACTTTTCGTTAATACTAGAATATTGCTGCTTATATATGAATAATTTTTTGATTCACATGTGGGCTCATGTGAATAAAAAGGCAGATAGTATATTATTTAGTATAGATAATAAAATTATAAAATCCTAAGGGACAGTATAAAATATTTACAACGATTTTGCGTACATCATGCCAATAACTAAAATTTTTGGCAGAAAACCAACGCTGACTGAGATTTGTTTCTCGCGGAGCCTTTGCTGACGCAATACTTACTTGAAACAAAACATTTTATTGTAATCTAATATCACTATCTAGCGGAAAAACAGAGGAATATGTTTGTATTGACTGAAAACCGCTCGGATA
The DNA here is from genome assembly GCA_036936625.1 of Parnassius smintheus behrii. Classification (NCBI taxonomy): domain Eukaryota; kingdom Metazoa; phylum Arthropoda; class Insecta; order Lepidoptera; family Papilionidae; genus Parnassius; species Parnassius smintheus. The sequence continues at coordinate 9,716,438 of JAUPFT010000030.1, read as the reverse complement.
TCCTCTTAAACTGGAGGTTAATTCGATTTTCTGTCAACAGTTCACAAAAAGGACATGGACCAAACTGCTTTCACTTTAAGACTGTTGATGAAATGCTAAAAATATTTACAAAAATCAGACATCTATAACTAAATTCAAACAAAAAAGCGTGGCCTTTTTTAATTTATTAAGGTAAACTGTATAAAAAGGCATATTTTTTATATATACGAAACAATATAATACTTATTTCACACCCTCTAATGAAAAGGTAATGTGGTATTTATTATGCAATTAATCGTCGCATCGAATTAATTTGGATGCGATAACTCTTCATTTTTTCAAGATATGCACGATAATAAAAGTCCACTACCGAGTATGACATTTTAATAATCGTAGAATGTGTTTCTGTGAACCTCAAAACGTGAAGATGTATTGAAACAAACTTTGGCCTTTTTAGTATTGGACAAATTAAAGGGATGGAGAGGAATAATCACATTGCACTCACATAGAAGCTATACATTTTTATGTCTTTCTCACATTTAAATTACTGTTCTTTTAAATATTTTTTTTTTCATGAACTACGTTACTGACTGTTCACTAATAATATATTAAACCTTAACATATCAAATTTATAGTCACATAATGATTAAATTAACAAGTATCATCTTTTGTATGAGAGAAGGGTGACAAAATAGCACACAGAAGAGAGCACAGAGCGCGCACACACTGTAGGTTGATACTGGGGCTCAAGGATATCTTCTTATTATATATATATATATATATATATATATATATATATATATATATATATATATATATATATATATATATATATATATATATATATATGCTTTTACCCCTGAGAACAATGATGGAGTGGCTTCTTTCCAGTAAAAAGGGTCTTCAGATCTCTCCGCTAAGCATACGAAACACAGCATGAAGCTGCTCTTTAAAGTTGGTATTCTGTAAGATCGTAGATTTTCCCGGTTATGCCAAAATATTGGTGCTACACTATAAAATAGCATGACTCAGAATAAATATATTTTGTAGATTTTTTTAGGGGAAGGGCAACGCTCTCATTAACATAGCAATTAATGCTGCTTCACTTCGTATATTTGGTAGAGAGCCCTTTTTACTTGAAAAATATTAAATGAATTATGTTTATATAAAAGCAAAATAAAAGTTTTTTCATATTGTTTCAATGCTTTTTAAATATGTTTATAAGCTAATTTTAATTTATTGACATTTGATAAGATTGTGTACGTACATACATATATTTAGACCTTTCAGAATTTTGTTTAAATAAATAAGCGAGTTTTATTTATTTTAAAACAACATCAGTTTATGAATAGTTATCACTCCAATATTTCGCAGTTGTTCAACAAACTGTTGATGTGACTTGGCATAAATTAAAACAAACTTTAGCGTGCTAAGCAACTCTCTACCTTGTGCGTGTATAAATAAGACATTTAAAGCGGCATGATATAATTTGGACGCATGAGAACTAAGGGATCAAGACAGTCTCAGGTATATTTCACGTACCTGCAAAAGTTTATTCGCGAAGTATGGTAAAGAGTGATAAGCGCCCAATAAAACTTTCCTTCTGAAATGTATATAAGGTGATTTCTTAAGCGATTTTGGTATAAATTCGATAAATATGTCGGGTAGCTCTTATTATTTTTACTTTACGACTTTATACGTGGTGGAGCCTGTTGCAGATGTATTATGGTTGTAACCCGAATGGGCCGGCTCTACTGCGGAAGGCCCACACTCTCACAAAATATTAGCGTAAAATAGCAGATTAACGCTGCGGTATTTCTTATGTTGAGTGTAAAGAACCGGAGAACCTTTTTACTGGCAACGAGACATTCTATCTTGGTCCTTACGGGTGACAGGTGCATTTGCATTTTGATTTGTAATCGAGGATAGATGTAGATGTCTATGGGCCACAGCAACCACTTACCACCAGGTGAATTGTGTGCTTGTTTGTCACACTATCCTATAAAAATAAAAAAGCATGCCCGATGGTGTGATTTACCACAAGTTGAAGGAAAACATCGTGGGAAGACCTGTAAGTCTGAGAAATCCAAAAATATTTAGAAGATATTTGCTCTCAATAATTAAAAGGTCTGTGCCCAGCAGTAGGTCATATGTAGGCTAGTAGGTAGGTATGTAACTTAACTTTGCTTTCACTTTCATTCTTTGAAGTCTGCTGTTAGGCGGCCGTTGCTCATCCGCCAAACAAGGGTTGCAACAATGGCAAATATCTCCTACGAGAAAAAATACATGAGGGAGGCCTACGTTCAGCGATGGACTTTTGACTATTATAATTGAGTGAATAAATGAACAAACTTTATTTTACCGTTATACCTTTATGTAAAGAGATAAAGGTATGACGGTATTAATTACATTAAACTCGTTCACTTACTGTACAAAGAGCTCTTTTAAGATGATATTTATTTTAAGATTAAAGTGATTCAAGGTATAAAGGGTAATATTATATGGCATTTTGTTTTTTTCACTGGCAAAAATATAAGTCCCATTTCTGGAAAGGTTTACGAACGATCCAATCGTCTAACTGTTGGTATGTTGCTAGCGCGGCCTATAGAAAAACGTGTTATCACCCCTGAGGACTAAGGTTTCATGCCTTACGGCCTGAAGTATACCAGCTCCATTATGCTTCAAATCTTCCCATATATTTATTTTTTATTGAACCGTTAAGGTACACTTCTGGACATGAGCTCTCCTATAGTAAGGAGGATTTGCTAACATGATTAGTCTTGACATACGGATTTATAATCACTGTGCTTGACATAAGACGTAAGTTTTGACTTAATACGTTATATTAAGGGTTGTTCTTTAAATTGAGGTTTTTTGGCCGTGGAAAGGAAAAGGGGAGATCTCCCGCCAGGCAAGGCGATCGGCCCGAGGAGCGGCCAACGCTCCATGTGTTATTTCATAGTTGTTCTATATATAGCACGTTAATTTCAGAACTTTGTTGGCGCGATTTAAGACAGCGCCTCCACATCACCTGCTCAGACCGAAGGTCGACAATGTAGTCCAATTGACGATGCGTTATGATGCCGATGGGGTATGCATGCTGTGTGCGTAAGGGCAAGTGACGCCGGTTCGAAAGACATGCCGTTGCGTAATTTATGCCGTACTACGCACATGCAAGTGATGTCGATGAAAACGATGGAACAGAGCAAGTACTAGAAGTCTGCCCTATAAATCTGCGTTGAGTCGAGATGAAGACAAGTTGAGCTGGCTTGCAGGAGCCGAAGAAGACTGCTGACTATTCTTAAGAGTGAATGGTAGGGATACTTGAGGATGATGACGACGGCTTGAAGTTGTAGTTTTCCGAAGGTTGTTTGTTGCGTGTTCGTCGGTTTGTCATAAGTTTTGTAGTGGAATGAAAAGGAGAAATTTCCCGCCGTTCATGATGTTAAGCCCGGGAAGCGATTTTTGTGACAAAATCGCCGCCACAGTTTCTTATTAGTGTCGTATTTGATTTTGCTATAAATTCATGAAACTTACATCTGTTTAAAGTTTCCTTAATTATATATAATAAAAGCGAAACTTCTGCTAAATGCTAAATGATGACCAGTGGATAGATTATGTATCTCCTATTACAATTGGTCTTGGCAACGACTGAACGAAATGTTAAATCCATTAAAAATGTACCGGGTCCATCGTTCATCCATCCACCGATAAAGAATGTACTTCTACACATAGGCCACCCCAAAAGATTGAATCATTGGGTGGATTTTGCCATGATTGCCACTTTTGGTTAGCGTGTTGGTAACGATATTTTATTTTATGCCTCCCGATTTTCAAGTGGACAAGTCTTTTCTCAAGTTCCTGTAGGCTTTAGCTGAAAATCATTTTACTGAAGTTTTCACGATTTTCTTATTATACGATCATAAGAACATATTAGGTCTTGAAAGGACAATTACAGTAGATACAATTCATTATTTTATTCATTGAATCAACGTACGCAGCTCAGTAATTCACATGTGTTGTTTTTGAGCTGGTATGAATTAACGGGAACTCCAAAAAGTAGGTGTTGGTAAAATAGCTACAGTTTAATTTATTAAGGCAGATAACGCACGGAGTTCCACTAAAAATTTTCTGTAACGCGTGTACAAAGTCAGTAAACACAATATTTTGGTAAAGAAACAAGCTACAATTAACGTTAAATCTACTTTATGTAACTGAAACAAATATGTACGTATACGTACGTTATGTACGAAATATTTATTACGTATGGTGTTGTAGGTACCCATTATTAATCTAATATAATTGTTAGACATTTTATGTTATTTCGAATATAAAACATAGTATCATATTAAATAAAATTAATTTTACGAATTTTATTGCATTTACTTAAAACTTTTGCAATTCCCGAAGTTTCAGGTGCTTTACAGCCCCCATGGTCATGGGTGGATAGAGGTAGTTTGACGTTCCGACGTTATAGTTAGTCCGGCTACGAAGAGAAGAACGAGCTTACAGTATCTTGAAGTCTTGCTTTCACGAATGGGGCGGCTTGACCGCGGCAGGACCACGCTCTCATAGGATGTCAACGTAAAATAGCAGCTTAAGCTTGTGCTGTGTTTCGTATGGGGAATAAGGAGAACAGGAGATCCTATTTACTGAAAACGACGCATTCCATCCTGGTACTAAGGGGTGACAATGCATCTACATTTTAATTCCTAATCGAGGATAAAAATGTAGATGTCTATTGTTTACAGCAACCACTTACACTCAGGTGGACTGTGTACTCGTTTGTCATCATTATTCTATAAGAAATTGGTATGGTATGAGTTTGGATTTAATTTTATTTATTAAATAAGCTTGCTTACAAATACGCTAAGGTAGTGCCCATTCATTTCCTCTGTAGAAATTAGCCTGATTTTTTTTTTATTTTAATAGCCTCGCGAATCATCCTAAGTAGGAATCAGAGTACGTTTGTGGGGATTTGTGGTCTATTAAATCTGATATAATGGAGGGAACTATCTTGAATATGTTCACCGACTTTTTTATAATTATATATATTATGGCTTTCTTTCTTATAATATGTTTTTATTCAAAAATTGAAAGTAGCCCCCCCCCCACTCCACGATCATCAGATCGAAACGTTCGGAACGAAAGTTCGATAGTCTGAAGTTTCAAAACGAAAATTTAAAATTAAACATGATTATAATCCGTAATATTTGTTCATAATGCGTAGTATTCGCGTTAATATAATAGGGCACTAGTTTTAAAGTTCTATTAATAGGCTGAAACATTAATAGCTAAATTTTTTTTGAACAATAAATGTCTTTAGAGAACCATCACCAATAAGTATGTCTTGCCAATATTTTGGAAGTAACATCATCTCATTTTCGTTGAATTTTTGCACCTAAATTAAAAAAAGGCTGACAATCATTTCTCTAAAGAGATTCGCTTAACGAAAGATCAATTTTTTCATTGAGTTTTCAACTCTAACTTCAAAACTTTTATTTTTGTTTTTTTTATCTCATGCTAAGATTTTTATGTGGTAGACCAAGACTTCTTCTATTTAATGGCTGCAGCAGGAATGGGTCGGCTCGAGCAAGACCACGCTATCACCGAATACCGAATAGCTTGAAACAGCATAATGATGCTGTGTTTCGTACATTGAGTATAAAGAACCGGAAACCCTTTAATTATATATTAACAAGGCATTCTATTTTAGATTTCGAGAGTGCCAATATAATTGATAAAATATGTAGAATATTAATTGGCCGGAAAATCCACTCGCTATTAGGTAAGACTTCTTTCTTTTTTTCATGAATTTTCTTTGAAAGATTATTAAATACTATATAAGTATTATTTTGGCCTTTACTTTCATCACGTTCAGTATTGAATCTATTGCGTTCTCGTATAAATATTTAATGATTGTTTATATATACCTTTATATATACACCTGTAAAGACATATCCTTTATCTAAAAATGGAGTATTTCGATTGTAACAATGTTTATTGATATTGTCGATGGTGTATCTATTTAAATAAATAAATAAATATTAAATATACATGGGGCTATTTGTGAAAACAATTGGAAATTAACCTCACCCTCTTCTTCAGTAGGGAGGATTTGGCATAACTGCCTACATTGATTTGATTGATAATCGCTCTTCCCAGAAATGTACTTTTGACACGGATCCTCGGAGCGGGTTTTTTATGGAATCTAGGTGACAAACGGGCAACCCAATAGCAGACACAGGCCACCATAGTAACTGAATGCTGTGGCCCAAAGCATCTATATCTATCCTAGATTAAGATTAAAAAAAATCAAATAGAAAAATGTACCAATGTAATAGAAAACTAATTAAAGCACACAAATACATTTAAATGTTAGACAAATGTTGATGCTTTAACACTATTTCGCAAATAAACAAAATGTAATGAATTTACGAATTAATTTTGTAACCAGGAGATCTATTTATATTAGCACGTCACAACAAAATTAACTGTATTTTTATATGGTTGAAATCATTTTCATAGCATTCTTGTTACTACAATTTTTACTTATTAAAACAAGAATCTTGATGGATGTTCAACAAACTTTGCATGTCACACAGAATTTATGTTGTGTCAGAGTTTTAACGAGGTTTACTAAACGATGTACCAACCATTAAAGTTAGCACTGCAAACGCGTGATTCGGACAAGCTTAGGCATCGGTATGAGTCAAGTGCACAAAATCCTTCATAAACATTTCAAGCGTTCAGGAAGCTTTGTGCCCGGTGGATACCTTATAATTTGACAGAGGCCCAAAAACTCTATCGTCTTGATTTTTGTCGTCAAATGGTTCGTGTTCGACATACTTACGGGTGACGAAAGCTGGATTTATTGTTATGATCATGAAACTAAGAGATAGTCTGCTATCTCGGTTTTTCCTTCCGAGAAGTTGCCAATTAAAATGAAGAGAGGTCGAAGCGTGAGAAAAAATATGGTGGCCTCTCTTTCTTCTCTCGTCATCGTTCTTCTCGCCAAGGAAACAATCGACTACTTGGCGACGTCAGACGTTGAATTTCTGGGTTACCCGCTCTATAGCACCAACCTTGCACCTTATAATTTTTATACATTTGCGAAAATAAAAGAAAAACTTTGAGAAAAACGTTTTATGGACGCCGAGGAAGCAGTAGGTGCTTTTGAAAATGGCGTCAAAGAGACCCCTAAGGACGAGAGGGCAAAGGGCTTTTCTTAGTGGTTACCATTTTGAAAAGATATAATAAAACTATTAACTTGCTAGTTTGTTCAGTTTTTGATTTTCTAAGGAAACATTGAAAACATTTACAATTGCAGTAATGCTACTGGATGGAAAGTTGAAAAATCCACATTTGAAAGGGGTGGAAAGGTCACAATACCAATTGAAAATAAATTTGTAGTACGGAATAATTGACGGACAAGTAATCGGGCTATTTGAGTTGTCTACCACTCTTAATGCAGAAAGTTATTTAATTTTTTTTGGAAAGTGGACTCTCTCTCCTGGAGAATGTTTCATTAGAAACACGTAGAAGAATGTAGCTGCAAAATGATGGCAGTCCTGCGTATTACAATTTAGAATTATTTGCATGCAAATTTTTTAAATGATAATTACCCAGGAAGGTGTATTGGACGCCTAGGACCTATTTTGTGGCCTCCACGGTCTCCCGATCTAAATCCTTTAGATTTTTTTTTACTGGGATGTCTTAAGAAGATTGCTTATAAGAAACCAATTGCTTGTATTGAAGAATTGAATGGGTGTTTCCAAACCCGTACTCACGAAAATAATAATGCTGGATATGCTCAATGAATCAAGTGTTATTTTATCAGACGGTATTAGCCACGTCAGGGCATGGTCAAGGGGTGGACTTTTTAAATATTTGGTCTTTTAAATGTCTTTTAAACAATTTTTTTTGGTTTATATTTTCATAATATTATTTGTCATATCATTAGTGTTTTTAAAAATGTATTAACTTGCAAACCTATTTTATTGCTAGTTTTGGTTTCACCTCTCTAATGTTGGTCACAATCTTTAATTTTTACAATATTTTGAAAGTACTTCAAAATAAAACAAAAAAGTTTCATCGTAAAAATTAGTTAAATATAAATTGTTAAATTCAGCAACGAAATAGCAATAACTTTTTATTTTAGTAAAAATTGGTTTTCGTTTCATTGTTATTAAATCGTCATTCATTGCACTATTGTACAAGCCAAAGGAAGTCAAGGATGTAGTACTTTTTTTAACACTACAGTATCTTAAACTTGGATGAAAAATTTTATTTTCTAGAAATTTGCAACTGAAATTTTATTTTCTAAAGAAACTGTTAACGTTGTTAAGAAACTGCAATAAACGTGCAGTTACACATCTAGTTTGAAATAATATTTTTTTTATTTATTTATTAGGTTCTCCAACAGTTATAATACAAAACATTTGAATAAAATACGTAATACAAGTTCCAACATGTCTTAAGCTAAGTGCATAACCACTTATAGGGGAACACATCGTGCGTTTAATAATAATAAGTTACCTCTATGTGAAAGAAAAATCATGAAACCTATTTTAAGATATTTTTTTGACAAATTACAGAACATATTTTTTGTGACAAAGTCCCTGAACTGCTTACGAAAATGTTCAGAAGAATCAAAATTAAGATCTACCAATGTGCTGCATTCATTGTAAAGTCTACTCAATCTAAGAACAGGAGAGAAATGACCAAGTTTAGTCCTACGCATTGGTGGGTTCATAGGCTATATTGAATAACATAAATTAAATTGTTTAGTTCAATTTTATATTGTTCAATTAAAATATATGTAACTTGTCATGTTATACCTTATATTCTTCTTTTACCAGTAAATTTTCATGTTTGAATCGTTAGAAATAATTCTTGAATATGTAAATTCGGCATCGCTTTGTTTTGTGAATTTTTAGTTTGTGCATAATAATATTTTGTTTGTTTTAAATAGTAATGTAATGTTTGAAGCATATAGGTATTTCTTTCATATTTTATTTGTATTAATTCAGTTCAAAGTTAATTCAGTTTAGTTGCCCAAATAGTGTAAATATGCGACTTTTATACAAATTGAAGGACTATTTAGTCCTTGGTGGGCGGTATGTTTAAGATCTTAAACAAACATGCTATAATTGTATCTTATAATCAGCAATCTAGATATCGCTACACATTTTTATATCATGATATGGTTCGACTATAAGAGTATCATATAGAGACACACCATTGGCGTACGGTCCGATGCATTAAACACAACTCTAGTTTTTGTTGTTCTTTTGTGACCAGTGGACTGTAGATCCATAGGTCGCTGGTTTAAATCCGTCTCGAAGGACCTTTCTGTTAGGTAAGCAAAGCCAGGTAGCAATGAAAACTCAATGTTCCGGAACGTATAGACAATTTATTCAATATAATTATTAAACTCTATATGCATTTTCAATAGTCGAACCATATCGTGATATAAAAATGTGTATCGATATCTAGATTGCTGATTACAAGATACAATTATAGCATGTTTGTTTAAATCTTAAACAGGCTGAATAGGTTTTCTCGGAAGCCGAGAAGGTATTCTGAAGGAAAAGGAATTTAGCAAAGGAGGACTGTCTATCTTGTTATGGAAAAGCTTGTATAGGAACATCAAATCAGAAATGTCACTTCTTGCTTCAAGTGGCAGTAACTTAAAAATAAGAAGCCTACTTTTGTACGATTGAAGCGATCGAGCTTTATCTACAGAGAACGCTACGTGCCATAGAAACCTTTTCTGAACCTTTTCCAAGCGTAACGTATGTGTTGGGAAATTTTTCAATAAAATACGTTATATATACTTCTTGAATATATATAATGGCATAAATTACACGTATTAAGGTAATAAATTTTGGATGAAAATAAAAAAATCTTGAAAACTGTAACAATATTAATAAAAATTATTTGACTGTTCTCATCTCTCACCACAATTTGTTTGGACTGCTTTAATCAATACATCTGTGTATATAGTTTTTAATATATAAAATAAAATAATCAATTTTAATTTATAGTCATATTATCATAATGCAGTATTCCAAAAATATTCTCAGAAACCTTTGCTCTACCAAACAACTTTTAATCCACGTTAATCTTATTTAACTCGATATTTTACCATTTTATACAAACTTTACGATTAATATTTTTCTAATTCTCTTCTCTCTTAGGTTTGCGGCTGTATTACTGTACATGTACCTATTGTTCGTGCATGAGAAAGGAATCTTTCTCTACTAATTCATCCAATTTTTGATAATAATGATTTCTCTTACCACTAAAGATTATTTTGGTAAAATTTCTCTAACTAACAATATCCAACATGACGGATGGAATTCTTATTTGGAGATGCACGTAACGTAATATAAAGAAATTACATTTAAATTTTTGGGTTTCATATTATAATCAGAACATGGGTATTTCACTTCTAATAAAATTTAGATTTGTGGTAAGTGTGTAATCTATGGTCAGGTATTTTATCATTTAGAGACCTCTATAATTGTCTATTTTTTATAGATGGCACATTGCTTAAATCGTAGCCACACAGTTTTTGGAGAGCACAGTTGGTACTTTCAAGCCGCTTGCAAACTCTGGCAAACTATGAAGCTGTCAACATTTCTTCTAAATTTCAAGAGTGAGTTTGCACTCTGTAAAAAAGTGCTTCTATTATTTTTTTTTTGTTTCGAGGATTTCACCAATTGTAATATAAGGTCGTGTATTTCTGAAATAAGCATAGATACTTCCTGGTATCCTCATCAGTAATCAAATGTGATCAAATGAGTTCATGGTCTCACAAAGACATTTTACCTGTTGAACCTACAAAATTTCTCGAATGACGTATGATCTGGTGGCTCCATCAGCAGCTATTTATAAAAATACTGTCGTATTAGGAATGCCTGTAAAGACAGAGGTAGAAATAAATAAATAAATAAACATTTAAGAGATGGATTCCGTAGGAATCCGGCTAGGAGTGGCAATTTTTCAACCACACCAGTGCTCCTGTGGTAGCAACGTCGATGAGTTTGGGCTCCACAGACTTTCCTGCAAGAAAAGTGCAGGTTGGTTTTCCCGTCACGGTTCTTTGAACGAAATCTTCCGAAAGCCTTGCGGGATATTTAGAGACGATGGCAAGAGACCCGACGGTATGACTTTGGTCCCTTGGGAGAGAGGTAAAGTCCTAGTGTGGGATGCTACTTGCGTTGACACTTTGGCGGCCTCTCATCTCAAGGAAACCTCATCTAGAGCCGGGGTGGCATCAGGGGCAGCCGACTTTAGTAAATGGCGCAAATATGAGTCTTTGAGAAATGACTACATATTTGTCCCATTTGCTGTAGAGACTATCGGTCCGTGGGGTCCACGTGCAGTGAAGTTTCTAAAGAAACTGTATCCACGACTGGTCGTCGCTGCTGGTGATAAGAGGGCTGGTTCTTTCCTCGCTCAAAGGCTAAGTATAGCTATTCAGCGAGGAAACGCAGCTAACGTTCTTGGTACTATACCACGGGGAGCAGGTCTTTTTGACTATTTAAATTTTTAGATTTAGTTTATCTATATTATAGTTTCTTTTTTGTATTGTATATAATTAGTGTTAATCGTAAATATTATAATTTTAATTATTATTTTAGTTAAGTTTCTTATAATTAACTATGAATATTTCAATTTAAAAAAAGAGGTAGACTAAAAGAGACATGATCCTACTATTTGGATCCTCCATAGTCGGATAAAAAGAAACTTATATGCTGCACAGGGTCATTGATGAATCTGTCCTGTTTTTTTGCGTGACTCAAACTATAAATTTGGATTCAGAAAGTGTTCATTAACGTCCCTGTTGTTTACTCCATAGTTTTTTATAACTACGGACACGACTTTTCTACAGATGTGTTATACGTAGATTAGGTAGAACGTTTATAGTGAATAAATTAAACATAGCGTAGCATGCAATAACCTCAATAATATTTTCACATTTATTCCTCGTCCATTGCTTTACAAAATATAACTGCATTTATTTTAAAGTGAATTGCGAAATTAATTTCCACGAAGTAATCTACATTAAAAGCTCAGTTAATCCTCTTATGTTCAGTCGCAAAACGTTTGACTGCTGCATATTCTATTCAAGTGCTATTTCTACTGATATTGGAGGATTATATCGTATTTCAGATGACCTCAGAACAGAAATACGTTCTCAATTCAACTGTATGTTTTTTTTTCTTTTTATATGTTTTTGCGATATCTTTGTCAATTTTACGCTGACATAAATAATTATTTTTAATTATATTATACATTTGTAGTCCACCACTATGAGTTTAATGGGGATCAAATTTTTAATTTTAAGAAATTCCTTGAATCACTCAAAAAGCTAAAAGAACTTTAAAAGGAATAAAATAATTTCGCATTGTGTAGTCGGTGCATCAATTTTTAAACAATAAATAAATCTGATCGGAGAATTTAAAATGCATACATATTTTATTATTTTTGGTTCAAGAAAGTAATTAATTAATTAATTCACTACAACATATAAAAATTTAATTTATAGCTTAATAAATCACAAACGGTTTTAAAGTTTAATTACAAGTATTTAAAGCAAGTTCTCCAAGTACAAATATTTTGACGAAGGAAACGTTAGCGGTTTTCACAAGTCCCCAAAATACTGTCAGAATTCTTAAAAAGCACATAAAATGCTATTAACACATCCATTGATCTCGGCGGAAACTCTACACGTTTTACTTGTTCTGAAAAAAAATATTTAAAAAATTTCATTAACCCTGGCGGGAACTTAACAAGTTTGTCTTCCTCAGATTTTACAGTGAACCAAACGGCTTTCATAATTTTTTTTATAATATTCATAAAAGTTATAATTTTAATCATCATCATCATCATTGCAGCCTATCAAAACTTAGTGCACCTCCATAGATTACCTCACACGGAGGACATTTGACATAGTTGCCACGGTCAATAGGTGGGCTTGCAGGAGCTCAGTTTTTTCGTATTTTGAGTTGTTGTCAGAAAGATGTCACTGCCTATCTCCAATTTCGCTTTTTCTCTGTCACTTCTAACGATAACCACGGAATTATATAGGGTAGGAGATTCTATTGCACTAGAACTATACGGCAAAAAGCTATCACAACACAAATAAAAACAAGTAATACGCTTAAAGCTATGTTTAATAATAATTATATTCTTAGCTTCTATTTAATTTTTTCTTTCGTATGCCTGGTGGGCGAAAAGTACGTGGTGTGCCTGGTGGGGTCTAACAGACCCCATTTTCGACTATTTTTTAATGAAAATAGATTTATGTTTGACTTTGTTTTCAGCAGTTATTATAAATCAAGATCTATAGATTAATTAAAGTAAAAAAAACAGTATATATAGAAAATTATCATGTTTATTACTGTTACGAAAAACTTTAAAATTTTCAAACAAAAATTAAACTTTCTTCATAAATCAACCTAAAAAGAAAAAAAATATTATTTCTCTTATTTAACAAAAAAGGTACTTAGATATGATTTTGGCTTAGGAGATCAAATTGAAAAAAATTAGACTCAATCTTCATCACAGTCTTGGCTATTATTTCCAAAGCATGTTCTTTTTTTTTCTAAAGCATGTTCATACTTATTTGCGTGTTACGTGCATGCATGTTTGTGCACCCTCTTCCCCAAGATGGGTCCCAATCCGCTTACGGAGTTTCATAGGAATACGTTCGTTTGTCCTCCTTCGAACGAAATGGGGATGTATAAGAGACATACTCAGGAATTTGAGTCAGGATTGTTCAGCATAAGAATTATTTTAGCATTTACACCTGCTGTATTTAGGATCCAGAAGAAAGCGTAAGTGGCCATCTCTGTCAGTTCCTGGACACGTAATATGTGCGCATGAGTTTATTTCTACAATATCAACCTCGCTTTTTGCCCTATTATAAAACATAATTATTTCGGACTTTTGCTGGTCACCCACTTCAGAATCGATGCTGCCATCATGGTGAAGTGAAGAAACCAAGAAAACATTTTTATTTGGCTTTGGAATGCATGATAAGAATGTCATGTCGTCCTTGAAATCCAAAGAGTGTACCTACTGTTTATCCCTAGACGCTCTTTGAACTTTAAAGGAATGCAGGTTTTGTTGGACTTCAAGGTACCCAAAGCAGTCAATTTATGGTGATTTAATAGATGATGTAGAGTGATGTAACTGGTATACCAATTATCCATAGTAAGATTGTACCCAGTTTTAGATATCGGCTTCACCAAGCGATCAATCACATCATGAGCCCTTCTGGTTGCCCTCCTGGGTATACTTCCATATTCAATGAATAGTATGTCTTTTCTTACACTAGAGCAACAATTTTTAGGCCATACTTCGCTGATTTGCAAGGTATGTATTGGCGAAAACTACATCGATCATGAAATGTTACTAGTTCTTCGTCAATTGTGAGATGTTCATAAGGAGTGTAGTGATGCTTGCTTGAGGTCTGATTGGAGCTAATTTATCTAAAACTTTTTTTTTCTTCACAGTTATCAGCATAATCGAATCTTAGATAGTTCACAAGGAATGTGAGCCTTCTCAAATTCTTCGTCATATGAAAGATTTCGTCACCGGTTCCATCGTTTTCCCAAAGATCTTGTAAATTTCGTCTTCCAGATCTACAAATTCCAGCGAGAAAAAGCAATCCCAATACTGCCTTGAGCTCGACTATGTCCGTTTTTGAATAGGAATATTCATTTAAACTAGCCTTCTTCATTATGGCTGCTCAAATTTTTCGGTTTGTGTGGATCAGTATCTCCTCAAGCATGTAGTTGTTCACAAACAGATTAAAGCAATCCGCCTGGTATCCTAGATACTATATTTTCTGACTTGGTGCGGACATGAGTATTTGTAGGACATTTCTTCCAAACTGTACCATCTTGTGCACTCTATTGGCAGTGTGGTTGCAAGTTTCTTATTTATCGATTTAAATACGCTATTAAACAAAAAAATTACTGAAAATGTTGGATGTGGTGTAAATAAATAATAAATATCCTCAATAACTACACAGTAAAATTAAAAAATAAAATAATAGTCAAGACTAAAACAGTATTGAATAGTTAAAAAGTAAGTAATTTGTTTTGATTTTTATCAATCCAACAGATATTGATATAATAAATAATCGTTAGTTTGCGATTTATAACATGTAAAATATATTTTAGCTCCCTGACAAAAAGAATTAAAATGCAAATGCGTAGTCCCCTGAGGAATAAGATGGAATGCCTCGTTTCCAGTAAAGAAGGGTCCCCGGATCTACAATCACCATACGAACACAGCAGTATTAAGCTTCTACTTTACGCTCGTATTCTGTGAGAGCGTGGTAGTAACTGATATTACAAACTTATGGTCGTTCCTAGTATTTGAAGTATGAACTACTTTATTCTTATAAAAGCTATTCTCTATGTAAGATGTAAGATTTTTCTCTAAGAGAATGTTTACACTTTAAAACTATTAAAACTACGCTGCTTGTGCTTTCAAATATTCGAAACAATTATTATAATTATTTAAATTCTAATCTTCGTCGCATGCCCAACTACGTCACAATGTTTAAAATACTTTGAAGCTATTTACAAGTATAATAGCTTACACTTTGTGACTGATAGAATCATCAGCCTCGATTAAAATACAAAGATAGGAAAACAAAGTCCTCTTTTTCACATTCCCAGAGTCCGTAAAAAGGAGATTTAATGTTACCCAGGTTTACGAACCTCAATGCCCAATTTCATGTCAGACGGACAAGCCGACAAACATTTTAAAAATAACTTATTTGAAAGTATAGGAAATAAAAGTCAGCATTGTCAACAGATTTATTATTAGCATAAATATATAGCTTTTAAGTATTTTTTCCATTTTCGTTTTAAAGCGAAAATTTTACTAATTCAATATTATCATTATTTACCAACAACAAACCGTTTTTAAAGTGGCATTAGGCTGGCCATATATTCCGTAAACCGATTACCTGTGGAGTAGAAAAGTTCTCTAGTGGCAGCTTCAAACCTTTCAGCGAAGAGTGGGACAGTCTTACCGTAATGGATTGACGAACTACTGCAGGATGCAGGATTCAATGGCTGCAGGCGTTTGCTTTGTGTTATTACTTAGAAAAGGCCTATGATCAGCTGCAGAATTGTAACGTTGTGATTATGATGACGATGAGAGATTTTTAATTTTTTTGCCTCGTAAAATTAGAGGTATTTTAAATATATACCATAATATAACGATGAACTTATTGAGTAAAAAATGATTTTTTAGACACAATAACTTTAACGATATTTCATAGAATGTTTTCTTTACGAATATTTTGATTCGATATTCTTAATTCATGTTGCGGTGTGCCAAGTTACTCGTAAATATTATTTTCTTTTCATAGTATCTGTTTTCTGTTTCTGTTAAAAGATAAGTACCTCCAAGAGTGAAAGAGGACTGTAATAACTTGACTGTGTTATAGCTGATTTAGTAAAAGTATTTTTAACGTTTACCAAATAAAACTCAATTGTAGCTTGTATTGTGAGTAAAATTCGATCTTAAGTAATATTCTAATAATATTCATGAACAGCTGCAGCGCCAAATTGTTAAACACTAGAAAAATAAAAACTGCGGTTGCTAACTCACCTGCAAAATTTGGTAGTTTTGGCAAATATTTCCCTCTGTTTAGCTGTGGACGTTGATACGCTGCAATGAGTAGAAAGATAAGATAGATAGAGAAAATTAATCAAATAAGATTCTCGGGCAAAACTCGCCTCTAATAACGTGAACAAACATTGTCGACACTGAACCCAATACTCTTACACCAAACACTACTCTAACCTGTACACTAGGGAGTAGACACTACCGTCAAAATTACGTCACGTATTCTGCCGCTTAACGAGAAGCTGTCTATGCAGTCGAAGCTAAGTTCTACAAGACCCGTTGCATAACACCACAAAATCTCTCCGACCGCACTCTTATTCTCATGGCTGTTAGACAGGAAATGAAACTGCAGTCTTTAGCAGATTTGACAGAATACAGGCAACTGTGCAGACAAATCTCCAAATGCATGTGACTTAACGAACAAAACTCCAATACCGCTTATATTGAGGAAGCGATCGGGCAAAACCAGGGTTCTGAAATTTTTGCCAGAGATCTGTCTGCCAGAAAGAGCCAACTATCGAAGCTGAAGACCGAGTGTGGCAGCATTGTTTCAGGGGTACCTTAGATTTAGAGTAAGATGGAAAGGTTCTATAAACAGCTGTACACAAAATCGTTGAAGCCACATGCAAGTGTAAGTAAGGATCCAAAAGCAAGTCTTATCCGACACTATTCCGATGTTATCCCGGACGTCAGTCCGAGTGAGATAGGAATGGCTTTCCAGCACCATAAAAATGGCAAGGTCCTAGGCGAGGATGGAATTACAGCGGAGCTTCTGTAAGCAGATGGAAATCCGGTACTTGAGGTCCATCAGGAGCTTTTTTTAATTCCGTCCCTCATGGTGGAATAACTCCGGAGGCGTGGAGCAAAAGTGCAGTGATCTTTTTCTTCAAGAAAAACGACATCACTCTCTCAAAGAAACATATACCGATTTTTCTTCTGAGCTGCGTCTTTGTGCTGTTTTTGAGAGCCATTACAAATCATCTAACACGCAGACTCGAAGACTTCCAGCCTTCCGAATAAACCGGTTTTCAAAAAGGCTTTAGTATTATAGATCACATAAATACCCTTCGGCAAATTGTACAGAGGTGCGAAAAGTACAATCTGCCACTTTGCCTTGTGTACGTAGACTATGAGAAAGCTTTTGATTCCGTCGAAAATTGGGCGGCGATATAGTCTCTTCAGCGGTGCCAGGTGCTACTGCCAAGCTAACCAGTATAATTAACTGCTGATATGTTTGTACAGTAGGGCTACGACGGTTGTCCTAGTAAAGAAGCAGAGTATGAAACCCATCCAACTGCAGAAAGTTGTAAGACAAGGTGGCGTTATTTGCCCAAATCTCTTCATCGCTGCATTGGAAGACGTTTTTACGCTACTGAATCGGAAAGGATATTGTATTAACATCAATGGTGAGTACCTACATCACACACCATCGATTCGCCAGTAATATAGTTCTTATGGCAGAATCGCTGGAGGTCCTAAGCACTGTGATCAATAACCTCAATATTGTCTCCCAGGTCTCGGTAGGTCTTAAGATGAACATGGACAAAACAAACATCATATGTAACTTCCATGTCACACCTATGCCGGTAGTAAATATAAGCACAAATTCTTGACGAGTAAGTTTATCTGGGACAAATAGTCCGACTAGGTAAGTTCCATTACGAACGAGAGATTAATCGACGAATTCAACTCGGCCGGGTAGCGTTCGAAAAAGTACGGCTCATCTTCTCATCAGGTATACCTACAACCAGTGCGTGCTGCCAGTGATGATTTATGGATCTGAGACTTGCTAGTTGTACGAGAAAACTCAAGGTTGAGCTACCTATGCCAGCCAGCTATGGAGAAGGCTATGCGCTAAATTTCTCTTCGTGATAAACTTTAAAATGAGGATATCTGCAGTAGAGTCAGAGTGACCGACATAGCCCAACGGATTAGTAAGCTGAAGTGCAATGGGACGGCCATTTAGCTCGAAGAACTAACAAACGATGGGGAAAAAAGATTCTAGCGTGGCAGCCTACTGGCAGTACGCGAAGTGTAGGGCGACCCCTACTACATAGAATGAGGACCTGTTAAGACATGCAGGAAGTTAACTGATGCAGATAGCTCAGAACCGTGCTTTCTGGTGTTATTTGGGGCAGACCTATGTTCAGCTTGATTTGATAAAACATTTAAAAAAACATTTTATTGATGATATCCATAATGGAGACATATGAAGACGCTTAATTACTCCATCAACAATTTTTTCGCCATTGTCTTTTGTGCTTTTCCGCTGGTGTATATAATACTGAATTAGTATTAAAAACTATAATCATTAAGTCATTTCGTAGAAAAGATGACAAACAAAATATGTCTAACAATAGGCCTTAATTTCAGTAAGGTTTGTAGTTTTTTGATATTTTTGAAAAACATATGTAAGAACCAATATATTACTAGAGAGAAATGCCCATTTTAGGCCATGAAACGCCCAACAATTTGCATTTGTTAAAAATGTATCTTTATTTATGGTTATTAATCGCGGTATTCATTTATCCAAAAATATGGGAACATTTTTGCACAAAAAAGGTATCCAAAAGATAAAAATAAAGTTAGGTAAATTTTTTAGTGTGTGGTTAAAATAAAAAGTGTTGCCAATCGTAAATCTCGATTCGATTGATTATTATTTATGGTGTCATCATTACAATGCTAATATTATTTTTCGAAAATTGTTTTGGTGTTATGAGTGATAATTAAACAAACGAACTACTAGATAATTTACCATGAATTCTATAGAGAATAACAAATCCCTACTGCATAACTGAACCGTTATTCTTATGTATTCTTAACAATATATTTAAAATGGGATCAATTTATGATAAATCAAATAGTAAATTTCTAGCTGGTTTGCCACGAACTTTTTAGAGCATAACAAAACGCTCCTGCACAATTTTACTGTTCTTAAAAATACATTAAAATATATTTTAAATAAATAAAGGAAATTGTAATTTAAAAAATGCGCAGAACTTAAAGGGCCTCAAAAAGTATTCTTTTTCATGCAATTATTAATCGAATAAAAATCCGGGAAGTCTGCAGTTTGTGATCATATCCTAGACGGCCCCAACCATTACGTCAGATTTGATAGACCACAAATCCTCGCGAAAGAACACCGATTCCTACCAAGGATGATACGTGAGGCTATTGAAATTAAAAAACATCCTAATTTAAATAGAGAAGGAGGCTGGGTACTACCACCTGCTTGGGATCCTATCATCAATAAAATTAAAACTAAACCCAAGCATACCACTGCAAGACCTCAAGATAGAGTTAGTTCATTTTGCATAGATCGGACCATAAACAATAATTAAAAAAGCTGAAGGTACTCCGGGTTTAACAATGACATCGGGACGTCAGTCATCTCAGTCCCCCGTGACCATGGGTGCTGGAAAGCGCCCGAAACGTCGGGAATTAAAAATAAAAAGTAAAAATAAACGCGATAAAATCCGTAAAAGTAGTTTTAATCACGAATAAAAATCGATATTGTTTCATTGAATTTATGTCAGTTAAGTGGCAACATCGAATTTGACAGCTTTAAGAGCCTTGCAATGTGAATGAAATCACAATTTATAACTAAATAATAGTCACTAGTTTGCATTTGAATTACATATTTTCTTTTTTAAGCTATTGCATAGCTTTTATCGCGGGCTTTGAGCGCGGCAACCGAATCAAGAAATTTCGTAACGAAAAAAACCTAAGACCCGAAAATCTAACATCTTCTGACGTCGTTTAAGTTCGGCATACTTCGGCACGGTGTTTGTGTACGTTCTACTAGACCAGGTGTCGGCAACCTTTTAAGGCAGAAGAGTCAAAAGTTACGATTAACAAAATTTCAGTTTTTAATGAACCACGCATTTTTTCGTGCCTACCATATATATTACTTGCATAAATAAAGTTTTTTGATAAAAAAATTATCTGTTTATTCATAAGAAAAATATATATTTATTCATCATATAAAAGTAGTGTTTTTTCACAACAAATTAGAATCTAATTTCTATTATTACGTGTTCATCACATTAGTGCTTACCTTGCCCATTATTTCCGTGATTGATGAACTACCTACATATATAATTATGTTTTAACGGAATATTACAGCCAGCACACACAAAAGTCCACTGCTGAACATAGCGCTCAACCATAGCTTTTACGTCGTCAGAGGTCGAATTGCAAATGATGGTTACATTAATGGACATATTATTAAAAGAAAAAGATATGAAAGTGAACGCAAGTAAGATGAAAGTTATGGTTTTTGAAAGAGAAGAAAGTAAAACGATATGTGAAATAAAAATAGAAGAAGAGTTGATCGAGCAAGTAGATGAGTTTGTAAATTTGGGATGCATATTTAGCAAGGATGGGAGATATGATAAGGATATAGAACGTCGAGTGAACGGAGGAAATAGAGTTGATGGGGCCCTACATTCTATTGTAGAAGTCAGAATGTATCAAAAAAGGCACGTATGGCTATTTACAATGCTGTGTTTGTCCCTTCTTTAACTTTTGTAAAATTTGGGTGAGGCAGAAGAAGCTCGAGAGTAGAATAAACGCAGTAGAAAGGCAGCCGTTAAGGAGTATATTAGGGCTGAATCTGAGTGACAGGGTGAGAATTTGTGTAATAAGAGAAAAGTGTGTTTTGCAAGATGATGTTGTGACCAGGATAAGGAAAGGAATGCTTCAGAGGTTTGGTCATGTGGAAGGAATGCATGAGGAAAGTGTGACAAAGCAAATTTATGGTGCAGAAATGAACGGCAAAGTCGTGACGAGACGTCCTAGGCGAACGTTTATTGACCAAATTCGCGATATATTGAAAATGGGCCAAATTAAGAGTACCCTTAACGACGAGCATGTGTTCGTAGGGGTATGGATGTGGAGAAGGCAAAAGAGTAGTGTATCAGCATCGTGCCAAATTGAAGTCTGTAGTCTCTACCTACCCCTCCGGGTGACAGACGTGAGTGTTTATTTTATGTTTTTGTTTATTATTACAGCTAGTACACACATAAATCTACTGCTGACTATAGCACTTAACCATAGCTTGCTACAAAACACGATCCTGAGTCTCATGCACCATCGATTGTAGGTACCAGCGGGGAGTCACTGCGCTTGCCAGTACGAGACTGCTACTTGACACCCTTTCGACTTTCTTCTACTGTGCTGTTTTGAAACTGATGTTGTTCAAAACGGCTATAAATCAATAGCACGCTATAGAATATAAACTTTTTCTAGTGCGCTATTGAATACGCTATGTTATTGCGCGCTATTTATAAGAAAGCGTGTGGGAGGCCGGCAAAAGCGTAAAGTTTTGCAGCACACTAATCTCGTAGCACATTACATGTCCTTCGTTGGATTGACCGCGTGCTATATAAGAACATTATTTCATAATGAGTCGCATTTTAAACTAAAATGTAATAAAGCAGGAAATATTAACCAATGAAAACTCATACTTTTCAGGCTTTAAGCAGTCTAAAATCGATATAAACGTTATTTAAACCTTAATGTAAATTATAAATCATTTTTTTTAATTAGGCGTATTTAAATGTTTATTGATTGTATATACAAAAATCAACTATTTACATTCACTTTTATACCTATATTTTACTTACATTTAAAAACATTAGTTAGGCTACTTTTGGTAGCAGACAACCGTGTCCTTTGAGCACCATATTTATGAGTTATCAAAGGACACGGTTGTCTGCTATACACTATACACTAACTAAACAACCTCTAACACTAAATTAGGTATGAATAGCGGTAGGAATAGCGTCTCATAACAGTCATTCATAACAGCGCTGCCGCTAGAACTAGTTGCTGCTAGATATTGACAGCGCCAAAGTGCTATAGCTCCAAAGCACAAAACGAATAATAGTACTACGGCCATAGCGCTCTGAGGCATAACACGCGTTATGCGCTATAGAGAGATAGTGCGCTATGATATGGCTATATTAACCACCATTATTTGAAATTAAATATAAATATTATCTTAAATCTAAATAATCCATACTAAAAGATCCTATACAAGTGAAGCCGAAGTGGGTCGCTAGTATATAAACAAAAAATTTCATTGATTTGGAGCTTTGTGTTTTTAAATATGTATTGATGTTTTTTTTTTTATGAAATACAAATGCGACAATGTCAATTAAAAAATAGCAAAAAATACATTAGATTTTACTGCTATTTCGATATAGAGCTAAATAAATCTCTTGATTTATTTCTTATTTTGGAAAAAAACTATATTTTGGAATCGTTGAACAGCGGAAAAACGTATTGATCTACTAATATTGGCGGGGATTTAGGGGCTAACGGGGCAATTTTATATAAACTCTTCTCTCCTTGCGGCTTTAAATTTTAAACAGTCGTGGATTTGGTTGTGTCATTTGGATGGAATTCCAAATGTAAAACAAATATTGCTGAAAAATAAAGTTCTATAATTCCTTAAAATGGGAAGCTAAAAAAAATGTTCTATTTTATGTTTATTTATTTTCTATTTTAAAATTATGCACTACCGTTTCGCGCTTTGAGGAGTTCAAACTAAAACAAAAATAGTTGTAAGTAGGTTTCATTCAAACGAAACGTATTTCATCTAAAAGCAATAAATAGCACAAGTAAATTTTTCAGACATTTCGTTTGCATTTTATTCCATATTTGAAAGTTCTTTTCTTAATATTGACAGATAAATCACATTTTTGAAAATGAAAACAAAATCATTTCACTCACACGAAGAAGTAAGCTTTATCTGATTAGTGTTGCTTCAACTAACTCTCTGATATAACATAATCACATAAACCGGATTTCACTACGTAAAATATTACGGGAAGCAATTACAAATGTATTTCTTTTTTTTAATGCAATATTTAGTTCTTTCTTCCATTCCCCTAAGGTTTTTAATGAGAAGACTAAACGGTTTGTTGCATTCTCATTCCACGTCTTGTTGATCGAAATAAATGTTTGTATGACCTACAAAATTATTATTCCGGTCCATCGAGATAGTTATGCATATGCAATTTATGTATGTACAATAAGAAATAAGAGAAAATCCCAGTGCTTCACATTATGTAAGAAATAAGGAAAGAAAGAACCATTTATTTGATAATTACACATTACACACAATTTAAGCAACTTAAATATAAATTACAAGGTGCAAAAACTATGCATGTGCAGTTGTAAGACTGCTTACGTATTAAAAATTATTAATAAGCAGAACATGCATGATGTTAATAAATAATGAAATAAAAAACAAATGAAAAGTTAAAAAAGAATTTAAAGATATAATGTGACATCAAATAGGTCGTCAACTCAGTATAATTCTGCAGAGGCAGTGCTGGTTTTCAGTTCGAACCTTGTGACTTCACGGACGATTCGGTGTGTGAACCTTGAATTACGCGTAACTACAACTTATAGACTAATAGTTATTAGCCAGTGGGCTAACCATTAGTGCTAACGAACACAGTTAACAGACACATACTGTATTAAATATCAATATAAATGGTGTGTAGTACATATACTACACCTATACATACACGTGAAATATTTGGCTCTATTGGGAAGACAAAGCGAAGTAGCAGTAAAATTTATGATTTTAGTACATATATAATTTATATTCTGTACTCAAAGAGACACGGAATGTTATGAGACCTACTAGATTTTTTTTAGAAAATAAAAAGTAAGATTAAAAATAAATAAATAATAAATGATCATTCGTCAAATATGTAACAGAAAGAAACACCTTAATAATCAATAATATTTGAAAATGGTAAATAATAATAAAAAAAACAATATAAATATTATAACTATTTTGCGTTCTAAATATAACTGTATTACGTATTTTTAACTTGTACCAAGTAATAGAACTTTAGTTTCTTTAAAACTATTCAGTGATTTGAGGAAACGAATAGGTAGTGATGGATCATTCCAACAGTGGGTTGCTGCAAATTTGAAACTGCTTCGAAACGCAACAGTGCGGTATCGATTTGTTAGAAGGGAATAAACAGAAGTTCTTGTATTATATTTATTTTGGTCTCGGGCCCACTTCAGCTTTTGAAACAGGTATACTGGTCGCTGTTTTGTTATTGTTGAGAATAGTATATAATAGTAGCAACGTGTTATTTTCTCCGGGCACTCATTTTTAATAGATTAACGTCGTTCAAATAAGGCGATACATGATTTCGAGGCGGGTCAGTAAAACAAAACCTAGTACACGCATTTTGCGTATATGAGATTCTCTGTCCTTCTCAACAGTCGTGGTCCATAGGCTGCTCTGCATCTGCATAATTTAACTTAGAAATTATTATTGTCTCACATTATACAACAACTTCAAACGGTAAAAGCAACTGCGTACTCCTTGAAGTACATGACTTTCAAATCGCAAACAAGAATCAAATAATACATCTAAATTTCTTGCCTCAGAGACTTACTGTATAGGTTCATTATTAATTCAGAACTAGGGTCTGAAGCATTGATATATTTTTAATATTTTTATTTGATCCAGAAGAAGAAGAATTAAAAATGTTGATTTTTGTGGATTTAGCACAAGAGAATTTTGCTTAGACCATAACAAGATACGTTTGAGATCTTCATTCAATAATTTGACAGCAGTTTCATAATCTTGAGGGAAAAAAGATTTATATATTTGCAAGTCATCTGCATATAAGTGATACTCACAATTTTTGATACAGTTAGTGATGTCTGAACTCAGCCCGTGAGAGTCATAAGTAGACACAGAGGAAAACTGAAAGAGGAGGTATGCAACAAAATTTTCAGGATAGAAACCCTTTAGTAATAAAAAATGGTCGTTTTAAACCCAAACTCCGAGCGTGGCAACAATGACAATCTAGGCCTTGGTTTAACAGTGGAATTTTGATGGACTGCAATAAATGATATAGACGGTTCCCAATTCAAAACAACCATTTCCACAGTTTTAAATTCTGGCTACTTAGTAACTGTATCGCCGCACAGCTTAATAGTTAGAAAACCCTATCCATAACCATTTAGTATCACAAGAGACGGCTATGAAAAATACCAGAAAGATCTTATTGCTCCCGATACATGATGGCATTAATCGTCTCGTTTTAATATTGAAACTGTCCTTCTTGTGTCCAGGAGTAACTTTACCATACTATTTTACATTTTTACTTTCAGACTGTGATTTTAGATCGAAGACGAATTCAATTCAAACGTAAATTGAGCATATCAGAGAAATAAAAAAATCTAAAGTATGAGAAGTCCGGTGATACAAATTTTCACTGGTTTTCTATATTATACTTAACGCTGCTATTCTGTGCTGGGATTAGATAGGAGAATTGTTCTTCCACGGTTTAGCTGACTTACCGTCCTGCAACCATACTACAGCTACAGCATGGCTCTACCAGGTAAAAAAGTTATCACTATGAGAAGCAGAGATTATGATAATATGTTGCCTTCCTTTCTTTTATAGTATAAGAGTGGCAAACGAGCACACAGTTAACCTGATAATAAGTGGTTGCTCTGGCCACTCTGCTGTGGCACACACAAAATAAAATGCTGATGCGTTGTCACCCGTGAGGACCTAGATGGAATGCTTCGATTCAAGTAAAAAGGGTCTCCGATTCTCTACACTCACCTAATGAAACTGCTATTTAACACTGGTATTATGTGAGAGCGTGGTGCAACTAGACAAGTAATATAGCTGCAGCATGCTCTACCACGTAAAATTCATCCCGGATTTTTCAATCACCAAATAAATAACATTCAAATATCATTGAAAGTTATAAATTGCACAGGCATTATTTCATGAAAATACACAAAAGCGGGACTTGTTCTAACTTGCCCAAATTCATTGTATAAAATAAGCATAAGAAGACATCTAAGCCAGACTCGGAAGCAGTGTTAAAGAGTTACGGAACGTAATGTGAGACACATGTAAGATATAAATCGTTATTTTCCCCTACAAATGTTGGTTATGACTTAGCTTCGAATTATAATTCTACAACACAGTACATAAAGCAAAAAAAAAAAACATTTTCCGTGAAGAGGTTTCGCGTTTGATTATCAGAGAGAAGTTTCGCACTTTTCTCTTATCGTCACTGTTCTGGCCCGTCAGTGGCGTAAACAAGAACCAAACTAGCTTTGAATACCATTTAATAATTCTATTTTCTCCTAAAGAATGTCCTCAACTAGTTTTATATAAAATAATAGGTAGTAAATTTAGTGGATGCCGTGCTCCATTAACAGAGACAGAATCAAAATGAAAATGCGTTGCCACCTCTGAGGAGTAAGTTGAAATTCCTCATTTTCAGTAAAAAGGGTCTCCGTTTCTCCACAATACACACGCAGCAAAGCATGTAGCTAATATTTTACGCTGGTATTCTCTGAAAATATAATTAGTGCTACTACTGTAATATAACTGTAGCATGGCTTTACATTTGAATGTGCGAAACAAAGAAATTCTTCAACAAAACGAGCGTGATCCCGTTTAAAATAAGCCATTCAACTTGGTGTAAATACAACTGAAGTAATAAGATTCTTTGAATAAATAAATGACAACGAACTTGAAAACTGCGGTGTGCTGTTAGGCTAATGATACATTGTACAAAATTAAATTGGATTAGTGTGTACTGGATTTGACAAAAATACTTGATACGTAGTTAATCGGCTTGTCAGAGCAAGTGGTGGTTAAGACTTGTTTTGGCGATGCAGCCCGTGGGTTCTATTCATCTTTTCTTTCTTTCGCGTCTATCGAACGGAAAAGTATAAGCATTAATTCCATGTTATGTTAGCTTTGAAGAGAAAAAGTCTTTTAAAACAAGAAAACATTTTCAATTTCCATTATCCTTTTAACATCCTGGAATATGTATTTCCAAGAACTAAAGTGCCCTAGCATTGCCTTAATAAGAGTATGTCCTATTTCTAAAAATTATGAGATAGTAAAAGTCAATTTCGAGGACAAAGCTCTACTGATGAAAATATTTAACTGTCTCTGACATGCTGTGGTTACACAAAGTGCTAAAAACTTCATAACGTTTATTAAACAATAATTAATAATATTTATTTTAAACAAGTTACTGTGATTTTGATAAATAAATAAATTTCTGCATAAATTTTGCTTAACCAGGCCTCTGTTACTCTTGCTACCGGCTTGAAATAATTATCTACAACCGCGATGACTCAGGCCACATACGCAATCAAGTCTAGCGCGTTGTAGGCGATTGAATGCAAAAAAAAATTAACGCTGTTTACATAAACAGTTTTTGTAAATACTTTTTTAAATAGTTTTCGTTAATGCTTAGTTTATTTTATAGTAGGATAAAATAGTTGAAAAAGTTATAATGTAATTTAAAAATTATGTATTTTATGTATAATATTACTAGGAAGGGGATTATAATTATAATATTAGTAGGAAGGGGATAGATAAAGTTTTATTTAGATTGCATGCGCGATTTATCTTATTAATAAGAATTATGTAGGCTTACAAAACGGCGGGAAGCAGTCAATATCATAGGAGTGCTACTTCTGTACGTAGTACTGTTATTTATTCTGTGGATTAACGTTATTGAGTTAATTTGAAATTGTTTCACTTAAAACTGTGATTCAATTTAATACAATGAAAAGTAATATTTTAAAATTCAAAAGTAATTTAGTTAAAATTATATTTGTTATAAAATCCTAATAAAAAAAACTTAAACTAGGTACTTAACATTAGTGTATGCTAAATAAAGTATTAAGTTCACGCTGGCTGCGTTTCCTCACTGTATGGCTTAATTTAGCCTTTGTGCGAGAAGAAAACTAGCGTTCCTATCACCAGCCGCAACGAACACTCACGGATAAGGTCCTTTAGAAACTTCATCGCACTTATTTAACTTTCACTTGTCCTATATAGTAAATGATTAAAAGTCATAGTAACTTTAATCATTTACTGTGAGGGATAAGACGAAACCACAGGGGCTCATAGCGCTCGTCGGAATTATAGGAAACTCAAAGATAAATTGCAGAGTTTTGTGAGTTTTCAGTGTTATCCTTTCCCGTTTAAGTTATACTAAAAACAATTCTTTCATTTTAAAAGTATATTGTAATGGAATTGAAATTTTGTACTTCAGATAGTTTAATCTAGAATTATATTTAAAAGTACATATTTTACTAAATTGTTAAAACCATCTCCGTCAAAATTAGTCTCCTAAAGAAAAAAAGCCGCCTTGACTTCATTTTTTAAAATATAGGTCAAATAATACTTTAACAAAGTAACGATAGTTACTTAAATTTCTTAGCCCACTTTTTGTCAAAGTGCGCTTACTTTATCAAAAAATAACACTACTACACACAATACTTATACAAATACTACATAACTATTCCTAAAGCACAAATTAATGCAAGTTAGAAACGTGATTTCTTCCCAGTTGCACAGACTTTAAGTTTCGCATTTAGCTACTACTATTCTAGTTAACAAAATAAATACATTAGCCCTTTCCAAGAAAATTTTCTCCTAATTTTTTTCACCTTTTCTTTTAGATTTAGATTCATCTTTTTTTTTAGATGTTAAAAAAGGCTACTAAGGAAAATGCCCTGACGATCTTGAGCCCTTCGAATGACTGCTGAAAAATATGGTATCATCGTCATCATTGCAATCATATCGAAGTCTACTCCTGAACCTGGGCGCGGCAATAGGAAGGATATTTATCATAGTTACACACAAACCACAGATCTGTTATATATTTATACAAGCTTGCCAGGCAGACGTTGTTTTGCCCTTCTCGACGACCCTTTTCCTATCAAAAATCCTTAAATTAGCAAAAAAATATTGTGGTGCAAGTATTGGTGTGTATATGCATTAACAGTAAGAATTGTAATGGAATTTTTTCCGACTGATAATAAGTCTAAGTGGTCGGTTGGAACACTCCGTTACACGCAATATTATCCTTCAATATCATCCATAACGCTAGTATTAAAAAGCAGATCCGAAACAACTATAAGCAGCAATAATGTTATGATACATCTTAAATACATATAAATACGCATTCATGTTGTTAGTAGATATATGCGTAATATATTTATTTCATGTTTGAATTTTATTATAGAATCGTAACATTTAAGCTGCCTAAAGTATGATTTAACATGTAATGATATTTAAATTGGATATAAAGGTAATAGAGAAATATTTTGGGAATATGATAAGTGTAGTGTAGTAATATTTAATATTTAAAACAATATTTAACGAGTCACATTTATGTGCGAGTAGCTTATTGTGTTATGGTAAACGTGTTTAAGCAAGATACGCAATTTACAGAAAATAATAAGAGAAATACACGAATAACATTACAACATACTGTAATATAAAGTTGAAAAATGTATTAGCCAAGATAACGGTATTGTAATATTAGATAGTCAGTTTAATTTTAGTTGTGAGTTTGTCAAGGTCCACCTCACTGTTGATTCGTATGGCCGGGCTGGATTTTGCTTTGCGTATATAGATATTAATTACCGTGACTCGTCCTTAGGTATTTGTAATTATTATCATGACCAAAATTCCGAGTAATGTAAAATATTCACTTAATTCTCGGAGTAAGATTCTTCGAAACATACACATTAGCCGGGGGACCTGCTATCTTTAGATTCTCGGTTGTAAGTGATTTTTTATTCTTCCTGTACTTTTTCATTGAGGTAAGAAGTTCCTCCTTTATATTGACGTTGGCAAATGTAACTATATAGGTTGTATAGGGTTAGGCGTAGACGACTTAGATATAAGCCTAAAAATATCCCGTATCTCTCTATCTTCAATTGAGACATTGAAGATGAGCTCCGGGCAAACCTTTCTTACAATTTTCTGGTATAGAAGAGAAAGATACCGCTTAAGTTCTGGCTGATTTTGGGTAACATTTCTCATTTCTTTCTGTCTTCTGGTGCTTTGATGCAGTTCAAGCTAGCCTTGCAATCAACTTCCAAGATCTTCATTTTTTCCCGCATTTCCTCATATTTACTCGATATGAATTCAAGTGACTTAAAAATATCAACATTTGATCTTTTATTTCTTTTAAGGTGTTTTTCAACGAATATAGTTTATTTTATTTTAATTGGTTAGTTAAAATTATATCTTTAATGGACTTATCGTTTAAATTAAATTTTGTTCCTTATTGCAGTATATTTGATGACAACATTTCTTTGATTTCGTCCATATATTAATGTAATTGGTTTGATCGTCATCTCGCTTGCGCTTTATCCTGCACGTAACATTTCTTTAAACGCCGAGTCAGAGCGAGGCGGTGTACGATACATTATGACGTCACTGTCAGCTGTCGAATAGTAATAGGGCGGCAGAAGAACTAATACGTATAATTTGCACTTAGTATGGACACCGTATAAATACATTCACAGATGTGTATCTATTTCACTCTCACAAACACAATCCACGAACGTATGTTGACTGCTCACTTTTATTTATACCACACCGGCATAACACAGTATTATGGATCTGAGTGTGATACATTATGCGCTCCTCATATTTTGGAACAATTAACTTTTTAAAAATGAATGTGCCACTAACGCGTCTTATCGCTACTGAACAACGCAGAGAAGTAGCTAAATAAATACTGAGAGTGAATTCGAAAATACCATCGTGTGTCGAATCAACGAGGTGGTATGGTTTATCGAAAATACACAAATCAAACGTTCTGTTAAGTCCCATAGTAAGCTAGATCTATTCACCAACTCATAATTTGTCTCACATGGCAAATTACTGTCAAGACTGAGAGGACATAGCAATGCTAAATATATTGAAAAAAAAAAAAACTATACACGAATAGGTACGCAGGTAGGTTCAGGGGTAAGTATTTTTTTAGTTTAAAGATGTTAAAAATGAGTATCAGAAAATACCGAACAATGCAAAAATATTTTTTTATAGGACAGGAGACAAACGAGTACATAGTCCACCTGATAGTAAGTGGTTGCTGTGGCCCACACATAATCATAGGCCCATAATCGAGGATGGATATACATCTACAAGTATCCTCGATTATGAATCAAAATGCAGATGCGTTGTCATCCGTGCGGACTTAGGTGGAATGTCTTGTTTCCAGTAAAAAGGGTCTCCGGTTCTCTACACTCACCATACGAAACACAGCAGCATTAAATTACTACTTGACGCTGGTATTCTCTGAGAGCGTGGTCCTTCCTCGGTCGAACCGAACCATTCGTGCTACAACTATACTACTAATATAACCGCAGCACGGCTCTACCACGTAAAAAAATATAAATTAGTTTGATCAGATGACCAATATGCTATTCGGTAACCAGAGCAATGGATTCAGCATATCGCTTTTAATTTTTGAACTAGCATCTTTTCTAATCAATTTTTTGATTGAACTATAACAAGGGTAGTAATGTTTCGAATAGAATATGCAACAAAATTTTTAGCCGCGTTCAAGAAGTTTTGAATAAAGAGCATCGTAAAATTATAAACTTGAAATCAGAAATTTCTGATACTTTGCTGTAAAAGTTTCAAATTGATAATTTGCATTCAAGATTAAGGTTTTTAAATTATTTACTTACTATATTTAGCTGGCATGATAGGAGCACGAGCTGCTGTGGGAAAAATGAAAAACAAATGAAAGAACACCTCAAGATAGAAACGGGCACTTACTTGGGTGCGGCCTCTTTCTAGGCCTTTAGGTTGGTGTCACTAAGTTGCAACTGCGGTGGTGCGCGATGGAAAACGCATTAGTGTTGACTGTTGAACGCCACGACAAATTGTTTGCACTAGTGCACGAAGAATCATCAACTATGGTATCAAAATTTGTATTGCTGTTAATTAAAAACAACACCAACGCATCATAGTAGCACGCTACTAAGACGCCAGTGGACAAAATTCATGTATCATAGCGCTAATGCACTTAGATATGAGGTTGTGTTTGCTTATTACAATTAAAAGTGCTACCAAATACTTTCATCCCAATAAAAAAGGTAGCCAACATATAATGCTATGTGCTAAGACGCCACCCACAAACGATATGGGTGTGTAAGGTACACATGCAAGCCGTATTGCTACAACAAACCCGCTTACCATCGACACTAAAATGATATTACTAGGACACATCGGTTAGCGAGTCCAAGTTTACCTCGGTCTCGGACGCTGTGACGCAGCCTACACGCCTCTATAATAACCCTTTTCAAGTACATTTGTATTAATATAATTCTTTTACATATTAGAGACCTTCCACATAATTTTATAGACCTTAATTGTCTTTAATATCATCATCATCGTCATTACAACCCTTCACAAGTCCACTGCTGAACATAGGCCTCCCCCAAGTAACGCCACAAAGCACGCTCCTGAGCAACTGGTCTTTAATATACGGAACTTTAACCCACAACTTTACCATTGTAATGCTTATGTATGATTGAGACCTTCTATAATAATACATTTCTATCATAGAACTTATTATTATGTCTTGAATATATGGGACGTCAACTTACAACTCCAATATTGTAATGCTTATGCATCATAGAGACCTTACTATCATAGTTCCCAAATATAGGACTATAAATTGTGCAACAGTATTATAGTAGTCGATCACCTGGTCTATATATATATATATATATATATATATATATATATATATATATATATATATATGTAAACCCCACGGTATGCATCTCCGGCAGTTATATAGATAAGCAATCTTTATACTAACACCCTTCACGCATATACGAACACGCTGAATAACTTAGGCAATTTTTGATCAATTTTGCAATTGCTTTATAAATGTTATTTATCTGTACTATAATAATATTTTAGACAAGTATTTCTATTTTTTAAATTTATACATTTCGAATATAATAACAAAGTTTTTAATAAATTTATTAATTTTGAAAGGCAGCATTAAGTCTTTATTTAACTATAATACTTAATGTCTGAAATGTATTTATTTTAACTTTATGAGTACTAATGTATTTTAATTGTTTAAAATATTATTTCTAAGATATTTTGACGGTTTTATAAAGAAATTAAATATTAATTATTATTAGTACCAATGCGCTGTCACAATAGCAAAGTAGTGTCTCAATTTTCTGCAACAAAGTAAGGTTGAGAACTGCGAAACTGTAGAAATGAGAATTTAAACATAGCTACACTTTGTCACGACTCAGACACATGGCCGCAATTATGCAAAACAGTTTTTATCACGTTAACAGCTGTTCAAAGCGGCGATTACTTCCCTGGAAGTGAGTTTTGAGCGTAGTAATGTTACTTATAATCATAATTTAATCACATAAAAAATATCAAAAAGTTTTTGATTATCTTGTAAATTAATTCATTGAGATATTAGGTTGTCCGCAAATTCCTGCTACAAAATTAATAATGAAGATAAATATCCAAGATAACATTTTATTTTAAGCTAGTGTACACAAAGAATAGGTGATCTTTCTTCACATCACAAAATAGTATATTTGCCACTTTGGTTGCCGTCACGAATATCTTTTTCCATATATATTTTATAAAATTAACTGTCGTCATACCACTCCAAAAATAGCGTATTTAATATATGGACACAGCCACAAACGCCCATATGAAGGGTTTAAAAAACCAGTGTACTTACAGTCTGTAAAGCCTTTCATCTTAATCCTCCGGGGTGAGAACGCATCTGTAGCCATATTTGTAATTTGCTCCAGTTGTCCATGAACTGCGAAAAACAAACTTAGTCACCTTCCATCAGGTGGGCCGCATACTCATTTGACTTATCTTACGTCAAATTATATATACAATAATAACTATATGAGCCAGATTAAGAGTACCCTTAACCAACAAGCGTGTCTGCAGCGCTATAGGGTTTTTAAAGGAAGCAAAAGAGGTGTGTCAGGATCATGCCAAATGGAAATCCGTAGTCGCTGACTATCCCGCATTTTGACAGGCGATCAGGCTTTTTATCAATTTTTTGGTGCATTATAACATAAATACTAATTTATGTTATAATGCAACAAAAAATTGATACACAAAATTCATTCTTGTTTAAATTTTAAAATCATCTACAACAAACTTATGCTGTTTGATAAGTTTATCTTGCATAATGTCAACGCTAAGTATATTATGGTATTTAAAATTTGTTAATAACAATTTCGGTTTAAACTTGTAAGAGTTTTGAAGGTTTTCCTCATCTCATTATAGCACTGAAGTTTATTAGTTATTAAATTTTGTTTTGAAAAGTTACTACCGAGTTATTAAATCAAGTTACTCCTTACTTTGGTTACGGGCTTTGTTATATTTGTATAAGTTCGCTAATTGGGTGTGCATTTTATGTTTATTCAATATTTCATTTAACTAAAATTATTGGATTCGTAAATTATTTAACTAGGTTTCGAACTGTGTGAATTATTTAACTGTTAAACTAGTTGTCTTATACCTTAAGTAACCGTCTGGTGGCGTTGTAAAAATATTCATTACCCCATATCGTTCCGTGGGTGTCTTAAAAGGTAAAAGGAAGAAACTGGAACAGGGGATTGGCAGCAGCCTCTTTCTGATAAAAATTCAAAATAATAAAAAACTGCGGTTTTTTATTCAACTGCAAAGCGTGGCAACTATAACGAAGTCCCCTTTATGAGGCAAACTTTGGAGGCGTCTTATCTTCAGTAGTAGACCTTTTTAGGCTGTAATGGGATGGATGTAATGAGTGTGATGGGTAGATATCTCAAGCGGCACTGCGGAGGTTATTATTGGTACTGATACTGGTATTGGTTTAATATATAAAATATCGATTAATAAATAGAACCGGAACTTACTTCCGCGTGATTGAGCCTCACTTGGCAGTTAGCTAATGTATAGTCAATTTACCCTTATAATGCCTCGTTCAGAGACGAAACCCGTTTAGTATTATCGAATGTAGTGTGTTTCGTAGTAGACTGGTTGCTTTAGTGCTAAAAGTTATATTGGATGTAGCGGTGTTTTTATATTAATTTTAATGATGACAGTGATAGTGCAGTGGTAGAAAACTAGAAAAGAAGAACACTAGGATTTTTTCACTAAGTAATATATTTTTACACTTATCTAATATATTTTCACGTAATAATTTAAATATATATTTATGAATATATATATATATATATATATATATATATATATATATATATATATATATATATCATATTTATGACTGCCTCGTTGGTCTAGTGGGTTCGAATCCCGGGTCGGGCCAAAAAAATCAGTTATGGAATTTTTTTGTCCAGAAATTCTCAGTAGCTGCCCGGAGTCAGGAAGTAGGCGGTGTCTCACCCCCGTGCCTCGGAAAGCACGTTAAGCCGTTGGTCCTGCGCCTGATCTCTCTCCGGTCGTGTCGGTTTACTATGCATGACTAAATGGTATTTAATTACATTTTATTGCACCTTAATAGAAGGATTAAAAAGAGCGGACCTAATGCCAATAGACA
Source organism: Parnassius smintheus behrii (assembly GCA_036936625.1). Taxonomy (NCBI): domain Eukaryota; kingdom Metazoa; phylum Arthropoda; class Insecta; order Lepidoptera; family Papilionidae; genus Parnassius; species Parnassius smintheus. The sequence continues at coordinate 9,680,391 of JAUPFT010000030.1, read as the reverse complement.
TTCTCTCCTAGTCAACCCGGGACGTGTGGAAATTATATAATAGGTGACAAAATAAAATGAACAATAGAGTAAATCAAGGAAGAAACTATATACGTATATAAAAATATAATAAAATTATATACTCACCTTCACCTTCCATCTGGACAGCGAAAGCGATTAGACGTACTCCCCGTAATCTTTTATAAATATTTTTGATAAATTAAATTCTGACCAAATAGTCAGTTTTTGGCAAGTACTAGGACTGCATAACTTTAGGGTGATACGCAGTAGTACGGTAACGGGTATAAAAGAGACACCAACAGTGGAGACAAGCAGATCGATCCAAATTCGCTTCACCGACGTCACTCCAACTACGTACGTATACGTCACAAGAGACGCTTGCCTTGATTCATAGGCGGAAGCGTTTTTAAAGAAAAGAAAAATGCCGCTAAGGAGAACACCACCGTCTACTTCGAAACAGGAAGCATCCCTGCTGCAGGTCCTTGAATCTAATACAAATCAAAGCTCTGCCCCACCTACTGATACAGATAATGAAAGCTCCAATGTGAACAATCGGAATAGAAATCGACCCCGTAAACGTCAGTATGATGACGAACTAGCTTCTTTCATGGTGGAAATGAGGAAATCCATTGGAATTTTAACTAAGCAGCAAGATACAATACAGGAAAGCATTAAAGACATTAAGAAGCAAAACACTGACATCAAAGAATCCATGGACTTCATATCAAAGCAATATGAAGATATGAAAAACAAATTGGCCAAAATGGAATTAGATAGGAAATCCCATTTAGCTCATATTCAGAGTCTAGAACAAAAGGTAGAAAATTTGGAGAGGTCGCAAAGGCAAGCCAGTATTGAAATAAGAAACATTCCTATACATAAAAAGGAATCAAAGCAAGATCTGGTGCAACTAGTTAAAAAAGTTGGACAATCTGTCAATGTCTGTGTGGAAGAATTACAGATCCGCGACGTCTTTCGCCTTAAAACCAAAAAAGAAAATAATCAGCCAATTATTGTGGACCTCACAACAGTTACGCTAAAAGAAAATATATTAACTTCAGTTAAGGCCTACAACAAGTCAAAGAAGAACAATAAACTAAATACTGGCGACCTTAAAATAGATGGCGAACCCAAACCAGTTTTTGTATCAGAGAGTCTCACCCAGTCGGCTAGGAAACTTTACTTCATGGCACGAGAATTTAGTAAAAACCACAACTATGCTTACTGCTGGACTGCACATGGGAAGGTGTTCCTACGTAAGAAGGAGGGTGCTCCGTGCCGTCGCATTGACACGGAGACTGATTTACAGAAACTGCTCCAAACTCAAGACAAATGACTACCTGCCTTCCGAAATTTATTGCTCCAGTTTTTCTTTGGTAATTCTTTATCATATTTGAAAATACTTTTATACTTTATTTTAAATTTTTTGTATGTTTACTTAGTTTTTTACACAATTTTATTTTTTTATGGTATGTACAATTATTATTCGTTACCACAATTTGTAACGTTCTTTGTGAACAAGGTTACCACATACACCTTATACAAATTAGATACGATATTCTTACAAGCTTTATTTGTCACAGAAACATTGATTCTTAAATGGGGGAACTATTACGCACCCGGTTCTACACAACTGATTGCTAGTATTTTTAAAAGGCGATCCAATAACGGATATCTCTGATGACATTGATTTTCTTGAAATATCTCAATTTATGATGTGTAGTCCCGAATCTCTTACTAATTACATAGATTTATTGCAAGGATCATGCACATGAATATACGGAGTCTATCATGTAACTTTGACGCATTTAATGTTTTATTACAGAGAATCTCTTTCCAATGCGATGTCCTCGTTTTAACTGAATGCTGGTTGAGTAAGTTGTTAAACGTTCCAGAAATACCTGGATATATATCATATGCTTCAGGCTACCGCAATCAGAACGATGGAGTTGTAATTTATGTCAAGTCCGAAATTAAGCATAGTACTTCATTAGAGACTGAATTAAAGGACTGTAATAGTCTTATTTTAAGATTTGGGAATGAAATTGCGATTATAGCTGTGTACAGATCACCATCATATAACAATATTGATAACTTTTGCAATAGTCTTGAAAATTGTTTGACATCATTGGCGTCTGTTAAATCAGTTATTTTAATTGGAGATATTAATATAAATATAGCTTCCGATAGCTCTGATTCAAATTGTAATAACTACATTGACCTAATGGCATCTCATGGTCTGCTTCCAACACATGTTACTCCAACGCGTATAAGCAGCTGTCTTGATCACGTTATGCTAAGATCAAATCGATGCTCTAAAACGTTTATTCTCGATTCGCTCATAACTGATCATGCGCCAATTATATTTGTGTTAGAGGCAAAAATCAAAAGAAACCTAGCTAAAGCTGCCATTGGGAAAATTGATTATCCAAGTTTAGTCCAAGAATTATCTGTAACAGACTTTAACCCTGTATATAACGCTGCAAATGCAAATTTAGCAGCAAACTCTTTGGTTGATATAATATATAAAGCAATTTCTTGCCACTCCACATTAATCTACGTCCCGCATCGTAAACGAGCTATTAAGCCCTGGATAATACCTGGTCTTGTACGATGCATTAGGAATCGTGACAAGTTACACAAAAAGGCTAAACTGGATCCTAACAATGCCTTATTGCAGCTTACCTACTCTAGGTACCGTAATTTTTGCAATAGTCTTTTAAAAAAACTTAAAACCGAATTTGAACAAACCGAGTTCAAAAAGAATAAAGATAATCCCAAAGAAATGTGGAATACTATTAATAAAGTCGCTAGTCTAAAAAAAGTATCTCCGTCCCCCACTGAATTGTTAAACCTCGCCAATGACCCCCATGAATCAGTAAACCTAATAAATGAATTCTTTGCAAGTATAGGTAAGTCCCTTGCTAATGATATACAAATTAGAAGAAGTACTTGTTTGACAGGTTCCGTAAACATCACTCATATTGAGTTACAAAGAGATTCGATGGCTTTACTTGATGTGGATTATAATGAAGTCGAGAACACTATTATGAACCTCAAAGATAATTGCGCTACAGGTGTTGACAGCATTCCTACTCAAGTTTTTAAGAACGCAAGGACTAGCCTTATTCCACCTTTGACCCACGTGGTCAATCAATGTTTCGCTTCAGGAGTTTTTCCTAACATCCTCAAGAGAGCTCTTGTACATCCTATTTATAAAAATGGCAATAGAGATATGATAGGGAACTATAGACCTATCTCGGTGCTGACAATATTATCTAAAATTTTGGAAAAGCTTTTAAATTCTAGACTTATTAAATTTTTAGAAAAGACAAATGCAATTGCACGAAATCAGTATGGATTTTTAAAAGGCAAATCTACTGATGATGCGACTTTGTATCTTACTGAGACTATTGTCACGCACCTTGATATGGGTCACAAAGTTGTTGGAGTTTTCCTCGATTTGTCGAAGGCATTCGACACTGTATCAATACCATTACTATTGAAAAAGCTGAAATTAATAGGTGTACGCGGAGTCGTCTTGGATATATTTTGTGACTATCTGTCAAATCGCTCACAGTGTGTCAAATTAGGTAACTACCAAAGTCTGGATGTCAATCTCTCTTACGGAGTACCACAGGGCAGTGTACTGGGTCCAACCCTCTTCCTAGTGTACATCAACAACTTGTGTAAACTCTCGTTACCGAACTGCAAAATTATCACTTATGCAGATGATACAGCGTTGATTGTGCATGGTGAGGATTGGGCTCGGGCTCAACAATACACTGAAAAAGCCCTCACTGAGGTAATGAGATGTTTGGACGAAAATTTGCTTACGTTAAACTTAAAAAAGACCAAATACATAACTTTCACCCCACGGGCCAATACTCAACCATCCATTGACTTTTGTATAAGGGCACACACTTGTGATAGAATAAATAGTTGCTGCGACTGTCCTCAGTTATCACCAACACATAGCTTAAAATATCTCGGTCTGATTCTAGATAATCATCTTAATTGGTCATTACACGTTAAATCATTAACAGCCCGAATTAAAAAATTAATTCCTATCTTTTACCTACTTAGAAAATCTGCTGATCGCGACACGCTAATGTGTGTTTACTATGCGCTTGTCCAATCTTTGCTCAAATACTGCATTGTGTTATGTTATAGGTTCTATTATTGTGTTATATACTATTTACTTTATATTATAAGTCCTCTATACTTCTATATTGTTATTCTTATATTACTTATTTACTTTAAAACTAAATTACATTGTTTACGTAGAAACCAAACTAATTAGATTGTAATATTTAAATACTAATGTTTACTGTTCCAAAGTTTACCATTCTTAATTATATCTTAGAATAAGTTAACGATAAACACAAACAAGCATAATGTTATTCCCTTATCTTTACCCCTCTACCTCCTAGCTTCCCACGATCCTACACTATATAAACCAAGTCCTTTGATCCCACAACACAATTCTATTTCCAAACTCTCCGACTCAACTTCTATATTTTAAGTTAGTTTGTATTATAGTTAAATATATTAAATAAATTTATTTTTAAAAGAGTTTTTGTCTCTGCCACATAACAAATTTGGCGCAGTCGGTAGGATCTCGCGTGATTCATTCGCTTAAATCGCGTAAAGACGAAGTGAACGTACCAAATTCGACGGGACAGCATCGCCCAACAAGAAGACAACGTACGGTAGCTGAAGGCTTTTGAAGAACTTCGCCGAACCATGCAGCTCCACATTTTATTGTTATTGTGGTAAGTGGCTAAACTTCAAATTCCTATTTTCCATTTTTACCAAAATATTTTTCCTACATCTACCACCTCATTTCACATTTTTTTTTATATATAATCATACTATTATTATTATTATTGTACCTGCTGTACTGCCATATGTTAGAGGAGTCACTGACAAGATTGGCTACATCTTGAAGCGCGCTTCCATCAAAACATACTTCAAGCCGCCGAAGAAGATTGGTCAGTTTTTACCATCAGTCAAGTGTAACGTCCCTCTGCAAGATGCAGGAGTGTACAAGCTTGATTGTGAATGTGGTCTCTCCTACATAGGACAAACTAAAAGATCAATTAAAACCCGCGTCAAAGAACATATAGCTGATGTGAAGAATCGACGCTCCGGGAAGTCTGCAGTCTGTGAACATGTACAGGATCGCCCACGTCACTACATCAGATTTGATAGACCACAAATCCTCGCTAAAGAACACCGATTCCTTCCAAGGATGATTCGCGAGGCTATTGAAATCAAAAAACACCCTAATTTCAATAGAGAAGATGGCTGGGTGCTACCATCTGCTTGGGATCCTATAATAAATAAAATTAAATCCCAACCCAAGCATACAACTGCAAGGCTTCATGATACCATAAGTTCATACTGTGTAGATCGGAACAAAAGTTAAATTTTAATCTATGGTAACCGCGGTTAACTATGACATCTGGACGTTAAACATCTCAGTCCTTCCCGTGACCATGGGTGCTGTAAAGCTCTCGAAACGTCGGGTATTAAAAAGTTAAATATACGCGATAAATTCCGTAAAAACGAGTATTATTTCAATGTGTAGTGTTCGCGTAAATATAAGAAATCATTATGTAAACACTAAGATGGCTTTAGACATTACCACATTACTTAAATTAATTCCCTCATTCGATACAGACAATAACGATCAAGTGTATCAGCGGACCAGAAGTCAATATTTTTAGTATACGCGTTAAACAATTTTACTGGTTCGGGTGCGGCAGACGTTCACAGTAAAGAACATGCCTCATGGACCGACTTAAGAACATTCCTTATCGAAAAATTCTCTAACGTTAAAACCATAGCACACCTTAATCTCGAATTGCAATCTATGTTTCAAAAACCTACAGAAACACTAACTGAATATTTTCACAGAGTCGACCTTTGTCGCTCTAAAATAATAGAGAAGTTAAACGCCGAAATATGCGACAAGACATTACTAGGTCGCTTAGCCACAACGGAAGAAACAGCCCTTAACGTTTTTGTCAATGGTATTAGCTCCGATATTGGATCAATGCTAAGAACAAAAGAATTCCCTACCCTTTGCGAAGCAGGCCGATTCGCACTACAAGAGGACAAAATTCGTGCGATGAACAAGGCTAGGCAATCTCTATTTAGGCTAAACACAACGCGGCCACCACCTTTTACAAAACCACCATATATTACCCATAATTATTATAAAAGTAGTAATACAACTAAGCCTATAAATCGAACTCATTTACCTTTTACACAAACCACGTACAATAATGCCAACACACGGCAACAAATTACGAAATTATGCAGTTATTGTAAAAATATTGGGCATAATATTACAGAATGTCGTAAAAGAACTTATAATAATAATATAAGAAACAATCAAGCCCAACGCGCACTTCCTGCGCCTCCTATCCCAGTAAATCATTTAAACTGCCAAGCGACCAACGAGATGAGCAACTCGTTGGAAATCGCTTCAGTATCCTGCTCACCGATCCCGACTCAAGACATCGAGAACCTGCAAATATGAACTCTAGCAAATCCAACCCTATTTCTCAAAGGCGTCCTCAACCGCCGAACCATCGAGATCACACAACGAAAATAAACAGCGTACCTTCTAAATCACCGATTAAGTGTCAGACAGAGTTTAAAAATGTGTCTACACAAACTAGCAACTTAAGTACTACATCACATACACATCACTCAATATTCAAAAATTCCAGTTCTCAAACGGAAACCTACGAACAGGGTAGCCAGCCCCAAACCCTTGGTTTTCCAAAACATGCTATTCCTTCTACATCCACTGACTCTATTACTACTATCTCTACTACATCTACTATCTCTACTACATCCACTGACTCTCTCGAGACTACTAAACCTACTACGTTCACTGATTCCATCAAGACAACTACACCTCCTATATCCACAAATTCCACTGTTTCCAATAAACCACGTTCGAAATCAAAACCTACAACTAAAAAGTTTAAATTAAAACATCCCAAATTCAAATGTAATACAAAATCTTTTGCCATATCTGCCTTAAACGATATACCACCCGATAACCTCTTACACTGCACTTTTCACATAGAAGGCAAACCAGTGACATTTCTCATAGACACCGGAGCAGGATCTTGGTAATAAAAAGGGATAAAATAGGTTCGTCACCTTTAAATAAATTAAACATCGTGTCAATCGTAGGTATTTCCGGTAGCCAAAATTCAATTACAACCTCAGGCACCACCGAAATATCTCTAGATTATTTACCTAAATATCGTTTCCATGTTGCTTCCCTTAACATTAAAGCAGACGGTATCCTAGGCAACGATTTCATGATAAAAAAATAACTGCAGCATTCATATTCATTCTAAAACAATGAGAATACGTGACAGATCATACAACTTACATTATTTGAACGAAAGTCCTCAAAATATAATCGACCCTAATAACCAATTCCTTTCTAGCCGTTCCGAGAGTGTGATTATATGTAGAACGAACAATATAAATTCCGGGACAGCAATAGTCGAAAAACAAATAATAGATAACGGTATTGTTATTCCCAACGCATTATTTGAAGTCAAAAACCACTCATTTGTTATCACTTGTGTAAATACAAACAAATCCGATAAAATAATTAGCATTCCAAACATCGAAGTTCAACCTTATCAACCAAATCAACAAACTAACAACATTAATAAACACTCAATTAATAATCTTAATCACACATCCGACACCGATAGACAAAAACAAGTACTCACCCTCATTAGACGCGAACATTTAAACAAAGAAGAATCGAACTCATTAGATAAAATTGTCTCCAAATACCCCGACATATTTTTCATCGAAGGCGACTCCCTTACATTTAGCAATCATACAAAACATCAAATACCTACCACTACTGACATTCCAATTCACACGAAAACCTATCGCTTTCCTCATGTACACGAACAAGAAGTAAAATCACAAGTCCAAAAGATGTTAGACCAAGACATTATTAGACCTAGCTCATCTCCTTGGAGTAGCCCCATCTGGGTTGTTCCTAAGAAACTAGATGCATCTGGGAAACAGAAATGGCGATTAGTTATTGATTACCGCAAGTTAAATGAAGTCACAGTAGGAGACAGTTATCCTCTTCCTAACATCACAGATATTCTAGACAAATTAGGTCATTCTCAATATTTTACCACATTAGATCTTGCCTTAGGTTTTCATCAGCTAGAAGTTGATCAAAAAGATATTCCTAAGACAGCTCTCTCGCTCTCGGATGTCGTATGATATTGACGTGTTTTCTGTATTGTTTAAATTCATATTTTATTAAAAGTTTGTGAAATATTATTTACACAAGAAAAATAGAAGTGCATAAACTTGAGGAGGTCACTTGTTAAACAAGATTACTTTGGTACGTAAGAAGGTGAATAATGCAATATTTATAAGCGCAAGGGCAAAGGAGATAGATAGAAACGTACTGTTGCCGCGCCACAACAAAACCGATGAAGAAATACGTCAACTTTCGCTCCGCCCTTTACTAGGTGAGAGAAACAACATTATTTATTATTAATGCAAAAAAGTGCACGAGTAAGCGGTGACATTCGAATCGCTTAGTGTCTAATACTAGGAGCGCTGAAGATTAAGGAAGCGAAACGCTGTGTGTGAGAGAGTTAGCTGACGACAGTATAAGAAGTGTGGAGATATTTTGCCACAACAAAACCGATGAAGAAATACGTCAACTTTGGCTCCGCCCATTACTAGGTGAGAGAAACAACATTATTTATTATTAATGCAAAAAAGTGCACGAGTAAGCGGTGACATTCGAATCGCTTAGTGTATAATACTAGGAGCGCTGAAGATTAAGGAAGCGAAACGCTGTGTGTGAGAGAGTTAGCTGACGACAGTATAAGAAGTGTGGAGATATTTTACTGTGTTTAGACGTTTAAAGTTAATTGATAGCCAATACTATCGTGCGACTGACTGACTGTCATTACACGTATATTTGTTAGGACTATCCATTCGATATATATAAATACACCTATACAGTAACACTGCAGTGCCGTCCGCTATTCATTTAGGCCTATAACTTTACTTTCTGTATTATGTCACTTCAAAGGACTCCTCCTAGCATGCTACCATGCATAGCAACAGAAAATTCTCCTACGCGTTATCTATCTGACTCTGCGCTTAACACGACTAGCATTGAAAAAGATGAAGGGCAGCTCTCAAATGTTAACTATAATCGATGAATTAAAAGAAAATTTGATGATAATTTATCGGATAACTCTGTGATGCAAGAGATGAAACAAATGATTGCCGACATGCAGGTGCAACAAGACTACAAATTTCAGACATTTAGTGATACACTGAAAAAAATCGGAGAACAGAACTACGCAATTCAGCAATCTATTGAATTTCTATCGGCTAAATATGATAATGTTCTAAAAAAAATGGAAAGTCTACATAAGGAGAATGAAGGATGTAAGTCTCGAATAACACTTCTCGAAAACAAGATAGAACTTATGGAACGCTCTGCTCTTGCCTCCACCATCAAAATTAGAAATGTACCTAAGATGCGATTCGAAAATAAACAGGCTCTTTGTGAATTATTGAAACATGTTGGCTTAGCCCTTAATCATCCAATCGAGGACAACGATATCTGTGACATTTACCGTATAAAATCCAAGTTTAAAGAGGATACCCCCATAATCGCAAGGTTGAATACCACCTCCATTAAGGAGTCAATAATTCGCTCAGTAAAATCATTTAATAAACAAAACCGGGATATGAAACTTTCTTCTAAACACCTACAAATCGACGGACCACCACGCCCAATATTTGTCTGCGAAGCTTTGACTGCCAAAGCTAGGCGGTTATTTCACCTTGCTAAAGAATTTGCTAAGACTAATAATTATAACAGATGCTGGATCTCATACGGAAAAATATTTCTAAGGAAGATAGATGGCTTGCAGTCAATAAAAATCGATTCGGAAGAAGACTTAAACAGACTGAAGTGACTAGGCTCAGTGAACAAAATAAATATCGCTCCATTTTCTGATTGGTTTATTATATACGAGTATAAGATGGTACACTTTTGCATGCTTCTTCTGTATTTTACTTTTATTAACATAATTATATATTATATTTTACATTGCAACACACATTCATACTTTTTACGCATAAAACATAAACTTCTACCTATTATATTTACAGACAATAAAAAATTTAATTATATTTACAAAACCAAACGTATGCTTACATTTTATTACGATGGAATGAATACAAAAACAGTACTTTGTGTTATTAAAATATACTACACCTTCTTTCAAATTATATTTGAATTCCTAAACTTAATATTAGTTTTTTGCGATAATAAATTGAAGACAATAATTGGTATTCGTTATAAATCCATGTGTTATTGTCGTGCTTTGCAGACTTTGACTATAATTATAAGACCAATAAAAAAATATCTCCATAAAACAATACGAATAATTATCACAATATCCCAATCGTTTGAAATGCTTCTCATTACTCTAAATGTATTATTACCTATTGTGGTTATAAATAAATTTCCCTATGTTAAGCAGTATATTGCATTCGTAAGTCTTGGATTGTTTTTGGTGGAATATATACTGCTAATGTATATCTTAGAACGTCCATTGGTTACTATACCCGCAAATTATATAAGGCATGCACTTTCATCTTACCTACTCCTTAATAAAATAAAAAAAATTAGGAATTTCAACAAAATAATAGTGCATCTAACCTTGTTTAGTATTTTTAGACTTTTTGTGTTTAAAATTCGTTTTTACTTTCTTATAATAATATACTTTGGTTTACTTTTTACACAATATTCATTACTATTGTATAATATATCGGCATCAATTGATTGGAATAAGCAGCTATCTCTTTATAAAATTCAATAATTTAAATGAAATTACACAGAATGTTGACAATGTTACTGTATCGGATACGGCGAGATGCGATACACAAAACTTCTATTTATTAAATATTGACGAAAGTACATGCCTCACAATAATACAACAAAACATTCGCAGTATCTCACGTAATATAGATGACTTCCTAGTTCTTTTAACGCAAATTAGAATACAATGTGATATTATTATTTTAACCGAGTGTTGGCTATTGTGTAATTCCATAATACCACAAATACCTGGATACACATATTACAAGTCTGTAAAGACCTATAACCAAAATGATGGTATCGTAATTTATTACAAAAATGATATTGGGGTTTTAATTACGGAACCCATGTTTTCTGAAGGAAACTGTGTGGTAATAAAACACAAAAGTATTGCTATAGTTGCAATTTATCGTTCGCCTAGCTTTCAAAATGTAGACTTGTTTTTACAATCTTTAAATGTAATTCTTACGTCGTTGTCTTCCCATAAAAACTTATCTGTGATGGGCGATATAAATATAGATATAGCAAATTATACAACGGATAACAGATCAACTGAGTATCTTAATCTAAATGCATTTCACGGACTTCTTCCTGCTCATAATATGCCTACTAGGCTCAATGCTTGTTTAGATCACGTTATGATACGGTCAACTATGGCAGCCACTACAGTAGTGTGTAATTCGACGGTAACTGACCATCAAGCTGTGATATTATGTTTAAACACCAAGCAAAAAAATAATTTAACATCTAGAACTCGAACAAAAATTGATTATGACAAAATTAGGCTAGAATTAGAACAAAATAACTTTGATTTTGTATTCAAATGTTCTAACGCAAATGAGGCTGCTACACTTTTTGTATCATATTTCCAACAATTATTAATAGCGAATACAATTAAAGCTACAATTTCGAACCGCTTAAGACCTATTAAACCCTGGATTACAGTAGGAATTTTAAAATGTATACGAAATCGTGATAATTTATTTAAAAAATATAAATCTTTTCCTGACAATAATATCATAAAAATAACATATACTAGATATCGAAATTATTGTAACTCCATGATTAAAAAAGTTAAAATGGCTTATTATAGAGATAAAATTAGTAAAGCAGGTAAAGATAATAAAAAACTTTGGGAAACCATTAAAGAGATATCAAATACCACGAAAACGAAAACTGATTCCACCGAACTGCTTAACAGCGCGAAGAAACCTCAAGAGGCTATCAATTCAATTAATAATTATTTTGTAAATGTAGGTAAACAACTTGCTGATAATATTGCAGTTAAGGAAAGGGTTACAAGTTCTTTAGCAATTAGATCAATACAGAACTGTACGTCGTCCTTTGTAATACTCGAAACTGACGAAGAAGAAGTTTCCAGACTCATCATGAGCCTAAAAAACAAATGTGCTAATGGATGGGACAATATCTCTAACTGTTTTATAAAAAAAATTAAAGAATATATTGTTGGACCATTGACATATATATGTAATCTTTGCTTTAATGAAGGTGTATTTCCTCAAGTTTTTAAACGGTCTATAATTCATCCAATTTATAAATCTGGAGACAGAGAAAATGTCGGCAACTATCGACCGATCTCAATTCTACCATGTTTTTCGAAAATAATTGAACGAATTATAAACAAACAACTCACGAACTACTTAGAAAGTAAAAAACTTCTATCCCACAACCAGTTCGGTTTTCGGCAGGGCAGATCCACTGATGAAGCAGTGCACGACTTAACAGATTACGTAGTTAAAAATTTGGACAAAAATAATAAAGTTATTGGAATTTTTTTGGATCTCGCCAAGGCGTTTGACACTGTGTCTACCTGCATTCTAATAGAAAAGTTGGAATTATGTGGTATTAGAGGAAAGCAACTTGCTCTATTTAAAGATTATCTATGTGATAGAACACAATGTACTAAAATCGGAGATTACATTAGTCACGAGGCATTAATTACCTACGGTGTGCCCCAAGGCAGCATTCTAGGTCCCACATTATTTCTCGTCTATATAAACGATCTCACTTCTATTCAGCTTCCCTATGGACATATAATATCATATGCTGATGACACATGCCTTCTTTTTTCTACAAATTCCTGGGAAGCTGTTCAGGATGCTGCCCAGATGGGGCTTGATTTGATGAATGAATGGTTGCAAAGTAATTCTCTTACCTTGAATTCTGAAAAACCAAACATATTGCTTTCACAATACGTAAAGAACGCCTTGATCATATTATCAATAAACCACTGATCTCGCACAAATGTCTCTCAAATATTAATATAAAATCATGCAAATGTAACAAAATAGAATTAGTCCATAACATTAAGTATCTTGGTATAATAATAGATTCCAACCTTTCATTTAAAAATCATATAGAAGTATTATCCAATAGGCTATCTAAATTAATATACATATTCAAAAATGTACGCCATGTGCTAGATAAGACAGCTTTAACACGTATCTACTATGCACTGGCGCAAAGTCTTCTTACTTACTGCATCACCTCGTGGGGCGGTGCTCCTAAAACAAGTATGAAGCGCGTAGAAATATCACAAAGGGTCATTTTAAAAGTTTGCGGATTCTTCTATTATAGACATCCAACTGAACTTCTTTATCGACACTGGCAGGTACTAACGGTACGTCAGCTGTTTATTCTCTATACCTTGTTGAAGCAACACAGTGGAATTACATATGATCGCCATAAATTTGTAGGAGTTAGACGTAAAAACACAGTTTGTGCAACATTTTCAACAAAGAAGACATATACAAAAAAATTCTTTTGCTATATGGGTGGATTCTTATACAATAAAATAAATGAAAAGCTATCTATATATTCTAAAAATAAATATGATTGCAAAAAAAACATACATGATTGGCTACTGAAATTAGATTATGATTTAACGGAATCGCTCCTATCAAGATAAATATAATGTACGCACACACACACACACCCAAAATCACAAACACACACACACACACACACACACACACACACACACACACACACACATACACACACATACACGCGCGCGTGCACGCGCATACTATACACTACACTACACGAACATAAATATATAGTACTATACATACATATATGTATTTATACATTTTATATCATAATACACCCTTAATTAGTATTTTATCCTGGATTTTCGCTGTAATTTTAAAAATATAAGAATTCCTTTGTTTATCTAACTATCTATTGTTTTCCTAGAATATTTTCATTCAATGTCATAGCATTCGAGGGGTGGGAACCTGGTGACTTGTACTACAGGCTTATATATGCCTACTTCAGGCACCAGCTTCTCACATAATAGAATTCTGTATATGTACTACTAGATTTACATTGTTTTACTTTATGTTATGTGAGAGGATAAATAAAGACATTATTATTATTATTATTATTATAGCTTTTAGTACACCATATGGTCATTATGAATATAAAAGAATGCCATTTGGCTTAAAAAACGCGCCAGCGACGTTTCAGCGTGTAATGGACTCCGTTTTGTACGGCTTACAAGGTGAAAGATGTTTCGTTTCCCTCGACGACATAGTTGTCTTTGCTTCCAGCCTTCAAGAGCATGAACAAAAACTTGAAGAAGTTTTCTCTAGACTTAGAAAATATCAACTAAAAATTCAACCAGACAAATGCGAATTTCTTAGACGCGAAGTTGCTTATCTTGGCCATATCATTTCGAACGAAGGCGTTAAGCCGAACCCCGATAAAATTCGGTCAGTTCAAGAATTCCCTATTCCTAAATCATGTAAAGATATAAAGGAATTTCTGGGCCTTACAGGATACTATCGTCCGTTTATTCCTAATTTCAGCAAACTCACTAAACCTTTAACTAGCCTTCTTAAAAAAGACACCACCTTCATATGGGGTGAAACCCAACAACAATCCTTCAATGAATGCAAACATCTTCTTATTAATCCTCCCATCTTACAATATCCAAACTTCACAAAGGAATTCATACTGACAACCGACGCTTCTATAAACGCCCTAGGTGCTGTGCTATCGCAAGGCGAACATATGCATCTCGGACACTAAATAAAGCAGAATCAAACTATTCCACTATCGAAAGAGAGTTATTAGCTATCGTTTGGGCAGTTAAACATTTTAGACCATATTTGTTTGGTAGAAAATTTAAAATTGTAACTGACCACAAACCGCTAACATGGCTTTTCTCGATAAAGGACCCTGGTAGTCGGTTAGTTCGATGGCGACTTAAACTTGAAGAATACGAATACGAAATAGTATAAAAGGCAGGTAAAAACAACACTAATGCAGATGCTCTCTCACGCCCTCCAATTCTCCACACGAACATAAATCATCCCACAAAAAGCGACAATAACACACATCACGACTCAAACACTTCGGAAGACTATTTACAATTAAACTTTCAACACTACTTAGAAATCGACTCTCACACTTTTAATACTCCAAATCTCCATATTTCCCCAGACTGCCTCTTAAACGAACGTCAAAAAAACATTCTTATCCCGATCTCGTGTCAACTTTCCGATAAAAATACCCTTTTCAAACAAGCAATTTCCACTTGCTCTCAAGTGGACCCATTTTTAAGTAAACCCAAAACACTTTACGAAACTGATTTATTAGTTTCAGATAAGAAACAAAATATTATATTTGGCTGTTCGAGACCCACTCACTACGATCCTTGGGATTCTGAGAGCTATTTTAAAGTATTACTCGCTTGTCTACACAACCATAAATTAAAATCACTTTACGTTCCGGACTTAAAAAACGACCCCACTTGTAAACTTAAGACCATTTGTTTAAGACCATTGCACGACTTCACTCCACCATCATAACATTTACTCTAAGACTAGAACGTAATTATTCATAAGTATTTAAATTTATTTCTATTGCAGGGTGGCTCAAATAATGGCACACCCTTATACCTTTAACAATAAGACTCTTAGTTTAAATGAAAATCTTTTATATTTTATAAACAACACATATATTAATTTTACAATTTGTTTTATTATTAAATTATTACTTATATCCTTTTATACAAAGTTTACGTATCTTCAAATAATTATTATACTACTAATCTTAAAATAAATTAAAACAATTATTTAAGGTTTATTTTTAATTACCAGGTATTCCACAACTATTTTTGATAGGGATACTCACATAAATTTATTTACTCTATTCTATTTTTAAAATTATTTTGTAATATGAATATTTGAAATTTCTTTTATTCCTAGCTCACAACTCTATCAAACGACTTTCTATAATCTTACAAATAGCTATCATTCTCACATTGCGACACATTCAAATCTACCTAGCGTTATTATTCTTCTATACTTCTATACTTCATTTATAAAATTGAACATAGCAAAATAAACTCATATTTCATCTCGACAAACAAACTTACATTTAATTTAACTATTCTTGAAGAAATATCGACCGTTACAATTCAAATTCCTGAAGCTATACTTTTTAGAACGAGATATTGACGATGTCACAACAAGTATACTTTTTATTAAATCGAATGCAATACACCCGTCAATAATATCAACTATGCGCCTATACAAAGAATTACTGTCTTCTAATCCCGCCAGGCTCAATAAAAACTTAGTTGTCCCAATAACATTACCTAATATACACAAAATTCTCGAATCTGCCTCTATTACTTCCTATATTTATATGAATAAAATTATATATATCTTAGAATTCCCTTTAGTTAAAAACGAAAAATTTATACCATTTATATTCTATCAGCTACATCCTGACTCCTCCTTATATTCCACTATCCTTCCCGAACAAACATACCTTGCCACGAGTACCACTAGACAGCAATACGTCGTTATGAGCTCACTGGACAAATGCAAAGACTTTGCAACGGAATCCAAAGTCTGCAGAGATCTTCTCATCTACAACATCAACACCAGACCTATATGCGAAGTTGTCATCCTAACAACAACAAGTCGACAAGTTCCTGAAGTTTGTGATATCACTACATTTTCAGCACATATCAATACTTTTCAAGCTCTTAGAAACAACAACTGGATCTACATACTCCAACGCAAGACTCCGTATGCTTTAGAGTGCGAAAGCAAAACAACTCACGGCGAAATCTCTGGAGCAGGTATCATCACTCTAGAACAAGGATGTAAAATGTACACCGCGTTTGTTACACTCCTAGCTGAGGACACTAAAACGACCAACATCAGTCATCCTTTTACTTCTGTGGATATTGAACAAATTTGCCTCCCAGAAGAAATTAAACTACAACAACCAGAACTTGCACCAATTCAGCTCAACAACATCCAACTCGACTCTTTTAACTCGGTTAGAGACCAAATAAAAATACATTCAAAATTACTTAAAGAAAATAAATCTACATTCTCAGAAAAACATGCAACTAAATTTTCCATATTTGGTTTGATTACTGGCATCATTATGCTAACATATTTTTGTTACAAATGTTACAAGTGCTTGCCATGGAATAACATGCCCATAAATCCACATGGCAACTGTATACAAATTTTTAATAACTGCTTTGACCGTTCTCATCGCCAACAACACGTCGAAGTTCCCATGTCATCGATAAACACCACTGCTACAACATCCTGCATATCAGAAGACGAAGACGAAGCTGCCGACTACATTCAAAAATCGAGCAAAACCGCTCAATCTTTGTTCTAAGGGGGGAGGTGTTATGTTATAGGTTCTATTATTGTGTTATATACTATTTACTTTATATTATAAATCCTCTATACTTCTATATTGTTATTCTTATATTACTTATTTACTTTAAAACTAAATTACATTGTTTACGTAGAAACCAAACTAATTAGATTGTAATATTTAAATACTAATGTTTACTGTTCCAAAGTTTACCATTCTTAATTATATCTTAGAATAAGTTAACGATAAACACAAACAAGCATAATGTTATTCCCTTATCTTTACCCCTCTACCTCCTAGCTTCCCACGATCCTACACTATATAAACCAAGTCCTTCGATCCCACAACACAATTCTATTTCCAAACTCTCCGACTCAACTTCTATATTTTAAGTTAGTTTGTATTATAGTTAAATATATTAAATAAATTTATTTTTAAAAGAGTTTTTGTCTCTGCCACATAACAATTGTCTCATGGGGTGGAACTAGCGTTAGTACACTGCTTTCCCTGGAGCGTGCTCGCGTGCAATCTTAAAAGTAATTTATAAAAGACCGCGTAGGTATAGCACGTCACTACTCTACCGTGAATGTTCAGTTCTTACGGTAAGAAAACTCTTTATCTTCCACACTATACTTCGTAAGCATCTAGGACTGCCATACGTTCCAACTCAAAAACGTAATAAGAGCAAGGTTTGCACAACACCTCCACACAGAAGCACTATAGCAAAACGGCATTATTTTGTTATAAGTTCCCATCTCTATAACATCGCAAATAAAGCTTTAAATATTTACCCTTTAACCCTTCATCAATGTAAATTTGCTACACGGGATTGGTTACTGATTTTAGATTTTGACGAGATAGAAAATATTATTCGGATTAAAACCCTTCAATAAAACATCTTAATAGACTCTCTCTCTCTCTCTCTCACACACACACACACACACACACACACACACACACACACACACACGCACACACGCACACACACACACACACACACACACTTACATATCCCACACATCCAATTACTCAAAACCCACACTACAAATTCGTACAAACATAATACTCCCCCATGCATTCACGCTCCGCGTTTATAATTATACCATACATCAAACACACCAAGTGGTAATCTTGCTTAAATTCTATTTTGTTTTGTATCTACCTACATGTTATAATTTTTATTTTAGCTTGAAAAGTTTGTAAATATTATTTGTTGAGAAATGTTGTAAAAGATCTTACCTACTAGGTTATTATTTGATTCCCAGAGTGGAAGGCGCAGGCAGCCGTGGCACAGTTTATACTAGTACGGCTGCCGACGTTAACCTCTCAATGTAATTGATGGTACTTTTATTTAAATAGTGTAAGTCACGATGTAAAATTGTGGAGTGAATATTATTATTACTATAAAATGTAATACAGACAATATATTATAATTGCATACAAATACATGGATATATAAATATATACATATATTAAATACAAATAGATATATAACGTACAATATAATAAATAGATATATAACCTATAAATAAAAAATAACAACAAAGGTAACCAAATTGACCATACTAACCTTTTTTTATTTATTTATCAGTTAAAAAAATTACATCTAAAAACCACAGAGGTATGCCTTGATTGTAAATAATTAAATTTAAGTCATCGAGTTATGTAAAAAACACAGTCTAAGTCAGTATTTAGGTATACGCGTAGGTAGAAGGTATAACAAGAACATACAGACTAAAAAGGTAAGTTAACAACTTATTCAAAGTCAGAAGTAACAAGGTAAAATAAGAGCTAAAAGTAAGAGCTAGACAGGTAGTGCATTATTATAAAGTAAGTAGAAGTAGTATGTAATTATAATTTAGATAGGAAAAAACTTTTGAGTTTAGCTTTAATGTTTTGTTATGATATTTTTTCGCGTGCATCGAAAGGTATAAGTTATTTATTAAATGCGGTACCTTCTAAGCGGCCGTCCGTTGCCCGTACACATTATTAGCAGTGATGTGCCGGAGTCGGTTTTGTGTCATAGCGCGCGTAGGCATTGGATGTTCTTATATGATTTTAAACTGTCGCAAAAGAAATATTGTTTTTATAATATGAATTTAATTTGGTCATAAACCGGGAAGATTTTACAGTGTTTAAAAATCGCATTTTCATCATCATCAGTTAGAACACGTATATTAGGGGATGAAATATTTTTGAGAATACTAAATTGAAGATCATAGATCTGTTTTAAATATGATTTGTACGTCCGACCATAACTCGACAAGCCATACTGATTATAAGATTCAGCAAGGGAGTTGTAAAGCACAAGTCTTACTTTAAAGGGTATGCGATTTTTTAGGATTTTTATATTAACTATAACTATATAATAACTATCATCTTATATCTTCATAAAGTGTTGATCTTTTAAAGACAGTCTTATTAGATGTCTTAGGTCACCGGGCAAGGAGTTCCAGAGCAGTGGAGTCTGAATGGTGAAGGATTTACCAACAAAATTAGTAAAATGTAGTGGGATACTTAGTTTATTATTATACGAGTAACGCAGAGTTCTACCATTCGTTAAGGAAATATACTGAAATTTCTCCTTGAGATAAGAAGGAGTGATTGTATTACTTAAGATAGAGAAGAGAACAAGCAGAATTCACGCCTCTGACGAGATTGTTGGGAAGGCGCTCTAGCTTGTTAAGAAGATTTTGGTTTAAATCCGTGTAACAAACGTCTGCATAATCAATGATCGGTAGTATAAGTAACTTTACAAGCATAATTTTAGCCTTAAAGGGGAGAACATTTTTTAGCGATAAAGATAACGTAAAGAACCAGAGACTTTACGACATGTTTCGAAAATATGAACCCCCCAGGACAGAGTACTATAAATAAGGAGACCAAGATTTTTAAGTGACGAAGAGAACGGCATCAGGCGATCATTAAAATTGACGGGCGGTAGGCTAGCGGCATCAATTTTTGCAAGCATCCTTGAGCTACCCATAATCACCGCTTGGCATTTCGTAGGGTTGACAGACACTCCAAAGCGCATTGACCAATCACAGACTATCTTGAGATGGGAATTCAATTTGTTAATTGCATTATGGATGTCACAAACGTCAGACTTTATATAAATTTGTAGGTCATCAGCATACAAATGGTACGAAAATCAATATTAAATGTGATGGAATTAATAAAAATAGAGAAGATTAATGAATAAAGTATATCGCGTTGCAGTTCGCCAGAAATCAGGCCAACCCACTGAGAAGTCATTTGCTCCACGCGGACAGACTGTTGAAGTCCGCGAAGATAACATGAAAACCATTCCAGGACTGACGGTGCAAACCTATAATAAGAAAGAATAGCAAGAAGGATATCATGGTCAACTGTGTTAAAAGCGTTAGAAAATTCAAAGAGTACCACAACTGTAACTTTTTTGTTTTCCATTCCTCTTCCTTTATCTTCAGTTATTTTAAGTAAGGTAGTTGTAGTGCTGTGACCAAGATGAAACCCGGACTGAAAAGTACCCAGCAGGTTATGTTTATATTGAAACTGGAAATTTGCTTATGAAAACAGATCTCCAAAATTTTAGGAAATGTAAAACTAATATGGAATTGAAGTGATTGAGAAGTATAGGATTGGATACTTTAGGAAGGGGCCATATGAAAGTCTCTTCTCACTGACTCGGAAACTGACCCAAGTCAAGCGAAAAATTAACTATGTGTGATTGCGGGGAGAATGTGTTCTAGAATATTAAAAATCATGGCTCTAATAATATCATCGCAATCGACAGCCTTAGATTTTATTGCCAGAAGGGTCTATCTAATATCATCCTGATCTACAGGGTTAAAAAGAAAGACTGGTATGCGCAGAGACGAAATTGAAGCTATGTAAGCGACTGTTTGGGATTGGGTTGTAAGTTCCAATGCAGAAGCAGAAGCAAAATGAAGATAAAGTGCATCGTGAGAAAGAGATAAACCACAATCCAAAGAAGGTGTTTTACCCATACCTAGAGAACTAATCTCCCACCGGGCAAGGTGTTCTGCCTGGGGAGCGGCCAACACTCCGAGTGCTAGTTCGGAAAAGTTCTATATATACTGTCTATGATTCGGAATGTTAATAGCGCGATTTAGGCTTCGGTGTGTTGTGCTAGTGGCGCGACGCTGCTACATTGCTATGGATAAATCGGCGTTTTGCAGAATATACCATCTGGTTGCACCTGTTTCTGGCCTTCTTAAAAGACAACCAGTTTTCCTCAGATCTGCTCCTCTTGAATCGGACCAAGGCTCGATTTCGCCTAATCATGGCCTTCTGTACCTCTTCAATTATCGAGTGAGCTGGTGGTCGTCGTAGTTTTACTTTACGTCCAGGAGCGTGGTTATCATACAAAACATGAATTATGTTATAGAAAAAAGTTACCTTATCATCTACTGTGGATGCAGCTGCTAATGGCGTAAAATATATAAGCGATGCATCTTTAAAACTCTCTTCAAAAGCTTATCCATATTAATTATACTAAAATTAGGTAGGAACAGTACAGTAGGTCGATATTTGGGAGGTTTACGGTTGTATCATACATAAATAAGATCATGGCGGGAACTACAACTCTACTCTTACCTGAGCTACGTTTCTATCTGGGGTTTTAATTTCATAATCTGAACTCGGCTTGTTTACAACTTGGATACTATCTATGCGATTTGGATTGTTGTTACCTCGGAACGGTTTATTGGACGCTTATTATTATTAAGTAGATCTACATAAATTTTGTCCATCATGCCTTATTCTTCACGATGTGTACAGAAATGTACAATTGTTATGGCGTAGCTGTGAGCAACGGTGATTAGAAGAGGTGGTCCACAACCTGAGGCTTACCCTGACTACCGTGTTTTTACGTGTCTTAAACGTGTATATGAAATGCCACATACCTATCACTTCTCGGCCTGAAGAATCTTGGAAGAAGGAAAAAGAAGTTAACAAGAACGAGAGCAATTGGTCAACGCACAGGCCTATCAGAATTCTGCAAGTTTAGGGATTGCATCCACACCACGTGAAAAAGTGCACGTGGACGGATAAGTCAACTTTTGGAGTGGAATATTTAAAATGTATAATTATTACTCCTGGAGTTTTGCGAAGACATGCGATTCACCGCCACAGTTTTTAACACAAATTTGTGTTAATTTATGGAAAAGAGTATTCAATATACAACTGATCGGACCGTTCAAGCTACCAGCCAGATTATCCGGCGACGGATACTTGCAATATTTCAAAATAACTAGCCTAAAATTTTGAGGAAGTGAACATGGATCGTAAAGGAAT